>OZ038444.1:21817407-21844907 GCA_964036265.1 Daptonema setosum
CAGCATCAGGTGAACCAGCAACAACAGCAACTCAATCAACAGCAACAACAGCTCAACCAACAACAACTTTCTCAACAACAACAATCAAGTCAGCAGCAGATTTCACAACAATCACAACAACAAATTACCCAGCAGCAACAGCAATTGTCTCAACAACAACAGCAAATCAATCAGCATCAACAGCAGCTCACACAACAGCAACAGCAGCTCACTCAACAACAGCAACAACTTTCTCAACAACAGCAAACACAAGCTACTCAACAGCAACAGCAGCAACTTATTCAACAACAACAACAGCTCAATCAGCAGCAGCAATCATTGAATCAACAGCAAAGCTCTCTCAATCAACAACAACAACAAGTAAACCAACAGCTCAGTCAGAACCTAAATAGCGAGCAAGTTAGTCAAAATCAAGTGGTCAACCAACAAAACCAGCTGGGAAACCAACAAAATCAACTTAGCAATCAACAAAATCAACTAAGCAATCAGCAGTTCAATCAACCTGAAAACATCCAACCACTGGACAAAACTGCTCCACAACTGGATCCCGACAGCAACATTAATCCTCTCGATAAATGGATCCAGGAACAGCGATCGTACGATCTCAACGCACTCGACAAAACATCGAATGTTGATCGTTCCCTTGACTTTGACCTATTGGACAAAATTTCGCAGCTCGAACGATCTGAATGGTTAAATCCACTTGACAAAAGTGCACAAACCATTCGAGAGATTAACTTCGATGCGTTGTCAAAACTGTCGTATGACAGAGTGGTTGACTTTGTGAGTCTGAACAAAGTTCCGGCCGAGGTGCTTTTCACCCAAGTAGCTTACCCCTGTGCTGATCTGTCATGTCTGGCCGCTCCCATCGCTGGTATTGCTATCGGAATGTTCTTCAATGGTTGGTGTGTGCTTTTGACTTTGGATGACAGTTTCGTGTGCTTTTTATTTCTTAAATAGAACATTTAAATTTAACATTTAGAATCTGAAATACAGGGTGTTCCAGTGAAAGTAATGATTGCATTTTTGGAATAACTTTCACAGTGTTCTAGATAACAACCTAAAACTTCACAGGTTAATAAAACAGTTTTCCGCTAATACGCTGAATTTAAAATATTTTGATTTGGTTCAATATTGCGTGTTTTACGGCTGATCCAGCAACATGCCTTAAAATTACACTTTATAGCCAAGTGTGCCGCATGAAACATTGAATAACTTTCTGATAGTTCAACTATATGGCTTGAAACATGCAACACTGATAGCTAATATCATAAATCTGAAGTCCTGGAAACAGTTTTTGATTTTATCAATTATTCCACCTTCTATTGGATATTGAAAACAGAATCGCAATTTCTAGCAAATGTTTGGCGAAAACTTGCGGATAAAAAAAGTTTGAAAAAAGCAATTATTTGAATGAAAAATGTACTTTGACTTTTGAAATATACCTCTTCTTGCTATTTAACACAAATTTGAACAAAAATTCGTTCTTTTGTATCACTTTTTATTTTCGGTGAAAATCTCTAAAATGCGGTCGCGGAAGAACATATACAGGCATGTTGCTGGATCGGCCGTGAAACACGCAATACTGAACCAAATTAAACTTTTTAAAATTCAGCGTATTAGCGAAAAACTGTTTTATTAACCTGTGAGGTCGTTATCTAGAACACTGTGGAAGTTATTAAAAAAATTCAATCATTACACCTCGCTGGGACACCCTGTGCAATAAGTATCATATATAAGTAGTAGTTGGTATTCAGTTTGAAATTGGTGGCGATTTCATAAATTAAAGTCTCTTTTTAACTATCCCTGATACCGGAATCATGTTTTATAGAATATCTCCCTTCGAATAATAATTATAATAATGTTAACTAAAAATATTGTCTACAGCTTGTTGGCAATGGGCGGCCGTGATTGGCATCACCGGTGTATTCCCACAACCAAGAATAGCTATTGGCACGGAGATCCCAGTGATTTGCAACGAGCCATGGATAGCCGCCGCAAACAAACCGTCATCCACCACCTGCGATTCGGCCTTTACATGGAGTGTACCACCTGAGCCCATCAACTTCTGCGATCTTGGTTGACATGAATCATTGTACCAGTTTTCATTTAAGAAAATTTCTAGCTTTCTTCGGGGTTCACCTAAAAGATTTTACATTCGGGAAAACCGTTGAAATCGAAATATTTCTATAGAATCTTTTATCTCAACGTTTCGAAGGGGGGTGATTCTCTATTTATTTCAGGATGTGCCCAACAAGCCACACATTCGTCCGTAACCGCTGATTATCCAATGATGGTTAACGTCACGGTCCCCCATAGTGGAACATTGTCGATTTCCTGTGACTTCAGTGTTGAGGCGCTTTCAGACGGCAGTAGAGAATCCGTCGAAACTCTGACAGCTAATTGCGATCAAGGAAACTGGGATGTGGATCTCACACGGTATACATGCGAACCAATCGGTAGGAGAAAACCTTTTTTCAAAACATAAATAAAGTGTATTTCTAACTGAAAAATTTCAGAGCATTCTAAATCGTTTTTTTACAACAGCAAGAGATATTACAAATATAATTTTTTACAGCATGTGGCATCTGATTAATTATTTATTAGAGGTTCAAAGGAAAGCTACTGTTTCCCAATCGAACATTTGACAGCTATTTCGAATCTTATAACATTAAAGGATGTGCGGCTTTGGCGAACACGGGAAATGCTACGTTTGATCATACCACTGCCGTTCTTGCCGGCACTACCATAATAGCCAGCTGCGATAACTATACGCTGTTTGAACTGAATGACGGCTCAACAGGCTACGCTTACGATCAGGATGCTAGTACATGTCAAGGCCAAGAAGACGGCTGGTCGGTGACGGATCCACATTACGATTGCATACCAACTTGTTGGTTCACATTTGCGTGAGTAGTGAGTGAGTGAGAGAGTAAGTGAGTGAATGAGTGAGTGAGTGAGTAAGTGAGTGAGTGAGTGAGTTAGTGAGTGAGTGAGTGAGTGAGTGAGTGAGTGAGTGAGTGAGTGAGTGAGTGAGTGAGTGAGTGAGTGAGTGAGTGAGTGTGTGAGTGAGTGAGTGAGTGAGGTAGTGAGTGAGTGAGTGAGTGAGTGAGTGAGTGAGTGAGTGAGTGAGTGAGTGAGTGAGTGAGTGAGTGAGTGAGTGAGTGAGTGAGTGAGTGAGTGAGTGAGTGAGTGAGTGAGTGAGTGAGTGAGTGAGTGAGTGAGTGAGTGAGTGAGTGAGTGAGTGAGTGAGTGAGTGAGTGAGTGAGTGAGTGAGTGAGTGAGTGAGTGAGTGAGTGAGTGAGTGAGTGAGTGAGTGAGTGAGTGAGTGAGTGAGTGAGTGAGTGAGTGAGTGAGTGAGTGAGTGAGTGAGTGAGTGAGTGAGTGAGTGAGTGAGTGAGTGAGTGAGTGAGTGAGTGAGTGAGTGAGTGAGTGAGTGAGTGAGTGAGTGAGTGAGTGAGTGAGTGAGTGAGTGAGTGAGTGAGTGAGTGAGTGAGTGAGTGAGTGAGTGAGTGAGTGAGTGAGTGAGTGAGTGAGTGAGTGAGTGAGTGAGTGAGTGAGTGAGTGAGTGAGTGAGTGAGTGAGTGAGTGAGTGAGTGAGTGAGTGAGTGAGTGAGTGAGTGAGTGAGTGAGTGAGTGAGTGAGTGAGTGAGTGAGTGAGTGAATGAGTGAGTGAGTGAGTGAGTGAGTGAGTGATTGAGTGTGAGTGAGTGAGTGAATGAGTGAGTGAGTGAGTGAGTGAGTGAGTGAGTGAGTGAGTGAGTGAGTGAGTGAGCGAGTGAGTGAGTGAGTGAGTGAGTGAGTGAGTGAGTGAGTGAGTGAGTGAGTGAGTGAGTGAGTGAGTGAGTGAGTGAGTGAGTGAGTGAGTGAGTGAGTGAGTGAGTGAGTGAGTGAGTGAGTGAGTGAGTGAGTGAGTGAGTGAGTGAGTGAGTGAGTGAGTGAGTGAGTGAGTGAGTGAGTGAGTGAGTGAGTGAGTGAGTGAGTGAGTGAGTGAGTGAGTGAGTGAGTGAGTGAGTGAGTGAGTGAGTGAGTGAGTGAGTGAGTGAGTGAGTGAGTGAGTGAGTGAGTGAGTGAGTGAGTGAGTGAGTGAGTGAGTGAGTGAGTGAGTGAGTGAGTGAGTGAGTGAGTGAGTGAGTGAGTGAGTGAGTGAGTGAGTGAGTGAGTGAGTGAGTGAGTGAGTGAGTGAGTGAGTGATATGAGTGCAGGAAATTTCAAAGCAAAAAAAATTCTCATATAGAAAACTGTATCTTTAGTTCGTTGTTGACAAAAAAGAAGAAAAACAGCTAAATGTTTAAATATATTTCATTGTGTTTCCATTGGATATCAAACGAACATTTTCCGATTGCCCAACGGTAACGTCGATCAATGCCACGCTGTCCACAAGTAATGGCGCTGAAGGTGTTGACCTCACTGGTGCAGATATAATCGTAGACGGTGGTGAAGTTGCAGTCGATTGCAATTTCACGCTTTACCACCTTGGCACTGACAATGGCACATTCACAACGTCGACCGTATCATTAGTTTGCAGTGAAGGAACATGGAATGATGCTCATTCCAACTGGGCATGCCAACCTACATGTTAATAAAAAATCTTAGAAGCTAAGCTGAATTTTTAAATAGTTTCTTTAAATTATAGTAAGCTGAATGAATACAATGTTCATATTGTTTCTTTTTCTTTTGTGTGCAGTTGTTTCATTTCAACTTATGGAAATACTTGACTAAATTGTTTCAGTTTTTTAAATATCCGAAAACATTTTTTCCCTGAATTTCAAACATAATTCCTAAATTTCGCACTGCACTTATCGAAAATGTTGACTAAAAACATGCACAGTGCTTCATGACGATCAGAATAACTTTCATGCAGTTGATCACAAATATTTCCAGTCTGTCCTGTCGTAACTACGATAAACATCAACACAGCTATTGAATATTCTTCCGGAGCTGAAGCAGAGACCCCCGACGGTACTCACGTGATTATAACAAACGGCGAAGCTACAATGTCATGTAATGACACATTATACAATATGGGAATCGGGAATGGAACAATCTTAACATCGCCTGTTACGATCACATGTACTGACACTGAGTGGAGTGATGCATTTGAAGACTGGCAGTGCTTACCAACATGTGAGTCTCATTAATGAGATTTTTTAGGTCCGAAATCGTGTATAATGTGCATTTTCTTTTGTCAATAACTTTTTTAGAATGCGTTCAATACTGGAGTCTAAGGCTATTAATGAATCTGTTTCTATAACTCTGAATAGTAGCGATCAAAATCGTTTGGTTTTACCAGTCCAGCACTGGCACATTTAGATCAGATTGAAATGAACGTACGTTTCCTTTCGGGCTCGAATGAGAAAGGTTTGTAAAGAAGGTTGTTGGTAACTGTTAGAAACGTTCAGAAATGCGTGTTTTGGAATGTTCATTTTTACTTTAACATATTATGATTTTATACCATCAGATTGCGAACTGCCCACTACTGTCAATGCCAGTCTGGCAGTGAACACAGGATCCACAGGAATAGATGCCAGTGGTTCTGAAGTGGTGATCAGTGGTGGTTCAGTTGCCATATCCTGTAACTACTCCCTCTATGAAGTGGGCATTGGAAACGGGACTACCTCCACGGACGATGTTACATTGACTTGCATAGATGGCGTCTGGAATGACGACGATAGTTCGTGGCAATGCCTACCCACATGTTGGTTTTCTTGATTTTAATTATTAATCGTTCCCCATGATAAATTTTCATAAAATTTTCAGTCTGCCCTGTTGTGACAACAACTAATGTCAACGCGGTCATCACTTATACAAGTGACTCATTAACCAACGTAGATGGCATTGATGTTATCACGTCTGGTGGCCAAGCAACAATGTCTTGTAATGAAACATTGTACAATGTCGGAATCGGCAACGGAACCACGTCAACAACACCAGTAACAATTACGTGTACTAACACCGAATGGAGTGATGTTTTCCAAGACTGGCAATGTCTGCCTACCTGTTGGTTGAAAATCTTTTCTGCCTGAAAACGTGTGTGTTCCTAGATTTTTCAACTTTACCTTTACATGATAATCATTCTAATACTATCAGATTGCGACCTGCCCACTACTGTCAACGCCAGTTTGGCAGTGAACACAGGATCCACGGGAATAGATGACAGTGGTTCTGAAGTGGTGATCAGTGGTGGTTCAGTTGCCATATCCTGTAACTACTCCCTCTATGAAGTGGGCATTGGAAACGGCACTACCTCCACAGACGATGTTACATTGACATGCATAGATGGCGTCTGGAATGACGACGATAGTTTGTGGCAATGCCTACCCACATGTTGGTTTCCTTGAATTTAATTATTAATCGTTCCCCGTGATAAATTTTCATAAAATTTTCAGTCTGCCCTGTTGTCACAACAACCAATGTCAACGCGGTCATCACTTATACAAGTGACTCATTAACCAACGTAGATGGCATTGATGTTATCACGTCTGGTGGCCAAGCTACAATGTCTTGCAATGAAACATTGTACAATGTCGGTATCGGCAACGGAACCACGTCAACAACACCAATCACAATTACCTGTACTAACACCGAATGGAGTGATGTTTTTCAAGACTGGCAATGTCTGCCAACCTGTTGGTTGAAAAGCTTTTCTGCCTGAAAACGTGTGTGTTCCTAGACTTTTCAACTTTACCTGTACATATTCATTCTAATACTATCAGATTGCGACCTGCCCACAACTGTCAACGCCAGTTTGGCAGTGAACACAGGATCCTCAGGAATAGATGCCAGTGGTTCTGAAGTGGTGATCAGTGGTGGTTCAGTTGCCATATCCTGTAACTACTCCCTCTATGAAGTGGGCATTGGAAACGGCACTACCTCCACAGACGATGTTACATTGACTTGCATAGATGGCGTCTGGAATGACGACGATAGTTTGTGGCAATGCCTACCCACATGTTGGTTTTCTTGAATTTAATTATTAATCGTTCCCCGTGATAAATTTTCATAAAATTTTCAGTCTGCCCTGTCGTGACAACAACCAATGTCAACGCGGTCATCACTTATACAAGTGACTCATTAACCAACGTAGATGGCAATGATGTTATCACGTCTGGTGGCCAAGCAACAATGTCTTGTAATGAAACATTGTACAATGTCGGTATCGGCAACGGAACCACGTCAACAACACCAGTCACGATTACCTGTACTAACACCGAATGGAGTGATGTTTTCCAAGACTGGCAATGTCTGCCTATATGTTGGTTGAAAAACTTTGCTGCCTGAAAACGTGTGTGTTCCTAGATTTTCCAACTTTACCTGTACATATTCATTTTTATACTATCAGATTGCGACCTGCCCACAACTGTCAACGCCAGTTTGGCAGTGAACACAGGATCCTCAGGAATAGATGCCAGTGGTTCTGAAGTGGTGATCAGTGGTGGTTCAGTTGCCATATCCTGTAACTACTCCCTCTATGAAGTGGGCATTGGAAACGGTACTACCTCCACAGACGATGTTACATTGACTTGCATAGATGGCGTCTGGAATGACGACGATAGTTTGTGGCAATGCCTACCCACATGTTGGTTTTCTTGAATTTAATTATTAATCGTTCCCCGTGATAAATTTTCATAAAATGTTCAGTCTGCCCTGTCGTGACAACAACCAATGTCAACGCGGTCATCACTTATACAAGTGACTCATTAACCAACGTAGATGGCAATGATGTTATCACGTCTGGTGGCCAAGCAACAATGTCTTGTAATGAAACATTGTACAATGTCGGTATCGGCAACGGAACCACGTCAACAACACCAGTCACGATTACCTGTACTAACACCGAATGGAGTGATGTTTTCCAAGACTGGCAATGTCTGCCTATTTGTTGGTTGAAAAACTTTGCTGCCTGAAAACGTGTGTGTTCCTAGATTTTCCAACTTTACCTGTACATATTCATTTTTATACTATCAGATTGCGACCTGCCCACAACTGTCAACGCCAGTTTGGCAGTGAACACAGGATCCTCAGGAATAGATGCCAGTGGTTCTGAAGTGGTGATCAGTGGTGGTTCAATTGCCATATCCTGTAACTACTCCCTCTATGAAGTGGGCATTGGAAACGGCACTACCTCCACAGACGATGTTACATTGACTTGCATAGATGGCGTCTGGAATGACGACGATAGTTTGTGGCAATGCCTACCCACATGTTGGTTTTCTTGAATTTAATTATTAATCGTTCCCCATGATAAATTTTCATAAAATTTTCAGTCTGCCCTGTTGTGACAACAACTAATGTCAACGCGGTCATCACTTATACAAGTGACTCATTAACCAACGTAGATGGCATTGATGTTATCACGTCTGGTGGCCAAGCTACAATGTCTTGCAATGAAACATTGTACAATGTCGGTATCGGCAACGGAACCACGTCAACAACACCAGTCACGATTACCTGTACTAACACCGAATGGAGTGATGTTTTCCAAGACTGGCAATGTCTGCCTACCTGTTGGTTGAAAAACTTTGCTGCCTAAAAACGTGTGTGTTCCTGATTTTTCAACTTTACCTGTACATATTCATTCTTATACTATCAGATTGCGACCTGCCCACAACTGTCAACGCCAGTTTGGCAGTGAACACAGGATCCTCAGGAATAGATGCCAGTGGTTCTGAAGTGGTGATCAGTGGTGGTTCAGTTGCCATATCCTGTAACTACTCCCTCTATGAAGTGGGCATTGGAAACGGGACTACCTCCACGGACGATGTTACATTGACTTGCATAGATGGCGTCTGGAATGACGACGATAGTTCGTGGCAATGCCTACCCACATGTTGGTTTTCTTGATTTTAATTATTAATCGTTCCCCATGATAAATTTTCATAAAATTTTCAGTCTGCCCTGTTGTGACAACAACTAATGTCAACGCGGTCATCACTTATACAAGTGACTCATTAACCAACGTAGATGGCATTGATGTTATCACGTCTGGTGGCCAAGCAACAATGTCTTGCAATGAAACATTGTACAATGTCGGTATCGGCAACGGAACCACGTCAACAACACCAGTCACGATTACCTGTACTAACACCGAATGGAGTGATGTTTTCCAAGACTGGCAATGTCTGCCTACCTGTTGGTTGAAAAACTTTGCTGCCTGAAAACGTGTGTGTTCCTAGACTTTTCAACTTTACCTGTACATATTCATTCTTATACTATCAGATTGCGACCTGCCCACAACTGTCAACGCCAGTTTGGCAGTGAACACAGGATCCTCAGGAATAGATGCCAGTGGTTCTGAAGTGGTGATCAGTGGTGGTTCAGTTGCCATATCCTGTAACTACTCCCTCTATGAAGTGGGCATTGGAAACGGCACTACCTCCACAGACGATGTTACATTGACTTGCATAGATGGCGTCTGGAATGACGACGATAGTTTGTGGCAATGCCTACCCACATGTTGGTTTTCTTGAATTTAATTATTAATCGTTCCCCGTGATAAATTTTCATAAAATTTTCAGTCTGCCCTGTTGTGACAACAACCAATGTCAACGCGGTCATCACTTATACAAGTGACTCATTAACCAACGTAGATGGCATTGATGTTATCACGTCTGGTGGCCAAGCTACAATGTCTTGCAATGAAACATTGTACAATGTCGGTATCGGCAACGGAACTACGTCAACAACACCAATCACAATTACCTGTACTAACACCGAATGGAGTGATGTTTTTCAAGACTGGCAATGTCTGCCAACCTGTTGGTTGAAAAGCTTTTCTGCCTGAAAACGTGTGCGTTCCTAGGTTTTTCAACTTTACCTTTACTGTATTCATTCTTATACTATCAGATTGCGACCTGCCCACAACTGTCAACGCCAGTTTGGCAGTGAACACAGGATCCTCAGGAATAGATGACAGTGGTTCTGAAGTGGTGATCAGTGGTGGTTCAGTTGCCATATCCTGTAACTACTCCCTCTATGAAGTGGGCATTGGAAACGGGACTACCTCCACAGGCGATGTTACATTGACTTGCATCGATGGCGCCTGGAATGACGACGATAGTTCATGGCAATGCCTACCTACATGTTGGTTTTCTTGAATTTGATTATTAATTGTTCCCCGTGATAAATTTTCAAAAAAAAAATTTCAGTCTGCCCTGTTGTGACAACAACCAATGTCAACGCGGTCATCACTTATACAAGTGACTCATTAACCAACGTAGATGGCATTGATGTTATCACGTCTGGTGGCCAAGCAACAATGTCTTGTAATGAAACATTGTACAATGTCGGTATCGGCAACGGAACCACGTCAACAACACCAGTCACGATTACCTGTACTAACACCGAATGGAGTGATGTTTTCCAAGACTGGCAATGTCTGCCTATCTGTTGGTTGAAAAGCTTTTCTACCTGAAAACGTGTGTGTTCCTAGATTTTTCAAATTTACCTTTACTGTTTTCATTCTTATACTGTCAGATTGCGACCTGCCCACTACTGTCAATGCCAGTTTGGCAGTGAACACAGGATCCTCAGGAATAGATGCCAGTGGTTCTGAAGTGGTGATCAGTGGTGGTTCAGTTGCCATATCCTGTAACTACTCCCTCTATGAAGTGGGCATTGGAAACGGGACTACCTCCACAGGCGATGTTACATTGACTTGCATCGATGGCGCCTGGAATGACGACGATAGTTCATGGCAATGCTTACCTACATGTTGGTTTTCTTGAATTTAATTATTAATTGTTCCCCGTGATAAATTTTCATAAAATTTTCAGTCTGCCCTGTTGTGACAACAACCAATGTCAACGCGGTCATCACTTATACAAGTGACTCATTAACCAACGTAGATGGCATTGATGTTATCACGTCTGGTGGCCAAGCAACAATGTCTTGTAATGAAACATTGTACAATGTCGGTATCGGCAACGGAACCACGTCAACAACACCAGTCACGATTACCTGTACTAACACCGAATGGAGTGATGTTTTCCAAGACTGGCAATGTCTGCCTACCTGTTGGTTGAAAAGCTTTTCTACCTGAAAACGTGTGTGTTCCTAGATTTTTCAAATTTACCTTTACTGTTTTCATTCTTATACTGTCAGATTGCGACCTGCCCACTACTATCAACGCCAGTTTGGCAGTGAACACAGGATCCTCAGGAATAGATGCCAGTGGTTCTGAAGTGGTGATCAGTGGTGGTTCAGTTGCCATATCCTGTAACTACTCCCTCTATGAAGTGGGCATTGGAAACGGGACTACCTCCACAGGCGATGTTACATTGATTTGCATCGATGGCGCCTGGAATGACGACGATAGTTCATGGCAATGCCTACCTACATGTTGGTTTTCTTGAATTTAATTATTAATTGTTCCCCGTGATAAATTTTCATAAAATTTTCAGTCTGCCCTGTTGTGACAACAACCAATGTCAACGCGGTCATCACTTATACAAGTGACTCATTAACCAACGTAGATGGCATTGATGTTATCACGTCTGGTGGCCAAGCAACAATGTCTTGTAATGAAACATTGTACAATGTCGGTATCGGCAACGGAACCACGTCAACAACACCAGTCACGATTACCTGTACTAACACCGAATGGAGTGATGTTTTCCAAGACTGGCAATGTCTGCCTACCTGTTGGTTGAAAAGCTTTTCTACCTGAAAACGTGTGTGTTCCTAGATTTTTCAACTTTACCTGTACATATTCATTCTTATACTATCAGATTGCGACCTGCCCACAACTGTCAACGCCAGTTTGGCAGTAAACACAGGATCCTCAGGAATAGATGCCAGTGGTTCTGAAGTGGTGATCAGTGGTGGTTCAGTTGCCATATCCTGTAACTACTCCCTCTATGAAGTGGGCATTGGAAACGGGACTACCTCCACAGGCGATGTTACATTGACTTGCATCGATGGCGCCTGGAATGACGACGATAGTTCATGGCAATGCCTACCTACATGTTGGTTTTCTTGAATTTAATTATTAATTGTTCCCCGTGATAAATTTTCATAAAATTTTCAGTCTGCCCTGTTGTGACAACAACCAATGTCAACGCGGTCATCACTTATACAAGTGACTCATTAACCAACGTAGATGGCATTGATGTTATCACGTCTGGTGGCCAAGCAACAATGTCTTGTAATGAAACATTGTACAATGTCAGTATCGGCAACGGAACCACGTCAACAACACCAGTCACAATTACCTGTACTAACACCGAATGGAGTGATGTTTTTCAAGACTGGCAATGTCTGCCTACCTGTTGGTTGAAAAGCTTTTCTGCCTGAAAACGTGTGCGTTCCTAGATTTTTCAACTTTAC
Source organism: Daptonema setosum (assembly GCA_964036265.1). Lineage (NCBI taxonomy): Eukaryota > Metazoa > Nematoda > Chromadorea > Monhysterida > Xyalidae > Daptonema > Daptonema setosum. Next base: position 21,829,735 of record OZ038444.1, read on the forward strand.
CTTTACTGTATTCATTCTTATACTATCAGATTGCGACCTGCCCACAACTGTCAACGCCAGTTTGGCAGTGAACACAGGATCCTCAGGAATAGATGACAGTGGTTCTGAAGTGGTGATCAGTGGTGGTTCAGTTGCCATATCCTGTAACTACTCCCTCTATGAAGTGGGCATTGGAAACGGGACTACCTCCACAGGCGATGTTACATTGACTTGCATCGATGGCGCCTGGAATGACGACGATAGTTCATGGCAATGCCTACCTACATGTTGGTTTTCTTGAATTTAGTTATTAATTGTTCCCCGTGATAAATTTTCATAAAATTTTCAGTCTGCCCTGTTGTGACAACAACCAATGTCAACGCGGTTATCACTTATACAAGTGACTCATTAACCAACGTAGATGGCATTGATGTTATCACGTCTGGTGGCCAAGCAACAATGTCTTGTAATGAAACATTGTACAATGTCGGTATCGGCAACGGAACCACGTCAACAACACCAGTCACAATTACCTGTACTAACACCGAATGGAGTGATGTTTTTCAAGACTGGCAATGTCTGCCAACCTGTTGGTTGAAAAGCTTTTCTACCTGAAAACGTGTGTGTTACTAGATTTTTCAACTTTACCTCTACTGTTTTCATTCTTATACTATCAGATTGCGACCTGCCCACTACTGTCAACGCCAGTTTGGCAGTGAACACAGGATCCACGGGAATAGATGACAGTGGTTCTGAAGTGGTGATCAGTGGTGGTTCAGTTGCCATATCCTGTAACTACTCTCTCTATGAAGTGGGCATTGGAAACGGGACTACCTCCACAGGCGATGTTACATTGACTTGCATCGATGGCGCCTGGAATGACGACGATAGTTCATGGCAATGCCTACCTACATGTTGGTTTTCTTGAATTTAATTATTAATTGTTCCCCGTGATAAATTTTCATAAAATTTTCAGTCTGCCCTGTTGTGACAACAACCAATGTCAACGCGGTCATCACTTATACAAGTGACTCATTAACCAACGTAGATGGCATTGATGTTATCACGTCTGGTGGCCAAGCAACAATGTCTTGTAATGAAACATTGTACAATGTCGGTATCGGCAACGGAACCACGTCAACAACACCAGTTACAATTACCTGTACTAACACCGAATGGAGTGATGTTTTCCAAGACTGGCAATGTCTGCCTACCTGTTGGTTGAAAAGCTTTACTACCTGAAAACGTGTGGGTTCCTATATTTTTCAACTTTACCTTTACATATTCATTCTTATACTATCAGATTGCGCCCTGCCTACTACTGTCAATGCCAGTCTGGCAGTGACCACTGGATCCGCAGGAATAGATGCTAGTGGTTCTGAAGTGGTCATCAGTGGTGGTTCAGTTGTCATATCTTGTAACTTTTCACTATATGACCTCGGCTTCGGAAATGGCACGATTTTTTCGACGGAAGTTACATTAACTTGCATGGACGAAGTCTGGAATGACGATAGTTCTTCATGGCAATGTTTACCGACTTGTTAGTTCATTTAATGTGATATAACACGTATATCGCTCATAAAGTTGTCTCTTTGTATATGTTTTGCTCGTTGTTGGAGTCGTGAATTATTTTTTATGCGGCCATGTTATCGTCAATTTTCCTTTCCATTGAATGTTCTTGTTTTCCCTGTTTTAGTTTGTCCAGCGGTTACGACGACAAACATTCTTGCTGATACTATATACTCTGTTACAACAGAGATTTTGCCGGACAGTTCCACTGTGCTGCCTGATGGATCAACAGTGACCATATCATGTAATTCAACTTTGTACAACGTCGGTACGGGCAACGGTACTTCAGTGCCAGGCCCCATTGACATAATTTGCATCGACGGCGTTTGGAGTGATACGTATGAAGACTGGCAGTGCGTTCCAACTTGTTGGTCAATATATTGTAGGATATAGTCAATCTTCCTACTTAACCGAAATGTGCAAGTAATGAAGAGTTATCAAGAAAAAGTGCTGAAGTGAATTCTTTGACTTTTTATTCTTACAAAACCAAACACTTTCTTCCAAAAACATTTCCTCATACATGGTTATATGCTCCTTTTAGATTGTACGCTGCCTACACCTATTAATGCTACAATTAGCACGGCACCTGATGGCGTTGCAGTTGACCAATCAAGCAATACTGTGGTTATCAGTGGTAGAACCGTTGTTTTCTCATGCACGAATTATACATCATGGAAGCTAACACTCGGAAATGGTACAACGTATGATCATGACATTGAACTGACTTGCTCAGATACGCTTTATAATGACATTGAAGATGGATGGATGTGCACGCCCGTCTGTTAGTGTCGTAAAAAACTTTTTCTTTTCCTAACCCGTTTTTATTGAGTGTGTTACTCAATTAATTATAAGCCTATATATACCTTTCCTTTAGAACCGATAGAACCTAACTAAATAAACAAATCAAATGAAAGTTTCAGATCGTGTTTGCGAAACGATCGCCTTTGACAAAGTTAATACGTTTGGACCGTTTATCACCTACACACTAGAGATCCCACCATCGTCTGTGGATGTTAGTTTCACAAAAGAGTACATTCAATGGATATCCTAACGTGGTTCTACACAGTAGTTGGTGGAAAAATATTGCCAGCTTATGAAGGTCATAGATTAGTGATTATAAAACCTTTTGATTAATGGGCACGTTTTAACATCTTAGCATTTGGGCACCGCGGTGGCGTACTGTGATCCCGACTACATTCTAGTTGACATGGCATTGGCATCAACTGGTTAGTTAACTCCCAGTTATATAACAAGGTATAAAAATTGATACACGCCAGGTATATTTGATGACTGGTATCTGCAGAGTAGGATAAGTTTAACAGAATTATGTGCACCGTTGACCCGGAATAAAAATTCAATCTGAAATTTTTAATTAAACGTTGAAATTTGTTTCAACTTTCTAATAGTCAACATATGTTCATGAAAAAGTCAGCAGAGCAAGATTATTTTAACGAAAAGATAAACTTCTGGTAAAAAACTAACATTATTTTATTAACTTTTCTCTACGCAAAAATTTGAATTTCCGTTTAGAGTCAACGGCTCAAAGATTTCTTTGAAAGCGATTCTACTCTGCAGATATTGGTCACTTTAATATTTATTTCTGTTGGTTACATCCTTTTTGTAAAATTAGAGTTTTTCACAGGTTGGCATGAGGTAGGCTGTGACATTTCGCCGTTGCGCGGTGAACGAACGTCCTCTTGCAATGATGGCACGTGGGAGCCGGGCGCTAACGGAGCCATTGTTCCCACACTCGTATGCTTGGCACCCGAACCTGCCTCAGAAGGTTATTTTTCAGAGATATTTTATTTGATTTTCATAGGACAGATACAGTCAGAATAGAAAAATTATTTTAGTGACTATTTTGTCAGTTTTATGGTCATATTGAGCGGTTGTGTGTCAAACACCTAATCTTAAGGTTGTGATGCAATGGTACCACAAGGCGATACATGGACCTATGAGTGGCCGGATGGATTTTTGGCCTGCGGCAGTGAAGGCAGGGTGCAGATACCGAAACTCGACCGTGTAACTATAACTTGCAATTTCGATTACTTTGCGCTGGTTAGTCTATTTTGTTGTCAGCAATAGTTTACGTAGAATAACTAAGAGTCTAAGTTTGAAATGAACAGAAAAAAGATTATTTTTATAGAAATATTTTTACGTTTTCGGTGTGGTTTACAAATACATATGTAGATTCTATTCAAATATGTGCAATCTTCAAGTTTATTAATTCGCTAGACTGATGATTTTCTGAGATAAACATTCAGATTAACAACCTCGTTCACGATGAGTATATATCGGAAAACTATTACAAAAATCAAACTGTTACTTGCATCGCACCACAAAAAGACATTGACGACAAGGAGTACACTGCCATCGCTGAGAAGCTCAGCTGCGAACGCGTGTGTAAGTGTTCATTTACTCACCCAATTATTGTCGTATCTTCAACAATACATACTACGCACGATAATAAACAGTAGCGGTGGCGTTTTCAGAAATGATAAAAGTGAACAATAGCCCGGATAAATATATTATTATAATAATAGTGCAATGGTTTTACGACTTTAAATTAGGTATTTTTAATTGGGCCCAACATTAGCAGTGATAGGCTCACAAGTCATTCACTTCAATGATAAGTTAGGAGTAAGAACCAAATCATAAGAAATAAATAATGGGCGCATTCACTCACCATGTCTTTTAGATCCTCCTTTAAAGACTAACTCTGAATTATAGGGTGCTCTTATTTCGTGGCCGGCACTCATTATGACGACACTAAGGTGACCGTCACATATAGCCTTCATGATCCGACGTACGGAGTGGCGCGTAAAGCCACCGCCACCATAACATGTATTGCCACAGGTATAGTTAATTTAAAACAGAAGTATGATTACTCGGATTTTGAGACCGAATCGTTCAACCATTGGTGGAGCGAATGATTCATTACTTGAGCCAATCATCGAACAGTATGAAATAATAGACTACACTGATACTGTTTAATGATAAACTCGTCGGCCCGATTTTTAACAATTTGGTCGATTTTAAAAATTCGATGTCAGGTAATTTTTCGCTAATTCTCGTGGTTAAATTGTTTGGATGAATAAGATGTTCATTATCCATCACGGATCAGTTTGGTTATTTTAATCACAATCAGGTGCAACACTGAGCACTTTGCACTGTCGCCTTCACAACAACATACCGGTGTTTCGACCAGTGGCCGAAGACTGCAAAGGCAACGGCAATTGTCTTGGCATCGTGTCAACCCTTACGTCAGCCCCATACATTTGCTAAAAAAATCGTCCTGACCAAAACTTTTCTGCAGATACTTTCCAGAAGGTGACCTTCATCATATAATTTCGTTAAAGAGTGATAAAAACAGAGAAGGCAAACTCTAGTCTAGGTAAAAATTTCTTTGAATTTATTTAAAACTATCTATACTATTTTTACATTTCATTCCCATCATAAAATATATGTTTTCAGTGACATGTTATGGAAAAACGAGCTTCACCATCACGGGCTAATTCCTTGCTGGTGTCTCAGCTGAGATTCTGATATTCAATGAGTTTTTACTTTCAATAAATTGTTGTAAATAAGTTACTGCTATGTACCTTTGCAATGTTCGCGATGATTATCACACTTTGATTACTAAAATTGGAACTACTGTTGCCTGGCGTGATTATAACGCTAATTTATTATCGTATACTAATTTGTTATAATCTGCTTTTGTAATTACGTGCAGCATTCATTACCGGTATTCATCATGAAAAAACGTTGTTTTTGTTCTAAATCAAAAAGATTTATTTATCGATATATTTTTAGTTGAAGTAAACCTAATGATAAATATTCTATGCAGAGTGAAAAACATATTTACTCATGCACATCAATGCACAACACAAACTTTTTTGTGGTTTATATGCAGCCTAAATGTGATACGAACGTATTCAATGAATTGGTGATCGGTATACTAACTGTTTACAGAAGGTGCTAAAAATTCAATTTGAACCTTTTTATATATATACATATGTACTGTCCATGTATAGAGTAGTGTTTTGTTGTTAAATCTTTATTTATACTTATCATACTTGGTTATAATCATCAATATTTATGCGATCCTGCAAATAAAATACAAAAAATTACATAAAAGTGAGAAAATTATGTGTCAAGGTCGCAGAAGCAAGTAAAATATTCAACAGCATCAAGTATAAAAGCAGAAAATCAGTCGTAAAATGGACAAAAAAATTATGTATTACAGTTTTATAAAACCTCGGAACGAAGTTAAAAAGTTTCAAAAAGCAATATACAGGTGTTTACTCCGGATAATTGAATTGTGCCTTGTAGCATTTATTAATCGAGTCAAATGGTTTGCCAGTGCATCTGAATAAACTAGCGGCTAGATCGGGATGCGTCTTCATCGGGTTGCAGAATTCACCGCAGTTGGCTCGACCTATAACAACCATTGTTTTTGTTATTTTATTATGACTCATTATTGATTAAAAAATTTTTTGAATTATTTTAGTTTTGAAAATAAGATTTCTAACCAATGGAGAATGCTACCGAATTGGATAAACGGCGTACTGTATATGTGTGACAGGCATGGAGGTACAAACCTCATAATTGACTATGAGAAATGATTTATAAATGAACCAATGAAGTTAAGAATCAGGTTCTGCCACAGTCAGAACCAGATTCTCAAGTCCTGGAATAGTCAGAACCATGTTCTGGAATAGTCAGAACCATTTACTATACTTAATCACGTGAATCATGTTTGTGAAAACTCCTAATCACCTCGACTTAATGGTCGTGAATCGAGTTAGAATTTTTCTTGTAAACAAATACTAGGCTTATAAATGTATTTCGAAGGGTAAACGCAAGAACTCACCCTCATCGGTGACACCCTTCTGATCGCAGCACTCTGTGGCATCTTGCTCACTGACGGCGCATTGCAGAATGTGCTGGATCTCTGGCCATGTGCAATCGCCGACGTTGACCGCCTCGACGAACTGAAAAAAATAAGAAAAAATAAAACTAAACTACTAAAAAAACTACCCAAAAAACTTTCTGTTGATTATTGTGCGAATATCACACCACGGCCTAAAATAGTGTATAGTACGAATAGTGCACTACGGCCAGAGAGATTGTGATTCGAGTTAATAATATAAAACCTTTTCTCGTTTAGAAAGGGTTTCCTGAGAGTCAAGTAAAATATTCATTGCAATGATAAAGATTCCACCTTTGCAACATTAGCTGCATGAAGTTTGTAAAAGACGAACGCTTGACAGCCGGCTGGTCGACTCAACTCGGCCGAACAGCTATAAGCTATCACATGCAGTCATCACGTTCAGTTGATGTTGACCGTGTTGGAAAGTTAACATATCGACTTTTCACTTCATTCTCATTAAGCTCTTTAACCACACCTAACCGTTTCCAGTGGCGTGTCGGGTGCGCACAGCGATGACGAGCATTTGGGTGTCAGTGCATTCTTTAGTTGCGACCTCGAATCGCAACATTTCTTCATCTGCTCTGCAATTTCACGATCATCAACGCACGGCTCGAAATCGGGCGATGGACAGCGCGGGATCGGATCCTGTAATAACGTGGTCACTTGACTTAGCTGACTTTGATCATGCTTAATTTTAGAATGATTATGCTATACAAACTAAACTATGCCGAAATTGACTTTGTCAAACTTGATCATGCCGGAGTGGACCTTGAATTTACTTTGATTTGCGAAATTTGACTTTGTATTTGCAATTCCGATCCATAAAACAGTTATTCGATAAAGATATGTGAAAAGACCGATTCCAACATGCGTTTCCCACATACAGTATTTGCATACAAAGTTTTATGAATATATCTCAAAATGCGCAAAGATTGCTGTGTGCGCCTCAGGGCTCCAATATCCACAGCGTTTCATGGTGTTGAAGTGACAGTTGACACAGTAACAGTTGTTTTCGCTACAACGCAACAACATAATATTTGATAATATTCGAATCCATAAAATGTTTATCGCTTACTATACAGTAGGTGTGACCACCTGGTCGATTCTATAATCGTTGTATTTATAATCATACTAGAAAATGTTGGTCTTGTGTGATATTAGACGACCAGCGATATTCTTGAATTTTATAAAAATATTAATTTCGGAATTGAAGTTGTTGAAGAATCTGAAAGTGAAGTAAAGTTTATTAATAATTATGTAATATATAATTTTGTATTGAATGATATTAATTATAATATAATGCCGCGATTCCATGATGATTTGATGTCCGTCGTAATGTGCTCGTATGAACTGGTGGTTTAAAGCTAATAAAATATACCGATCAAATACTGTGTACGTTGGCTAACCAACCTTTCAACTAACAGCCGGGTTGACGCCGGGCAATCGGGCATATCCTGATTTCCTTACTGGCGCTCCTGGATTCAAACTTTCAAAGCCAAACGTATACTTTATTTGTTGGGTTACTCGGTATTTTTTTATTAGTTTTGGTGTTTACTTCGGTTGGTTTGCGATGGAGGACAGTTTTGAGTTCGGGTTTCGTGTTGTAAATCGCGAGTTTATGGATAATTGGTGTGATTATCTAATATGTAATGTTAATGAGTCACTGATGGCCAAGTCTGTTAAATTAATGAAGGAGATGCCGAAACTTCTCCCTCAATTGGCCTATTTATCTTTGCCACGTGAGCCAACATCCGGTATGTATTCTGAATCTATAAAATGGATGTTAATAACGGTCGACCGCATATTTTCTCTAGTTCCAGAAATACCTTGGGATCCATCGATGGTGCAGGTGTACGAGCGCTCGGAAGCCGATTCAATCAACGGTGTTGGAGCGACGGTGAGAGCGTTGTTTGGGAATGAGCGATCGTCCGTGTCCAAGCAGTCGCAGTCGGTTGGATTTGCAGATAAATTAGATCAGTTTAGTAAAGTGGTCGGTCCATGTGCTCTGACTCAAGGAGTGATGCCCTTGCAGTTAGCCGACTCCGGTGGTTGTGTTAGTGAGAACTTCCAGGTGAGATCAGTTAGTAAGTCGGCTAAGTCGTTGTTCGGTGTTAGTGGCAACGCCGCATTTTTGCCCGGTGTTAGTGGCAAAGATGCGCCGCATCTTCGTGAGCCGCCCGTATCTTTGTCCGGTGATAGTGGCAAAGGTGCGCTGCATCATCGTGGGCTGTCCGCTTCCTCGTCTGGTGTTAATGACAAGGTTGCGCTGCAAAATCCAGGGCCGTCCGTAACTTTGTCCGGTGATAGTGACAATTTTACGCATCAAAAACAAAAGGCGTCCGTAATTTTGCCCGGTGTTAGTGGCAATTTTACTAAACAACAACAAAAGGCGTCTGTAATTTTGTCCGGTGTTAGTGGCAATTTTACAAAACAACAACAACATCCATCTGTAATTTTGCCCGGTGTTAGTGGCAATTTCACGCATCAACAACAAAAGGCGTCCGTGACTTTGCCCGGTGTTAGTGGTAAAGTTACGCTACAACAACAAAAATCTACCGTAATTTTGCCCGGTGTTAGTGGCAATTTTACGCATCAACAACAAGAGTCCGCAAATTTGCCCGGTGTTAGTGGCAAAGGTGCGATGAATCATCAAGGGCCGTCTACAATATTGTCCGAGTTTGTTGGCAATGTTGCGTTCCAACAACACACGCCGCCGTACGCTTCTTTGTCCGAGTCTGTTGGCAAAGTTGAGCCCGCGCTGCGTCATCCAGTGTCTTTGGCCGAGTTTGTTGCCAATACTGGACCGGTGTATGCTCATGGAACGAACGGTGTTAATGGTGATAATACTGTATCGCAGCAGCATTTAGGCGACAGGTGTCAGTCGTCAGAGGTCAGCCCTAGTGTTCGTCAGCGTGTTATTACTGTGGAGGTTTCAGTGCTAAAGGTGGTGGATAAACTATGTGAGCGTATGGCTGAACGCACGGAGTTGAGTGAGCGTCGGGCCCAGGAGCAGATGCTACGCATGGGAACGTTTGATCGGTTCGATGGATCAAACGAACGGGAATTTAATTTTTGGTTTTCGGCCCTAACCAGCAGATTGGACAACGCTAATGTCGACGACAGTGTCAAGTTGGAGCACTTGATCAGTTGTTTACATGGCAGGGCTAGACGTGAATTTTTTGGAAATGGTAAACGAACCTAGCTGGGATGAAGCCATACGCGTGCTGGTGAATCGGTATGGTAGCGAGCAGCGGTGCACGAAACGCGTCATTGCTTTTCAGTCATGCAGGCAGCGACAGAGCGAGTCGGTCAAGGAGTTTGCTGCCAGATTGAAGGCCAGCTGTCCGTTTGGTGAGGACTGTCCTGAAATGTATAGGCGTGGTGTTTTAATAGGGCGTTTATTGGATGGACTGAGTAACGTGAGCTATAAAAGGATTGCGGCTAAAGCTGATCAGGATCCTTCGCTAGATTTTGATCGTGTGGTGGCTGAGATTGTCAAAGAGGAGGAGATTGACAAAATGTATCCTAATGGTAGACAGGTGCAGCCTAAGTTTGATCGTCATGCGGGTGTGTATGATGACAGTCAGCGTGCTAGTTATGCACATCAGGCCAGCTTTCGTGCTCAGGGTCCGGGCAAGTGTTATTCATGTGGTGAAGAGGGCCATATTGCAGCGCGTTGTCCGTGGACTGTGGACAACTCTGGTGCCAGACTTGCCAGTTATAATGGTCCACCGGCTGTATTTAGCGCTCCACCGGTTAACTCAGGGTATCAAACAGGTCCTATGGCTAACCAGCAGTCACCGTATGAGGCTAATGTGCAGGATTGGGCTACTCCTGCCAGAGTTGATGTGAACACGGGTCATGTTCACTCGTCTAAACAGGACCATCTGCAGTACGTGAAAGCTATAATGCATGGTAAAACGAGTCTGTCACGACCAGAAGAGTCAGTGATGCCTGAATTGAATGAGGTATTGTCAGAGCTGCGTGATCAGGTTGCTGAAATGAAGGCTATGTCAGTTAAAACACAGTCTAAAGAGGTTCCGGAGTCGACTGTGCGTGGTAATATGATTAGTTCTGTCAGATTACCAGTTAAATCAGTGTTGGCTGCGGTTAAGTCAACTGTATCGTGTGAAATTGCGGCGGTTGTTAATGGTGTTAATGTGATGTCTGAGCGTTTTACTGCAGATACGGGAGCATTGGCTAACCTGATTGATGAGAGTTTTTTAATGCGCCTTCCTAAATACCCTGTCGTGAAGCCCTGTAATGTGCCGCTAATGGATGTCAATCAGAAAGATATTCGGTGTGAAGGTACCTGCGAAGTTAATGTTTCTTTGGGTTCGGAAACTCATAAGGTGTCATTTCACATTAAGCGCAATCTGGGTGATGATGTGCTTTTGGGAATGCCGGGATGTAAGCTGTGGCGTCTCAGATTGGTGAATGAGTCTGGCCTGGATTTGACTTCATACGAACAAGCCGTTAAAAAGTCAAATAGTTCGTCTTTGCAGCCAACTGTGTGTAAACGTCGTCGTTGTGTATCGCCTGAGCGTGAGTCTTGTGAGTCATCAGCAGTGAAGAAACGTCGTCAGCCACCGAGCATGTCACCTGTGAGGCATCGCAAGCCAAAGCACCCAGATCGGTCATGGGTTAACGGTAATGGTCAGCGTCAGCCGTATCGAGACAAGGCTGTTGTGTCGCGGAGCTGTGGTAAATGCTCTATGCAGGGTCATCGGTTCCATGAATGTCCCAAACTGTCAGTTAGTGAGTTGCAGGATGTCGTGTGTAAGAAGTGTGGGTGCAAGGGACATTTTGCACGTTCGTGTTCGGTGCAGGTGGAGAAGCGCAAGTGTCACGCGTGCTACACGGTCGGTCATCTGAACATCAACTGTCCGAAAGCGCAGGATTCGGAGCCCTTTCCTGTACCGTAGTTCAGTTCACCCTTAGTATTTTCAACTTATGCTTATAATCGTAAACTTCTATTCTAGGGTTGTGATTAATAGTTTTATAGTTAGGGTGATTTATTCTATGCTATATATATTCAGTGAACATTTTATTAGGTGTTTTCTACCTGATATACTGTTAATTATGGTGTCTTTAGAACTGCTATTTTGTGTGCTTTGTCTCTATTTGCGTTTTTACCACTCATTTATGTGTTCGTCATCCTCGCCGTGGACCCCCGTGGGCCAAGGGGGAGTAGTAGGTGTGACCACCTGGTCGATTCTATAATCGTTGTATTTATAATCATACTAGAAAATGTTGGTCTTGTGTGATATTAGACGACCAGCGATATTCTTGAATTTTATAAAAATATTAATTTCGGAATTGAAGTTGTTGAAGAATCTGAAAGTGAAGTAAAGTTTATTAATAATTATGTAATATATAATTTTGTATTGAATGATATTAATTATAATATAATGCCGCGATTCCATGATGATTTGATGTCCGTCGTAATGTGCTCGTATGAACTGGTGGTTTAAAGCTAATAAAATATACCGATCAAATACTGTGTACGTTGGCTAACCAACCTTTCAACTAACAGCCGGGTTGACGCCGGGCAATCGGGCATATCCTGATTTCCTTACTATACGGACCAGCGTAAATGACGAAATGAAAATAACAGAATCATTAAAATTATTAACCAAGATCAAGTCATCGAATCCAGAGTTTGAGTTACTGCCGTCTTCGAAATGTCGGAGCAGAGTCGGTCGACCGTCCAAGTTGGGACCGGTCGGTCCGGAGTTGCCGCCGCCGCCACCCAAGCTGTTAAGATCGTTCAACGGAACTTTTCCTTGAAACAAACCATTAACATTATGCAACTGCAATAAAATCATTTGAAATAATTAGAGTAACTGTGCTCACTATAAATAAAAAACTGTGATAAGGCAGAATTTAATGGATGACGGAACGCATGTTAAACATTTATTGTAAACCATTAAATAATTTATTCTATGGAAACTTTCTCATTATATTTGAAGTCATCGAAGCACACTATCAGAATGAGGTTTCCGTAGTGGCTAGAGAGGTTGAATAAACTGACGAGCAATGGTAGAAAATCCAGAGCAAGGTGTCAGGGTCTGTGTTTCAAGTAATTTTTCGAACCAGGACTGCCAGTTTTCGAGGCTGGCGTTCTACATACATATCAGACTAGACAGGTGACAACTCCATGAATAAACAAAGAACGAAGTACCTACATAAATTGATATAAACCTTGCTGAAAGAGATCACGATGACGTGGAAGAATCGGTCGATCATCGTCCAACCTCGGTGGCAACAGATTGGCATCGTCGTATGGTGATTGTGCCCATGACGGAATCTCGATGGTCTCAAAATAATGTTTTCTTACCTCCATGTTTATAAACTATAATATTTATTATAGTATAGAACATGTACAGAATAGTTTTGATAGATAGAATACAGTATCGTTTTGATAATACGCAAGTTATGTGGTTTGCTTTGAAACCTTCGCATAATATGTTAAGCTGTCTGGTCTTGACTTACCTTTGAAGTTTTATCTAGCAATGCTCCTCGGTTCCTAGCAACTGGTGGGTGAGCCGTAACAAATTCGTGGGCTTCGACCGACAGCCATACGGATGATATTAACAACACGTAGTAGTTCATTATGGCTGTAACTTGATTCAACTATGTATGTACATATGTTTGATTTGTTATACATATATATTTTTACGTATATTTAGCAACATAACTTATAGGACGAGAAAAACACAGAAAAGTAGAAACATACATGGTTCTTTAAGTGTGCAGATAAATATATCGAATTCAATTCAGTGTTATAATTAATAATTCAATGTTCAGAAGAATCAAACTACTACCACAACTGACAATGTAAATTAAATACAGAAAAAAAGTAAAAATTGGTAAAAACATTAGAGGGCGTTATGATATTTAACTGCGTCACATGTTTGACGTAGACTATTTGACAAGCAAAACATAGTCTAGAGACAGTGTTTATATTATTGAGATGCATGGTTATACATTTGTCGTCCGAGTTCGTATTCACATAATAACATGTGTTCTATGTAAAAGAAAATCCAATCACTGCAACAGAAACCGGCAATGAAACAATAACTATTCGTCAATGCCTGAACAATTTACTATTAGCGTAAATGCCTTCAAATTAGCCATACTTGATTGGAGACATGAAAATTCATCGCAGTGGCGGAAATCAACCCGGAATCAATGAAAAACATTCTTGCTTCAAATTTTGTGTCTTATTGTTTTTTGCATATTGAAAATGACGTCCTCCTTCACGTCTTACATGAGAGTATTCATCAATCTTTCAACAATTCACCGGTTTACCCTACTCAACCGCCGCTCTGTAGAAAGTAAGTGGCGACTTGTTCGACCGTTTAATTAATTAATTTGAACTCGTTGCAAGCATTAAATGAAGACACCAACTACATAGCTAATTGCCGTAAATTTTATAACTGAAACTGATTGAACTTGCACAAAATCTGTACTTTATGCATGCAGGTCAGCACATTTCTCATGGTTTTTTCCATAGGTAAACTATGTTGTTGAAATAGAGATTAGTTAGATAAAAACGCTCAGTATATGTAATAAGTATGTTAAAAAAAGTTACAAGCCATGATACACGATGTTTACCTGAAAATTTTTCTGAGAACTTCATCATTGCTGAAAAGTCAATGTCATGAAGCATGAATTCAATAACCGACAAACACGTTAATGATACGAGAAATTAATTCGCCGAAACTATGGCAGCTTGCATACTGACCGAATGAGTGAAGGTTGATGATGATAGTTCAATTACGCTGAGAGCGGGTGGAATATTCTTTAATAATAATATTAAATTTCATGGGATTTAGTCAATAAACATTAGTCATCAAATTCTCAAATTTATGGTGACTTATTTATGGTTATAAGTCAATGACTCCATGTCAATTTTTAATAATTGTGTTCGTAAAATAGAACAAAATCAGTTCACAAGTTTCTACATGGGCAACGGTGCGACGCCGACATGATAGATATGTTTTGATGAGTTCACGACAAAGTTGATAATTTTCCAATATACTATATACTCCACCTTTAGAGGAAAAATCTCACTTTTCGGGATAATTAAGTAATGGAAATTTTGCTCCTGGCTGACTACCGACTTTGCGTTTGTCCGAGATATACGTTGAGCTTTAGGAGTATTCCAATTAGCTCATTTGTGAGTTGAAGGAAACCCTAAAACATTACTATCATATCAACGTAACAACTCTGTGGACTACGCGCACATAGCATTCTAGTTATAATTTGATCAAGTTATAAAGCTTGGTAACGGCAAAAAAACATGTTTTTTCAGTGAAAATCAACATCAGCTTAAATCAATTTTTTTCATTTCATAAATAACCGCAAGAAAATAACTAAATTAATGTCATTTATAAAAAAATACATTACATGTGAAATGGTATTATAAGAACTATCTTCAGTCGTTGTATGATGCAGTCATTAACGGTTACGTTACATTGAGTTTGACTTACACAAAACATAGTATTTCATCAACCCCAAACTGGCACCAAACTGATTTAGGATAACCATGGAGTTCTCCAACATTTCTTAATGGCTGTTCTTGAATGATCTGAGAATCTGTTGATCTCAATGTCGACGGATAAATTGATGCATTTGATATCGCTTTTTACTTGTTTACAAACAATTGTTTATTACTGCGTAAAGA
>OZ038444.1:21849907-21888445 GCA_964036265.1 Daptonema setosum
TGCACGTAAAAAAGCGGATGACATTTTACACGATAATAATCAACTTCGTAACCAAAACTCTAGAACTTTTTGGAAATACATTAAACAAAAACTTCCTAATATTACTTCTTCAAGACCAACTAATGATAGTTTTGGGCTACCAATTGTTGATGATGCATCTGCCGCAAATGCCTTTTCAATTTTCTTTTCGTCTACATTTAATAACACTGATTATTCTGATGATGATATTCTTCTTTGTTGCAATTTTGACCTACCGTCAATTGATTATATTCAATCTGTTCCATTTTTTACACCTGATGATATTGTAAAATATACTAATATGCTTTCAAACAAATTAACTCATGTCACAAATGATTTTTCTCCTTTTTTGCTGAAAAAATTTGTCCATTGCTTTAGTATTCCTTTGTCTAAATTATTCAATGTCGTTATATCGAAACGGGTCATTCCAGATGCTTGGCGTCTTAGCACAATTACTCCGATACCTAAGCTACCCTCTCCTGATTCAGTTACTCAGTTTCGTCCTATCTCAATTACCTGCTCAGACGGCAAGCTATTTGAATATTTCCTCAAGGACTTACTTCTTGAACATTTTAATGCCAATTGTCTAATCTCACCTCACCAATTCGGTTTCATTACCGGTAGATCAACTTGTGGAAATCTTCTCTCATACATTCATAATATCCTTACCTATATTGATAATCGTATACCTGTCGATGTAATCTATTTAGATTTTGCGAAGGCCTTTGACAAAGTGCCTCATAAATTTCTTATTGCTAAATTACATAAATATAAAGTTAACACACATCTTATCTCCATCATTCAAAACTGGCTCACAAACAGGTCTCAGGCCGTTCGCTTTAATAATTGTACTTCATCTTACAAACCAGTCCTTAGTGGTGTACCTCAAGGTACTGTCCTTGGACCTATTCTATTTGTAATCTTCACCTTTGATTTAATTAACATTATTAAATGTCCATTTTTTTATGCTGATGATTCTAAAATCTTACAACCGGTTCATTCTGTCACTAATTGCTTGGAACTCCAAAGTGATGTCAATAACATAATCTTATGGTGCAAAAACAATGGCATGTCCCTCAACAATAGTAAATCGCTAACAATTCATTTCGGAGCCAACAATCCTGAATATATTTATCATGCTGATGGAATTCCTATTACTGCTGTTGATCAGGTTAGGGATCTTGGTGTTATTATTGACTCTAAACTCTCGTTTAATCAACATATCTCTAACATAACACACAAAGCTAATCAAAAGGTAGCTATTCTTCGTAATACATTTTATGCCAAGGATCCCTTATTTCATATACAACTATTTAAAACATTTATATTACCTATAATTGATTATTGTTCTCCTGCCATAATATATAGTACTAAAAAACAACTTAAAGATCTTGAGTCAATACAAAAAAAGTTTACTTTGTATACTTTAAATCTTTTCGATATACCATACATAGATAGACTTAATTCTATTGGCTTACCTACCATTGAAAATAGATTATTGACCAATGATCTTGTTGCCGTTCGTGATTATTTTGCAAATTCTTTATATCTAAATTTTAATCCTTTTCAATTATCAACCAGTAATACCCGTAATGCTCTTTTTAAAACCCGCTTTTTGACTTCCATCTACGCTAATTTCTGGTCCAAAAGAGTCCTTAACACTTATGAAAAAATACCCAAAGGTGATCTTAAAAATCGCAAATTAATCAGTAAATTTATTGAACAGCGGGATATCAATATGCTTTAATTTATTAATTCTTTATGTGAATAATATTTGTAATTATTTGTAATTATTTGCTTTCCGATCAACCTATTACTTTTCCCGTTTACTCTCCTTGTATGTTTTCCTGACCCAATGATCGAGACAATAAATAAATAAAAATAAAAAATTTGACCATGGTCAAATAAGGGTCGGTCAAATAGGGGTCGGTCAAATAAGGGTCCAAGAGGACAATAGACCCCTATTTGACCGACCCTTATTTGACCATGGTCAAATAGGGGTTCATGGGGGCTGGACCCCTAATTGACCGACCCCTATTTGACCGACCCCTATTTGACCAGACCCCTATTTGACCAGTCAAACAGGGGTCCGGACCCTTATTTGACCATGGTCAAATAGGGGTCTATTGTCCTCTTGGACCCTTATTTGACTAGTCAAATAGGGGTCTGGTCAAATAGGGTCGGTCAAATAGGGGTTCGGATCCCAAAAGTGCAATCCAGCCTGTGGATTTTAATCAAAATACAGTTTAAATGTCTATTAACCCTAGTAGACTGTTCAGTTTTGTTTCATTTCAGGAAGAAAAGCCAACAGAGCGAAAACCGGCACCGGCCGCCGGTGGTGGTGGTACCGAAAATCGTGAGAAGAAGAAGAAAGAAACCGTGATGACAGATTTAGCTAAATTTGTCGATAAAAGAGTACGCGTTAAATTCCAGGGTGGCCGCGAAGGTTGGTTCTAATTATTAAATGTTCTAGTTCTAATCACCTGTCTATATTTTATCATCTAACTGCTAAAAACGAGAACCCAAATTTAATTGCCTGTTGCTGTCGGATTGTCGGATTGAAACTTTACATTCGCTCATTCACTCACAACCACCTACTTGTGAACTCACTCTTTGACTCATCCATTTATTCACTCACTAGTTTTTGTCATCCGTTCCCTTGCTCATCCAACCACTCACTCATCCACTGGACTGGAGTGAACGTCCGAAAGACTGAAACTATAGTATAACTCTTTTGCAATAAATCCAGTTTTTACATGTATGTATGTAACGTTTATATTTGGATTGCAAGTGTGTAGTTATCAGCTGATTGTAACTGATTTTGTTCGTTTTGCAGCTGTCGGCATTCTGAAGGGTTACGATGCTCTTGTCAACGTGGTGCTCGACGATGCTGTAGAATATCTAAGAGGTTCATTCAACAATTGCTGTTTTAATTGATTATTTTGTTTATTTTTCACGTGTTTTTTTCTTTAAATCCAACCAATAAACTCTCATTATTCCTTGTTATTTTGTTTATTTCTGATTGACTGAATCGTCCCCGAAAAATTGAACTCTTGTTAATTATTGCTCTTAGTTGTTGATTGATAGATTCATTGACTTAATGAAAGTTGCTGGTTTTTTCATGAAATTATTTCTTTTCAGATCCGGATGATCCGTATAAAATCACCAACGATTTCCGCAACCTGGGTCTGATTGTTGGCCGTGGCACGGCGCTAACTGTCATTTCACCCGAAGATAACACGGAACAGATTGCCAATCCGTTCGTGGTGGCCGAGTGATTGAGTTTCATGTTAATGTTATTTGAATGTTTCCTTAATGTTACTCAGAAATATTCTTATGAAACTATTATAAAATTGCATGTGAAAAAGTTACATGAAAAGTTCTGAGTAATATGCCTTTGCATTTTTACCGGGGAAATTTTTAGAACTAGTTTTCATCTCTCTGGTGTAAAATACGCTAAAAACCTGATATATTTCATAAAATACAATACATTTATTGAAACACGTTCCCGTGAAGTTTCGCATGTATAAGACTACGGTTTTTGTCGTGATCTCGTAATTTTAATGTGCTTTGTAAGGTCATAAGGTGAGAGTTGCTGAGACTCTCTTTAGCGGAATGATTATAAAAAATTAAGAGTCCTCATAGAACAGTTATGATTCAGGGTCTCATACAACTCTGTCAAATAGAGAATGAATTGTTTCACAATTGACAATAGTAGATTGAAGCGTTGCAAAACACTGTATAAATCTGTTGAATTTGAATCTAAATGCTCACTTCTGTTGTTCTGTCTGTTTTTTTTGTCCTATAATTGTTACCACATACCGGTGTATTTAGTTCCATGTATTTGCTTGTCATTTGCTTATTGCTTCACCTCAGTGAGACGTGTTTTACCCGTATACTGGGTGAAGAAATCGTTAAAATAAACTACATAAGAAAACTTAGGTTGTTGACGTTGGGTTTTCCATCATGATGGTTGTGCTGTTTTTCACTTCCAATATTATCTGACAATTAAACCTAAACAAGATCCTGCATTGTAACTGTATTCACTGAATATCAAGTATTTTTGTTGCAGATCACGATGGATCGAAATCAGCCGCAGGTGGACAGCGAAGGTTGGCTCAATGAATATGACTATTATGAATATGTTTTTCATTTGCTCATTCACTTATCGGTTTTAGAGTTATTCATGCACTTTAATTATACAAGGCATTCGGTCTATTGTAATTTCTGGATGAATGTATAGTAATCTTGCCACGACGTTTATCTGAAAAAAATCTCTTGATGAGTTATCATATGCCATTATATCACAGCCGATGTTCATTATCATTCATCAACGGATGGTTCGACAGTCATTTATGCCCTTCCATAAATCAGTTATGTTATTGTAGTTTTGATATACAAATGCATTATGTATGTTTAGTGGGTGACAACGTGGAAAGCTTTGAGTTTGACAGGAAAGTTGGGTTTTTTCAACACATGTATTCTAGGTTTCACGCTGGTTAAGCACGGCATCAAACGGACTCGACTGGACCCGATGATGTCACCGATGGAGCTGTTATCGGCCGCATCGGCGCACATACCAGCCGACGAGTGTGCCAAGGTGACCAAGAATGAACTGCTGAATCGGGTGGCCAAGTGCTCACATCAGATGCGGGAGAGCAGTCAGTTCTGGTAACTATAGCCTTCGAAATTTATTAGGAAATTCAGTAAGTGTAAAAGTTTATTCCATTGTACTCTAGTTTTGGGAAATGACTCGCAGACGCTTCTGATAAAAGAATTTTTCTCTGAAACGAGATAAAAGGGCTTTTAAAGAGACCATTCTGGATAACGACTGAAAAATGTCTGAAACCTGCGCGGTCAAAGTCTCAGGCTACCATGGGTGAGTATAGTCTCAGGCTACTATGGGTCGCTGTCCTGTTTCCCTGTATATTCACGTTGGTTTGTCAACAACTTGAGCGCAAGAGACCAAATATTCGTAATATATTGTTTGTTGGGTAACTATACTGTACTTACTGACAGATAACCTAAAATAGGAACAAATTAATTAGCAGATTTGAGGCCATTTTTCTCATGCCTTAAATGACAAATTCTACGTGTTAAAACTTCCAAAGTGGGCGGCCGGGTGGGGATTATAGTTTTTCATCCTCCGCTTGTAGGAATACTTATGTAATCTTTTTACTCCAATGTCTCTCCTTGATCAGGCAACCGATCATCAACCAGCTACGTTCGCTGGCCGAACGCCGTCCGTTCCGTTCGATCATCTGTTATGGTCTGGGCAGTTTCTGCGACACGCGCGCATCCATGCACCAGCTCGCACTCTTGCGCATTCTCGCATCGCAGATGCACATTGACGACTGCCGCGTTTACGTCTATGAACCGTTGCTCACCAAAACCGAGATTTGTTGGTTGTTTACGAATACCATTATGTCAATCAGAGGCGGGCAGCGGGGGGGGGGGGGGTTACCCCCCGCTTTTCAGGGTCCGCAGGTAGCCTACCCCCGACTCGTAATGTTTGAGAAAATCGGCTTCAAAACATCGATTTTGAGGCTCATTTTTCAAAAAGTTTTGGCTGTGAGAATTTTTTTCGAATAAATACGTTTTCTGGGTCAATTTTCTTAGTTAAAACCTGAAAAAACCGGTTCATGTGATGTTTATACCTTGTAACAGGAGATTTTTTGAGCAAATAACAAGATTTTTTTAATTTTTTTTTCTACCTCTCCTATTTTCCCACTTTCCGGGGGGGGGGGGGGGGGTAATCTGAGATTTCAAAATTCTACCCCCCCCCCCCCGCCTCCTGCAAAACGCCGAAAAACCCGGCCCACCCCTGATGGCAATACCAACGTTTTTTTACCAGCGTGAATTCTGTTATGGAAGAGAATTACATGATTGAAACTGTATTCTGAAATTGTCGCCAATTGAACCCAGGAGTTTTTTTATCCACATTGAAGACGTTTCGTGTTTTGACCAACGTTTCTCTCTGGGAAACTTCCGTAAGAAACTCTTTGGAATCGCCATTTCAGTTTTACAAAGCGATTAGTTTTACATGCGCAGCCGATCAGAACAGTTGTGAATGTAAAAATTTAATTATATTATGGTTTGTAGTCGTGCAAGTGCAAATTATGAGAAAATCTCCTCCCAGATTCACTGCGTTCCCTGGGCTTCACCGTGCCACATCCAAACGACAATGACGCGGCACTTCGTTATATCGGACCGAAGCTGCCACCACCGCCACCGGCACCCACGCCCGTCGTCGATGCATCGAGTACGTCCATACCTAACAGGGCAACCACGCCGAAACCAACTCGAATGACGCCGCGTCAACGGTTGGCTAAATTGTGTTTTTTATGTGGCTAAGATTTGTTCAAAATTGCCAAAAAAAACTACTCAAGCTGAGCTTTTTTGAATTCGGACTAATCTATATTCTAATCATGCGAGACTAATTTATATATTTCGAAACTAAGGAATAATTGAAGCTTTACTATTTTTAGCGCCATGTACGCCCGCAAGGAGGACGCTGCCAAGCAGAAAATCAAGATCAAGTCAGAACCCGAGCCGGTACCTGAAACGTCATCCGGTGATCCGATCGGCGACGCACTCAATGCGACGGGCGGTAATGATGTGACAATCACTGATTTCAAGGATAAAATATTCAAGAAAACCGTCAAACCAGGTCGGTTAATTGTTGGGATCGAATGTTTACTAGAAATGTTCGTGTACCTTGGTAGCCTTTTTTACTCCTGGTTTGTGTTTTGTGTAAAAATCACAGACGAAAATTTTGTATCGACCCATCCGATCCAAAAACGATGTTCACTCACTTAATCATTCATTCACTCATTGAAATACTCTTTCAGTCACCCACAATCGAAACGAAAACTTTTATACACGATTGACTATGAAAAGAGAAAACAGAAAAAGTAAGATTCGTTTCGTTCGTTATCGATAAGAATGTTCTGTGTATTCCAATCCCAATTATCTTGATTTAATCACAGCACCTGCGGATGAACCCACCCTGTTGGCCTCTGAAGATGCACCATCCTCATCTGTACCATCAACATCTGAGACTGACCTGGTGCCGGCCGCCACTGAATCCGATATGCAGGTTTGTAGAAAATTATTTGTTTTAGTACGGATACTCCACTTGATATCAATGAGTATCATAATAAGGGATTTGGATCACTTTCTATGAAAAGAGCCCGAAGTAATGATGTTTCCAGTTATTGAATTTTCATATATAAAAAGTTTTATCAGTAACGGTTCTTGAGAAAATAGCGATTGAAGTGAAATAAAAACATTTTAATTGAGATAACACGTGCTGGATCTGAAATTCCCGACTTTTCAACAATTGTATCCGTTCAGGAACCAGAGCCATCTACCTCAACGGATCCGACCACTTCTGTCACGGTACCTGATACAACATCCACCGTCGATTCTGTTGCCACATCACCCGTTGTGTTAGTTACCGTGCTTTTATAATTAGATGTTCGATAGACTCAATCAGTTGTTTGAAATGGAATGATGACTGATTTTAGTGCGATTTAATGATTGCGGCGCGATAAGCCCACGTGTTGATAGTTTTCAATCAAACATCATAACTGTGGAATCAACTTGATTGCATTGCTCGTGTGCAGTCATTATTGAAAAGGATAAAGATAAAGGTCGTTCGACAGAGATGCCGCTGGAAATGATTATCAGCATTTACGGTGAGATGATAACGAGGAGATCACGCCATACCAGTCTGTGCGGAGCGAGTAACTCCCACAGACAGAGTGCGATGTTTTTAATGCCCCTCACCAACAGGGCAGCTCCGTAGTCATAACTATCAGTGTGAGTTTCGAACTCACGACCCCACACTACTATACAAACTGCGTCAACCAACTGAGCCACGTGGTAGAAGATCAAACCTTGAAAATAGTTCTCTCTTCAGTGCGACTCTACCCAAATCACCACCGGAATGGCTGCCGCGTCCGATATTCTTCATGCCGCATTGTGGTCGACCGTTATACAACAATCTGATATTTGCTAACTACAAACCCGACATACTCAAAGAGCTCGTCATCGTTGGCAACAGCTTCAAGAATATGCATCTCAGTCGCGATGAACTCGTCGAGTTACAGTACTTGGATCGATTTCGGTTGGTTGATTTATAGAGAATGAAAATGGTGTATAACATCGTGATTTATCTAAGATACTGAATCTGTTCAGTTGTTTCCGGTTTCATAATAAATGCTGAAATTCTGACCATGACCTTAATAGAAAAGATATCATCGGTGCACGCATCACCACTATTCATGTCAATCATGTGCTCGAGTTTCGAGCCCACTCGAAGGCTGGAGTTGGTTGGTTGGGTAGGCCCTCAATTCACAACAATGGTGAACCACATAGGGTGAGGGATAAGGTGGTTTGGTATTTGTCCTGCTCACACCAGGATACGGAACACCACTCCAGCCTCAGAGTCTGCTCCAAACCATGTTCACGATTATCAGTGGTAATCGTATGTGTGCGTACCGGGCTATATCGAGTGTGTCTGGAGTGGGGAACCGTAAATCGATTGGAGCAGGGCAAACACAAATTTTATCAACGTGTGTGTGAATCGAGGGCCTTAAACAAATCAATCATTCAATCATGATCACCTTTCATTGGTCAATTATCAGACTGGCTACATGTGAGCACAACATCAGTTGCGAAGAGTCAGTCCATGCAACCGGAGAGAATAAAAATGATAATGAATCAATCATAACCTAATGTTTCAGCCAACGTTCGTCGGAATGGCCCCTGCCCAAGTACGCCGTTCTGGACAACGCCTTCAACGACACGGTAGTTATGAGCTGCACGGCCGTCGAACCCGAATTCTGCGACATTCCCGCCGCCGACGGTCAAAAACCGACCTACTCGCTACTTTCTAATGAGATTATCGTAAAAGTTTGTTGAATTTTTATAACTTCTTCAAATACTTTGCTAACGCTGCTTTTACTAAGTAATTTATGAGATTGATAAAAAACTGAGTTGTCGTGTATGTTGTCTTTAAACGGTACTGTGTTCAAGCATAACGCTTCACTTACGTATTAGCCTTATCGGAAAATGTCAACACATGACATGAGTTTGGATTGCCTTTTTTCATTTCATCTTGCAGAGGTCAACAACTTCGACATTGTATATTTTCCCAATACATGTGTTGGCTTCACTGATTCATTATATTTTTATCCTTTTTAGGAAAAGAAGCGTGGTGGTGGCGTGCCCAAACGCCGGGGTCGG
Organism: Daptonema setosum; assembly: GCA_964036265.1. Classification (NCBI taxonomy): domain Eukaryota; kingdom Metazoa; phylum Nematoda; class Chromadorea; order Monhysterida; family Xyalidae; genus Daptonema; species Daptonema setosum. Next base: position 21,859,178 of record OZ038444.1, read on the forward strand.
CCACCGAAAAACCGAGCAGTCGTGTCATCGGGGCTGTCCGAGTCGATGGAGGCATCCAAATTGGACGATCTGACCACCACCGCTGAACATGGTAGGAATTTCTTGAAATTTTCGCGAACTTGATATTTAAAACCATGCCGTTAAACTGAGTAGAATTTATTGTGTAAGGCTAAAACAATGCCACGGAAAATTATAGTGTAGGAGTGATGTTTTTGCATAAAAATCGTGTGATAAACAAACACATTCTTCACAACAAATTTATCGGAACATCTTGAATTTAATAAATTATTTCATAACATTTCGAATCGTTAATCGAAAAACTGAAAACCACCTTATTCAGATGGAATCACCTCGGAGGTGGTGGATACTGCAGATGGTGATGATGCTGGTAACGGTCACGGTGATCACCACGAAGGTGGGGCCGGTGGGTCTGACGATGAAGATACTCATTCCCATCACTCGGAAGATATGATTATGAAAATGAAGAATGAAAACCGCGAAGAGCAACAACAACAGCAACAACAACAACAACAACAACAACAACAACAACAACAACCACAAGCACAACAACAACCGGATCAACAACAACAACAACAACAACAACAGGAGCAAGTTGATGCGCAGCTGGAAGCTCAGAATCTAATGGATGGTGATGATAATGGTATTATGGAGAATAATGGACATATTGATGATGTGGCCGCGGAGGAGGTCGTACAGTAGTGCAATACTAGCGGACGAGAAGGGGTGGGTAAAATGAAATTTCCCTTTCTTCGGTGTTTTTTGGAAGTAGTTTTTTCCCTAAGGTGTTGCTGTTGGTAAACGGCTTGAAATCTGCCGATTCCCCTCTCTTTGACGAAGTTCCCTTCCCTTTGAAGGATTAGCTCGTCCGCCAGTGCGTTAGTGATGTATAGTGTTATCAGTAGATAAGGACACTGGATTTGAACTTATGAATACTTCGAAAACCGCTCGTAATCAACTTATGTATAGTATTTTTAACAGCGGATTTTATGGAAGATGTATTTGAATTCTGTTAACTTTGCTGATCGATTGTCAATTATGCGTGAACAAAACAAAAGTATGAAAACTTTGTTTTGTTTGATGTTGATTGTTTTTATAAATATTTCACCCCGCTAGCTGTTATTATTTTGTCTGTCTCTGGATGTTCTCTTTAACACTATCTTTTTGAGCCCGTTCTTCACTTTCTTTCTATTAGGAGCGCTCCATCGCTGACTGCAAGGCAAAATGCTCCGGTCAACTGGCATTTTTACCGTAGTTTGTTTTTGTTGTTTTATTATTTTTATTGTTATTTTATGTGAATTTATCCAGTCAAATATTTGTTCACCACCTGATACGAGTCAATGTAAATTGAATGAAAATATGATCGTTATTTGGGAGGTGTAACTTTCGATCGGGTCATTGGAGGTACAGCGCTAATAACCTTACCAACATAGTTGGAAGTATCTGATACTTATTTGACCTAGATAAAATAAAATCTTGAGAATTTTCGTCGTTAATTCAATGTAATTCGTAAAACCGATTATGCACGAAACGAATCAACCAAATGAAATCTGAAATTAAATTTTTTAATACGTATTTTTACACGATCTTTTGTATTCCGTCAGACCAAAATCGCAGTGATGATCGGTTTGACTCGATCGCTGGGCTCAATGTCCTTGGGTCGAGTCCTGCAGCAGCCAACATCACTTCAACAACTCGATTCGGCGGTCACCGTCGTTGGTTGCAGTCTCATCGTGGAGCAACGTCGTTTCAAGGCACGCATGGGCAAGACACCCTGGTTTTATATGTTGGTTACATATTATTATATGTATTTTTTTGTTTCACATTCATCATTTTGTTAAACGAGCGTAAGTTACACATAAGAACTGCCGGCTTTTCAATTTCGAGTAAATTATAAAAAAAAGTTTGGTAAGTAGGTCGTAGACATAATTAAAGACTCCAAACTTCCATTCATAATTAGTAATACGTGATTGATGTTGAGCATCGGTTAGTTATGGCAGACTTACGGTTACGACTCATACCATTCTAACTAATCAGCTTCATTCATCATTAATTTAACTGGAGCTAATAACTTTACAATCCGTGATCAATGACCAATTTGAAACGTTCTGCAGCTACAACAAGCGTCACAAACAGCCGATCCCACAGCACAAATGGGATCTCAAGGATCTGCAACAACAAACCGGCGGTGAATACACGGCTAAACCATTGAAGGTCAAACGATTGGAGGGTCGGCATCCGGAAACAGGTATTTCACGGGACATGGGACGTTTTTGTTTAGAAACTAAATTTGAAAGCGTGCAACTGTGTCGTTCCGCAACCACTGTTATGATGTCAATTAGAGATGGCTGGAATAACAGATAGTACTGCAAATCGTGGAAACAGCGGGTTTATCCTGTTTTTTTGTTTGATTGAGTATTTATTAAAATTAGTAAGTAAAGATACTTCAAAGTAAAGTAAAAAAGAGTAATATTAACAAAGCTATTCGGCAGTTCGGTCGGTTTGACGACGATGCCAAAAATGTTTGTACGTGTACCGTGTCTCTTTCACTCTTATGCAGGGGTGGGCCGGGTTTTTTGGCACTTTGCAGGGGGTGGGGGGGGTAGCCGACAGAAAATCCCATTTTACCCGACCTGTCCGAAAAGTGGGGGGGGTAAGGTCGGGTAGGGGGGGGGGGGTAGAAAAAAATTTTTTCGCATAAAACGCTTGTTTTTTGCTTGTTTTTGCTAAAAAATCTTCTATTATATGGTATAAACATCACATATACCGGTTTTTTCAGGTTTTAACCAAGAAAATTAACCCAGAAAACGTGTTTCTTCGAAAAAAAATTCTTACAGCCAGAAAATTTTGAAAAATGAGCCTCAAAATCGAGGTTTTGAGGCCGATTTTCTCAAAAATTTCGAGTAGGGGGGGGGGAGGGGGTAGGCGACCTAAATTTTTGTCTAGGGGGGAGGGGTAGGCTACCCGCCGACCCTGAAAAGTGGGGGGGTAAACCCCCCCTACCCCCCCCCCCCCTGCGGCCCACCTCTGCTCTTATGAATATAAATGAATAAACATGAATATAGAATTAAAAGGTATTATATGTACTAATGTACATAAATGATAATGGGAATAAAAGGTTTTTTAAACATGTGTCCTTTTTTAGGGAAACGTGTCAACTACCACATCGGTGGTGGTGTCGACTTCGACTACCTGATGATCGATGACCATCGCGGTGGTACCGAGGATTCGGAAAGACTGGAACGTGTGCTCGAGGTCCGACGCGATCCCAATACAAATGTTGGAATGGAATACTTTTTTTCATGAATTATAGTCTATCCATGGTTTCTGGTTACTCAAAAATGTTTGGGCGCGTGATTTGAAATCAATCCGGTCTTTTTGCGCATTCAGATTTTCGATAAAAAATATTTTTCATGTAGAAATGTCATCGACAACATTCATTGTCCATGTGCGCAGCGGGTTTATAAATATAACTTTTTATAACATGAAATTGTGTACTTTCGATCCAGGTTTGATACCTGGTATGTGGTCTTTTCATTTATTCAGTTTGGTCAAAATGCTTTTTATATAATTTAGTGTGCAACTACATTACATAGGTCTACGTTGCACTGGTGGCCGGTAAGGTGAACAAACGATGGATCATCGCCACCGATGGGATGAAGGCCGATGATCTTATTTCTTCCACACTCAAAATCACGAAAAATCCAAGTTGGTTCTGATTCTTTTTGGTATCATTTCTTGTCTTTGTACTTAAAAGTAGCTTATAGTAAAAAAAACTACTGTCAACTTTGTCTCCTCCGTAGGTGAACAAGCTAAGTGAAAGCGCTTGAGTTCAGTTAAGCAATGGATTTGTAGTTGAAATTCCAATTCGTATTTATGACATCGACATCTGTTTCTGACGACCGTTCTCATATTATGATACTCAAATAACATTATTATTATTGTCAGTAACGGGCGTGTCCGGCAATGCCTACCCGATTGGATCGCTGGAAGTCGGCACCGAAATCTGCTGTATCGAGCAGTTCCCTGGCAAGGGAACCAAGTTCGGACGCGCACCTGGAACCTCGTATAAAGTGATCCGACATCTGGATGAACACACCGTTATTGCGGTTGGTTTTTGTTGTCGTTGGTGTTTTTGTTGTTGTTGTTGTCGTTGTTGTTGTTGTTGTTGTTGTTGATGTTGTTAATGTTATTGTTGATGTTGTTGTTGTTGTTGTTGTTGTTGTTGTTGTTGTTGTTGTTGTTGTTGTTGTTGTTGTTGTTGTTGTTGTTGCTGCTGCTGATAGGATGAGGTGGATATGAAGTTGTTATTGTAGTTCAGTGGTTGTTAATGTTATGTTATTGCCGAAGGATAGTCTCGTGGTTGTTTTTGTTCTCGTTGTTGTTTGTTGTTGGTTGTCATTGTGTTTCATAATGAAGTCATAATTGTGTTTCATTTTTTAAATACAGGGTGGTCACGGTCACGAGTACGCGCTGCCGAAACTCTGCCAGGCCACCGTCGGTCGGGTGTCACATCCCGATTGGAACAAAAAGTGGTATGGATCTCCGAACATGGTACGTTGTTTCATGCTTTCATGGTCGATTATTGCGTTCTTGATTTACTTTCTGGCAGGCCAGAGAGACGATTTGCACCTAAGGTTTCGCTCTATATTCGTCAGGTTTAGTAATTAACTACACGCGATTTATCACTAAACCTGACGAATTGAAAATGAAACATTGTGTAATTTTGCTCAAATTGATTCAAGAAAAAACTATGTGACTACTACATTATCGTATAGCCTAAAATAAAAAAATCATTAGTGATAATTGCTCAGTTTTGCTAGTTTGATGTGATCTTTCGCTGATTGTTTACTGATATCTCAGCTTCGTCGTTTCGGCTGGGATATGGGCAAAACCGCTCGTTTCAAGAAGGATGGACATTTCGGACGGAAAATACGAGCGCCACCACCCACTCGATAGTTAGTGTTGTTGTTGTTGTTAATTTTTTTGTTAATGTTGTTGTTGTTGTTAACGTTCTGGCGATTGTGGTTGATTATGTTGTTATTCTTTTTGTTATAACAGTTATTGTTTTCAGCTGGAACGAGCAGCCGGAGTTTGAACTAGTACCGCAACAATGGACAATCTCCCGATGGCAGCTTAATTGTCTGTTTGGCACCAAGAAAGTTCATCCATTGTTCGCCAGAAATACAGCTCGATTATTTAGAAATTTGTGATTTGTTTACGACATTTTATCTGTCTTAAGTTTATGTTTTCTGTGAATTTGACAAACCAATGTGAAGGTGGTTGCATTTTTATAAGCAAATAAATTAGATTTTTGAACGCCCAGTATTCGGCCGAATTTCAATACCGCCTGACTTTCTATTGATTATCGTTATGACTATTATTATTATGTCAACATCAGATAGTCTTATTGCTCAAATAAAATAAAGTTATAAATTTCGTAATTTGTTGGTTGGCTTCACAAACTCTTATTAATTCGTGGCAACACATTCCCAGCTTTACGCTTGCATTTGTTTTATGGTCATGATAACATAAAAATGTTCAATTTTAGCCCAAGTGTCGTCGCAGCTGCTGCTGCCACCTTTACTGGAAAGTGCCTTTGTACAGAATCAACATGAGTCAAAACGGATTTTGTTCTACTTGCCGTGGTATTTCAAAGTTATAATCGCTGTTTTGATGGTTTTTTGCAAACTTTATCACTTATTTTAATTATTTATTCCAGATGCCATGTCAATATTCCCATAAAAGCCGCCGTTAATTACATATTTCATGATGGCAGCACTATCTCTACAAAGTGCCTTAGTTCTACTGGTATGTATGTGGCACTCTGTGGTATTGGCATCTTCACTTCACAGCAATGAAACCGAAGTACCAATGGGGCTCAAAATGCTGCGTGCTGGTTGGTCGACTTGAAATAAACAATTGTTTTCTAATGTGATTACTTTTATTATATTTATTTTTTATATTTCTTTCTAGTTCATTAAAGGTGCGAGTCAACCCAATGATATCCGATACTTTTAAAGTTTACATACCTGATTTTGAAATTTATTCACAAGACTTCTAGGAAAAATTATAAATGTTCCTTATGTTAATCAAATTCCTAGTAAACTGTATGTGTTTCAATATTTTCAGCACTGAAAGCGGTCGAGACGACCAACGCCACCGATTGGGAGAAAGTGTTTGCCGATGAGTTGGGGGCGAAAATGATACCCGCCGATATTTGTTGGTTGAAACTGTATTTTCTATCAGTTTGTGGCTTGATTCTGAAGTGAGAAGGAATTTCACCCAGACAGATCAACGGTTTTGATCCTTTCAGTCGTAAAATACGTGGTCATTTGTAAACAAAAATTTCAAAAAAAAAAATTTTGCTTTGCAATTTTGGCACAATGAGCGAATAATGAAAAAGTTCATTTTCATTCAGTAAATTTTTTTGCAGTGCCCATGATCAAAACGACAGCCGATAAAGAGTACGCCGCTCTCTACTACTTTTTCACGGACGCCATGAAAACTCGTTATTTGGTTAGCTGAATGACAAACCGGACTATTTTTCACTTTCTTGGTTGGACTAGAAATTTGTCTATCAATTTCCTCTTTCGTGCCGAAATATCCCTTCTCTTGTATGATCGCAAGTGCTCCGAAACTCGTTCATATAACTAGTTGTATTATTATGTAACATGTGTAGTATTATGTAACATACGTGATATTATGCATTATATGTAATATTATGTTACACTTACAACAGCAATACGATGAGAATCACGGCATCATGTCACGTGGTGAGTACAGTCCGGAGAGCATTGAGGAGTTGTTCAAGGGCAAGGCAACAGGCGGTGACGATGATGAGGATGAAGACGATGATATTCCCAATGAAATATTTCTCACGAAGGCTCAATATCAGATTGAGTATGCCAAATTGGATATAATTGTGGAGGATTTACAGAAGGTTGGCGCAATCAGTGGACGTTCTTGTGTGAAGGAACCGATAATATTTGGGTGCTGATTCCAGTGAATAACACGATTTATTCCAGTTATAATAAAGGACTTACCATTTAAACTGAACGATTCGAATGTAAGTATAGCATCCATGAAATTTTTCCACCATCACCATTTCGATAACTGTTAAACCATCAAAGATAATGAGTGACTTCTCATGAACCTCTTAAAGTAAACAATTGTAAACTAGTGCTTTTTAAAATCAAGTATTAAAGTTTTTGTGTCAAACTCGAATGAATATGAAAAACCATTGCAGAAAATGATGCCATTGCAAGTCAAGTATGCGATCGACGGCAAGTACGGTCCATTGCCGAATCTGAATGATGAACACGGCTTGGATTCGACGAAGAAACTGGAAGAACTCATCAAAGACTGCGTGCAGCTGCATGCGTTTGGTGAGTGGTTGTTGTTGTTGTTGTTGTTGATGTTGTAGTTGCATTTGTTGTTGTTGTTGTATTTGTTGTTGTTGTTGTTGTTGTTGCATTTGTTGTTGTTGTTGTTATAGTTGGTTGTTGTTGTTGCGGCATTCGTCGTTGTTGTTCTATATCGTTGCTATTGTTGTTGTGGTTGTTAAATCTGTTTCTGTTGTTGCAGTTGCCTTTTTTGCTTTCATTATCTCCCTTTCTTCATTGCAGACAAACTAATCGACGAGGCCAAGGTCATCCGTGCCCTGCTCGTTGTCCTCCAAAAGGAGATGCGTTTCCACCTTTGGCAACCGTCGTCACCAGGTGTGCAGAAACAGTGGTTCGATGTGGTCGTTATTGACCAGATGAAGTTGGGACTGAAACCCAGTGAAGTCATGAAGGTTTGATTTTACTATCGAATTAAATAGTTAAAAAAGATCGGGATCGGTATTGAAGTTCAAATGCAAGTTTTTTGTAATGCCACAATAGCAGCATAGTGGTTACCAAATCGCAATTATAGTGAAATAACGTCATTGGTATTGATTTGAATGTATTTGAAATTCGAGAAAATGTTTACTTTTTATCTCAGTGTTTTTTTGCAGAACCTCGACCAAGCGGTCACCGCTGCCTCCGATCCGAACGTGATGAACCTGAAGGGTCAGGAACTGGTTTATGCCGTGAGATGGCTGTTGCATGGAGTCAGGGTAGAGAAGGATAAACAGGTTGGGAAATGGGACTTCATGGGACAGAAGCTTACTTACTACTCTTCATTAGCTTGGTGAAATATTTTATATTTTGACTAAAATTGACTGCATGGAACACTTTGTATGTGAGGTGAGATGTATGACAGTGGGAGATTTACAAGGTAGGCAAAAGATAACACAACTAGGATAAAAATGAGTTGTCAACTGACGAGCTCTGGTGGATTCTTACGTTCCCGTAAAGAGTGAAACGCCGTTCACGTTAAGTAGGTAAAGTTATTTCATAAAATATTATCTGTACTATTATTGTATCATAGACCTATAAATGAACATTTGCAGACGGCCAACAACTACCTGAAGATGCTTTCACTGCCCGAACAGAAACCGGATTATCCACCGTTCCTGATTCGCGATGGTGTACCACCGAAAGTGCTGGCCACTCGAACTCAACTGTACAAGGAGTACGTCGAGGCCAGGAAGGATTTCGGAATCGCGTGCAAAAAGCTGAAGAAGGTTATTAAGTTATACTTCTTATTTTTCGTTTTTCGGTGTGTTCCCTTATCCCTTATACAAAATTGAGAAAAGAATGCATAAAGATGTTAATTTTTGGTTTGGTGCAACGTTCTATTTGAAGAAGTCCGGAATTAAGGTGTATGAATCTTCTCGACGTTTTTCATAAGAATATATTATTTGTTCGGTAATACAAAATTTTTTGTGAAATTTAGTAATTTTTTGTTATAAATTATTTTTTTATTACAGCAATGCCAGGTGATTGAAGATGCATTGCGAACGGAGGAACTTCACCCGACGGAAAGTCCACTCAAAGTTGGTTCATCCATCTTTTAGTTTTGTTTCTCATAGCAATTGTTTCTGCAGGATGTCGGTCAACTATGAAGTAATTTATATTGTTGCAGTCGCCGGGAATGTTGTCTACAACTACAATAGCTTCGAAATTTGAATGCGCGCGTAAGAAATCGTATTCTTTTGTAGAATTTTTTTTTGGGAAATCCTGAAAAACTGTTGTTTATTCATGGGGCCCATTTTCATCATCATCGTAAAATCCTAAATCTTTATCATTACATTAATATATTTATTAATTTTATGTTCAGGTAGCCGACCGTACCAAACGACTGGAGAAAGTCCGTTCCACGCTGATGCACTTTGACCAGCTGCGAATGAAGGAGCTCATACTGCAGTACAACTACGATGACTACCAGTCGTCTCTGATCAACCTACGGGTTAATGATTTTTTCGATGAATTTCTTGAATGGGGATTTGAATTAGGTACATTGCTAAAATATTTTTTTTCACTTTCATTCAACCAAACATTCAAGAGGAGTCCAATGGGGACTTTCGCCAAGTCCCATTTCGCCTGTTTACAAGAATTTTTTACTGTAAGTGATGTTTCCGTAAATATTTCGTTGATTTGTGCTTGCTTCAATGTTTTTTTTAGCGTATATCGAATTTTCAGCTGGTCAGTCAACATCCGGAAGAATCCTGGTCATTCATCGATGCCACAATCGAAGAACTCCGCCAGAAACAGCGACTTTCACCCGAAGAACTGGCCACGGCCCGACAAGAGTACGAATCGTTTGTGCCTTCTTTAAAAGACTACGACGGGTATAAACTGCCGGAGAAGGGACTTTTCGCAGTGGAGATCGGAGTCCGAACCGAAGAGGAGAAGAAACGCGATGAATTATAGGCTGTGATAAAATTCTGTAGAAGTTGTGAAATTTTTCTTCGAGTTTGGTGTGGTTGTAATTTAGGACCATTAAAGGACACGAATGAAAAGCCATTGTGGAATTTTTCCTCCACTTGGAGGGACAGCTTCGAAATTGTAATTTACACCTCAACGCTAATTTAGAAAGCCTCAAACATATTTGGCATTTTCTCATTTTCCTGTCCTCCATTGTCCAAACTTTCGTTTTTTAAATGTTTTTGCAAAAAAAATGTATTTCATTGTTGTGAATTGAGTATAGAATGATTATGGAATCGAGTATAAATAGAATGATTACCATACTTGGTCTGGTCACTTATCAGCGATATCATGGCTTTATTGCTGGTGTTCAATGTATGTACGTAAACGAATGTATGTACGTATCATAAAAACAACCAACTATGCACGCGTAACTGTAGTTATTTACGTTAGCAGTTGTACAATTGTAAGTTCGTTGGCAATTCTACCAGACCGGTTCATTATCGTAAACTATTTAGCTGTCGAATGCTTTGATTTTGGGCTTTCTAAAAACCTAGGCCAAAAACTCGTGATACTGTAACTTGTCATTTTCTCCTTATTCTTGCTTGACATACCAATTTTTGTTATCGTACAATCTTGTTTTGTTAAGCTTTATAATGTCTTTATCTAGTCACAACAACGGTTATTCTGGTGTATCTTCCAGCCTGCGTTCGTATTTTGGCTAGTCGTCTTTTTCAAATTGCTTACGTTTTTTTTGGTTTCGAATGTTCTTTCTTATTTCGTTTCGTTGTTGTGTTATCGTATTAATTTGCTTCATGTGGTTCGCATTGTATGAACATGTCTATGCATTATTTTCTGTATATACTGCAGGTTCGTTTTACTTTTGTATTATTATTATTAATGTTATTATTATTATCTAAACATTTTTCATGCCAAGTGCTTTAAATAAAGCAATCTCACTTTTGTTTGTCGTGGAAAATGTGTATCATATTTTGATGAAGATCATTATTCGCGGTATGCATGCACCGTATATGAGTATTATTTTCCCTTTATTTCTATCAATTTATCAGAGTAGTTTGAAAAATAATTCAACGGAAAACTGTTGGTACAATGACGCTTACAATGAATTTCCACGCATCACGAAGTATTAGATGCCACTAGAATTTTTATTTGAATTCTCTATTTCTAGCAATCTGAATAGATTGAACTGCCTTAATTAACTACAGGTTACTTCAATCAGCCGTTCACTCACAGTAGTAAATCTATTGTAATCCGAGTCTTTTTCGTTAATGAAGCATAGATAAAACTATTAAACTAATTGGTTTGAATTTCCGTTAATCAAACATTTTGAAACAACTTCGACCCAATCAGTTAAAAACGTTTATTTTTTCACTAAAAGTTTACTAAACCAACATAGTTAATCGACATTAATTACCGGTGCAAACTGTATCATTTCAAGCTAAATCGTTCGTTAAAATAAACAGTTAATTAGGTACATAAAAAATTGGTTTACTTGAAAAAACTTCGGTTTCATGCTCAACTATTTTTACTTTAAATCAATTATTTCGCGTCTCGATCCTTCGTTCAATACGATTACTCGAAAAAAAATTGACCCCACTAGCTGAATAGTAATTGAAACTAAGTTTTCGCTTAGTTAGATCGATCAGCCGATCAATTAACTGATTATTAAGTAACGTGATCACTTTTATGATACCGTAAGCCCATTAGTTTTTTACTGTAAGCACTTATCATAATTAGAACCATATGTTTTAGTCCAATTATCTTACTGTAATCACGTAAAAATCAAAATTACTAACTAATGGTTACTCTTATTATTTATAATGTGGTCAGTTCGTTGAGCCATTTCGCGTCAGTCAGTGCCCGCCTAACAGATTCATTCACATCTTCACCGGATAAATAATACTTGGTACTGAACGAAGCTTTCTGCTGACTCATATGTACATAGCTCTGGATTAAAAAATAGTAGTTTTGTAGTCTTGGTAAATATATGTAATCATCATATTATTGTTCACAACACCTACAAATTATCATTCCTGTATGAGCCAAGCCAACCAACCAGTTCACTTTGATGCCTTTTCCAATCACAATTTGCATTTTTTGCGAAGTCTCTACCATGCCCCCTTGAAACGAAACTTCTGTTTAACAACGTTACAAAATGAAAAAAAATTGTAAATATTTCCGCTCATTATGAATGTGATCTCAATTACGAAATCTAGAACATCTATGCTCAGGTCAGTGCTAATTATAGACGATTGCGTGTGGTGAGAGCGCGCGCACCCGACCAACAAGCTGATCACGATAATGGAATCTCGGACACCATGTCAGTGGTTGTCGTTCACAGTCTACAGTATGGTCGTCCTGCTAGTGCATGTACAGTTACATTGGCTGCCCGTTTGTGCACAACCAGAGAATGTGGACCCCGTCAAAATATGTTGGTAGTTTCTCCTGGCTTGAAACGACTAATTTTGATAATAATTTTGTTGTTTTTTTGCCTTTGGTGTTTGTTTGATCTAATGAAGTCATTATACAACGAAATTTATGATTCAAACTTACTGGCAAAGTTAGCTCAGAGAGGTGGTTTTCTCTGGTAATGCCTCTTTAAGTTTCCTATAATGATATGTTAAATAAATTATTAGTTTGTCAAGTGTGCATTTCGGTAGAGGTGGAGTTGAGCCGTTGCAAACGTAGATGTTATCCACGGACACGGTCTACTATTACCTGAGTGGAATTAAATGATTAAAGGTGCTGAAAGCTTGGCGTTTCGTCCTTTAATCAAGACTCTTGGATTGGTGGGAACAGGATCCGGTGTCATTACAGTATACTATGTATGCATGTACATACATTATCTACGTGATCATGCTGTAATGTTGCTGATTAAAGCATGTCATATCTCTCGTTCATGTTGTTGTTTTCAATTTCATTACCATTATAATTACTCACGTCATGAACTTCCGTGGGAGCGGTCTGCCTACTACAACAACATGAACTTATTTTTGAATATGAGCATGATGATTCGATAATTTGATATGTACATGATGGATAGGCTCATGTTCGTCTAGACAGTCTCCTACATGATTTAACATGAAACTTATCTCACGGTCACGTCATCTGACACCGAAATGGCATTAATTCACGGTCTCTCAATCAAGTTGTTGTTGATTCGGAAGAACGAGCGTAGCAGTTAACTAAATTAATATTTCAATAAAAGTTAGCAAAAACTATGTCAACAGAATTTAAGAATCGCATCACACAACGAAACGTTTAGAACTTGATGAAGTGTAATTCTAATCAGAAATACGGTAACAACGTACACAGTAAGTCAACTTCACAAGATGGAAAACCATGTCCGATACACTCAAGATACCGGTGACTTCGTATCATTTTCAACGTGTTTCTTAGGTGTGATGTGGCTCATGAACATTATCATGATAAACACTCAGTAATGACATACAAACCCATGTGTGGCATCTTGATGTACACGATTACACGAAAGGGTGTTCATTGTGCCTGATGATAGTCGTAAATAACCCGAAAGTTCATCATCATATCATTTCATACGTGTTTCTTGTGTGTAATGTTGCTCATAACACAACCTACAGTATCACGTTATTAGCTCAGTCATACTCTGACATTATACATACCCACGTGTGGCTTCTTGATAACACGTAATGTTTTCAAGTTATGATATCATAAATGACACAAAAAATCAGGGTCGTAAACATCTGTTTCGAGATTGACCACGATGTGTATTATGATAATGAATAGTTGGTGGACAAAAGCAACTTATGGTATGCAGATTGTCGCTTCATTAAATCATGTTGAATATGCTCTAGAAGCCCGACATTAAATTCAGACGATCATTCGTGGTCGACTGATTACTCGTAACTTATTTTTAGACCGCTCACTTAGTCGTGACGTTATGAAGCACAATCAACTCGTCAATAAAGCAACAATGTTTGGTATTAACTAGGCGATAATAATCTATCGAAGATATTATAGCACAATAGTGAGTAACTTAACATTTGACACCTGTTTTACTATCCGTGTTCCTTCTGAAAAAATACGTAGGTTTGCCATAGTTTAATGCACTGACAACTAGTTATTTTCATAGAGGTAGAAAAAAGTACAGCAATTCATTACTATAAGTTTTCTACCCACGGAACGTCATTTCATCGGAATATTTTTTTATTGCTTATGAAAAGGTTGAAGTTCAGTACCGCCTTCTTGACACCTGAAATTAAATTTTTTGGTTCAAGCCCTGTAGCTTCTTCCCATGTATTCATGGACTTCATATGGATTCAATATTCTGTGGTAAGTTTGCCGAAAGGATAAATTTTTGTACGTGGTTAGTTCCATAATCATATCTGATATCAACTATTTAAAAAATTTATGTTCAATGATATACAAATGTATGATCAGATAACAATATAACTTTTGATTGAGGATGTTATAGACACTTCGGGAACTTATTAAACAAGAATAATATATCATATCAGATACATCTGGCACTTTTGACTTTATTATTTTCCTGAATAATGAATATATATTTACATGTTGTATGCACATTGCTCAGTGGTGTACATATTCAGTCTAAGATTACAGTTTATCAAGTTATACATACCTTTACAGTAGCTAACTCATGTAGTTAGGTTTAAGAACTCAGCCATCAAAGCCTTGCCACTCATTCAATATGTTAATGAAGCTCAAAGAATTGACACAGTGATCTGGTCATTTGATAAGTTACTGTATGCTAGTTTATTTTGTTTGCTATTCATTATGATTTGCTCATAAAGTTGGTGGACGCCCACAGCTTCATTTGTTGCAATTCAATTGGGTACATAAATAAGAATATGAACTCTCAGTGTTCTATACTCTACAATATTTTTGTTACGCTATGAAATTGGCTTTACGTTTCTTTGTAGCTACGCTTCTCGCACTAATTCGAACTAAGCTGATATGTGGTATTGTGTTAAAAAACTTTAATAATCATTACGGTACCAAATAACGAAACACGTTTTCAGCTGTTTGCTATTATGGCTATGATACTCTTGCACACATGCTCTAAAATGTTGAATATTTATATATCATTGGTAGTTCACATATTGGTAATGTGATATGAATTGGGCTTCGTTTAGTTTTGGTAAACCTTAGCCCACGCATTTCATTAAGAATTTATGTCAAACAACTGTATATTCGAGCCAGTGTGGTTCATTCATCCATTCTTCGGTTCTTCGTTATTCAGTGACCAGTGTGGTATTCTACAACATTGTGATCGGAAACCTGAAACTAAGTATATACGAATGCAATATAATTGGTGTTCATGCAACTTTGCACAATTAAAACTGTTACGAAACTCAGTCGCTTACTAAAAATTTCCACTGCGTTACTTGAATGCGGAGGACTCACTAGAGTTCCGCATATTTAATCATGTCACAGTGGTTTCAGCTTCATCGGATGTTTGTTTTCCTGCGTCTCATGGCTCTGTCAACCCACGGTGTCAATTAGCTGGTGTATGTCACAGCTCCAAGGACTTAAAAGCTCCTGAATGATGCACATGTTGAATGCAGATTCGAATGTACCGCAAATTTACAAATACCCAGTCAAATGTTTGATCGGTATAATTTTATTTAACCAGCGATGATTCTTGCCGTGGCAACCAGAACACGTTGTCACGTATAGACTTTAAAAAAGCAAAACAAACCTAAAAGAACCACTTACGTACACACGGCTTGGAATTTCTTTTGTTCCCGTTCTGTTTTTCATGCATCGTGGTTTCATTCAATTTCATAGTAACTGATAAGTGTGGGAAATTCATCGCTGCCGTAATTCATGCATGAATTATCATAACGTACATTCCAAATATTAAAGTTATGTTTACATGGTAATAAGGTGTTTTACCATTCGGTTATCATACTTCTTGGCCTTCTATGATCACAACGCCTACCCGTGTGTCAGTAGTTCCTGTATTATTAAATTAGCTTTTCCTCCTCGAACTGGTATGGCTAACGTAAGTAATCTTTGACATTTGGTAGTGTCTGTTTCCATCTATAGATAGCAGTACACTGTGTAAGGATGTAATTTGGTTAAGCGCAATTAGCTTTTATGAGCCCTACATACAAGCCTGAGACCGGGCCAATGAAAACACTCAACTGATAGAAAAATTGCATTTGCATCTGCTTATTTGTATACGAACCCCATTTTATCCAAAGAATGTTAACAATAGCACTTCTTCATTATAAAATTACCGACTTAATCAATGGTTGTTCCTATAACCGACTAGCCGTGATCACATCATTGTTTCGTTGTTATAGTATTGTTTCAAGCTTCGATTACTAGCGCTCCATGTTAGCTAGCATGTTTCTTTATCTATATGAAAATTGCTGAAGTATCGTTGTTCAATACTTTGATTGATTGATTTGCTTACTTTTCAGGTTATAATAATACTAGAATGACGCTACCGGCGACTTCCGCTTTTACAACTGCATCAGTTATTCTACTAGTTACACTGCCGTTTATCACGGGTTAGTATTTTTCACTCAGAAAAACCGTTTCAAGTGATCCGCATTTCCTTTAAAACCATGATTATTTGGTTATTTTTTCTGGTTAATATATACATTACAAACAGGTTTTCCAAACAAAGTAAACTCAAAAAAGTTATTATCAATAACAACTTATAATTTAATAAGCACAATTTGTATGACAGACCCACAACCATTTACATTTTTAGGTACGGCCTCAGCCTCTGTAACCAGAGCCAACTTGGCACAGGGTAGACAACTTTTGGCAGACAACATCCCTCTGCTGCGATTTCGTCGATGGAATATTCAAGAAGATGACGAATATCATAAACCGATGTTTCGCCGCCAAGTGTCACTTTTGTCCGACATTTATGAACAGTGTTTCCTCACATCATTGAAACATATCATGTCCTTTGACCAGTGTCTTACTTTTCATGGATATTGAAAGGTGGTGTAGTTTTTCAAAAAAACCTTTTGTACAGTTTACCATTTGGTGAACTTTGCTTTCTCGAGTTTTTTTTATCAAAACGTCTCGCTTTATTGGCTTATTGTTGTGCACAAAAGCCATTTCTGTGGCAGTGTGATCTGATTGTGAAAGCTTGTTATTTAAAAATTTGTTACGATTGCTTAAACACCATTGTTATCTTAATTATGACTTGAATTCTTGTTTTTTTTGTGTGATACGAGTACATGTGACCGTTTATAGTTTCAATAAAAAAATTAATCTGATTGATTTTGTTCGGTGACGTTATAACGAGAGTGAAATCGTATTTATAACTACATATATCACAGCCTGTATCACGAGCATGATTATAAAAACGTTGTAAATCAGAAGCCAAATAAATCAAATATGTTTTCAATAAACTACATATGTATCTAATAATTAATAACAATTATTTAAGCATCAATAACAATAAAGTAAACTCAAATCTCATAAAAATTTACACATTTGTAATACTCTGTGTAAAAATTTTCCAGACCAAAAGTGGTTCAAAGTGAGGCGCAACGAGCACCTGTCGATGATCAAGCAGGTTCTCCAAGCCGACTTCGCCAAGCAGTACGATCTCGTTAAAGCTACCATGCAACACATGTATCCGGTGGGTGTGAGTATTCTATCTACATGACATTATAGCTTTGATTGAATTGAATGTTTTTTGCAAATCATGCCAGCGAAAGAAACCTTTCATACACGTCATGTTGTGTTTTTGTCCACTAAGTTTAGGCTGGCTCTGTTGTTTATGATAGGCAGGCTTATGTTTTTTGTAATTTTAATTAGTTAATCATGAACATTGAATTTTCATTTATGCATTTGATCTAGTATCTACAATGGGCTGCCTCATAATTCAAATCATTATTATTTAGATCAGCAAATTAGCGCACACTATAGAAAAATATTAACTGGGTTGTGATCTTGTATCATGTCTGACACCTTACTCACTGTATTTTATTGGTAGTCCAAAGATTAAGTCAATCGGTCCTTCAATAAGTTTTCACGAATATAGTAGTGGGATTCTAAATATGTAGCATAATAACGTTCTCATCAATTCGTAGGTTCTTAACGACCAGCAAGAGTACTTCAATGATGCCGACTTCAAGCCCGGCCAGAGTCCGTTTCCTTTGGATGAGGCCGCACGGGATCATCTTTCCCTGGTCTTGGAGAATGCGGCTCTGTTCGCTGATGTGGCACTGCGTCTACCTGAGATCACGCAGCAGTTGATGGCTAAGAATACACCATTCCGAGAGTTGATGCACTGGGCATTTACGTTCAGTCAAGCCACTGGATTCTATGATGAAGTGAGTGTTGTTGTTGTTGTTGTTAATCATGATCATGTACGTACCCCTGCGTCTGCCTGAGATTGCGTAACAGTTAACAGCTTTGAATACACTTTGCCACCGGCCGCTTAGCTTAGTTGGTCCAGTGTTAAACTTTGGATCGCCAGGTCCCAGGTTCGACTCTTGGCTGCTGTGCTGGGTTAGGTGGTGGCGGTCAGCGTACGGGTGAAGACACACACGATGGCTACACCTTAGCTACACCTTATGGAACAAACTCAACTTTTTTAAACCACCAAAGAGAGGGGAATTCCACTTTTCCATCTCCTTCTCGTCCGCTAGTGTATGTATAATTTTGCAGGTCACCGCGCTCGCCATGAACCTGGCCTCGCAGGAGCTGAACTGGATCGAACGCACGCCCGATTTCCGGAATCCGTACAGAAGAGAGCCAGAAGTCTCGAAGGTGCAGAAAAAAGAGTCGAAGAAGAAGGAAAAGAAGGAGAAACGCGGTCCGACCATGTCGAAACGAAGAAAAGAACTGTGAAATTAGATTGGACAGAGACATTGCTCAAATAATGATCGTCCGTATTTTCTAAGATTTTCATCTCGTAACAAAAAACTTGAAGGCTTAGAGTGTCATTGAGGTGTCATTTATTTCGGTTTTCGCAGCCCAATTTCAAAGAAGTCGTCTTTGAAGATATTTTTCGGGAACGTATAAGATTCAAGAACTACTTGATACGGTTGTTCACAGTCGAGTTTCTAGTGATTTCTTAAAATTACAAATAATAATATTTTTCGATACTCAACAGAAGCTCAGCACATTACCACATTTACTTGATTGAGGGTTTGGTTCCATATTCACTTCATTTATACAATGCTTTATTTCTCTTACATATTTTTTTCGTTCTGTGTTTGAAATCAGGGTGCAACTACTATTTCCTTTAGTTTCGGTTGTTTTTTCTGTATTCTTATATTGGTAAAAATATAACTGATCAAAGTGGTATGTATGTAATGAACTAAATACCAGATTCCGGTTCATTGTTCGTATTGAACTTGTCTTCTTTGGAGTTTTTTTCTGACCACTACTCACTCACCGTTAAATGAAACTAAAAGTTTTCTATGCATGACCACAAAACCACAAAACAAGTATAACTGTTTCAAACTAAAACACTGAGTCAATAGTACGTATCGTTGCAATGTACCGTAGCACATCAAAACATACGTTCCTCCGTTATACACAAAAATTGCAATCTGAGCCTGTCGTTGCTAATGCTTATTTGATCACAATTAAGTACCCAAAATACTAGACAGCATCGTTCTTAATCGCTAAGAAACATGTCGTTTGTAAATAAAGTGCCCTGGTTACTCAAACTATAAAAACGAGAATTGAACCTGAAGCCTGTGTTTTGTCGTCAACCATCCACACCACTTGACCACCACGACTGCAAAATGGTGATCCGCGTGCTCAACGCCACTAACTTCCCCACGCCAACAGTCTATTACAATATAATAAAACTGCTGGCTGCGTATATGGGTGAAGAAATCGAGTGGACTCACATTGAAGTTTCGGAAGAAGGCTTTGGCGACATTTACTTTGGTGTGGATGAAGATGTTGACATGGATGTGGAATTGTATGAGAACACAGCATTGGAAGATGAGTTTTATAGGGTGAGTCGATTCGTTTGCTGTTGGTTTAGACTTTCGAAAAGCCTCCGCGAATACTGAAGAGTTTTCAGTTTAGCATTTCATAAGACAACCAAACAAAAAGTATATAATTGATGAAACGTGAACTGTATATCGGCAATGGCTGCCCGCGGCAGTGGCTATCGTTACAACTTAATTTGACTTTTTTCAATACGCAACAAAGCAAAATTTATATGATCAAAAAGACGTGAGCTGTATACTAGCAATGCGCTAAGTTGCTGCTGGTCGTTACCGCCCAATTCGACCAGAGTTTCCATGTATTTTCAAATCCTTAAGTAGGACAAATAAGGAACAGTGTACAACCATAATTTTCTGAATAACCGACAATTGAAGTATTAAATATACCGTTAAGTATACCATTATAATCAACGCACTGCGCTTCACAGCAGCGATGTATATATTCGGTTGCCGGCAAAGATTGTGTCACTTTCATATCACCTACCCTTCATGGTTTCAGATCACTTACTTCATTTCGGTTTCAGATCACTTACTTCATTTCGGTTTCAGATCACTTACTTCATTTCGGTTTCAGATCACTTACTTCATTTCGGTTTCAGATCACTTACTTCATTTCGGTTTCAGATCACTTACTTCATTTCGGTTTCAGATCACTTACCCCTTCATAATGGAAGCCCCGGTTTTCAAACTGCCCACTGGTCAGATGTCTGTATGGATCTCCATAACCAACATGACATCGAATATCTTTGGTATCTCCATGTGGGTGGCCGTACTACTGGTGGTCGTGTTGATGATGCTCTGGACACAGATATGTGTTGTTGTTGTTGTTGTTGTTGTTATTGTTGTTGTTGTTGTTGTTGTTGCTGTTGTTGTAGTAGTTATTGTTTTATTATCATCTTATGATGATGATGATGATGATGATTATGATGATGATGATGATGATGAGGATGATTATGATGATGATGATGATGATGATGATGATGATGATGAGGATGATGATGATGATGATGATGATGATGATGTAAAAAATTGGAAGGATTCATAAGTTGGGCATGATGTTCAGTATTTTAGATTGAGAAACACTTTGGCAGTATGTCGCTGGACATGATGCAATGGTTCGGCCACTACAGTATCCAGAACACTCTGGTCGTCGAATCACCTCGACTCAGATCCATGATATTTTTGGCTTGTATTGGCGTATTTACGCTGTTTACGTGGACATTGTACCAAAGTTCACATGTTTACATACTTTTAACTTACATACGGTTAACTTTTATTTTCTCACTCACTCAGCAACTGTTGAAGTTTTATAAAAAAAGCTTCCTCACTCACTCAGTCACTCACTCACTAACTCACTCACTCACTCACTCACTCACTCACTCACTCACTCACTCACTCACTAACTCACTTCTAGACAGTCTGCTGACGCGTCTGATTCAAAACCAATTGTTTCGAATTGATTTACTCACGGCTGATGACCTCCACCAAGCGATTCGGGAAAAGTCGATAGTTCTCGACTTACAATTCCCGTATTGGGCCTTGGTCGACTTCCTCAATAAAACAATGAATTCTAGTAGCCCTTTTTGGAAACTAAAACAAGCGCTCAATGTCAATCCACCCATCTACAGGTTGTTAATGTTGTTGTTGTTGTTGACGTTGTTATGTTGTTGTTATTGTTGTTGTTGTTGTTGTTGTTGTTGTTGTTGTTGTTGTTGTTGTTGTTGTTGTTGTTGTTGTTGTTGTTTTTGTTGTTATAATCGGTACAATTATAGCTTATTGGAGGACGACGGTTCAGACTACCTACCCGAAGTACCCCGTGTCGTGTACGACTTTGAGCTTTACCACATTTATGCTATGCTTGATGATGGGCAATGCGAGTATGACCTGGTGCATTTGGACGGTCAAACACCGTTGGTTACGGTCACTCACTTAATCACTCACTCATTCCCTCATACTCATACTCACTCACTCATTCACTCACTCATTCACTCACTCACTCACTCACTCACTCACTCACTCACTCACTCACTCACTCACTCACTCACTCACTCACTCACTATCTCACTCACTCACTCACTCCTTCACTTACTCACTCACTCACTCACTCACTCACTCCCTCACTCACTCACTCACTCACTCACTCACTCGACGCATTCACTCACTCGACGCATTCACTCACTCACAGCGTTCTACTCGGCTTTAATATTCGTCCTTCGGATCACGCTGATGAACTGCTTGCTCGGATGAATCAAGCAATTATCCATCAGATGTCTAACATTCAAATGCTCCTCAGGTTGATTCACTCACTCACTCACTCATTCACTCACTCACTCACTCACTCACTCACTCACTCACTCACTCACTCACTCACTCACTCACTCACTCACCCACTCTTTCACACTCACTCACTACTGACTTAATCACTCACTCACTCAATCTCTCTCACACTCACTCACTCACTCACTCACTCACTCACTCACTCACTCACTCACTCACTCACTCACTCACTCACTCACTCACTCACTCACTCACTCACTCACTCACTCACTCACTCACTCATTCACTCACTCACTCACTCACTCATTCACTCACTTACTAGCTCAGTATCTCAGAATCGACCGTTCTCAGCGTCTCTCCCAGCTAGCCGACTGCAAGAAAACACAAACCAAATCTCTTCACTTCGAACCCGGTGATCCTTTGCCTTTAATGATGTTGATCGCTTCGTATTTCTTACTTTTAATAGGATATATGGCGGCCGCCATCGTTTTCGGCGGTGAAATTTTGACCAAGTTTCGCCGTAGATTGGGACAAATCGCCAATGATCGTGTTGATCTGTCGTATTTGCCATAGTCAAAACCGGGATAAGACAACCAAATTTACTGGTCAGTGTCGGGACACCGGTATAGGGTGTGTGTTTATTGTTTATTGTGAATGAAGAAATTTAGGTTCATTGAGCCTCATAGATTTTTGAACTTCATTGTGATTGACGAACAACCTCATATTTTCTTCATGTTACGTTTTGTGAAAATTTATGATTATCAAATTTTTTTTTAAAATTTTAGAGTGTATCAATGAAGGTATTATAGATTTAGGTTATGAAGGGATATTTTGTATGTATCCGCGTATTTACCTTCGCATGCTCTAAAAACCCATGCTTGTCCGAGTGTTCTGCCCCTGGTATGGAAAAAACCGTGATAAAAAACATAAAGGAAACTTCTTATATATTCATAGGGCAACCACAAGCCTCTCGCAAGCTAGATACAAGATGTCATTACTCAATTGTTTACCGTTATATGCACTTTTAAATAGAAAAAAAACAGCTTTCTTCTCTATAAAAAAAACAGACTAAGAAATGTTCAATACTAACTGCAACAAGAAGTCATCAAACGCCCAGCAAAAACACGCTCGCCCAAATGTAGTAAAACGCCCATAAAACGGCACAGAGTAGCTGTTGGTCCAACAAAAAATCCCGGTCGCCCTAAAAGTAATAGTAGCAAGAACATGAAAGATTCCGTTCTAGGGGTCATGGGACGAGGGGACGATGACATCAGGGTCCGGGATAAGGGGGGAGGGGGTCTGGAAAGTACAAAGGGTGAGACCCCAGTATTTGAAGTATGTGTTCCTCACGTTTGTTATCGTTTTGTATACACACATTTGTTAGATCAGTTTTATAAAATTCACGTATTGAATCAATCCAACAAACACTTGTGATCACGAATGATTCGTCAAGAATTACAAGAAGAACCTCAGTTTTCATAAAATTTTCGGATATATATTTCTAAACGTAACGACGAGATTGATCAGATTCCTTGCTATGTATATGACAGATTACAATGTATAATGAAACCTTTATTGAAACTGTTTGTGAAGGAAAGAGATTTCGTCGAGGTCCCCCTCCAACTCTCAAGAACCCCCTCCCCCACAACGTAGTTTACCCGGTAGTCGAGTAAGGCTTACAAAAGTGGCGGTCAAAAAGTCCTCATCAAGTTTAACTGGTTTGGTGTCAACTTGTGGCTGGTTACCGAGATTGCTCACGTCAAAACAGCCACCTTGAGGATTGTCAGCCAGTCAGTCAGTCAGTCAGTCAGTCAGTCAGTCAGTCAGTCAGTCAGTCATTCAGTCAGTCCGTCAGTCAGTCAGTCAGTCAGTCAGTCAGTCAGTCAGTCATTCAGTCAGTCAGTCAGTCAGTTAGTCATTC
Source organism: Daptonema setosum (assembly GCA_964036265.1). Classification (NCBI taxonomy): domain Eukaryota; kingdom Metazoa; phylum Nematoda; class Chromadorea; order Monhysterida; family Xyalidae; genus Daptonema; species Daptonema setosum. Next base: position 21,883,159 of record OZ038444.1, read on the forward strand.
AGTCATTCAGTCATTCATTCAGTCAGTCAGTCAGTCAATCAGTCAGTCAGTCAGTCAGTCAGTTAGTCAGTCAGTCAGTCAGACAGTCAGTCAGTGAAACTCTTAGTATGTATGTAGGCTTTATTACATTAATCAATCAGTCACATTAAGTCGTTTAGTTTTTATATGGGTCAAGCCTCCCAGTCTGTCAATAAGCCAGTAACAGTAAGATTATATCCGATCTGTCGTATAATCGAATCAATCCAGACTCATGTAATGACTGGTCGTTTTTAGTTTTTCTGCGTTTCTGTCAACTGATATTACTATGCATAGACTACTAAAGGAATAGCCCCAATGTGCCCTAATACGAGTCATATACATACAGAACATGGTTCTGAAATATACTACAGATATAAACTACACAGAGATTACTATAATATATCTCCATACTTATACACTACATAGCTTTCCATATATTTAGTTTTCACATTATAACTACATATCTATAATAGCATTCGGGTTATATTAGAGTACTTTTTCCTGGCATCTCAGAACCTGATCTCCCACATATGTTTCATCGTTGATATCTGTGTCTGCATGGTCATAATGATTTGATGACATTTAATTGCAATTGAAGTTATTCCTTTCAATTTTTGTCGAAGCTAACTTCTTTTTGTCATTTTCTATTACAACCGTCTTGAAAAAAAGAATGAAAACATTTGTTTTTGAAAACAATTCATTCATCGATTCCGGGAAGCTAGAAGTTTTGTTGGTCGACTTCACATAAGCCAGGTCTGCCTGAAAACCCATACCCCGATATAAAAGCACCTTGGCTCATTTGAGCCTTGAATGAGGCTTGTTCATATTACTTTGGCCCCAGGAAAGGGGGGGGGGCATTTGCTACTTTTAGCAACAGCTGGCAAACGCCTTTAGCACCGCCCCACATTCCCCACAAACGGGTGGGTAAAGTGGAATTCCCCCTCTTTGGTGGTTTCAAAAAGTACACTGGGATCCTAAAGGTGTAGGTAAAATGATCAAATTTTGCCAATACCCCCCTCTTTGGAAAGATTCTCTCACTTTTAGAGCTCCAGCTCGTCCACCAAATATCCCCCAGTGTTTGGGCACTTTTTACAATCATTCAGGGTGCGTATGGAATATGAGTGAAGGTGTAATAATGTCTGGCTGTCTAATAATGATCATCAATGAAGCAGCCGTTTTGATTGGGTTGGGTTCCTGTGGCTCATAGTGCCTGGGCTTATTGGTTTTGTTTGTAAGTGTACCCAACCCACTACACAGTGGACGTTGAAGGAACGAGAAAATGAAAATCCCCCTCTTCGGCACTTCCAAAAAAACAAAACTTTTTCTTTAGGGTGTACGAAATATGACTGTTACTGCTATTTTCCCCTCTATGGGGAAATTTCCCTCCCTTTGAGGAATTAACTCGTCTGACCGTTGTTGGATTCTGTTTTATTCTGTTTAGTTGAGCATACAACTTTGCTGAAGATACACGATACACTTATTTTGAACGCTTCTGTTACCTGCCAACTTTGGCACAAAATTTGTTGGTTCACATGTCACAAATCTCCTCGAAAATGTCACAATTGTAAAGTTTACTAGAGCGTCTCAGTCTCCGTAGTCTAAATAATACTGAGGCGCTGAGGTGGACACCCAAACCACACCCACTATAATATGGTATCTTTAACAAAACACTAATTGACGGATTTTCCGCTCAATGAATTGTTCTGTGCCTCTTTAAAGTCGGTCTGTTTACGGGACAATTTAAGGTCCGCTGTAATTAATTAAATGTGTAATAATGTTGAATCTATAATAAACCGAATCACTCAGTCCTAATTTTTTTAGAAACTACTCACGAACCCAACAATTAGTCCATTCCCATGTAAATGTCAATGTTACTATAAAGTGTCAAGTTCTCACCCCCTGTCTATTCTGATTGAAGAATGTTAACTGAGGTGTCAGCAGTAACGGCACCTTTGTTTACTACAATGCCACTGGCAACATATTGGCACGTTGGGTTGTTGTTGTTGTTGTTGTTGTTGTTGTTGTTGTTGTTGTTGTTGTTGTTGTTGTTGTTGTTGTTGTTGTTGTTGTTGTTGTTGTTGTTGTTGTTGTTGTTGTTGTTGTTGTTGTTGTTGTTGTTGTTGTTGTTGTTGTTGTTGTTGTTGTTGTTGTTGTTGTTGTTGTTGTTGTTGTTGTTGTTGTTGTTGTTGTTATTGTTGTTGTTGTTGTTGTTGTTGTTGTTGTTGTTGTTGTTGTTGTTGTTGTTGTTGTTGTTGTTGTTGTTGTTGTTGTTGTTGTTGTTGCTGTTGCTGTGTTTGCTTAATGCAAACCTTGCAAACCTCTACAAATGTCCTTAAAAGAATTCTCAATAAAATAATATTTGTTCTCAGTTAATAATTAACAGTTAATATTTGACCAGTCGGTGTACAATTGTGCCTGGATAAAAGCAGTGAGTTCTCTTAAAACTTTTTTTACAAGCTTAACTTGATTTTTTCAGCAAAATTTTTAAACAACCTAGTTCTTTAAATATTATACCAGTTTGGTAAACATAGAACGTTTTATAACGGATGTATAGAACTGCTTTACCAGTTGGTAGTCGCAATACGGCGAAGATACACCGTTTCTAATGAGCCATACTAAACGACATCTGTTTTCCCATATCCCAATGCCTTACTATGTATGTCCAGCACCACATGTTATATGCACCTATAATACACAGTCATTGTCAGTATTAAAAACTGAAAAATAAGAGGATACTTTCAATACTTTGATTGATCAAGGGATTGTCCAAAAACCTAAAAAATAGAAAATGTCCCATTTGTTTGCATTGTTAATTTGATTAACGATTTTCAGATTTAATCATGTATGAACTTTAATATTTCTAGTTTATTTTCTGAAACTGGACCAACCTTATGTTGTATTTATCTATTCTCAGCCCAGTGTGTACTTCCTCTTTTTTATTTCCATTCCAATCTGTTATTTTCTTCTCGGAAATGGAGAAACGAACAATCTAACATATGTACTGTTGACATAGATTGTTAGAAGTAACTCATTATTATGTAATTAAACATAAAAAAGTAATAAATATGTAAATATGAAGTTTACGAGAGTAGAGTCCATTAGAGATGAACGTCAATAAATATTTTAAGTATTCACTAAACGTTGATTATTCGCATAAAACTTTTTATCTCCACAACGTTTTATTGACCATTCTGTTTTCTTTAATTTGTATGACGACAACATCTACTAACTAATTTTTACGACGAAATTTTTTTTTCAATAAACTGCTTTACTGCTTTACTGTATATTCGTAAAAGAATCACCGCACACCGCGATTTTTATTCGAATGACCATAATATATTCAACAAGGTTACGGAAAACACAATAAATATTTGGTGTACTGTTTATAAACAATATTTACTGTTGACGAATGTATACATAAACACTTATACTCATTAATTCGAAGTATAACTCCCCTTCACTTCCCTGTTCTCGTTCACGGAATTTCGTTTTCCTGACTCTTCACAAACCTCCGGGTGCCGTTAAACTCGATTCAGTGACCCCACTGCCGGACGAGAAGGGGTGGGAAAAGTGGAATCCCTCTTTGGCAATTTCAGAAAGTAGAAATTGTTCCCTAAGGTGTAGGTAAAATGGCCTTAAAACCGCCGATTCCCCTCTCTTTGACGAAATTCCCCTCCCTTTGGAGGTTTGGCGCGTCCGCCAGTGAGTGACCCTGAGATTCCACCAGCACTCTAGCAACTTGGTAAGAACGTCATAAAACCAATCGCAGAAAAACGACTTACATACATAAACATTATGGAGAAGCTCACCGGTAAAAAGTACATTCACCTTGACTGATTGACTCAATGTGATTCTGGTCGGAGGTTTGACCGATGATTCGGTAAAAAAAACTTTGGTTAAAAACAACACGAATGTCTGAAGTCGGGAAACTAAAAACGACTAAAAAGTAGGTATTACGTCATATTTTACTTGACTAATCCTGTTGACTGGGCAATATTTCCATCTTATTTGACGACTTTATGCGATTCATCATACGAATGAAAAGTGGTATATTTTGTTATGTTGTTTTAGCAATAGAAGTAGTTGTTTACTCAAATAACATTACGCGCATTCACTTCACAAAAATTTTTCACCCTACAATGTATGTCATTTTTTTTCTTCAAAAAACGTAGTTAATCACATATCGGTTAAACAAGCTACGTTTCGTCAAAAAGAGTGAACAGTTTGAGGCCATTTACATAACATATACCTCCAGAATTTTTTTGGAACTCCGAAAAAGGGAGGAATTCCTCTTTAGTCGTTCCTCCCTCCTCTACGTCCGCCAGTCCGTTGATCGTAACGATTCCAGTTAGAAATAACCTCATTCTCACGGAACAATTCATTCGAATGACTTGGTCATTTCCCGAGACGTAGTCAACTTTGTATGTACCAACGAATGTCCGTCATAATATCAATGGTATATGAGGTACTTGGTAGTATGTATGTACCCAGCCCCATATACCATAATGGAAAGTACTTTCGTAAGGTGTCAATTGGGCCAGTCAGTTTAGGCACGTGTAGTACAGATGTTCCGAACGAGTCGATCTTCCAAAAGGATGGGTGTTTCTCCAAGATGGGAGGAATCGTGGTTTCGAAGCCATTCTAACGATGTATGTAGACCTTAAAGAACGAGTATGGATCACTAGGTTCCCAGTGCATATATGTACCATAATGAAAAGTACTTTCGTAAGGTGTCAATTGGTGCAGTCAGTCTAGAGCACCTTGTAGTTGAAATATACACCGGACGAGCCGATCCTCCAAAGGGATGGGTATTTCTCCAAGAAGGGGATAATCGGTAGTTTCGAAGCCATTCTAACTATGTAGACCTTAAAAGAACGAATATGGTTCACTAGGTGCCCCTGACCGGCGCCGATATACCGTAAGGGAAAGTACTTGGGTATGCGAGGTGTCTATGTATTTGGTGCAGTCAGTCTAGCGCACCTTGTAGTGGAAATTTGCACCGGATGAGCTGACGCTCCAAACGGGGGGAAATTTCTTCAAAGAAGGTGGAATCGGCTATTTTGAAGCCATTCGTACATTTACTTTAAGTAATGAATTTCACATTTGGAAAACAACAAAAAAACGGGGGGTTTCCCTTTTTCCTCCCCTTCTCGTCCGCTAATGATCTAGGTATGTAAGATATGGATGATAGATGTATCTGAACCTAAATTTTTTGGGACTTATACATAAATGGGCATTCAGTTGATATGAGAGAGTAGAAACACGCATT
>OZ038444.1:21893645-21911145 GCA_964036265.1 Daptonema setosum
TATCAACAACAACAACAACAATTTCAACAACAACAACTTAATGGCAAGGATTCCAAGAAGCAAATGACGACATCGGGAACCGCCGCCACTGAGAAGAAACCGTCGTGGATAGCCAGACTGACCAATCATGCCAAGACAGGCAAGAAGTGAACAACAACAACAACAACATCGTGAACAACAACAACAACAGCGTGAACAACAACAATGGTAACAACTACAAGCATGGTGAACACTACCAGTTTTAAAAGTCGTGTACCAAGGGCACATCTGAGGGATATTTACATGAATTTCTTAATTGTATTTTTATCACTCAAATGAGCTGTAAAAAAACCGAGAACAAGAACAAGAATCTCAGGATTTTACTTTATTTGTATTGTTTTTTTTATAAAAGCCTCATAAATATAGTTAAGTTCTTTTTGTTTATTAATTGTGCCATTTTTGTTTTCATAATATACTGCCTCTGCCACTACATTTATTTGAGTTTTCATGTTATACTGCCATGATATTCATGCCCATATTTGCCTTACAAAACCTGTTGCCTTTACTTTCCATATAATATGGTATTATACAAATACGTTGATATTTATTCATTTTATATTCACTAATGTACTTCTTTTTGCTTTACTTACTGTTTTTTCCACACTGGACAGGTGCTTTAAAATATTAAAACTTATTACTGATTTCAATTTAATAACCTAAAATACCTCAATATTGTTATGAGACATTGCTGAAATTGCCATTATTGTTAATAATTAATGGATTCAATCTTATTGCCTTCGATTCGGGAATAAAATTCATTACGTGTTTAGACTTTACGTGGGCTTAATTTTGTACAAACAATGGAATATGACACTGTACTGTTAAAGTCAACCAGTTATATGATACTTTTTGGAGATGCAGATTCGGATTAGTGGTACGAAACTTACAATCAGAATCAGAATCTTCCTTCCGCAAATTGCATCTCATAATGTGCGTGAAACATTGAACTGAAATTATATCTATGTATATACTACAAAAACAACAGTAATGATAATTGCACTATGAATGATGAAAAAGGTGAGTAAAATCAACCCGCGTCAACAGGTAAGTATGTAATTCACAACCTGAAGTAAAATATATTGACATGCCTACATGAAACGAGGAACAAAACAGAAAAAGGGTGAGGTCACTTGGAGTACCAGTGAGGTGAGTGGAGTTAATTGGATTAATGCGTAACCCAAAACTTACGAACAAACAAGATAAAACTATCAAGAAAATTTCAAAATATGAAATATCAAACCACCGAAAATAAAAGGGAACTATCGGCAGATTCTTTTTACATAATGATAAGATTTCAAAACACAATTGATGACAGACTGGAATGAAAATAGTGAATTGTGCAATTTTTCAGTGCAACCCGTGTGTAAAGTACGAATCAATTTTGAAATAGGAAAGAAATTTTGAAGCGATAGAAATATACATGATAGAAGTGAAGAGTAATAATGTGAACAACAATATCGCAGCAAAACAAAGCAACAACGGAATAGAAGTAATAAATGAACAATATCGCAACATATTGCAAGTGGACAAAATCCAAGTGAATGGTGATATAAATCAAATAGAATTCCGATATTTTTAGCACGACACGAATGCATTTGAGAATCATGCGAATAATAGGAAACAAAAAAAGTAAACCTTAATGTGATACTAAGAGAAATTTTATCAAAATCTTCATAAAATCAGATTAGATAGCGAAACATAGAGGCCAAACATTGCAAGCTGTTCTAACAGAAATAACAATAACAATGACTGCTATTGCTTCAAATTGGGATAAACAAAAAAACTGTACATCTTTGACGATCCGCAAAGGCTGATATCTAATGATGATATTGATAGGCATTGCTCTTTTTGGTCGGGCAGTATCTGAAAAAATAAATCATCCATTACTTTGTCACCTGCCTAGTCTAGTGCGGGTACCAGCCTAGAAAACCGGTGGTCCTGGTTTGGAGACTGGCTTGAGGTTGAGCCACAGAACCTGGCGTGTTGATTTGGGCTTCCTACTATCGCCCGTCAACTTATTCAACCTTTATGGCCATTACGAAAACACCATTCTCATATGGTATTAGTGTGCCTTGGCTTGGTGATATTAGTTTCAGTAATTAATTCCCAAACAAAACAACTTTAAAACGAAGTTAAACGACAACCACCGACCTTATGGTATGCGCCTTGTCACCGGTGGCACCGCAGTACTCGCACTTGAACTCACGTAGAATGGGACACCTAGAATTTAATTTTCTTATTGCACAAAACTGAAATAAAATCCAATATAGCTCGCTGATAATGCACAAGGTTACTTACATTACAACATTGTATAATTTGAAGCGGAGTGCAAAATGTCAACCAAAAGATTTTTTAGTTTTCAGTTTTCAAACGTATCGGTCTTTTCTTCCGGTCCGGTAAAAAACATTGGAGTGATATTTGAAATAAATTAGAAGACGAAGACCAAATAATTTTTCTCTGATTTCGACCGCTGTTATTTTATTCTATATTACGGTTATATTATTCTCAGACGTTTCCTGAACTGAATGTTTTCTTGAAAACAACCAACGTGACGACGCCCTGCGAGTTCTTGACGGCATGTCCCAGCCAGGGCCCGGGATCCGTGTCGCGCATCGCAAACTCGACCGACGGATAACGCTAAAATACGAATTTCTAATCGATAACATAAAAAATTTGTTAATAAAACTGTATTCTTCGAGTGTCTACCAAATAATCGTGTACCAAACAATCTGAAAACGTCGAACGACCCACTGCATTGAAACTAGAAGCCCCATATAGGCACCGTCTGGGGGAGGGGATTAATAAGGGTGGGGGTGGGTAGACATAATAAGACAAGGTGTAAACTCATTCTAAATTGTGTTACTCTAACTGAAAAAAAAGTAGACCAACAAGCTCATGATTGACGCGAGCGTTGTTGTAGCAGAATGTGCAATGACGCTGACGGGTTGTCGTTGATGACGACTCACTCCTGTTCTGACTCGTCGACAAATGACGTGAACTGAAATTATACTGTTTACGATATAGCTCGGTACGTACTCTACGATTACCCAAGTGACAATCGTGTTCTGGTTTGGAGCCTGGACAACTCTGATGTTAGAGTGACGAGCCAACTCTGATGTTAGAGTGACGAGCCAACTCTGGTGTTAAGACTGGTGTGAGCGAGATAAATACCAAACCACCTTATCCCTCAAGGTATGGGGTTCACCACTTCATCAATCTTATGAATCGAGGGCCCACCCACCCAACTAAGCTGGACGTCCTCAGTCAACTAACCGCCCGAACGTGCTACCATAACCGGACGAGTTGAATGAAGACGCGCCCGAGCACTCGGTCAGCGTACGACGTTTGCGTCCACATCTGATCAGCTGAAATAGTGTACCATTTTTTGAGCAGCACAAACCGGATTATCATAGGAAAGGAAGTATATTATTATTCTAATTTTCAATGAACATTCCCAACAAACCCAACGTTAATTCAATAATACAAACCCACCTGATCGCCTTCCTTCGGGAATACATCGAGCAAGTAGCGCAGGCGGGCACGTTCCCTTATATACTCAGACGCATCCAACTCGTCTTCATCCCAGTTTTCGAACGACGGCTGAAGAAACCTTGGATTCAATAGGATGTCATTAAAATTGACTACTATTTTCTCATTATTTTTTGCGACACGAAATAACAGAAAGATAAATTAAGCGATTTAGAACCTGCAGTTATAATGACACGACATCTAACTTCAGTGATAATAAATATCATGTATGAGCATGACTGTGAGATAACCGAACAATGAAATTATGTATGTGAGTGTACCGTACGTTAACACATTGGACTCAATTTCAAAATGATGTCTGAAACATACTTACAGCTTCAAACGTGTAAGTAGACGCCAATTCGTTGGGCGGTTCGGTGCATTCGAATCCACTCCAAATCAACGGTTGCTCCTCACCAGACCTCGGCATCTGAGTCGGGGCCACCGGCGAATACTGTAACAACAAACCCCATAGTTCATTGTCAAATGTCAATAAACGGAATTCGTGGGTACGGCGGTAATCGTAGACATTTTTTTCAAACACGTAAGTTGTTACCGAATCAACCTGACGTGAACAAGATAAACAATACTAGAAAAGTAGGATGTCATACTGCTCCTCCTTAGCCTACTCAAACCGACCACAAGCCACTAGATACTTTTATAAACCCACCCACCATTGATTCCTCAGTAAGTACGCGAGCAAGTTCATGAGCCTTGAGTTCTATGTTGTATGCGAGCAGCGTTGATTCATCGATGAACAGGTCGTTCTGGTGATGGAGGTTACCCGAAACACCGCCTTGGCTGTCGTTGGGTGACTGAAATAAAGTGGTTTGGTGAATGAAGCCTTCTTGCTTGAGCTTGAGAATACACAAAAAATGAATGATCCGGAATCAGAATCAATTAATGGAATGATTAGGATTAATCAAGCGAAATATCAAAAACGATCAATCGAATAATTAGAATGAATCAACCGAATCGATTAATTGAAATGAAGTCAGCAACTCATTAACAATTGCAGTTAGTTGCAGTAGAGTAGCCCAGTCCCAGCCTAGTCAATCGAATTCATTCTGGAATTTATCCCTCTACCTTTAATTCATTCAGCTTTTTTCCCTGGACATTATGATCGACACCTGTAATAATAACTAACCGCGTAATCCAAATTCAGTTCTTCACAAAACGCCCAGTCATCCATCTGATTCGCATCGGCGCCTGCCACGGCCGGATCGGGTTCGCTCTCCGCTGAATTTGTGTTCGTTCGCTGAAGTATAAAATAAATAAATTGTAGTAATAAAGTATAAAAAGACCATTAATCAATTGAGAAAAGACTTGTAACGAACCTGTAGAATGTTAACGTATGACTCACGATAATGCGTGAAGGACGTGGAGAAGAAATGCTGAATAGCGACGGGTGAACGCGGTCGAACCAACAAGTCGGCTGGTTCCTTCAAAGTAAAATGGGGTGATAGTAGGGAGCAAAGTAAAATACTATTTTGAATACAAGACGGCCGGCAGACAGTCAAAAAACTGACTACGTATATACACATGTGCAAGACGATTGACGATCAAATCAAAATCAAATTTATCAAAACGATTTGATTTAGCAAACTAGCTCCATCACTGCTAACAGTCATTCTAGAACGCTGGCGTTAAATAAAGACTTCGGAACTCGGGTTCTTCATTAAAAGTTATGACAAAAAAACTAACGACAGTCGTTGTCGAAGCTGTGGAACTTGAAGAACACGAAACGAACAGCGGGACAGATGCACCTGGAGCCCACATTTTCTTCCACGTTTAGATCACGGATCTTGCCAACCTTTTTATACAGAAAACCTGAAATGTTTTTTTTCACCTTAGTCGATTTTATCTGAAATTTATTTAATAAAAAATAATAACAATTTTGGTTCTGAAGAAAAAAAGAAAATAAAAAATTTTAGAACTGTAATTTTCAAATATTTGAAAATGGCGCCAACATTCGTGACATGATTCATTCATTCATTCATTCATTCATTCATTCATTCATTCATTCATTCATTCAAGGAATCCTCTAATCATCCATTCAATTTTCATCCGTTATGCCCACTCACTCTTTCACTCACTCTCTCACTCACTGACACTGACTCACTCACTCACTCACTCACTCACTCAAACACTCACTCACTCACTCACTCACTCACTCATTCACTCACTCACTCACTCACTCACTCACTCACTCACTCACTCACTCACTCACTCACTCACTCACTCACTCACTCACTCACCCACTCACTCACTCACTCACTCACTTACTAACTAACTCACTCACTCACTCACTCACTCACTCACTCACTCACTCACTCACTCACTCACTCACTCACTCACTCACTCACTCACACAATCACTCGCACGATAACCCTGTCTTTGGGCTCCACAATCGTACATCAAGCTGATTTGATTACTATTATACAGTTTACTGCAAAAGCGGGTGGACTGAGTGAATTACATATTTTGGTGGAATCACAAAAATAAATTATTTTACTTGTCACTATACGAAACGATCAGATAGAAGAATACTAACAAAATTCTTCTGCTTTTTAATTTTTCCTGATAAACCGTTTATTTTTCAGGGTGTCGTAAACCATGCTTAATTGGGTAAGTCTGTGATCTGCATTACATGGTACCCGTTGAATGACTATGTAGTTTTATTACTACTACTCCAACAACAACCAGCCAACCAACAATAACAACAACAAACACATTATTTTAGCATCAACAACAACCAATAAGTCCAACCATAGGACACTTTTTTATTATAATCTAAATTGATTCGAAAGTCGCTCTACCATGAACACATCGATTCTTTTCTCAACGCATGCTTGTTGTAAACTTCATCTGAGTGAAGTTCTCTTGGCTTTGAAGCTGAGGTTACTGAACAATCTTTTATAGAAGATTTCTGAGACATCTTATAGCTCTATAGTCATGTATGTATTTGTGTCCCACTTTCCCACCGTCACAGTCTGTCATGGTTCAGATAAAAAAGAGTAATCATCGAGTCATGCAATTTGTGCCAACTCTTCATCATTGGCTATATTTTTTTCCATCCAGAAGTTCCCCTGACTCACAAAATGTTTGGCGATATTCATAAAATTTCAGCAATAACCAAGAACATTTTGGATATATTCTCTGTTTTTTTACCATAGCCTTCTCAATGGATGACGAGACTCAATTTGAAAGTCTTTATACTGTAAGGACTTATCATCAAATCACAAACAACGGTGAATCAGTGGTTGTACACTTCTGTTTTAGGTCTGCTAAAAAAACTCATCAGTGATAAATCTGAAAATCACTTCGAAAAATGGCGCGCATTCGAATTCAGTTTCCTAATCATTTGAGAATGCTATATGAATAGTATGTGTCTGATTATGTTTTAGGTTCAGCGATGCCGTGCCACCGGCAGCAGTCTCATCAACATTGGGCCTATAGACTAGCGGACGAGAAGGGGTGGAAAAAATAAATTCCCCCCTCTTTGGCGTTTTCAAAAACTAGAATTTGTTCCCTAAGGAGTATGTAAAATGGCCTGAAAACTGACAATTCCACACTTTGACGAAATTGCCCTCCCTTTGAAGGGTTATCTCGTCCGCCAGTGTCTCCATGCTCCCTCACTCTGAGGTCACGACCCTTGATTCATGTCTGTGCATTAATTACACAGATTACTTACTGATTCAGTCGTACTCGTAGTCGTAACGTATATAATATTACCGTATTGCGCACTCTACAAATCTCATAAGACAGGGTGAAAAGAAAAAAAGTTTTCCATGTTGAAAACCTCTTACGTAAAATACTTCTTCTGAATTTCAATTTCAAATTTATTTGGGTTGACTCGTATATAATCGGCCTTACAAATTACGAATTACAAATTACTTTGATTAAACAATAAAAAAATATAATGAAATATGAAGAAATTTGAAAAAAAATTAAATATAAAGATAGAGTAACGAGTAATTTCTTCGGCAAACAAATGTTCAAAGTTACAGTATGCCGAATTAAATGTTTGTCAGCATGACAGCTTGATGAAAAGAGCTGTACGCTAAATAAGGTCCATATTTTTATAATTCGCTTTCCATCATTTCAATGTTCATCTAACACAGTCATAATTTCATCATGCATCATCTACTTCAAATTACGAAACTCATGTTTGAGCCACCCTGTACATGACTGTTCAACAAGCAACCATATGCGCCCCACCAACCGGCTACGCCCAAACATGCGGTAAATATATTGTCTTGGTTGTCGTGGGGTCCATGTTGACGTACCCCAACAGCCCCCCCCCCTTCTACCCCACAGTCTACCCCCAAACCAACCGACTTGTTCGCCGTGTACCGCCCTTATCGAACGACGGAAGAACAAAAAAGAAGAATTCCCCTATCTTTGGCAGTTAAGTATAATATTTTGTTCCATATGGTGTAGGTTAAAGATCTTAAAATGCTCTAGTCCCCCCTCTTTGATAAAATTCCCCTCCCTTTGGAGGATTGGCTAGTCCGTCAGTGCGGAGCACCGCATGGTGGTTTGTATGTTTTGAGGCACATTTACCGTGCGCCATTGCAGCCAGCGAGCGCCTCGGGCCAGTATCGTGAAACAAGCGCCCCTCACAACTGTGGGGCTGTGGGGTCTAACAGGCTGTGACACGCCCACCCCAAATAAGGACACACCCTGTAGTGTGTATGTTTGGGTACAATGGCACAACACACCATTGACACGCCACTTATTTCACCCCCGGACTTCTGGCGGACGAAGAGAGAAAGAATAAGTGGAATTCCCCTCTCTTTGGCAGTTTTAAAAAGTGGAATTTGTTCCTGAGGGTGTAGATAGAATGGCCTTAAAACTGTTCATTCTCCCCTTTTTGAGGAAATTCCCCTCTCTTTGGAAGTTGGGCTCGTCCGCCAGTGTTTCACCACCGGACATCACGGCCCGGAGTTGCCCGGCGTCGTCGTCTTCCATACTTGATGACATGACCGATGGTACATGGCAAACAATTGATGTTGGGTTGGATGGACGACATCTGGTATTGAGTATGGTCTCTAACACTGATTTGTGATCTGGAACATGTGGGATGATAAATTAGTCGTAAACTGTGTTTTTTTTCAGTTTTTTGTATAGCTTGGTCTCTCTAGTTTTCATGTAAAAAATAGTTTTACAGACATGTTACCACATGTGCCACCGATTTGTGGTCTAGATTACATACGATGACCAACTGATCTATGGTATTTATTTTGACTTTTTTGTTTTAACTTGGTCAACGGATCTGTTTATAAAATCACAATTATCGACTCGTTATAGTCTTCCATACTTGATGACATGACCGATGGTACATGGCAAACAATTGATGTTGGGTTGGATGGACGACATCTGGTATTGAGTATGGTCACTAACACTGATTTGTGATCTGGAACATGTGGGACGATAAATTAGTCGCAAACTGTGTTTATTTTTATTTTTTTGTATAGCTTGGTTTCTTTAGTTTTCTTCTTTAAAAAAATAGTTGTACAGACCCGTTACCACATGTGCCACCGATTTGTGGTCTATAATACATACATATGTTAAGTTTGATGAGCAAGTGATCTGTGGTATTTATTTCTGCTTTTCTGTTTTAATTTGGCCAACGGATCTGTTTATAAAATTACAATTATCGTCTTCCCTACTTGATGACATGACCGATCGTTCATCACCATGGCAAACTTTGTAAAAGTGTGTTAATCAAAAAGAGTTGTTTTCTCGAACATTTGAACGCGCGCCAAAATCAGTAAAAAATAGTGCGCTAAAAATAGTGTAACAAGAAACCTTGAATTAACTATATACATACATATGTTGTTAGGGAATCAGACCGTAAAGCATCCTCCGGTGCGCCAGGGTATTCTACCATGAAATTCCGTAAATGAAGTTCATCTTCCTTCCTGTGAATGCTTCTGCTGTAGATAGAACAATAGATATTTTCTGATAATCAACGGTCAAATTGAATAATAATATGGTGTTATATAATATTATCAATCATATCAGTAAAACACCCATCAATATCTTCATCTCCATTGTTTTTAACTTATGTTACTTGATTGGAATATCAATTTTGTGGCCATATTGATTTGAATTTTTTTTTCATTATGAGCCAATTTCAATAATTTTAAATCCAGTTAATGCTCTAGTACCTTGCGGCACATGCGTACCCCAGCCGAATGTGAAAACGTGTTACTTCAGTCTGCATTTGACTTACTGAGCATGTTTCTACTCGTTTAAAGTACACAAAGAACACCTAAATATTCATTACTGTATATCACTCACCCAGTCAGTAGCTACCCACTGTTCTTACATCCATTTCGTTCAGTGGACCACAAGTCATAAACTAATGAAAAAATAATACATACTTTACATACAGTACGATTTTACAATACACTCCACGAAATCAAACCTACAGACCGAAGAAGCCAGCTCGGTTATGCCGAAAGAAGTGATTTTTGTTTGCAAGGTAAATTTATTTGGTAACACATTGTTCCTCCACTACTACATGTACCATTCCTTCTACAGTCAGCTGGTCTTCGGTCGTCTAACTCCATTTTCTACCCTATAATTTAGTTCCAGACTGCTCGGTGTTCGTTCGACACCACTTTTCCTAGTGACCGTGTGCCCAAATAGGTTCCAGTCAGTTTCGGTTAGACTTATCTAATAGGTAGTACCTCAACAGTCGTCTGTCTAGTTTAGTGTGTAGGATGCCAGCCTCGAAAACTGGTGGTCCTGATTCGAAACCGTAATTGAGAGAAAGACCACGAAGCGTGACTCTGAGGTTCCTACAATTTATTCAACCTCTCTGGCCACTACGTAAACACCATTCTGATTTGGTATTAGTATGCCTGGCTTCAGTAATGAAGACATCCCAGAACCGAACTTTAAACTGGTTTGTGCTCTAACATTGAGTCTCCGATATCATTACTTTTATTCAACACAAAAACAATTTGATCGTTAGTGGTCATCGTCAGTGTTTCTAGGATTGGTCGTTCCTTATACATACATGCATGTGTGCATTCTTATTATCATAGTCTAACGAGTGAAGAATGCATATAAGTGTTGAGACAGTTTATGTGTATACAAAATACTGTACATTACATAGACCCCATAAACCACGTCTAGGCATTACGCCGAGATCTTTATTCAAGTTGAAAAAATTAATCTACATGTCGGCTCAATTTCAGCAAAATAAATAGATTAAAATTACTCCAGCAAAAATGTTTAGCTAATATGGATTAGAAATCTAGGTTATATGTAGGTTTTATAGACCTGTATAGCAGATAATATCATCGAATCCCACCCGACCCAAACATGTCTATCTACTATGGACACATAATAGTAATTTGGTGTAATCACCCAAAATAGTAATCACTAAACAGCAGGTTTACTGGCACATGCAAATAACAGGGTACATCGCAATCACGGATGCAACCATCCAAGTGTGACATCATGGCGTGTGGTACGTCGTTAGGGTGCAGATTCCATGATGAGCCATGCATAAGCTCGGGTCATATTAAATAATCCCGCCATGATCTGACTGACTGACTGACTGACTGACCCGACTGACTGGCGCCGAAACTAACGACCATGATGACCTCGACAAAAATTACCACCCGTCTCAACTCTCAGGACGTGGTCGGGTCGGTCTCAAAAATCAGCTCAGATTCGCCCGAAATTGAAATTCACTTAGCAATCAGAATGATGAGATGTGAGCGTCGGTGACCCAGTGTATACAGACCGAGCTCAATATATAAGCGAGTAGAGTGCTTGCGCGTCTGGGTGAAGGCGAGACTGCACGCGTGCACTTGCGGACGAAGAAAGAAGGAAAAGGTGAAATTTCTCGCTCTTTGCCGGTTTCAAAAAAATAGGAATCGTTCCCGTTCAGTGTGGATAAAATAACTTCAGAACTACTAGTTTTCCTTTTTTAGAATTCGTTCCCTTTGAAGGAGCGGCTCATACCCCAATGCACGCACTGCACGCACTGCATGCACGCCCAGTCACTGGAACGCATGTGCATGCGCGCGCAAGCGCATGTTGGCAAGCATGGTACATGCAGCTGGCACATGTATGGCGTTCCCTGGGACACCCGCATCTTGTTCTATTCCATGTATTGTCTCGTTTAGAACCACGGCGCCCCCACATTCCGTCCGTATTTATTCGGATATTATCGCCGCGTGGTACACTCCACTTGTCGTTCACTTGATCTGACTATGCCAAGTGAAATCCGATTCGATAACGAATTCGAGTCATTTTACTTGCAGATTTCGAAATAGTTAGCTTTGAAACATTTGCTGTTGCTGTCACTACAGTTGTTTATCCTCACACCGGTGAGGATGTGTTATGGGTTTCAGCAAACAATGAGCACACTTGATCCGTTGTCAAAAGATGTCGTGTTTTAATTGCTTCATGGTTTCTTTTTAACTCCCATATGTATTTTAATATGTCGTATTCAGCAAGAAATAATTTTTTATCTTATTTTTACACCGTGAATAGATCACATACCCTAATAATCACAAAGATTTCAAACCGAACCCATTTCTACATCAATCACCATGAGTTCTCGTTATTCAAATTACAAAGGCATCGTGGCATAGTCTGACGGTGCTTCTGGTGTTTTATGTCAGCCTTTTGTGGTGTTGTTGGTAGCCATGATGAGCCATTTGGATCGTAGTGCATGAATGGCTGATGCGCGTACGACAAGACGGTGGTCTAGCGGACGAGGGAAGTACAAAAAAAATTAAATCCCCCTCTTTGCGAAGTCCCAAAATGGAATTAGTTCTTTAAGATGTAGGTTAAATCGCATTTTAACTACTGATTTCTTCGTATTTGACAAAATTCCTTTTATTTTTGAGCATTGGGTCGTCCCGTCCGCCAGTGATCCAGTGCGCTCACTTAACGGCACCAACTGGCGCTCCTTCTACTTGGCGCTCCTGCCACTGGCGGACCAAAACTGTCAGAATTTGTGAAATCTCTCTTTCTTGTTAGAGCTAAGGCAGAGCTCTTCTTCTCAAAGTGTAGATAAAATCGTCTGAATGTTTATTCCCTCATTCTTTGAAAAAAATGTATCTTTTCGTGGGTAATTTTCCCGTCCGCCAGTATATTTAGCAGCATTACGATGCCGACTGACACCACAGCCAGAGAACGGACATGCATCGTAATTACATAGTCTTTAGAAGATGAAAACGTTTCAGCTACGTAAAAGACGGTGTTTAGCATACTTGAAAAAAATCTAGCCCACTGCAACTGATGATCAGTGCTGCACTATAGGATGTTCCACATGTGTACATACCAGTGGTCCAGTGACGAGCCACTACTGGCGCTTCTAATACAGGCCGGTTGCTTAACTGATCCACTGACTCTTGTTGTCACTCAGAATGTTCATGACCCATGAACTGTCTATTCCCTCTCTTGGTGCTGTTTATTCAACGATGGACAACCTTCGCTGATTCAATGTACCACACAGTAATGTCAGTTCAGAAATACCGTTAGAGAATGCTTTCAAATTATCAGCTATCAGTCTCATCCGCAACTGATGTACTCTGTCATGAGAAGACGAGTGTTCGTTTGTTCCACTAGCGGACGAGAAGGAGAGGAAAAGTGGAACTCTCCCACTTTAGTATTTATCAGTAGAATTTGTTCTCTATGGTGTAGATAAATAGCCTGACAACTGCCAATTTCCTCTCTTTCAAAATATTCCCCTCCCTTTAGAAGTGTGGCTTATCCGCCAGCGTCAGTGGTTCGTTCGTTCGTTTCTGTTCGCGCTCAAATACTGCAGCACTCGTTATGATGTATAGCAGCAGCATGGTTGTGGTGTGGTCGACGTATCGTTCGCTATCTTCACAGCCGTCTTTTACGATTGTGGGAAAATTGTGAAATCATATCACTATATCACGATGGGCACAGATTCACATTTGTTATTCATATCGTAACACAAACATACGTCTAACATCGGTGATCAATCACAACTGATCGCCAGATACGTTTGTACATAAAAATATAATAGATATGCATGCGCTTTGATGATCCCCATCCCAGCTACGCGTTGCCGAGCTCGGATCTGATTGAGTTTCTGACTGATGCAGCGATCCAATTCGTCGATCGTTCCCAGTCATCAAACCATACACAGAAAACACAAAGTTCAAGGTAGTCAGCCGCATGATTGATTTGTGATTGTATAAGAATCATTCTTGTTTCGAAGGTCGTCAGCCATCACACCTTTACTGGCGCTCTTTGACACACGGCTGACGGCTCGTATTTGTACACGCCGTGTTTGCTGACTCTCAACTTGGATGTGCAAGGCAAACATTTATTTTGATGTCGCCAGCAATGTAACACCTACAGTGACGCCCTATTCTAGCAGCGTTATGATTGTATTCGCGTGTATATTTGCCTGTATGGACCTCACTACCGCAATAATGCATCCTCACATTTTGTAATATATAAAACTAGCACCAACCCGTTCCTTCGGAACGATAGTGTTGAGGGTATTTATTTGAAAGTTTTGTCAATTATATTTATAGTAAGCACATCTTTTATGGAATAGGCAACACATGAAAACTGCATCCCAAAATTTTCCTGGTCGTACACTGTAGCAGACATAATTGAAGTAATTCAACCCACATACTAAATTGAAGTTTTCTAATAAAAATTGATCAGTATGATTACAAAACACACTGGGGCACATTTTTAGACAAATCGAATATATTGTGACATGTTGTAACATATTACCCAGCATAATATAGTCGTCAAATGGCTATTTCTGTGTGAATGAGATGTTTCAGTTCAGATAAAAAAATTTAATGACTGATGATAAGTCACATGATCTGATTTATATAGTCACCAATTTAAATTAAATTACTCTAGCTGCAGTTCAAGATAAATTACATTTTAGGAGGCATGTGATAAAAATCTTTGTGGGACCTAACCAATTGAGCGCACTGTACACGAACAACTGCAGTGAGTGAGTGAGTGAGTGAATGAGTGAGTTGTTTCTGTTCAGATAAAAAAATTCAATGACTGATGATGAGCCACATGATCTGATTTATATAGTCACCAATTTAAATTAAATTACTCTAGCTGCAGTTCAAGATAAATTACATTTTAGGATGCATGTGATAAAAATCTTCGTGGGACCTAACCAATTGAGCGCACTGTACACGAACAACTGCAGTGAGTGAGTGAGTGAGTGAATGAGTGAGTTGTTTCTGTTCAGATAAAAAAATTCAATGACTGATGATGAGCCACATGATCTGATTTATATAGTCACCAATTTAAATTAAATTACTCTAGCTGCAGTTCAAGATAAATAACATTTTAGGATACGTGTGATATGAATCTTTGTGGGGCCTAACCAATTGAGCGCACTGTACACGAACAACTGCAGTGAGTGAGTGAGTGAGCGAATGAGTGAGTTGTTTCTGTTCAGATAAAAAAATTCAAAGACTGATGATGAGCCACATGATCTGATTTATATAGTCACCAATTTAAATTAAATTACTCTAGCTGCAGTTCAAGATAAATTACATTTTAGGATACGTGTGATATGAATCTTTGTGGGGCCTAACCAATTGAGCGCACTGTACACGAACAGCTGCAGTGAGTGAGTGAGTGAGTGAATGAGTGAGTTGTTTCTGTTCAGATAAAAAAATTCAATAACTGATGATGAGCCACATGATCTGATTTATATAGTCACCAATTTAAATTAAATTACTCTAGCTGCAGTTCAAGATAAATTACATTTTAGGATACGTGTGATATGAATCTTTGTGGGGCCTAACCAATTGAGCGCACTGTACACGAACAGCTGCAGTGAGTGAGTGAGTGAGTGAATGAGTGAGTTGTTTCTGTTCAGATAAAAAAATTCTATAACTGATGATGAGCCACATGATCTGATTTATATAGTCACCAATTTAAATTAAATTACTCTAGCTGCAGTTCAAGATAAATTACATTTTAGGATACGTGTGATATGAATCTTTGTGGGGCCTAACCAATTGAGCGCACTGTACACGAACAACTGCAGTGAGTGAGTGAGTGAGTGAGTGAATGAGTGAGTTGTTTCTGTTCAGATAAAAAATTCAATGACTGAAGATCACCAATTTAAATTAAATTCCTCTAGCTGCAGTTCAAGATAAATTACATTTTAGTATGCGTTGTTGTTGTTGTTGTTGTTGTTGTTGTTGTTGTTGTTGTTGTTGTTGTTGTTGTTGTTGTTGTTGTTGTTGTTGTTGTTGTTGTTGTTGTTGTTGTTGTTGTTGTTGTTGTTGTTGTTGTTGTTGTTGTTGTTGTTGTTGTTGTTGTTGTTGTTGTTGTTGTTGTAGTTGTTGTTGTTGTTGTTGTTGTTGTTGTTGTTGTTGTTGTAAATGTATATATACTACATTTAATTGGCCTCTATCTGCGTACGGCCAACTTGGATTATCCCGTCCTCTGTATTTGATAGACACTGCACAGTTGGTATGGTTTGCCGTCACTCGGCGCAAGTTTTTAACAGTTTAATGATGGCCGGGGAAAAATTTTTTCACCTTCGTTCTTAGAATTAAAAATTGAGTAGGGTGGGGTCTGGGGCTAGGGGTGATGGGTGAATTTTCAGAGCGCCTGGATGCGTATTTTTCCCATTGCACCGCCTGGTGCAACTGGTGAACCCACATTTTTGAAGCTGAAGTTTGCGACTTCGTACAGTGAAAGGGAGTCAAATTGGCGGTCGTTTCGACATCGAATTACTATATAGAATACAAAAATGAAATATAAATATTTGCGCAGAAAACACATAGACACACATAAAGTTACCTTGGCCACGAACTGGATTTTATAAATTATTTCGGCCACGGACATTTGTGTGTTATATAAAGATAACGCGCTACATTGCGTGATGTTGTGTTCCAGCAGCACATTTATTTTGAATGCGGAATGAAATACTGGATTTACGTTAAATTAACACTGGCTTAAGATTATTATTACCTGATTTCGTTTATGCGTTTATGTTTCCTGTCTGGAAGCTGTCTGGCGGGAACAATGCATGACCTTCGCAGGTGCTTCAATGACGCCTCCGACATTCACCCGTGTTTATCACCTTGTTTATATGTACATGCGTGCGCGTGTGCGCATGAATTCGAACCCTTTGCTATTGCGTGACATGGGTGCTCATACACAATGAGGGTTGTTGCCACAATCAAATTGAACGAAACCGTTTGCGCGCGTGTTTTACTTTATTAAGTCGACTTATCGTGACCAAACCAACACATCTATTTGAGTGTGTTAACGCAATCGGTGTACTGGTTGTTTTTTTATAACTCTCCGCGATTTATTTGTGTTGAAAGAAACAATCCTTATTTAACGTTGCAGTCGGTTCGTGACGTGACTCATTCAACTGCTCGTGCTCACAACACTCTTATAAATAGTATATTCTATTCTCCAGATGGATGCACCACCGCCGTACACCTAAATAACGAACGAATCCTACTTCACCGTCTATTGCCTACTATTTCTCACAACTATTTCATAATACCAATAAATCAAAATATTTCGCCAACATACTGCTCAACGATCGCTTAATCAACGGCGGTATCGACATAGCTGTTCTTCGGATATTACGGCTGAAGCATGTCTCTGCCATACTACAGTCTGATGACCGTGTTCCCATTTGTGCCTGTGTTTCCGCAACCCGAGGGTGCACGACGTCGGGCGTCTGCTGCTTTCGATGCCCTCCAAAGGGTCAGACGAGGATCGACCGATCGGAACAAGATCTCGGTATCGCGATCGTCAGGTGCGATTGAAGCAGGTGCCCGACCCGAGCGCATCGGCAACATGCGAGTAGTCAGGGCCGTCTCCGGCGTCAGCCTAAGACTTCTGGATCCGGGATCACTCAACAATTCTGTGATAAGTAATGACAGTATCGAAGGCTCAC
>OZ038444.1:21912951-21987951 GCA_964036265.1 Daptonema setosum
AGGGGGGAATTTACAGTTTTCAGGCCATTTTATCTACACCTTAAGGAACAAATTTTACATTTCGAAACCGCCAAAGAAGGGGGAATTCCACTTTTCCCACCCCTTCTCGTCCGCTAGTGCACCCTGTAGTGTGTATGTTTGGGTACAATGGCACAAAACACCATTGACACGCCACTTATTTCACCCCCGAACCTCTGGCGAGCGAAGGAAAAGTGGAATTCCCTCCTCTTTGTTTGTTATAAAATGTAGAATATGTTCCTGATGGTGTAGATGGAATAGCCTCAAAACTGTTCATTCTCCCCTCTTTGGGGAAATTCCCCTCTCCTTGGAAGATGGGCTCGTCCGCCAGTGTTTCACCACCGGACATCACGGCCCGGAGTTGCCCGGCGTCGTCGTCTTCCATACTTGATGACATGACCGATGGTACATGGCAAACAATTGATGTTGGGTTGGATGGACGACATCTGGTATTGAGTATGGTATATAACACTGATTTGTGAGCTGGAACATGTTGGATGATAAAATAATCGTTAACTGTTTTTTGTAAACTTTTTTTTGTATCTCTAGTTTTCTTGTTAAAAAAAGTTTGACAGACCCGTTACCACATGTGCCACTGATTTGTGGTCTAGATTACATATGCACATATGATTGATGACCAACTGATCTATGGTATTTATTTTGGCTTTTTTGTTTTAACTTGGTCAACGGATCTGTTTATAAAATTACAATTATCGACTCGTTATAATCTTCCCTACTTGATGACATGACCGATGGTACATGGCAAACAATTGATGTTGGGTTGGATGGACGACATCTGGTATTGAGTATGGTCTCTAACACTGATTTGTGAGGTGGATCATGTGGAATGATAAATTAGTCGTAAACTGTGGATTTTTCTGTTAAATTCTATATAGCTTGGTCTCTCTAGTTTTCTTGTTAAAAAAGTTTTACAGACCCGTTACCACATGTGCCACTGATTTGTGGTCTAGATTACATACATATGATTGATGACCAACTGATCTATGGTAATTATTTTGGTTTTTTTGTTTCAACTTGGTCAACGGATCTGTTTATAAAATTTCAATTATCGACTCGTTATCATCTTCCCTACTTGATGACATGACCGATGGTTCATGGCAAACAACTGATGTTGGGTTGGATGGACGACGTCTGGTCTTGAGTATGGTCTCTAACACTGATTTGTAAGCTAGAACAAGTATGATGATAAAATAGTCAAAAATGGTGGTTTTCTCTGTTTTTTTGTAAAGCTTGGTCTTTCTAGTTTTCTTGTTAAAAATAGTTTTGCGGACCCGTTACCACATGTGCCACTGATTTGTGGTCTAGAATGTTTGAATCTAGTATGTTTGAGGAGCAAGTGATCCATGGTAATTATTTCCGCTTTTTTGTTTCAACTTGGTCAACGGATCTGTTTATGAAATTACAATTATCGACTCGTTATCGTCTTCAATACTTGATGACATTACCAATCGTTCGCCACCGCGGCGAGTTTTGTCAAAGTGTCATTCAGTATGTTTATCAAAATGATTTGTTTTCTCGAACATTTGAACGCGCGCCAAAATCAGTTTAAAAAAATGCGCGCCAAAAAAATTGTGTACATAACAAGAAACCTTGAATGAACTACAGTATACATACATGTTCTTAGGGAATCGAACCGTAAAGCATCCTTCCGGTGCCCCAAGGTATTCTACCATGAAATTCGGTAAATGAAGTTCATTCTCCTTCCTGTGAATGCTTCTGCTGTAGAACAATAGATGTTTTCTGATAATCAACGGTCAAATTGACTAATAATATGGTGATATTATAATCAATCATATCAGTAAAACACCCATCAATATCTTCACCTCCATTGTTTCTAACTGATGTTACTTGGTTGGTATACTAATTTTGTGGCCATATTAATTTGTCCATTTTGTCATTATAAGCCAATTTTGAATAACTTTAATTCCAGTTAACGCGAACCCCCGCCGAATGTGAAAACGTGTTACTGCAGCATGCATTTGACTTACTGAGCATGTTTCTACTCGTATAAAGTACATACAGAAAGAACATCTAAATATTCATTACTGCATAGCACTCACCCAGTCAGTAGCTACCCACTGTTCTCACATCCATTTCGTTTAGTCGACAACAAGTCATAAACCAATGAAAAAAAGGATACTTTACATACAGTACATATATGTAGTATGATTTTACATTATATTCCACGAAATCAAACTTACAGACCGAAGAAGCCAGCTCGGTTATGCCGAAAGAAGTGATTTTGGTTTGTAAGGTATATTTATTTGGTAACACATTGTTCCTCCACACTGCTACATGTGCCATTCCTTCTACAGTCAGCTGGTCTTCGGTCGTCTAACTCCATTTTCTACCCTCTCATTTAGTTCCAGACTGCTCGGTGTTCGTTCGACACCACTTTCCCTAGCGACGGTGTGCCTTAATAGGTTCCAGTCAGTTTCGGTTAGACTTATCTATTAGGTGGTATGTACCTTAACCGTCGTCTGTCTAGTTTAGTGGGTAGGGTGCCAGTCTCGAAAACTGGTGGTCCTGATTCTAAACCGTAATTGAGAGAAAGACCACGAAGCGTTGCTCTAAGGTTCCTACAATTTATTCAACCTCACTGGTCATTACGAAAACACCATTCTGATTTGGTATTAGTATGCCTGGCTTCAGTAATGAAGACATCCCAGAACGGAACGTTGAACTGGTTTGGGCTCTAACATGGGCGTTAACGTCTCCGATATCATTACTTTTGTTCAACACAAAAACAATTTGATCGTCAGTGGTCATCGTCAGTGTTTCTAGGATTGGTCGTTCTTTATACATTTATAATACATGTATGCATGTGTGCATTCTTATTATCCTAGTTTAACGAGTGAAGAATGCATATAAATGTTGAGATAGTTAATGTGTATACAATGTACTGTACATATTGTATATAGACCCCATAAACCCCGTGTGGGCATTTAAAACACACGCTGAGATCTTTTTTCAAGTTCAAAAAAATGTCGGCTCAATTTCAGCAAAATAAATAGATTAAAATTACTCCAGCAAAAAATGTTTAGCTAATATGGATTAGAAATCTAGGTTATATGTAGGTTTTATAGACCTGTATATAATATCATCGAATCCCACCCGACCCAAACATGCCTATCTACTATGGACACATAATGGTAATTTGGTGTAATCACCCAAAATGGTAATCACTGAACAGCAGGTTTACTGGCACATACAAATAACAGGGTACATCGCAATCACGGATGCAACCATCCAAGTGTGACATCATGGCGTGTGGTACGTCGTTAGGGTGCAGATTCCATGATGAGCCATGCATAGGCTCGGGTCATATTAAATAATCCCGCCATGATCTGACTGACTGACTGACTGACCCGACTGACTGGCGCCGAAACTAACGACCATGATGACCTCGACAAAAATTACCACCCGTCTCAACTCTCAGGACGTGGTCGGGTCGGTCTCAAAAATCAGCTCAGATTCGCCCGAAATTGAAATTCACTTAGCAATCAGAATGATGAGATGTGAGCGTCGGTGACCCGGTGTATACAGACCAAGCTCAATATATAAGAGAGTAGAGTGCTTGCGCGTCTGGGTGAAGGCGAGACTGCACGCGTGCACTTGCGGACGAAGAAAGAAGGAAAAGGTGCAATTTCTCGCTCTTTGCCGGTTTCAAAAAAATAGGAATCGTTCCCGTACAGTGTGGATAACATAACTTCAGAACTATTAGTTTTCCTTTTTTAAATTCGTTCCCTTTGAAGAAGCGGCTCATACCCCAATGCACGCACTGCACGCACTGCATGCACGCCCAGTCACTGGAACGCATGTGCATGCGCGCGCAGGCGCATGTTGGCAAGCATGGTACATGCAGCTGGCACATGTATGGCGTTCCCTGGGACACCCGCATCTTGTTCTATTCCATGTATTGTCTCGTTTAGAACCACGGCACCCCCACATTCCGTCCGTATTTATTCGGATATTATCGCCGTGTGGTACACTCCACTTGTCGTTCACTTGATCTGACTAAGCCCAGTGAAATCCGATCCGACGGCGAACTCGGGTCATTTGACTTACAGATTTCGAAATAGTTAGCTCTGAAACATTTGCTGTTGCTGTTATATACTACAGTTGTTTATCCTCACACCGGTGAAGATGAGTACTGGGTATAAGCACACATTGAGCCCACTTGATCCGTTGTCAAAAGATGTTTTAATTGCTTCGTGGTTTCTTTTTAACTCCAATATGTATTTTAATATGTCGTATTCAGCAAGAAATAATTTTTTATCCTAATTTTACACCGTGAATAGATCAGATACCCTAATAATCACAAAGATTTCAAACCGAACCCATTTCTACATCAATCACCATGAGTTCTCGTTATTCAAATTACAAAGGCATCGTGGCATAGTCTGACGGTGCTTCTGGTGTTTTATGTCAGCCTTTTGTGGTGTTGTTGGTAGCCATGATGAGCCATTTGGATCGTAGTGCATGAATGGCTGATGCGCGTACGACAAAACGGTGGTCTAGCGGACGAGGGAAGAACGAAAAATTTTAATCCCCCTCTTTGGGAAATACTGATACGGAATTTATTCCTTTTGGTTCAAGTAAAATCGCCTTATAACTGTTAATTCCCTCTTTTTTGAAGCAAATCCTTTCAATTTAGAGGATTGGGTCGTCCGCCAGTGATCCAACGCGCCCACTTAGCGGCACAAACTGGCGCTCCTTCTACTTGGCGCTCCTGCCACTGGCGGACCAAAACTGTCAGAATTTGTGAAATCTCTCTTTCTTGTTGGAGCTAAGACAGAGCTCTTCTTCTCAAAGTGTAGATAAAATCATCTGAATGTTTATTCTCTCATTCTTCGAAAAAATATATCCTTTCGTGGGTAATTTGCCCGTCCGCCAGTATATTTAGCAGCATTACGATGCCGACTCACTCCACAGCCGGAGAACGGACATGCATTGTAATTCCATAGTCTTTAGAAGATGAAACCGTTTTAGCTACGCAAAAGACGGTGTTTAGCATACTTGAAAAAAATTCAGCCCACTGCAACTGCTGATCAGTGCTGCACTATAGGATGTTCCACATGTGTACATACCAGTGGTCCAGTGACGAGCCACTACTGGCGCTTCTAATACAGGCCGGTTGCTTAACTGATCCACTGACTCTTGTTGTCACTCAGAATGTTCATGACCCATGAACTGTCTATTCCCTCTCTTGGTGCTGTTTATTCAACGATGGACAACCTTCGCTGATTCAATGTACCACACAGTAATGTCAGTTCAGAAATACCGTTAGAGAATGCTTTCAAATTATCAGCTATCAGTCTCATCCGCAACTGATGTACTCTGTCATGAGAAGACGAGTGTTCGTTTGTTCCACTAGCGGACGAGAAGGGGAGGAAAAGTGGAACTCTCCCACTTTAGTATTTATAAGTAGAATTTGTTCTTTATAGTGTAGGTAAATAGCCTGACAACTGCCAATTTCCTCTCTTTCAAAATATTCCCCTCCCTTTGGCTTATCCGCCAGCGTCAGTGGTTCGTTCGTTCGTTTCTGTTCGCGCTCAAATACTGCAGCACTCGTTATGATGTATAGCAGCAGCATGGTTGTGGTGTGGTCGACGTATCGTTCGCAGCCGTCTTTTACGATTGTGGAAAATTGTGATATCATATCACTATATCACGACGGGCACAGCTTCACATTTGTTATTCATATCGTAACACAAACATCGGTGATCAATCACAACTGATCGCCAGATACGTATGTACATAAAAATATAATAGATATGCATGCGCTTTGATGATCCCCATCCCAGCTACGCGTTGCCGAGCTCGGATCTGATTGAGTTTCTGACTGATGCAGCGATCCAATTCGTCAATCGTTACCAATCATCAAACCATACCAGAAAACACAAAGTTCAAGGTAGTCAGCCGCATGATTGATTTGTGATTATATAAGAATCATTCTTGTTTACGAAGGTCGTCAGCCATCACACCTCTACTGGCGCTCTTTGACACACGGCTGACGGCTCGTATTTGTACACTCCGTGTTTGCTGACTCTCAACTTGGATGTGCAAGGCAAACATTTATTTTGATGTCGCCAGCAATGTAACACCTACAGTGACGCCCTATTCTAGCAGCGTTATGATTGTATTCGCGTGTGTATTTGCCTGTATGGACCTCACTACCGCAATAATGCATCCTCACATTTCGTAATATATAAAATAACGCGCTACATTGCGTGATGTTGTGTTCCAGCAGCACATTTATTTTGAATGCGGGTATGAAATACTGGATTTACGTTAAGTTAACACTGGCTTAAGATTATTAATACCTGATTTCGTTTATGCGTTTATGTTTCCTGTCTGGAAGCTGTCTGGCGGGAACAATGCATGACCTTCGCAGGTGCTTCAATGACGCCCCCGACATTCACTCGTGTTTATCACCTTGTTTATATGTACATGCGTGCGCGTGTGCGCATGAATTCGAACCCTTTGCTATTGCGTGACATGGGTGCTCATACACAATGAGGGTTGTTGCCACAATCAAATTGAACGAAACCGTTTGTGCGCGTGTTTTACTTTACTAAGTCGACTTATCGTGACCAAACAAACACATCTATTTGAGTGTGTTAACGCAGTCGATGTGTTGGGTGTTTTTTATAACTCTCCGCAATTTATTTGTGTTGAAGGAAACAATCCTTATTTAACGTTGCAGTCGGTTCGTGACGTGACTCATTCAACTAATCGGGCTTGCAACACTCTTATAAATACCATATTCTACAGATGGATGCACCACCGCCGTACATCTAAATAACGAACGAATCCTACTTCACCCTCTATTGCCTACTATTTTCTCACTACTGTTTCATAATACCAATAATCATCATATTTCGCCAACACATTGCTCAACGATCGCTGAATCCACGGCGGTATCGACAACGCTGTTCTTCGGATATTACGGCTGAAGCATGTCTCTGCCATACTACAGTCTGATGACCGTGTTCCCATTTGTGCCTGTGTTTCCGCAACCCGAGGGTGCACGACGTCGGGCGTCTGCTGCTTTCGATGCCCTCCAAAGGGTCAGACGAGGATCGGCCGATCGGAACAAGATCTCGGTATCGCGATCGTCAGGTGCGATCGAAGCAGGTGCCCGACCGGAGCGCATCGGCAACATGCGAGTAGTCAGGGCCGTCTCCGGCGTCAGCTTAAGACTTCTGGATCCGGGATCACTCAACAATTCTGTGATAAGTAATGACAGTATCGAAGGTTCACCACGATCGACAACCAAGATAGAAAAACTGGAATGCGATTCGACCAAGCGAGAGTCGATGTCATCAGCGATATCATCAACCAAAGATACCGAGGATGTTATGCAGCAGTCGGTTACGTCAATCGCATCCAGCAACAAGAGTCAGATGGTCGACTCTGCCATCGACATGGCCATCAGTGATCGGCACGAATCAATCACTGCACCCTTACAAACGTCCGAAAGCAGGTCCTTCGCTGAGTCGGAACCTCAAAAACCAATGCCTCTGGAGAAACCGGAAACCCCTAAACGACATGTAGAGTTTGCTGCTGATACCAAATTGCCACCTTTAGAAGTCGAAGTTGATCATCCACGATCCCGAACGCCTGTTTCACGTGCCACTGCCGGATCTACAAGCCCTGCCAAATCACATTCGCCTCAACCAAAATCAAGTCCGAAGACCTCGATGTCGTCCAGTCCAAAAGCCTCACCTTCGCCGAAACGTAAACCAAACGGTCATGTCCCGAAAGCTGAAGCATCACCAAGATCTTCACCCAAATCCACAGCTTCCCCCAGATCCACCGACTCGCCAAAATCTCCCAAGTCACCCAAAATGAAAGCAGTGAAGAAAAAGTCTACCGAACTTCCTCTAGACATCCCGATAATGACGCCGGCAGAAATCGCAGCCCTCGGACCCAAAGGCGGTCCACCACCATTGACAGCCGCTCAGATCGCACGCGAAAATCAACGCAAAATGTTTGAGCCATCGTCGACAATGCTCGATCTGTTCCCATTGTCATCAGCATCCACCAACTTCACTAAAGTTTCCCATCGTCAACCGGCCGATGCCAACGCCTTCAAACGGGTCAACACGCTCGAACGGGAAAACTCGGCGGGCAAATCGCTGAGTGAATCGACTACGGTTACGACGGTCGGTCATCCACCCGCTACCGAATCGGCGTTTGCGATGATTCCTGATCACGATAAAGCGGCAGATCGAGCCGCAAAAGCGGGCGCCTGGCCAAAAGATGCCCGAGTCAGCACACAATCCACCTTTGATGTCGTGCCCGATCACACAGTGTCGGTATCGCCGAATCGACGAAATGTGAAAGGTGAGTGAGTCAGTGGGTGATTGAGTGAGTGAGAGAGTGAGTGCGTGAATGAGTGAGTGAGTGAGTGAGTGAATGAGTGAGTGAGTGAGTGAGCGAGTGAGTGAGTGAGTGAGTGAGTGAGTGAGTGAGTGAGTGAGTGAGTGAGTGAGTGAGTGAGTGAGTGAGTGAGTGAGTGGGTGAGTGAGTGAGTGAGTGAGTGAGTGAGTGAGTGAGTGAGTGAGTGAGTGAGTGAGTGAGTGAGTGAGTGAGTGAGTGAGTGAGTGAGTGAGTGAGTGAGTGAGTGAGTGAGTGAGTGAGTGCACGAATGAGTGAGTGAGTGAGTGAGTGAGTGAGTGAGTGAGTGAGTGAGTGAGTGAGTGAGTGAGTGAGTGAGTGAGTGAGTGAGTGAGTGAGTGAGTGAGTGAGTGAGTGAGTGAGTGAGTGAGTGAGTGAGTGAGTGTTCCGTTACAGGTGGTCAAGCGGATGCTCTGTCACCGTCACGAACTGCGGCCATGGCCGGTTCCCAAAAACTTCCCTTGTCCTCAGCACCATCACCTAACACCATGGCACAGACTCGTGAGTCGCCTTCTCGAACGCCGTTGGGTATTCTGCCATCAACGTCGCCGAAACCCGTTCGACGTGAACCCGCTCAAATCGGACACCAGTCGTCATCGACGACTGACTCATCGTCACCACTTCGTCATCTGGAAGGTATTGCTGATTCACCCAAGACGAGAATCAGTCCCGCCCGACGGATGGCAGCTCAGCAAGCCGCCGGATCGGCCGTCAAGGAAGCCGTATACGGTGGTGGTGGACACGGGTACAAACGACCAATACCGGCACAACAACAGGTTACTTACTCATTCACTCACTCACTCACTCACTCACTCACTCACTCACTCACTCACTCACTCACTCACTCACTCACTCACTCACTCACTCACTCACTCACTCACTCACTCACTCACTCACTCACTCACTCACTCACTCACTCACTCACTCACTCACTCATCACTCACTCACTCACTCACTCACTCACCTACTCACTCACTCACTCACTCACTCACTCACTCACTCACTCACTCACTCACTCACTCACTCACTCACTCACTCACTCACTCACTCACTCACTCATTCACTCACTCACTCACTCACTCACTCACCTACTCACTCACTCACTCACTCACTCACTCACTCACTCACTCACTCACTCACTCACTCACTCACTCACTCACTCACTCACTCACTCACTCACTCACTCACTCACTCACTCACTCACTCACTCACTCATTCACTCACTCACTCACTCACTCGCTCACTTACTCGAATTTTCAGCAAACCATTCAGCAAGCTAAATACAGTGATTCTCCGATATCGTCATATAGCGATCGGCCAACGTCGTCGTTGATAACCGATGACCGACATTCTTACCTGTTACAAAGGCCTGTAGGAGGTGGATTTGGAGGTGGTGGTGGGGGTGGTGGTGGTGGCGGAGGAGGGAGAAGCGGTGCCGGTGGATTGCCAGGTAAATAAAAGCAAATATGAACTTTAATTTCACTTAAATATGTAGCATTCTGATTTATTTGTTCATAAATGTTTCATGTTTTGTTACCCAATGCTTATCGTTGTATCGTACAGTACTTGATTCGTACCACCGTCTACCACCGTTCACGGCATCTATACCCGTCATGCCTATTGTACCACTGATCGGATCTGGCCGAAGATCCGCCAGCTCATTGGGTATCTCAGTTTCGGCCACAGGTCAATATTTTTGTGTGTTTGTTTTGCATGGTGTTCTCTTTTCGTACGATTTCTTCTTTCGATAGCCAATAATCAAGTTAGGATAATTAGCATTCTAAGAAGTTTGATTGCGCATGGCGTTATACTTTGTGCGGTTTCATTTTCTTATAACCAGATACTATACAAAATTTGCCGTTTTCCCGCAAGGGCGTTTATCAAGAAGATTCCGTCGATTGGGCTTGGTGCAAAATCCCATCTCAAATAATGTCTCTATGGAAAGATAGCTGGAAGAAAAGAAAAGGCAGTTTCATCAGTGGTTTTTCATAACAAAATGATACTTCCATGATAAAATAAAACTTTCATCACCACATAATGAAAGTGAGTGAGTGAGCATGACCCTCGCCCTTGGCGCAAATGATGCATGACACGTTCGCTTCATGAGGCATGATTTCGTCGTAACCATTGCCCTACCCTGCTACCTCGCCTGGTTCTGGCTGATACCGAACGTTTTTCCGTTCATGCTTGAGCCCCTCCTTATAGCCTCCCTTCTCGGTTCTAATATGTGCTTGCAGTGGACAAAAAAGGTGAATAATGACAAACAATTCTTGTTTTCCGTACAAAGTTATATGAGTCGAATCTACCTTAAATAAGTCCCCTGCCTCTGCATGTCTGTTTTTTTTGCCATTGGCATGAGTCACTCAAGACTCAACCTTGCTGGGTCGTTCTCTCTCTCCCTCATGTGTCCAGCTTTATGCATGTATCTACTGTCTGTTTGCATACAACGGAGGGCTGCATGCATGTTCATGTACATTATGTTCGCTTGCATTTTTACATTGCTTGTTAACCAGAACATGTCATAGCAAAATGTTTCGTCATGTTGTAAGCTTAATATTTGCACAATTTTATAGTTATCTGAAAAAAATTACAAAATTTTAAGTCCAGTATTAGAACACAACCTTTATCGAATAATGTATGTGATAATATAAAGGTTTTCCTTTGTGTGCCTTGGTCCTTGGCATACCCCACGGAGCTATCGGTCATGATCTTGCTGGTGTGCCACCAAAGACTGATCGTTGGGAGTCAGCGAAATCAGTCGAAAGGAAGGGAATGTGCACGTTTTTTATGTTATCTAATAAAGTTTCGAAAAAGTAATTTATACTTTGAAACTGTCAAAAATGATAATTCAAGTGTTCCTTCCATTTGTGGTTCGCTAGTGTATTAATGTAGACCATAGGTTCCATAGACCTTGGCACACCGTTCATTTAGATTTTCATATAACAGTAAATGGTATTATAGAGAAATAATAATAACCTACATGTACATATTTTGTTGTTGTTGAAACGGTAATTCCTTCTTCTATACAGTTCACTAGAAAATGACATGTTTGTTCTTCAACCAAGGAGCAGTATCTGTCATTGCCCCCTCCTTCTCCAGGTCATGTTAGATGGGTACTGATGGATAGACAAAGATTCTTGAAATATTTGTACATACTGATGAATTGACAAGAGTTTCATAATATTTCGTCAATGGAACTGGAAACGTTGATGGAAATTTGTGCTCCACAACGGGGTCAAACCGATATACAGAATAATTAATTAAATTTACGACATAAATGAATGTAAAAATTTTGTAAGAATTATGTACAATTGTACCTTTCATCTTACAAAATCAGATGTTTTTTTCATCTGAATTGATGAGACCCAATTAATGGCCCCTCCGGTTCCGGGTGGTTTTTTCTTCTCTCAGGTCGGTGGTCGTCTGATTTAATGTAAAATGGCCTTTGTTCGTTGTTTGGTTGCTCATTTGATAAATGGACCCAATTCTGGTGGGGTCGTTGTTGCTTGTGGCACTGGCGGACGAGCCAATCCTCTAAATGGAGGGGCATTTCGTCAAAAAGGGGGGATCGATCGTGGCCGTTATGAAATACATAGTTTTACCTAGACTTTCAAAATTTCAATTTTTGAAACATCCAAAAAAACGGGATATTCCCACTTTCTTTCCTCTTCTCGTCCGCTAGTAGGCTGTGGTGCTCTGGTTATTTTCATGTTGGATTACTTTCATGAATTACATGACATTGTGTCCTGCACTGAGGTAGGGTTGCAACATAAAAATAGTTATACAATGTCAAACTGTTCTGAAGTTGATTGCTCATTACTATAAGTTTATTAGAGTTGTGCGATTTTACTTCTATTTATGAAAGTTCAAGGCCTATGCTATTCTTTGGAAGTTTCCTGAAAAACTTCAATGGCCGATGCAAATAGTGCCCGAATCAAAGTCATATTGAAGAAAAAAAACAAGTTTTAATTTGCTTAATGAAATTCTCCCATGGTTCATACATTTCGCTTTGTGTGTGGTTACTACGGTAACTCTAACCATGTTTGAATTTGGCGCCATTTTCACTGGTTATCGTTTTCCGGGGAAAAATTATTCACTCATTCTTGTGTGATTTTCTCACGAATTTCTAGAAAAAATAATAATAGAATCAATCTCTCATTATTATAAGAATCGCTTACTTTCAGGTGCACCACCACCAACTGAAGTAATTCAGCTTCAGCCGCGATCTGTTAATCAACCGTCAAGTTTTCCGGGTTTAGCGCCGACTCAACAACCGTCAACTTCGCCGGACTCTCAACCGCAGCCGTCAACCTCGGGTTTGCCGACTGCAACCGTCCCACCGTACGGTTTCGGTTGGTATTTTTGCTTGTTCATATATGGTCGCACCAGCGGGCGAATTAAACTTCCAAATGGAACGGATCTCTTCAAAGAAGGGGGAATTAGGCCATTTTACCTACTCCTGAAGCCTGAAGTAACAAGTTCTACTTACTGAAACTGCCAGAGAGGGGAATTCCACTTTTTCTTTCTTTTCTCGTCCGCTAGAGATAATAGTCCGCTACTCCGCTCGATAATGATAACCTTCTTCAATTACGATCTATCACCAGAGACGCTCAAAAGTATTTTCGTTCAAATGTTCAACCACTCGACTGGACAAACCCGCCCGACATTTTAGGAAAACTTACATTCACTTCACACTAGGGTAAACCCGTTGCAGGGCAACGGACGATCAAGTATAATAAAAACCATTTCCTGCACTAAACCCGAGGATGAAGTATATTTTTGTAAACCGTTAAAAGTGTTCGGTTGTGTTAACCCGACCCGTTGATTGTTCAAACTTTAGTCTAGAGTTTAATTTATTGACAGAATACTGTAACAAAAACCCGTCAAAAGTTAGAGCCACCCGTAAAGTTTTCAACTCAATACAACTTCTTTTATACATTTCCCTGATTACACGATATAGGGTAATCTATATCTCACAATATCAACCCGTTAAACCCGACTTTCTAAAATCTAACTTTATACCCACTCAGTATAATTACAGGGTAACAGTAGTTGAAAGAACCTGTGGAAAATAGTTGAAAATACAACCCGTGGAGTTTGGGTATTATTAATTTGTTTTCGATCCATGAAATATCATATTTAAGCCCATCTCGTAAAAATGGTAATTTCATCATCTCAAGACCCGACCCGATAATTTGTAGTGAACATTAGATGAAAAAACTTCACCCGACCTCCTGAACACAAAATGTTTGACTTTTGATAATAAAAATAACAAAAGTATTTTATTTGAAAAAGAGTTAACAGTATAGCTAGAAAATAACTAATGACGCAAGGTGTTGATGATTCGGTTAATCATGGAACAAAAACTTTTTTAATCCCACATAAAAAAAAACATTGAAACCCGTGGCACAACAATTACGGTAATTTCAGTTGAGGTCAATGATATTTCCAGTTCAGTGAATTTAGGGAACCTCCTATGAGGGTGTTGATGACAATACAAACTCAACTTTTATGAGAGAAGGTGATGATGATTATAACTTTTTTGTTTCTGCATGAAAATGACATAAAAGGGTTTTTTTGCGTTTCACTTCTGATATTTATATGGAACCGCTTGCGGACATACAAACCTACGCGGACATTGGAGTTTTAATATATAAGATTATCGTGTTTATTTTACAATCGTGTAGCTTTGCCTGAACTTGTCCAGATGAAACATCAGTCAACGCGTTGAAGAAATAAACTCGTCGGTAACCCGCAACTAGATAATGGTGTCACAAGTTATCAAAGTGATAACTTGTGACACCTGGTCTGATAACTTGTGACACCCGTCATATCTGAAGAACCGTGGTACTATTCGGTAACTTCTTTTAATTAGTGTAGAATTAAGTTCTCTAATTTGATTATTCTATTCAATAAAATGTTATTTATGCTTGTTAATGCCTGATTAAACACAATTCAAAAATCAGTGGGCCACGAGCTAAGTCATGGTCGTTAATAATTTGAATAATGAGAAAATTTTCTTCTGTAAAAAAATTTCTCACGTGAATTTAATAGAGTTTTATAAATAACTTATTAACCAGTTAAGAAATACCGTAATCTTTCACGTTAGTCAGCTTAAATTTTTTTGCGATATAATTTTTGATCATTAACTTCTTTTTTAAATCCCTCACTGACTCTATAACTCACTCACTCACTCACTCACTCACTCACTCATTCACTCACTCACTCACTCACTCACTCACTCACTCACTCACTCTAACTGCTCTACTTACTCACTCACTTACTCACCCACTCACTCACTTACTCACTTACTCACTTATTCATATACTGCCTCACTCACTTACTTAGTATTATAACTGACTCAGTCACTCACTCTTTCACTCGCAATCTCACTCACTCTTTCACTCTTTCACTCTCTCACTCACTCACTCACTCATTCACTCACTCACTCACTCACTCACTCACTCACTCACTCACTCACTCTAACTGCTCTACTTACTCACTCACTTACTCACCCACTCACTCACTTACTCACTTACTCACTTATTCATATACTGCCTCACTCACTTACTTAGTATTATAACTGACTCAGTCACTCACTCTTTCACTCGCAATCTCACTCACTCTTTCACTCTTTCACTCTCTCACTCACTCACTCACTCACTCACTCACTCACTCACTCACTCACTCACTCACTCACTCACTCATTCACTCACTTACTACCTGACTCCCTCACTTACTGACTCAATCACCCACTCACTCAGTTCCTCACTCACTGTTTACTCACTCATTCACGTCCTCCCTTCTTCACCACTCACTCACTCACTCAATCACTCACTCACTCATTCACTACCTCACTTACTCACTCACTCACTCACTCACTCAGTCACTCAGTCACTCACTCAGTCACTCACTCTTTCACTCACAGCCTCACTCATTTACTCACTCACTAACTTACTCACTCATCAACTCACTCACCCCCAAACTCAGTATTACATTCACTCACTCACTATATCACTCAACATTCACTCACTCATTCACTCGCTCACTCCTCGCCTACTTAATCACTCACTTTTTTATTTAGTCATTCGCTCACTTTTCGGCCACTTAGTCACTCACTCTCTTACTCAAGTCATTTGCTCACTCCTCGCATACTGATGCGCTCATTTACTTATTCACTCATTTACTTGCCCACTCAGTCATTCACTCATTTTCCAACTCACCAACTCATTCACTCATTAACTTATTCTCTAACTCACCAACTCACTCACCCACTCACCCATTCACCTGCTCACTTACTCACTAAGTTATTCACTCAGTCACTCAGTCACTCACTACTACTCACTCAATCACTCACGAATTTTCTCACCCACTCTCTCACTCATTAACTTCTTCACTAACTCACTCTTAATCTTTTCACTATTGAACCAAAACATTCAAAATAGTACTTATACGGTATTTATTACGGTATCTCAATTTTGTGTTAAGAGAAATTCAAACTATTATCTAGTTGCGGGCAGTGATCGCTATCGAACGAAACGAAACGAAACGAAATTTTCAAATGTCATTCCGGAATGATTCCGAAATCAATATCTGAGATTTCGATTCGAACGATTTCGAAACGAAAATTCTTCATTTCGTTTCGGTCCATTCCGGAATGATTTCGAAATCATTTCGAAGTCGTTAGGTTGAATTCACCGCGTGGTGTGTGCTTGACACACGCATCACAAGTCTAAACCGTATATAAATATTGTGCTAAGTTCATGAAACGTGAACTGTTTCTTAGCGACTAATCCTATCGGCGGGGTCACTATCAGAAGATAATGAAAGGAAAAATAAGATTCCCCTTCTTTGATGGTTTCCAAAAGTAGAATTCGTGTTCCAAAACGGTTTCAGTATCTTAAATGGCCCAACTTTTGTCAATTCCCCTCTCTTTGGAAAGATTCCCCTCATGTAGGCGGGGTGGCTGTCGTTCGGCTTGAAAGACTTCGAAACGATTTCGAAATTTCGAAAAGAGATTCCGAAACGAAATCGATTTCGAAGCGCTTCGAAATCATTCCGGAATGATTTCGAAATTTGAATTTCATTCCGGAATCATTCCGAAATAGACCTCCGATTTCGAAAGGAAGTTTCGTTTCGAAGATTCCGAAATACTTCGATTCGATAGCGATCACTGGTTGCGGGCGCACCAAACTCGTTCTGTTTTTTTTCGCG
Source organism: Daptonema setosum (assembly GCA_964036265.1). NCBI lineage: Eukaryota > Metazoa > Nematoda > Chromadorea > Monhysterida > Xyalidae > Daptonema > Daptonema setosum. Next base: position 21,929,611 of record OZ038444.1, read on the forward strand.
TGCAACGCTGTGAGTGAGCAGCAAGTAAACAAGCAATACAATTGACGGAAATCTGATTTTACTATGTGAAACTTTCTTAATTTTTCTTTGATCTGCCTAAATGTACCTGATTTATCTTCATTTACTATCTGCACATAATTACTTATAATTTTCTTTTGTAGACTCATCGATCGACCAGACACCCAGACGCGGCTCTCAACTGGCCATGGACTCTAAATCACAGGTTTGTCATTTAATTATTATGTTATAAACTGAATCAACCAGGGCATATGATAAGTGAAAAATGATTGGCCAATTGAATTGTGGGCCAGTTGAATGACAAAACGTTCATGTTCGTATACAATTCTATTCCTCACTTTTTGAGGTTTCATCCCTCACTTTGCGAAGGTTTAACGTTTATTGTTGATCTACTTTTCTACCACCTGTCTAAGGTCTAAAATAACTCACAGAGTTGAATGATATTTGTGCCATCATGTACCAGTAGACACACTCGATATAGCCCGGTACGCACACATACGATTACCACTGATAATCGTGCTCGAGTTTGGAGCCAACTCTGAGGCTGAAGTGGCGAGACGTATCCTGGTGAGAGTAGGACAAATCCCAAACAACCTCTCCCTCACCGTATGTGGTTCACCGATGTTGTGAATTGAGGGCCAAAACAAACAAACCAGTACCATGGTAGGTCTCATGGCACCTTCCGTATCCGTATCAATAGTATTTCTCCAACCGACTATTTCATCATCGACTCGACTTTTTCGTTTAGCAGTCTCCCTGGCGAAAGGGAAAGTTAGTCACATTACTGAAGCATCCAAGTTACTCTTAACACGTCAGCTCCTGTTGGGTCGTACTTGTACAGTGCCCGACCCCTTCTGACTGACCTGGAAGAACAGAAGTTCATCAATTTTCAATGTGGTTGTTGTGGTGTCGGGTCCCAGTCCTCGCAGCATGAGTATGTTAACAAGTTTACATGCTAGTTGACATCTACAAATGCCGTACGTACGAAAATCTATTAATTAATAATTTTACTACTTGTAATGTGAGAAGTTGGCCATTCAGTAACTAAAAGATATAGTAAACTTACGAACAGTGAAAAAAATTATACAAAAATCACGGAAGCCCGAGATGTTTCTGCCAAATCAGCAAGACCGTGTGAACAACTACAGGGCACGCTACGCTCCTACTGGAATACATGTTGTTGGTTTCAGGCCAGTTATACATTTTAGAGAACATACATTTTTATAAGTTCATGTTAATTCCTTAATTGTGAGTGGCATTGTACAAAAAACGTTACTCAATTTCTGACATCAATTGATCTTTTCATAGACAAACTTTTGTGATTGGAAAATGGCAACTGTTTGCCAAAGCTTTGCTGACCTAAATAAGCTGCACATAAACTGGGATTTATGTCTAAAAGCAGATCCATGCAATGCAACAATACACATTCCATGTGTTTGGTATGTAAGCGGTGCATTTTCATGATACGCGGCAGCTGCTTTTATTTGGCCCGGCCCAGCTGAAGGTTATAGCTTCCATGTCTACCTGCATAGTACATACTCTAACACAGATTTAACATTCCTGTTAGCTGGTCGCTGGATTCAGTCAATCTGTTCTGTCTCCGCGTTCACTGTATAATAACATTCGTATGACGGTCGTCGTTATTGTTTCATGTTTCACACTAATATCATCATGATGTGAATCATCAAATTCATCGTTTATTGCGATCGAGTTTTCGAGCTTTGTTTGAAATTCCTAAATTAGTTGACATAAACTAAATCGATTATTGTATCACACGAGCTGGTCCATCAAACAAGTATCTAGTAAATAAAGCAGGAATCAGCCCCTAGCCGGTGCCATGTTCTCCAACTGGTTATGGACTGAGTCATCCAGTGGGAGACACGTAAGCTTATCACTTTCTTCATTATACTGTTTTAGAGCAACTGATTTATTTATTGATTGACTGGTTGAATGATTGCTTGATTGACTGACTGACTGACTGACTGACTGATGTATACATTGATTGATGGACTGACTGACTGACTGACTGACCCACCCACGATTAATGAATTGATTGATGTTAACATTGATTATTTGATTGATTGATTGACTAACTGACTGATCACTGACTGACTTACCTACCAATAAGACAGGTTGAGTTATCGACTGATTCACTGACTGACTTACCGATTAATAGATTTATTAGTTGATTGGCTGATTGACGACTACACTGATTGACAAACTGACTGACCTTCTGGTTGATTGACTGACTGACTAACTTATCGTTGGACCAACGAGTTAATGATATTGTAATTTCAGGGTTCCGGTGGCGGTGGTCGTCTGTTCGTGAAGGGTGGTCACGTGGTCAACGATGACTCCATGTTCATGGCTGATATACTGATTGAAGATGGTGTCATCAGGTTGGTGCTGTATGTAGCCTATACAGGGTTTCTTGTTACTCGGTAAAGTGTTTCGGCCCGCAATTCGAGTTTAAAAACTATTTTCGGGGCACGTTAGTATGTTATAGAAAAACCCTTGTTGACATAATATTCCTTGTAGTTGTAGATGTGATAACGAGTCCATAAAATGAATTTTATTTCAAGAAACTCGGGACAGGCTATATACGACTGCTTTAGTTCAGTGGTTTTTGGTCAGTGCTTTTTTTAATAATTCAGGTGAGAAATCAAAAGCAAACTCTCAATTGCATTCATTTTATTAGTTCTAATTTATCTAATTTATTTTCAGACAAGTTGGTCCGAACCTTCAACCCCCAGCTGGTGTTCGAGTGATCGACGCATCGGGCAAGTTCGTGTTGCCGGGTGGTATCGATACCGATACACACATGCAGCATAACTTCATGGGTTCGTTCCTTTCACTATAATTTTTTTTCGTGAAAATTCTAGGTTTTACATGAATTAGAACAAAGTATGGAAAAGAACCTCTTTGCCCCCACCAAGTCTCCCAGTGCTCAGTCTCCCTGCTGCCACCCTTTTCACATATCTTGGTTCATTATTTAATCTCAACTTTAATTTTTATCCTTTATTTTACATTGTTCTTTGCTTGCAGGTGCCACGAGTGTAGACGACTTTTATGCCGGTTCCAAAGCGGCACTCGCTGGTGGCACTACTACGGTTAGCGTCTCCGATTCCCACCAAACTCCCATTCATAAGTTTATATTTCATTTAAAATTTTTATTGAGCAATGACTTCCACAGTAACTGACACCAACAACAGTGTTAACTTTGTACAGAGTTAAATATTATCATGTTTCATTTTATAAGCGATAGCGATATAACCCAGTCGGTGGTGTTCTATCACATGAGAAGCAGAGCCGATTTGAGAACAAAATCAGACATTTGTCCACATTAGATTGAAAAAAACTAAACTAACTTATGTGTAAACAGATAATGGACATGGTCTACCCCAATGCCGGTGAACCGTTATCGAATGCCTTCAATCGAACTCGCCAATCGGCAGACCCTCGTGTTTGCTGCGACTATGCGCTGAGCGTTCTCGTACCGAAATGGACACCACATGTGCCTGGCGATATTGTGTCATTGGCCAAAGATAAAGGTTAGAATTATTCTAAGAAAGAAGTAAAAGCTGAATGAACCTTAATGCTGATTGACATAAAAATATTTCGGTAATATGAATTCATGATTGACTAACCAACATAGAAGAAACTTTTTTCACTAAATTCTCTTGTAAGTTATATAGAAGTAGTGTCATGCTAGAAAAAGGTGGTTGATTAGAGGTTACGGTGTCTGAATCAATTATTCTAATGTTGCGGGGCGAATGATTACAATTTATTTATCAGCTTGTAAATGTTTCAATGAGTTTTCATGAATGGGGCGCTTTGAATCACTAAACCATTGAAATACTTTCGTATGTCAGGATGACTTGAGATGAAGGAGTATTTGTATTAGTGATCAGGGTATCTTTCTCAATGAATTTACCTTATTCTATGACCGACCGTCATAATTTTTTTCCAGGCGTCAACTCGTTCGTTTTCTGTATGGCGTATCGTGAGCTGGGCATCCAACTACGGGACCACGAGCTGTACCAGGCCATGTCACAGTGCAAGCAACTTGGTGCCATCGCACGGGTTCATGCTGAAAATGGAGATGTGATCGCCGAGGTTTGTAATGAATGATGCAGCTGGTGGAATCACTAATTATTGGCAATCTTCAGATAAAGTTCCTCTTCATTTATAATTTTGTAGTGTTGCATTGTTTTCGAATAGTTTTATTAGATATAACCATTACGTTTTTTATTACCATTCCCAAAAGAATTACATAATTGCGCGCGCTTCAACTCAAACCGAAGGTAGTTCGAGTTATCTTTGAACTTATCTTATCAAAAATCATTGAAATGTCAGTCGACCGTTGTTGGGTTACCCGTCTGTCTGTGTCCTAGTGAACTAGATCGTGTATTTGGCCTGATTTACTAGGCATTCTTTGAGTCATTCCGATTTTACTGTGCTGCTTTGGCTTGCCGGATTTTGGCTTTGATTGTCGTTTTTGGAATAATTTCTAGAGTAAATTGGGTGGATTTGGATGACATTGATTGTTGTAAAATCAACGTTCGCTCATTATATGATAAAAAACTTTTTTTGGCACAATAAACCAGCCAACATCATTCTACAGTTCATGAGTGAACGTCGAATTCGTTCGTTTTTTCAACTTTCAGTCAAGATTCTGAGTCCAAAGAAATGTCATCCTGATCCTGATCAACCCATTGAAAAAAACACCCAACTGTCGACTGCCATTCAACCGGAAATTCTAATTATAAAGTTCTAAAATCCTAACTAGAAATCGCGTCAACTCCTCTCGTTGGGCATCACCGGACCGGAGGGCCATCTTCAGGCCCGATCCGAGGAACTCGAAGTTGAAGCCACGAATCGGGCATGTGTCCTGGCCAAACAGACCAACTGTCCCGTGTTCGTGCTACATGTGAGCAGTAAAGCTGCCGGCGAGATGATCGCAAAACATAGAAAATCTGGTTCGTTTGTCCAAGTTTACAGATTTATTCCGGTTCATCATCATAATGACAGCGTCATGTAGTGATCCATTTAGTCTTATTGGGGACAGACGGAGATTATGAGTATGAGTACACATGACAAAGGTATCTTATGACCACACCCTCTTGGTCAGCATATCTCGTTACTGGTATGGTTTTCTGCAAACCATTTTCACACATATTTTATGTACTTCCAACCCGTTACCAGACATTGAAGTGGTGTCTCATTGCCAGTGGTGGGCAGCGAATTTGGCCAAAATGGCGTTACGGTCATACACTTTTTCAAAAATCGGTCTTACGGTCAGGCACCCTCCCGGGTTTCGATTTTGGGGGGGGGCATGACGGTCAACATTAAATAAAGTCGAATTTTTTACTCAAAAACATCAGTAATGGCTTGAAATAATGACCGAAATTTCGGCATTTTAAAAGCCGCTGATTTGTATAAGAAACATAACAGAAAATTGACAGACTGAAAGCGCGCGGCGCCGAAATTTTGGCATTTTGAAGCCCGCTGATTTGTATTAGAAACATATCTGAAACCTGACAGACTGATTGGCGCGTAGCGCTGAATTTTTTTGCATTTTGAAGCCCGTTGATTAGTATTAGAAACGTATCTGAAAACTCACAGGCTGAGTGGCGCACAGCGTCAAAACTTAAGCATTTTGAAGCCCGCCGATTTGTATAAGAAACATATCTGAAAACTGACAGGCTGACTGGCGCGCAGCGCCGAAATTTTGGCATTTGAAGCGCGCTGATTTGTATTAGAAACATCTGGAAACTGACAGGTTGACTGGCGCGCAGCGCCGAAATTTTGGCATTTTGAAGCTCGCTGATTTGTATTAGAAACTTATTTGAAACCTGACAAACTGAGTGGCGCGGAGCGCCGAAATTTTGGCATTCGAAGCGCGCTGATTTGTATTAGAAACATATCTGAAAACTGACAGGCTGAGTGGCGCACAGCGTCGAAACTCGAGCATTTTGAAGCCCGCTGATTCGTATAGGAAACATATCTGAAAACTGCCAGGCTGACTGGCGCGCAGCGCCGGAATTTTAACATTTGAAGTGCGCTGATTTGTATTAGAAACATATCTGAAAACTGGCAGGCTGAGTGGTGCACAGCTCCGAAATCTTAGCATCTGAAGCCCGTTGATTAGTATTGGAAACATAGCTGAAAATTGACAGGCTGAGTGGCGCCCAGCGCCAAAATTTTTGAATTTTGAAGCCCGCAGATTTGTATCAGAAAGATCTGAAAACTGACAAGTTGACTGCACAGCGTCGAAACTTCTGCATTTAGCCCACTGATTTGTATTAGAAACGTATCTAGTGGCGCGCAGTGTTGGTTGATAATACAGTACTGAGTATATCATCCAGCACCATACATCAATCATCGTATCGTGCATCGAATCGATCCAACGAACTCTGATTTTAAAACTTGAAACATTTTCGACCAATTTTTGGTCGATTTTTTTGAATTTGAAACGTTTTCAACCAATTTTTAAAAAAAATTACAACTTGAAACGTTTTCGACCAATTTTTGGTCGTTTTTTAGGCGATTTCATGTAATTTTAGGTCATTTTGACAGTAAATTCTCTCAAGTTTTTGACCGTTACGGTCAATGGGTCAATTCTGAAAATCTCTCTTACGGTCGATCGATCAAGGGCACCCTCCCGCCCTGTTTTCGGGGGGGGCGCCCCCCCCGCCCCCCCCCCCCCCCCCGCTGCCCACCACTGCTCATTGCTATGATCTATCTAAAAGTCATGTGAAAAATGAACCAAAATCTATTCTACCACTAGGAATCGTCGTATTTGGTGAGCCGACGTCAGCGTGTCTGGCAACGGATGGCACCCATTACTTCAACTCGTGCTGGCAACATGCCGCTGGTCATGTCACATCACCGCCACTCAGGCCCGATCCATTACAGGTTTGCCGAAAACTTTGTACGATCAGAGGTAGTTGAAACTATTTCTAAGGTTTCAAATAAAGCATGTTTTGAGTGAAATTATTTCCAATTGAATTAATTTTATTTCAATTTATTTAATAGTATTTTTATTCCCAGATGGGTGCGATGATGGATCTACTAGCGGGCGGCGAACTGCACTGCGTGGGCAGCGACCATCGGGCGCACAGTCAGCAGCAGAAACAGATGGGCCAGACCGACTTCACTAGAATACCACATGGTTCGTTTCGTTATCACATAAGCTATAGTCAGTTCTGGGCATATATGACACGTAAGATTCAATTGTTTGAAGGAACAAGTTCCCTGAACACAAGTTTATTCTATCCTACATGTATTTAGTTTGCTAGCCATCTGAATAGTATTCTCATGATCATTCATCAACTTTCTATTATTTAAAATTTTAGTTGGTTTGTAAGTAGGTAAGTAAGTTAGTTAGTTAATTAATTAGTCAGCCAGTTAGTCATCTAGTTAGTTAGTCGGTTAGCTAAATAAATTAGCTGAATGTACAACTCTGTAGGCATCAACGGCGTGGAGGAGCGTTTATCTGTGGTCTGGGAGTTCGGCGTGCATTCGGGCAAAATGGATCCGATGAAGTTTGTGGCCGTAACGAGCACCAATGCCGCCAAGATCTTCAATCTGTACCCGAAAAAGGTGAATAACCTTTTATAAACCATGGAACAACTTACATCTTCTGAAAATATCACCCCACCCCAACGATATACAGTCATAAAAGATTCATGCAATTCTTGATACTATCACAGTGTACAAAACATCTATTTTAAACACTCACTGTACGCTTGCAGTCCTAACTTAATCATCACTTCAATAATCGGTTATCAGACAGGATACATGTGAGCTCAAACAGATTTACGATGAGTACATGCCAGATGCCACTTGATGAAAAGATTGATGAATGATGAGAGAGATGATGAAAAGAACTTAAAGTTGATCCATACAAAACTTATAACATTTTCAAAATCACAGGGTCGCATCGCCACCGGCGCGGATGCGGATCTCGTCGTTTGGGATTCGGCGGCGAAACGGACGATTTCGGCAAAAACTCATGGTTCGACGGCGGATTTCAACATTTTCGAAGGCAAAACCTGCCACGGTATACCGTTATATACGATATACAACGGTCGGGTGGTCTATGAAGATGGAAAGGTGAACGCGGCACAGGGTACCGGGCGGTATCTGCCATTGCCTACGTTCGCGCCATTTGTGTATAGTGTCATCCAGCAGCGGGATAAGGTATGGTAATCATTCAGTCACTCATTCGTTCACTCACTCAGTCATTCATTCACTCACTCTCTCATTTGCTCTTTCAATCACTCAATCATCGGTTAGTTCACTTTATTCGCCACACTATTATGCTACTCACTCATTCGCTAGCTCACTTTACTCAGTGAGTAACTCCTTACCTTACATTCTCCGGTTGTAACTAAAGTAATTGTTATTGTTGTTGTTGTATTTTATAACTCATTCAGGTGTGCGTCCCAACCAAAGTTGAGCGTGATCTATCGGCCACCGCCAACCTGGCCATGAACCGTCAACGTCAGCAGCAGTCATCGGCGTTGCCCATGGCTTCCTCACCTGTGCCCGTTAGTTTTGTAGGGTTTCTTGATGCTCAGGAATTTTATTACTTACTTACTTATTTTTTTACTTGCAATCTGCTTTTAGTCGGGCGAATTCCATTCGCGTGGTGCGACAAGATCCGGCGGGAGAAATGCGCATGATTCGTCGTTTTCCCTGAGTGGTTGGTCATTATTTAGTTGTTCAAAGTAAGATAACTCTACCTGGTTATTAACTTATCTGATGAGTAATCAGTTTTTCACTGATTTAGCAAGTCACATGAGTGTTTATTTGCTCGTCTCTAGTTAACCAACATTCTCTTTCCACTGTTTAATTCTTCAACAGTAAAATTTTCCCGTTCTCAATCTCACTCAACAAACTCACTTCAACAGCAAATGTTTACTGACTCCCTTTGTTTTTATTACAGGTGCCCAAATTGACGACACGGCCAATCAGCGCTCGCAAACCAAAATCAGTCAACCGCCGGGCGGTAAATCGAGTGGATTATGGTAATTGAAGACGTCAGTCTGTCTGTCAGACACTCATTCGTCTGTCTGTCAGTCCGTGACAGACAAAAATCATCATGTTTGTGCCAAAAAACCCGATTGTGTAATTGTGAGCAGTTGACTCACAATGAGAAACGATCTCTTACTCCCAAGCGCTCCCAGCTGTTTCTTCGTAGTACTGTATAGTCCGTTCGTTGATTTTTGAGAGGAAATCTAAACTGAGAATGTTACCTTTCACAGTGAATGATGATTCTCAATGATTAAAGAACGAACTACACAAATTGGTTAAGTTAAATATCAACTAACTATTTAACATTACCGAATTATTCGCCCTGAAGAACTGCCACATCATTCCGTTTGCTTCAATCAACTAAATGTATAGCTTATGGAAGAAAGTCCCGTCGAAACCCGGATGAAAATAACTACGTGCTTATTTACTCATTTGTAGAGTTGTGCAAAATTTGCTTTACACGTTTTTTTGTATTTTGTATTTATTTCTCCTACAATTCTCACGTTTTACACTGTGCGCTTGTGATACATTCTCATTCTCATATTGATGCTTTTTATATAACAAGATGGTATTTGTTGTTGTTTGTCAAACTGAGATACACGCTATTAATGAATTGTATAATACTTTACCCATTCACTATTGTTTCGGTCTATTATTCGTGAGAAGACGTGTCTCCTACCACATTCCTTAATTCAACATATTTACTGATGCATAATCATGTGGAACTTTTCTAAAGATCCATAAAAAAATTACGTCTTAGCGTCGTAATTTATCCAACTTTCACATTTTAAAATACAGATTTCATTGGCTTTTGTTTATTCTCATATCATGGCGTGCTCTTAATCGTTTTTCCCTGACATTTAGAATCTTTATATATAATTTTTTTAGATAATTATTGTTTCATTCAAAATATTAGTGAATGATACTCATTTTTCATTCATAAGCTGCTATCAACCAAGTACACTGGCCTTCATAACTGCCCAACCGCAAAAAAACACAAAATGCGCTTATATTAATTACCATTTATGTCTATCAATACTCAATAAATTTTTATTGGTTGTCGTTTAACATTTTCATATTCCTAATTTCAAAACTTTGTTCGTGATATTAGCGAGTGTCCTATAAGAGAATACAAATACTGCAGAATGGCTTTACATATTTGTGTTCTGTTTATGTCTGTCTTTGTTATATTTCCCTGTACTATCTTTGTTTTCCCTTCTTATCTTATCTTCTTGTCTTTAATATTTACTTAGAAGAATCTAAATCTTACTTCTTGTTATTATATACTGTAGTTGGCTGAGTTTTACCGAAAATGAGTTTTTATTTTGAAGCATTCTGAACGACCTACATACTGTATTCCTACTGTCCCATCTTCTATATTTCTCTGCTATGAAATTATTATATAGGAAAGGTTTGATGTTATATAATTGACTAAATCTAGAGCTTCTCTAGCCAACATACATATGTACGTATGTATGTACTTATTGGCTTTCCTCATTCAATCAATATTCGAAACTATGATTTTCGTTATAATTTAGTTTTCTGCTTCATAAGGCATTAGTAAAGCGTCGAACACATGAGTTATCTCAATACTATAATTAAAATGGTTGTTAATAATTGTCAATTAACGAGGTATTTTATAACCTTATTTTTTATATACCACTCTATAAACATCAGCTCAACCACCAATTCTCAACATTTTTATTAAATTTTATCATCAACTTTACTGTGAATGGATTATAATATTATTCGGCATTATTGTGAAATGAAGATATGAAGTTTACAGTTTATGGATACATAGTTTGGTGGACTTGGATTGGTTTATTGGCTTTAATGCTTGATAGATGTTGAATCTTCCTGTTACAAAACAGTACCTTTTTTGTTTTCGTTAGCCTGAAATTCGTTTTACTCTTGTGAGTAGTTGCGTTTTTATGCCATACATTCCGTTAGTGAAAGTCGTCGGTGTATTAGAATACTTGTTCCGTTTGTTTTGAAACCCTTCTTTTAATCAGTCCATGTCCAGAAAATCATGAATCATCTTTTCAATACGGTCTCTTGGGGACCTGGTGCATTCCGTAGTTACGAAATCGTGCCTAAAGACCCCTATTGGTCTTCTAATGACCTTTAGACTCATTAAATACGACTTTCGCAACGCATACTTGATATGAGTCAAGTACATCATCGGTATATATTTCGAAAGCAGCTTATGATAGATTGAAAAATGTCCTGTACAGTTACAGCGGTTCAACACCATTTCTAACGTACATTCATCAGTACATATGTGATGTGGCTTCGTGATGGGGATATTTAGAGTGGTTCCAGAAACTGGAAAAACATTCGTAACTAAAAAAATGCTGTACATATATTTGCTCATCGAAAAGTAATTATAATTCGCAAGATCACCCCATCATTCTGAACGGTCTCTTAAAAATAAGGTATGTGAATTTTACCTCTATTTCTCATTCCACATTTATAGTGGCATATTTCGCAAGTGTCTGAGTCAGTCTGGGTTCATGGATTACTGTAGTGTATCCCGAGTGAATATTAAAGCGAATCGGTGTGAAGTGTTGCACCTAAAAATTTCGCTCAATGGTGTTTCTATGTATCTTAACAAATTGTAATACTCTATACTCATTTTTTGTTGAGTTAATTTTGTCTTGATATTTGGTTAATTGTTTTTATTTCTCTTAATATAGTATTTACAGCTGTTATATATGAAGCCTGTATGGCAAAGGCAAGGGTATCATATGTTCATCGAATATATTTGGCCATGCCATTCAGTTTTTGCAACTTTCTCCCGGAAGCCAATTGAACATGGGCTACAGCTACATAGCTGACTCTGCCCACTGTGGTCAGGTTTGTACATACGTTCGTTTAGTCATACACAGTCAAGAGTTATACATAAACAGCATTCTGTTCCAGCCAGGCCAGGTTGTATATTTTAATAGAAAATGTATGTAGCAACGTTTCACTTTCTGATGCGATGTCTTTCACGAAAATCTGATGTGTTCCAGAACTTTTTGTTTGTAATGGTAAACAATAATATTGTAATATAAATTAATTTTCAGAGCCGAACATTCAAGTCTCGCTTATGTCATTAAATTTCGGCAAACTTACTGTCTGTTTCTCTCTGAATCATAATTTTATCGTCCAAATGCCAGATACTTCTTTTTGAATGGCATCCCGCTTCAGGATTGATGGGCGTCAGTAGAGGTATTGACAGCAACAGATTCAGATACAATAATCTCATAGATCATAACTCAAAACTCGGTGCCTAAAAGTAGTTTTCGTTTCCAATGTATGCACTTATTTCAATGTTGTGCAATGGATGGCGAAAAACTTTATTGAGGATGAATACCATATGTGAGAACAAATAAATATTATTGTTATTGTGCAATAACGAGAATTGGGTAACATTTATTTGGTCTGATTGGGTAGATAGTATGAACCATTTGCTGTGGCACCTTTGTGTTCCAAAATGGTCTATTTGTGCCAGGGCACGCAATCTTCAATGTACATGTGTTGTGTAAGCCAATTATTTCCTGTTTGTGTTTACTTGCGTTTGTTTGTTGATATTAATCTGAATAACTAGAAAAATTATATGGTTTATTGAGCCAAATTAATGGTTGCATTTGTATGTTTTTCCTTTCTCGCTTGTGTGTCGTAAACACCACAGAATTGAGTCGAGCCAAATACCGTGTCCAGTAAGCCTGTACTGTATGGGCTCCCAACCGAATCCGCTACTGCATAAGCTTACCGTCATGGGTTTTGTACGGTATTTTCTTATTCATTAACTGGTCTATTCTGTACAAATATCCATCTCTTAATTACATACATATACATTACATACTCCATCTCTATATTTTCCAAGCCCGCATCACATCAGGCTAACTTACATTCAGTGCGCCAGATGGTCAGATCAGGATGGTAAAAAGTCGGTGGTCGTCTAGTAGTCATCAAATCGTAATGTTATTTGGTTCTGAATCGGTCGCAGATGTGGATAATATTACTTACTTCATTATTATTCTCACTAATTGTGATTCGGTGCCTGGCACTAAACAGAGCAAACTCTCATCGAAGATCTCATGTTGATCTTCTTCACTTCGCGGTGAAGTCAGTTTTATTTGAACGTTCTGTGGTAATTTTCACACGAATTCAGCCGACCCGACAGTTTTCCACTGAACTGAGCATTGGATGTATGGGATGGGATTGTATGCTGAGTTCATAGATTTATTTATATACATGCAACCTTGAAAGAACATCGACTTGTAACAACGTTTCATGCTTGACATAACAGTATAAAGACAGTGACAGACTACCTTGATTTTACTACTAGAATACTGAGATTTTTCAGTTACGCATATGTTTTCAGTCAGTTCTTGTGTTCCCTCACTTTAACTTTTTCAAAATAAGTCCTTCAAGACATGCAAGTAACCCATGGAAACTTCAGAATAGTTATAACCACTTGTATGTCAAGAAATAGTTTACAAAAAACATGCTGAGCGCAGAGACAATTTATTTTCTCAAGGCACTGGCGGACGAGCCAAACCTCCAAAAGGAGGGGAATCTTTTCAAAGAGGGGGGAATCGGCGGAAATTAGGCAATTTTACTTACACCTCAGGTAACAAACTGCAATTTTTACATCAAAAAAAGAGGGTAAATTCCACTTTTCCCTGCCCTTCTCGTCCGCTAATGGCTCAAGGTCCTCTCCAGTCTCCATCGCATCTGAAGAACGGAGTACTAAATCCTAAATCGTATTGCTGTTTTTTCTTGTGGCATGACCTCGTCGGTATGTTGGTAAATGGTAATAATAATAATAAATAATAATAAGATTTTCATTTATCAATCTCGATTTTCCGTTTCATGGTTCAGTGGAAGTGTACTATCCAAATAATGACACTTCTAACCGCTGGGAATGCAAATTGGTATTCGAATCGTTGATTTGGGTTTTATGAGGATTAATAATGGATGTCACGTATCTCGGCAGAATTTCGATAAGTCTGTGTTTATCGTTGCTTTCAGTTTCAGCTTTGGTGTGATGTGAACAGTTTTTTAGTATCTCACGGGATAAAAAGTTTTCCGGAATTTATGGTGTAACCTTGCGTCCTTGCAAGGTACATAAGTTATGTCCTGACCAATAAGATCTTGATAAGATTTCTTTAAGGAAAAATGATCGTTTAACAAAAAAAACTGTGTAGCACAGAAAACTTTGGTCGATAAGTAACTAGCACATAAATTGTGAGTCGATAAATAAGTTGTATAACGCACACATCACATCACCTTCCGCTCGTTGTGTGTGAAAAATATTATTCGCGCGCACGGCGGAAAAAATTGTGCGCTCAAAATTTGAATTTTTGGCAGTATGTATCGGTGTGTGTTAGTTCGAAAGCATTGCATTGGGTTGGTTGGCCACATTACATTTTAGTAAAAACTGGCGGACGAACTATCCATCAAGTCTAAAGAGAGGAGAAAGTTTTTAAAAGAGGGGAAATTAGCAGCTTCAACCCTACACCCTAAGAAAAAATTACACTTTTTAAAATTGACGAAGAGGGAGAATTTCACCTTTTTGTTGTTCCATCGTCCGCTAGTGTTAGTATGTGATGCTTATGCAACAACAGGTGTCGAACTCTATTATATTCTCATCTGTTCATTTCGCACTCGTTCATATTTCCGCTATAAAATTTCAACATTTCGTGAGTTCTTGTTGCATTTTAAATACTATACAGTACCTTTAATAGTGAGTTGTATCTTCGGCGTGAATTAATACTTCTCGTGGTTTGGTTTACGACCTTCTGGCAGATCCAAAGATACTGTACAGCGAATTCGAATATATGCATCACTTGTTCCATGCTTCAAACGACGTCCAAGTTGTTGTCCTAAACTGTATTGTTTATGAATACTGAACAGACTTCGTTGCTGAAATTTTTCAATAAGTTTTAGAATACGGAAATATTTATAAAAAAATCAAGCGGGCAGTGAATTGATAATGCTTTTTGCTGTGCAAAGGCAGGACAACAGTGATTTCCGTCCCGGCCCGGTTCCTAAGTTTCCCTGTTTAGCATCTCGCCTAGTTTTTCCTGTAAATGATTTCATTTGCATTGCGGTTGCTGGTTTTCTAAAAAATGGTACCGTTGTAACGAGTCATTTCAATGTTGTTTCGACCATTCCGTCTACTGGGAAATCAAACTGTTTTTTATTTTTATTCAGTTTGTAATCCGCCCATAACTTTTTTGCTTTGCGCTGGGTCGGAGCCATGCACTGTCGGTCTGCCTTTATAGTCTGTGGCTTTGGCTTGCTTCAACATCTCCACGTTCCATTCAGTTTCTGGTCGTGTTGTTGGCTTTTGAAACATAATGAAATGGCTTTCATATCTATTTTGTATGTTATTCCCTTATTAAGGTTATACGTTTCATTCAACAGGTATAAATAGTACGGTGATACACTGGTACGGTAGGGTGCATACTTCTACCTGCAGTTCTTATGGACATTTCTCACATTTAACTCTCTTCTGTAGTGGTATCTCAAATCAAAATATTGTAACTTGATTAGATTAAATTTTAAAAATTCGCATTACAAAAGCACGTCATTTCATACAGATGGTTTCCATTTGAATTTGAGTTATCGCACTGTTTCTGCATATTTTTCTATCAAAGAATTTCATTCGGTGGTCAGTTTCAAATATGACTCAGATTCAGTCTCACAACATTTTCTTTCTCTAACTCATCATTGTTTACTCTTAGCCTTGTTCACTGTTGTGGGACTACCCCACCGTCTGGTGCCTGTCACACCCACCCAATGTTTGTCCCGTTCAACCAACCCGAACCTCATAAGCGGACGAGAAGGGAAAGGAAAAGTACAATTCCCCACTTTATAGCGATTTCTAAAATTAGAGTTTGCACCTCAAGGTTGGGATCAAATGGCCTCAGCTGCTAATTACCCCCTATTTGAGGAAAAATTCGCCTCACTTTCGAGGATCACGTTCACCCAACTCGAACCTCTATGTAATCCTTTCACCCCACACCTTATAATTCTGTGTTGCATTTCCATCTCACAACAAAGTTGTGTTTGGCTTTGGAAAACTGTTTCTGATAACATGGTTTGAACGAGTGTCAGAATCTTAATTTTCATGAACGAATGACATTTATTGTTATGTTTTCTTAGACTAAAACAAGGAAAATCGATGGGTTCAAAGCTATTTTTACAATTAGTACATAATTTCGTTGAATCTGTCGTTCATCGTTTTATATATCACGATTATACAAACTTCTTTAGAATTAGAAATATACTAGTTTATATGCAATTTACCAACACAATTCCAATTATTTGTATATTGCAGGTTGTTCGGTAACTACATATCTGTGATTTACTGTGGTGATTGTTTGGGCAATATTTGCTGACATCCGCTGACCGACTGAACGATCCGAGATTTCAAGTGGTCACTTCGAACGTGGTGAAACGCCGAATTTCTACGACTGCCATTCAGCATAATCAGACTTGAACGATGCCTGCCAAGGTTATTGTTGTTGAGGCTGTTGTTGTTGTTGTTGTTGTTGTAAGTTGTTGGTGATGTTGTTGTTGTTGTTGGTACTGTTGTTACTGTTGTTGTTGTTGTTGTTGTTGTTGTTGTTGTTGTTGTTGTTGCTGTTGTTGTTGTTGTTGTTGTTGTTGTTAGCCCACGTGGGTTGTCGTTCACTTCCGTATCATTATCACAATCAGCTAATAGTACTACATTTTATGGTAGGTAGAGTAGAACAACGTTTACGACTTTTTTGCTCAAACTGTTTGCTCAGCTTTCACTTTTAGTCATTGCTGTTGTGACTGTCAGTTTTTATTTTAAAAAAATATGTAAATCGATAAGAGTTGGTACTTGAAAATTTCACCTAGGCTCTAAATAGTATAGGACTTGCGAAACCTCAACTTGCTATTATCAAACCAGTAGAAAATTACGAAATATATTTTGTTGTATAAACGCAAGAAATTAAGTTGAAATGTATAGTCTCTCATTCAAGAAACTTATTGTTCGTTTTTATAACAATTATGACTTTCAGCAGACCAATATGTTGCTAATCAAAGGCGGTCAAGTGGTGAATGATGACTGCGTGACCAGGGCGGACGTGCTGGTCGAGAATGGACTCATCAAGTTGGTTGATGTCATTGTTGTTGTTGTTGTTGTTGTTGTTGTTGTTGTTGTGGTTTTTGTTGATGTTGTTATTGTTATTGTTGTTGTAGTTGTTGTTGTTGCTGCTGTTGTTAATGTTGTTGATACAATTGTTTTTGTTGTTGCTGTTTTTGTTGTTGTGGTTGTTGTAGTTGTTGTTGTTGCTGCTGTTGTTAAAGTTGTTGATACCGTTGTTTTTATGCTGTTTTCGTTGTTGTTGTTGTTGTTGTTGTTGCTGTGGTTTTTCTTAATGTTGTTGTTGTTGTTGTTGCTTTTGTTGCTGTTGTTGTGGTCTCTGTTACTGTATCTGTTTTTTTTCTGCTTGTTGTCAATACTGTTGTTGTTCAGCCATAGTTGATCATATTTTAGGGATGTTGGCCCCAATCTGTCAGCGCCTGCCAATGCACGCGTCATCGATGCCACGGGCAAGATGGTTATCCCCGGTTAGTGAATGTTGTTTTTGTAGTTGTTGTTGTTGTTGGTGTTGTTGATGTTGTTGATGTTGTTGTTGTTGTTGTTGTTGTTGTTGTTGTTGTTGTTGTTGTTGTTGTTGTTGCTGTTGTTTTCGCTGTTCATGATGATGTGATGATAATCATGATGATGTTGCTGAAAATGTGATTTTCTTTAGTAGTCGTTAATCTATCGATTGTTGTTCTACGTGTATTCGTTTCATCGGCATAAAAATGTGTGTAAAATTGCTGTTGGGTTTTCGATTGTTGTTGTTGTGGTTGTTGGTGATTGGTTATCGTTTTAACGATGAAAATCTCTTGAGTCTATCTAAATGTACGAGTTTCATCAGTATAAAAATTTCAAAGTGTGATGTTTCTGTTGTTGCTGTTGCTGTTGTTGTTGTTGTTGTTGTTGTATCACTGCTCTCTCAATTGCAGGTGGTATCGACCCACACACGCACATGCAGCTGCCTTTCATGGGCACGACGGCCGTCGACGACTTCTACCATGGCACCAAAGCAGCCGTGGCCGGTGGCACCACCATGGTTAATATAGCTCGACCCACTAGCAGACGAGCCAAACCTCCAAAGTGAGGGGAATCTTTCCAAAGAGGGGGAATTCGCATAATTTAGGTCATTTTACCTACACCTTAAGGAACAAACACGACTTCAAACCGCCAAAGAGGGGGCAATTTCACTTTTCCCTCCCCTTCTCGACCGCTAGTAGCTCGATCAAAGATTCTTGTTAACCAAGATGAACCCGAAATTAACGCACATATACAATGAGTTAGGCATAAAGCCCATCTGTTGTCCAAATGTCATGTGGAAAACCATTTTTCTTGCAAATTCGGACGCATGCCGAAAGAAAGTTAAAAATTCAAATTCCGCAACAAATACTCTTGTTAAGATTTTTGAAAAATACAGAACAGTTCAAATGAGATACAATATGATTCAAATGTTACGTACTTATGTGTGTCTGTGATTACAGATCATCGACTTTGTGATCCCGAAACCGGGCGAATCGCTGCTGGCCGCTTATGACAAGTGGAACTCATGGGCCTCACCAAAGGTTCCTGCTTATTGTCGTATTCCCTAGTGATTTTCCCATAATTTATGCGATGTAAAAATACCATGTTTTTTTCATTTAACAAAATAAGGGTTTTTAATGTTAATACTGTTTAGGTGTGTTGCGACTACGCGTTCAGTATGGCCGTGACTTCATGGAATCCGAGCATCAAGGATGAGATGACCAAGTGTGTCCAGCAGAAGGGTAGGTTGTATTGGCTCTGTCGCTCACTCATTTACTCATTCACTCACTCACTCACCTCACTCACTCATTTTTGCCTAATTTACATCAACCAGAGAACTTCGCATACTCATTCACTTCACTCACTCACGCCCTCACTCACCCACTCACTCACCCACTCACTCACTCACTCACTCACTCACTCACTCACTCACTCACTCACTAACTCCCTCACTCACTCACTCACTCAACCACCCACTAACTCCCTCACTCACTCACTCACTCACTTACTCACTCACTCACTGCACAGGCATCAACAGCTTCAAATTCTTCATGGCCTACAAGAACATGTTCATGATCCGCGACGACGACATGTACGCCGCCTTCCAGCACTGCCGCGATCTGGGTGCGTTGGCCCGGGTGCACGCCGAAAATGGAGATGTCATTGCCGAGGTTGGCTTGAAATTCCAAATTTCACGGTAAATGTCAGTGAGACATAAATTTCTCTACATTTCTTTGTTAACCGAAACAAAAGTAGATGAGAAGGAAGGTATATGGTTCAAGTCAGTCTCTCAATGGATGTCAACCGATCGTCCATCGTCAGAATGAATCACTGAGTCCGATTTAATTTTCAGAAACAAAAGGAGATGCTGAAGGGCGGTATCACCGGTCCGGAGGGTCATCGCCAATCGCGACCCGAAGATGTCGGTTATAAATTGAGATGTTTTCTGTTTATTAGACCATGTTTTTCGTATTACTGTTAATGCTTAATTCTTTGTTGCATATTTTTTCGAAAAATTAATGTTTTAATTGAATGTTTAGTTGGAAGCGGAGGCCACGAATCGTGCGTGTGTACTGGCCCGTGAGACGAACTGTCCGTTGTACGTGGTCCATGTCATGTGCAAGGGTGCGGCTGATGCCATCACCGAACACCGAGCTAAAGGTGGGATTTTTATTTTTGGGTTGTCGTCTTTGGATTGAGACCCTCCCGGGTACTCTATCGGATGTTCAAGACATATTCTGAACCAAAATTTTGACAAAAACAGTTTGAATCGCCATCAAGATTCAAATTGTCTTTGTCAAAATCGTGCCATTCAATCGTACCTTGAGTTGTGAAAAAGTCAAGGTATTCTAACTCAAAAAGGATGAAATAAAAAAAAATTACGGTCATTACTTTATTGACTTTCAGGTGGCACCATCTTCGGCGAACCGATCGCTGCCGGTCTGGGTACGGATGGCAGCAACTACTACCATACTTGCTGGCGACATGCCGCCGCACATGTGCTCAGTCCGCCGTTGAGTGATGACGAACGTACGCCCGAGATTCTGATGGATTTGCTGGCCAGGTTAGCTTCACATCACTCTTTCACCTTACTTACTCACTCACTCTTTCACTCACTCACTCACTCACTCACTCACTCACTCACTCACTCACTCACTCACTCACTCACTCATTCACTCATTCACTCCTCACTCACTCACTCCTCACTCACTCACTCACTCACTCACTCAATCACTCACTCACTCACTCACTCACTCATTCACTCCTCACTCACTCACTCACTCACTCACTCACTCACTCACTCACTCACTCAATAACTAACTCACTCACTCACTCACTAACCTAATTCACTCACTCACTCTACCATTCACTCCACTCACTCACTCACTCCTCACTCACTCACTCCTCAATCACTCACTCACTCACTCACTCACTCACTCACTCACTCACCCACTCTTTCACTCACTCTTTCACTCACTCACTCACTCACTCACTCACTCACTCACTCACTCACTCACTCACTCACTCACTCACTCACTCACTCATTTGCAGCGGCCAACTCCACCTCGTTGGTACGGACAACTGCACGTTCTCTAGCGAACAGAAGGCGATGGGCAAGAACGACTTCACCAAGATTCCTAATGGTGTCAATGGAGTCGAGGTGAGGACTCACTCACTCGCTCACTCACTCAGCTCACTCACTCACTCACTCACTCACTCACTCACTCACTGTTTCACGTCACACACACACAACTCACTCCACAACTCACTCATTCATTCACTCACTTCACTCACTCACTCACTGCTCCACTCACTCACTCACTCACCCGCTCACTCACTCGCTCACTCACAGGATCGTATGTCGGTCGTCTGGGAGAAAGGTGTGCACGCCGGCAAGATGGACCCGACCCGATTCGTGTCGGTGACCAGCTCGACGGCTGCCAAGATCTTCAACATCTACCCGAAAAAGGTTGACAATATGATAGTCTGTTTTCGGCCATGAAACATTATGACGATGTCGTGCATTACTTTGTGACTAACAATTAACAAACAGCCACCGTCAGTGATTGATAGCGCAGCATGAGAAGTGAAATCTCCTTGCGAAAATCTTGTTTCGCTTTGCATCTTGCATAAATTTAGCTTAGCTTAGTTTCTCATGTTATCGATCACTGACCAGCATGCCACGCAATGTTTCACGGACGACTAGTAGTGTTTGCTGGCGCATCAACAGACGGTTTTGCTTGACTATAGGTGACATTTTTTTTAATCATTGATAGTGGTAATTGTAAATCATTACTATTACCAATACCATGAATCATTGACAAAATGTTAAGTTTCCGCTGGTTAATGGTTAACCGTCATATTTCATTGCCTTCCAAGTTATGAAATGATGTCTTACAGGGTCGCATCGCTCCGGGTTCGGATGCCGATATTGTCATCTGGAATCCGACGGCATCGAAGACCATCTCGGCTGCTACTCATCATCAGGCCGTCGATTTCAATATCTTTGAGGGTTGGGATACTCAATTATTATCAACGTCACTCACTTATAAGCAACTCTTTTATTTAATCACCTGCTCACTCACCAACTTAACACTCACTATTCACTAACTCACTTTCGCTCACTCACCCACTCATTCACTCACTCACTCACTCACTCACTCACTCACTCACTCACTCACTCACTCACTCACTCACTCACTCACTCACTCACTCCACTCACTCACTCACTCACTCACAGGTATGACATGCCATGGTGTCGCCGAAGTCACTATCGCTGGCGGTCAAGTTGTGTGGGAGAACGGCCAACTTCAGGTCACCCAGGGATCTGGACGACTCGTCTCGCTGCCCGCCGAGTCACCGTTCGTCTTCAGTGCCATCCGTCAGAAGCAGCAGGTAAGTGAGTGCAGTCAGTCAGTCAGTTAGTGAGCGAGTTAAGGTTAGTCAGTCAGTCAGTTAGTCAGTCAGTCATTCAGTCATTCAGTCAGTCAGTGAAAGTGAGTGAGTGAGTGAGTGAGTGAGTGAGTGAGTGAGTGAGTGAGTGAGTGAGTGAGTGAGTGAGTGAGTGAGTGAGTGAGCGAGCGAGTGAAAGTGGGTGAGCGAGCGAGCGAGTGAAAGTGAGTGAAAGTGAGTGAGTGAGTGAGTGAGTGAGTGAGACTGACTTATAGTGTATGAGAGTGAGGTGAGGTTACGTCAGTCAATCGATGTCTCAAGACGTTATTCATCATGACTTGTTCACACCTCAGGTGGCCGCGGCCAAGCGCGTGAATCGTGATGGCAGCGCCCAAGACTCAGGTGCCCTCGGTACTCCGGTGGCTGCCGTTCAGCAGAAACTGGCCGAAATGCAAACACCCACGTCACCGGGTGGCAATGATAAATTCCACCAGTACAAACAAACCGGATCGGGAGGTCGCAACATGCAAGAGTCGTCATTCGCACTCAGTGGTTGGTGCTTTTGTCCAAATGGTCGTTTGTCCAATCGGGTTTTGTCCTAATGGATTTGTAATGTCGTATGCCGTTGGCCTTTATTGGCTATGATGTCAAAGCTTGACGTCAAAGTATCTTGGTATCTGAAAAATCTTATTTCCAGGCAATACCGTAGAAGATAACAGCTCGCGTCCTTCTTCCAAGGTGCTGGCTCCTCCCGGTGGCAAATCGTCCGGCCCACTGTGGTAGATGTTCCATTGTCGTTTGACTTCCAGTCGGGTTTGAAATCATTTATGAAACTAACGATATATCAATCGACGTGCTTATGTTTTACGTATATTCGGGTGGATCCTCTGTGGCTTCCAGAAGCTTGTGTACTGTAAATTGCTATGTTTTCATAATAATATTTTGGATGTGTATTTTTACAGCATTGTTAAAAGTTGAATTGTAAAAATGTTCACCACCGCCATGGTTCGTGTGTTTTGCTTAGCTTAAATTTTTTTATTTCATAATCTTGTTTTCTAAGTTAATGTCCATTCCAATCAATCAATTTCGCATCGATTTCCATCAGTGAAGCATTCCGTAAATGATTTATTTGTGAACAATACCAAAATAGATAGAATAACATACTACCAAACGAAAGATTCAATTTCCTTTTATACACGAATCATTCATCTATTCAATCATATCAACAATATCGAAATACTCGCTTAAAATTTTACGTGACTTGGTTTTTCAATGTTATCGTGTTTTATAATATAGTCTGACATGTTCGAACTACCATTTTTCTTAATTCCCGATTTCTCACTCCCAAGTTCGGGAGCCCTTGTATTCTGTTATACGAGTTTGGCAGTCCTAAAATAACCGAATTGTATTGTTGCTGATAACGTGTTTTCTTCATTTTATTCATCTAATGCACCAAACAATGAATACTGTTTTATTGAGTTACTTTATTGTATATTTTTAGTCTCAATTTTCTGATGTGATCACTCATCTCAATTTTATTAAATTGGTATTTCTAACATTACATCTCATCTATATATTTTTTTGCATCTCAGATTATAACTGACAATTTTCATACATAAATAAAATACATAACCATTGTTCTTTCGGGTTGTTAGTTGTAAAACATGTAAACTCGATTAACTGTATTGCATCATGCAGATAAACATACTTTCTTTGTGATTTTTTTTTCAACCTTTCTGCTTCAGTCAAAGTTGACTTTCTGTGTATACAGTAGCATTTTTAAGGAATTTAGCAGTTACTGTAACAAAACAGTACTTTTCAGTTTTTTTCAGTTTTGTCACAAAACTGCTCTCTTATAATTGTATGTCGAAGACTAAGGATTAATACAGTTGTAAAAAGAATTCTGTAGTCAACCAGAACGAATGATTGAGGAATTTTTTGATCCGGTTAACACCTCGAAATATACTAAAAGTTAATCGGTAGAAACCGATCTTTTCTCAGACAAAGACTTGGGTTCACAGAACTCTATATTAATGTTTTCACGTCTTTAAATTTAGTATCCTGGAGAACTTTTGTTGATCATGATTACAGTAAACATAAATTTATCATGACCACTGAAGATCTGGCCGTGACCAAATTTCGCGAGTACCTGCGCATCAAGACGGTACAGCCAACGCCCGATTACGGTAAGATTCACATGGTCTATTCCACTAGCGGACAAGAAAAGAAGAGAAAAGTGGAATTCCTCTCTCTTTGGCTTTTGAAAAAGTACAATTTGTTTTTAATGTGTAGGTAAAACAACCTAAATTTTGCCAATTCCCCCTCTGGTAATCTTTTCATTACTGAAGATAACAGCTCACACCAGTACCATATCAGAAGATGTTCACAACGCGTTATGATCTGTGCCGCAAGTCAGGTTTCCAACCAGTTTCCGAATCTGGTGCCTCAGCCTAACACAAGACAAAACAGTGAATATGCATCTTTGGATTTTGTTAAACTAAATATATCCGTCTTCAGCTGGTGCTCAAAAATGGCTAACGGCATACGGCGAAGAGCTGGGCCTGAAAGTCTGGACTATTGAGGTCAGCTGAATAAAAGACTGTCTACAACCAACCATATGTCACGTCCCAACAATAACGTTTTATAATTTTACATTCAAATGTTTTTTATGGAAGTTACCATGAAATATTTAACTTAATTTTCATCATCATATTTCAGCCCGTTGCTGGCAAACCATTTGTTATTCTAACTTTGGCCGGCACTCAGCCCGATCTCAAGTCAATCATCTTGTATTCTCATATTGATGTGGTGCCCGTGTTCCCGGTTGGTTGTTGATTATGTTGTTGTTGTTGTTGTTGTTGTTGTTGTTGATTATGTTGTTGTTGCTGTTGATTATGTTGTTATTGTTGTTGCTGATTACGTTGTTATTGTTGTTGTTTTTAATTATGTTGTTATTGTTGTTGTTGTTGATAGACTGTTGTTGTTGTTGTTGATCTAGTTGTTGTTATCGTTGTTGTTGTTGTTGTTGAACTGTTTTTGTTGTTGACGGTGTGGTAATCGTTGCTGTTGTTGTTATTGTTGTGGTTGTGGTTGTTATTGTCGGGCTGTTGTTGTTCTTAGACTGTTGTTAGCCGTGGTTTTGCTGTTATTGTTAGGTTGTTGTTGTTGTTTCGTTGCACTGTTGTTGTTATTGACTTTATTTAGCTTCATTGTTGTCAATAATAATTTGCCAGGAACACTGGAAGTACGATCCGTTCTCGGCACACAAGGACGAAAAGGGCGACATTTATGCTCGTGGGTCGCAGGATATGAAATGTGTGGGAATACAGTTGGTTGCTGTTGTTTTTGTTGTTGTTGTTGTTGTTGTTGGTGTTGTTGTTGTTGTTATTGAGTAATTGTTTCAATCCCTCAGATACGCCGAAGCGATTCGCCGCATCAGAGCCGCTGATCCCGCCTTCAAAGGCTTCCCGCGTACTGTACATTTGGTGTACGGTCCTGGTTAGTGTTGTTGTTGTTGTTGCTGTTGTTGTTGTTGTTGTTGTGGTTATTGTTGTCGTTGTTTGCAAATTTTGTAGCGAGCTTTTTCAGATGAAGAAATCGGCGCTCACGACGGTATGAAAGTTTTGGTAAAGCACGCCGACTTTGCGAAGCTGAACGTTGGCTTTGTGCTGGATGAAGGTGAGTGAGTGAGTGAGTATGTAGGTTAGTGAGTGATGTAGTTAGTTAGTGCGTGAGTGAATGAATGATTTGGTTAGTGCGTGAGTGAGTGAGTGAGTGAATGAATGATTTGGTTAGTGCGTGAGTGAGTGAGTGATTTAGTTCGTGCGTGAGTAGGTGAATGAATGAATGAGTGAGTGTTTGAGTGGTTTAGTTAGTGCGTGAGCGTGAGTGGGTGAGTAAGTGAGTGAGTGAGTGAGGGACTGAGTTAGTGAGTGAGTGAGTGAGTGAATGAGTTAGTGAGTGAGGGAGTCAGTCAGTGAGCGAGTGAGTGAGCAAACCAGTAACTGTTTAAATTGAGCATTTCAGGACTGGCTACTCCCGATGACACGTACGTTATCTACAATGGTGAACGCTGCCCTTGGTGTTGGTTTATTAGTTTGTGCATTTTTTCAGATCTATTTAGCTGAAGGATGGTGAATTGTAGTTATGAATATATTGATTTTTTCATTTTACGATTGTTGTCATAACATACCAACATAACATGAGTCATATAATCTAACAGTTCATATAACATAACATAACAAATCATTTAACTTAACATAATAAATCTAATAAAATGTAGGGTGCAAAGTCACGTGTGAGGGCAACCCGGGTCACGGATCGTTGTTCATACCGAATACAGCGGCGGAGAAATTCGTTGGTTATCGTTGTTGTTGTTGTTGTTGTTGTTGTTGTTACCGTTGTTGTTGTTGTTGTTGTGGTTGTTGTTGCTGTTGTTGTTACCGTTGTTGTTGTTGTTATTATTTACTTTATTACTTTTCATTCTGTACATTTCCAGCGCAAAGTGGTCAACAAATTTCTCGACTTTCGCGGTGAGCAGGAGAAAATCTTCAACGCCGGTGGCGTCACGATGGGACATCTGATATCGGTGAATATGACGATGATTAGCGGTGGGGTGCAGCAGAACGTGGTGCCTGATAAAATGGAAGCATGTGAGTGAGTGAGTCAGTGAGTGCGTGTGTTAGTGAGTGAGTGAGTGAGTGAGGGTGGAGCGAATGAGTGAGTGAGTGAACAGTGAGTTAGTGAGTGAGTGGGTGAGAGAGGGAATTTCAGTCTTTGACATCCGTGTGCCTCCAACGACAGACTTCGCTGCTTTTGTATCCCAAATCGAAGGATGGTGTAAAGACAGCGGTGAAGGTGTGAACATTACGTGGATGCAGGTTGTTAAGGTTTTTGTTGTTGTTGTTCTTGTTGTAGGTTGTTGTTGTTGTTCTTGTTGTTGTAACTTGTTGTTGTTGTTGTTGTTGTTGTTGTTACACTTTTGATTGTTACAGCGTGACTTCATTAGCTCAATGACGGATGTGAGCAGTGCGAATCCTTACTGGACCGCTTTCTCCAATGTTGGTTATCATGGGTTTTTGTTTAATTTTTTTTAATATTATTATTATTTTTGATGTATTTTTGTTTCCATGTGATTGTAATATAACTTTGCAAAATTCAATGATATTTATATTTCCAAGGTATTCGCCGACATGAACCTGAAATTCCGACTTGACATTTTCGTCGGCGCCACCGACTCACGTTTCTTGAGACAGGTTGTTGTTGTTGTTGTTGTTGTTACTGTTGTTGTTGTTGTTGTTGTTGTTGTTGTTATACAAACCGTTATTGTTATTGCAGCTCGGCATCCAGTGCATCAACTTCAGCCCGATGATCGGCACGCCCGTCCTACTGCACGACCACAACGAGTTCCTCAATGAGAACGTGTTCTTGGATGGTATCGGGATTTATGAGCGGATTATCCCTAATATAGCGTCCGTGCCCTGATTGGCTGATAATCTGTGATGCGATTATTTAGCCATTTAGCCATATTGGCACTTTTTCATCGTTTGTAGAAACACTAGCGGACGAGAGAGAACGAAAATATGAGTAGAGAAGAAATTTCCCCCCTCTGTCTGTTTAGAGTAGAAATTGTTCCATACGGTGTAGGTAAAATGGTCTCAAAACTGCTATTTACCACTCTTCCGTGTGTGCGTGGAGAAAAACAGGTTTTTGCCGGAGTATTTATTTGTTAAAATTTTTTCTGTTTTGAATCACTTCTAGATAGCTTCACAACCAGAGAATCATGGTTCAGCAACTTTATTTTTCAGTTAGTTATATTGTTATATTATGCTATCAGATTGTAATGTGTAATGCCAGTAATTTTTCTTTGCATTGAACCTTTCATTTTCTTAACGTAATTTATCTTCAATCCTCACCCATATTCGGATGCTACGCCTGCAGCATTTATTTCTTTGTTATGATACACGATGATTCGTTCTTACTACGTGCTTTTTGTACCCACACAATTTATAATAAATACAGTATGTGTTTCTGTTTACAACAACACGGTGTGGTCTGTAATGGCATGACTAAACGGCGGTCAATAGATTTCATGTAAATAAAACAGTTGCCGGTGAAAAGTTCTTCATTATTTAATATTTTGTTTCTTAATTTTCCAATGACTAGAATGATAAGGCAAAGACGAAAATGCACGAGAAATGTACGGCACAAAACACCTTATATAGTCATGGGATCGGCGTGTTGCAGTTGCCGTGGTAGATTTTTACCTCGGCGTCGCAGGTGTGGTATTCGTCAAATACTGATGTGTAGCCGTGCGATTCCCACCATCTGCAATTACTGACTCACCTACTTACGAGTCTGATTAACTGAGTACTGACTGACTGAGTACTAACTGACTGAGTACTAACTGACTGACACTGTCTGACTTACTGAGTGACTGAAAAACTGACTGTGTGACTGACTGACTTACAGAGTACTGACTGACTTAGTGACTGACCGACTGACTTACTGACTCACTGAGTGACAAATCGTAATTTCAGAAATTTGGCAACTTTTGTTAATCGCCTACCAGACTAACCGACACAACTGTCTGTTGAACTGACACGGCAGTACGTGGAACAGTTGACCGTATTCAGTAGCCAGCAGGGTGTACAGATCCTGATCGCCGAGGTGACCTGAGTAAAGCCCGTATGTTGTTTCTGCATGCGAAAATAGTGCCCAAAACATCTGATAATGAAACATCAGACAATCAGTGTTAACACGCACATCAATCATCATCATCACCCCATGCTGTACTGTGTTAAACTATGGTGTCAGCCGAGTTGAGTTGAGGCTAATGATGTTTCATTATCAGAAGTTTTGGGCAATAGTTTTGCTTGCAGAAACAGCAAACGGGCTTTAAGTTTTATCTTACTTTTATAATAATGCCTCTGGCGGACGAGCTAATTCTCTAAAGATGGGAATTTTTGTCAAAGTGAAAAAAATCGGTGATTTTCAGGCATTTTTATCTACACCTTAGGGAACAATCTGCTATTTTCAATCTCGCCAAACAGGGGGAATTCCACTTTTCTCTCCCCTTCTCGTCCGCTAGTGATTAATGCAATTTTTATTGACTTTTTGAATGCACTAAAGAAAGTTTGTATCGCTGAAACTTCTTCACCCAGAAATACTTACTGAGGGTTTTCCATTCTACTGAAGCCAACAATGGTGTTTTCGTATTGGCCACAGAGGTTAAATAAACTGAACCCAGAGTCAGGATCTGTGTCTCAAGTCAGGTTTCGAACCAGGACCACTAGTTTCCAAGACTGGCTGGCCTCCTACCCACTACCCTAAACAGGCGATAAACTCAACACTCACCCTTGAAGTGATAACGTTTGACCAGCTCCTCAATCTGATGCACATCAATAAGTGAGTTGTATAATTGTGATTGGTTCATGGCCTTCAGGTCAATCGTCAACACCCCCGAGTTGAATTCGGTCATTCCATCCGGTGGTGGACTGCCGATTCGAGTGTTGGGTGCGTGCGAACGGTATTGACTAGAGTGAGTGAGTGTGTTAGCGAGTGAGTGAGTGAGTGAGTGAGTGAGTGAGTGAGTGAGTGAGTGAGTGAGTGAGTGAGTGAGTGAGTGAGTGAGTGAGTGAGTGAGTGAGTGAGTGAGTGAGTGAGTGAGTGAGTGTGTTAGCGAGTGAGTGAGTGAGTGTGTTAGCGAGTGAGTGAGTGAGTGTGTTAGCGAGTGAGTGAGTGAGTGAGTGAGTGTGTTAGCGAGTAAGTGAGTGAGTGTGTTAGCGAGTGAGTGAGTGAGTGTGTTAGCGAGTGAGTGAGTGAGTGAGTGAGTTAATGAGGAAAGTGAGTGAGTGTGTGAGTTTGTTTGAGACAGAGAATGTGTGTGAGTGAACGCGAACGGTATTGACTGGAGTTAGTCAATAAGTGAATAAGATGGTGAATGGGAATGAGTGAGTTTCATAATGAGTGAATGAGTTAGTGAATGAGTGTGTGAAGTGAGCGTGTGAGGGAATGAAGGAAAGGATGTGTGTATGAGTGAAGTGAGTGAGTTGACAACTCAACCTCACCTGAACACATGTCTATAAACAGGTTGCTGCTCATAAGCCAGACCCATCACTGTTTCAGCTTGGAAGTTTTTGAATTCACGGCATAAGTCCGCTACGTCAGACATAAACTTAAGATCGGAGTCGATCTGAAAACAAGGCAAGCTCACATGGCATTGACCTTAATGATCCCGCATTCATGGAATAACGTATTGATAGGTCAAAGTAAATATTCTTAACGTTTTGTGCAACCGTCGAGAATAAATATAATCAAGAATAAGTCATAGCTGAATTAAAATAATTGTTTGACTAAATTATCATACTAACCTGAATTATTTTGGTCAGCTTCGGATAAAATAGCTTATGAGCTATAATGGAGAGGAAGAAGAGATTGTGTCCGTAGTATGAACTGGCGGAGTAGCGGAAGTACCTAATTGTGCATTAGCAACAGTAACATAAAAAAACTTAAAAACAACATTTACAACATCAATATTAATATAATAACAACAACATTAAGAACAACAATAATGAAACCAACAACAACAACAACAACAACAACTGACCTAATGAGTTCATCGCCGAGATATCGGTCTATCTGCTGACTCAACTCAAAAATGTCGTACTCGAGAAGCTGAAATGGGGTAGTGAGTGAGTGAGTTAGTGAGTGAGTGAGTGAGTGAGTGAGTGAGTAAGTGAGTGAGTGAGTAAGTGAGTGAGTGAGCCAGTTAGTGAGTGAGTGAGTGAGTGAGTGAGTGAGTGAGTGAGTGAGTGAGTGAGTGAGTGAGTGAGTGAGTGAGTGAGTGAGTGAGTGAGTGAGTGAGTGAGTGAGTGAGTGAGTGAGTGAATGAGTGAGTGAGTGAGTGAGTG
Organism: Daptonema setosum; assembly: GCA_964036265.1. Taxonomy (NCBI): domain Eukaryota; kingdom Metazoa; phylum Nematoda; class Chromadorea; order Monhysterida; family Xyalidae; genus Daptonema; species Daptonema setosum. Next base: position 21,960,610 of record OZ038444.1, read on the forward strand.
AGTGAGTGAGTGAGTGAGTGAGTGAGTGAGTGAGTGAGTGAGTGAGTGAGTGAGTGAGTGAGTGAGTGAGTGAGTGAGTGAGTGAGTGAGTGAGTGAGTGAGTGAGTGAGTGAGTGAGTGAGTGAGTGAGTGAGTGAGTGAGTGAGTGAGTGAGTGAGTGAGTGAGTGAGTGAAATCATCTGAAACCAACCTTGAGTCTACTGAACTGTTTCTCCGTTAGTTTGTACTTGATTTTCTGTGGCAGAAGATAGTCTCGGACTAATTTTCGGCTCTCCGCGTCTCCGACCAAATGCAGGTTGATAGGCACTGATGCGTGCTCCAGCATTGAGCTCACCGTTCTGGTAAATAAAACAAATCCATTGGAAATTACTGTCTCAAGGTCCACCGTGGAAAACATATAATTTCCACGACGTGCTAACGCATATATACTCGCGCGCACGAATACTCTAGTCTTCGTGAACGAACCCCTAGACTTGACTGACAATGTCCAGCGGTTCCGTGTCTTTTCACCCCGCGGAACTTTCACCCCGATTTTTCAAGGGCTTTTCACCCTGCGAAAATAAATTATGAAATTTGGCACCCCGAGCGCTGTGTCTTTTCACCCCGCGTGATTCACCTACCATAACCCGATTTATAGTTCCTTGGCTGATCGACTAAGATATGTATCATGTTAACGATGGGTGAGTGAGTGAGTGAGTGAGTGAGTGTCAATTTCAATTCACCAGTCATTTTTTGCTTCAAAATACGAAATCAACTTTTTTGAAAACTTTCTATTTTGGTTCGATTCACATGAAAATCATTCTGCAGACTAAACCGGACCGTCTGATTACGATGGTGAAGTCAAAATAGACGTGATGTGAACGCTGCCCGATGCAACAAAATTCCATTCTTCAAAATTGACATTTAGTTGGAGAAGCGAAACTTGAAAGGGGTGCATTGACAATCGAGTAGATCGTTGAAATATGTAGCATCGTTTCAGTGGACGAGGAAGAGAACAAAAGGCTTTTAATATCGGTTTCAACAGCTACATGGTTACTGTTTGGTGAGAACAAAAAAACGCAGAATCAGCTATATTTGAGGAAACTAACAACTTTCAATGAAGCTCAAAAAACTTAATTGCAGCATGTTTGAAAATGTTAATAGTTCTTAAGAAATCGTTTGGCAGAGCCGATAATTCCAGAAATAGAATTGTATATCACAATGATTTGTTTCTTCGTAACCATGTAAAAATTTAAACTACCGCTTTATACACTAGTTACATGTGAGGTCGTGCTTAGGAGTTTGTATACATTGTAGTGTTGTTTCACAACCAAATGCAACCACCAACCCTACTAAATGATGATATTTTGATATTGACTCCAAGATAACCATCGTGATTTATGGTGGCATGTTTTTTTTACTACATTTTGCAGTGTTTATGGTACGACATTTCTGACATCACCATCGTAATCAGACGGTCCGGTTTAGTCTGCGAATTGATTTTCATGTGAATCGGACCAATATAGAAAGTTTTCAAAAAAGTAAGTTTCGTGTTTTGAAGCACAAAATGACTGCTGAAATTGAAATTGATACTCACTCACTCATCGTCAACATGATACATATTTTAGTCGATCAGCCAAGGAACTAGAAATCGGGTGAATCACGCGGGATGAAAAGACACAGCGCTCGGGGTGCCAAATTTTATAATTTTGGCGGTGTCTTCTGAAATTTGAATTTTCGCGGGGTGAAAAGCCCTTAGAAAATCGGGGTGAAAGTTCCGCGGGGCGAAAATTCTCCGTATCGTGTCCAGCACATGAATAAATTATAGCCTCGGGTTCCGGGGTTCTACTTAGTGCCACTACTATGTACTACTAGGCGGACGCCATTGGCACATGTGCGGCTTATTGGGCCATGTGTCAAGAAGAAGCTGCCACATACATACATAAATAAGTACGTACATATGTACATGTATGTACTTGTACTACTACATACGACTGTCGAATGTTATTGAAATCATCTTCTGTCTGATCAGTTCTGGTTCTAAAATTAGGAGTACAATACCCTTTTTTCCTCTAACTATGATATGAATAATCGTTTTGACCATTCAGCAAAAAATGACAGCTGAGTGCCATGAAGTTTTTTTAATGGCTACGCACTACGCTCCAGTGCGTTAGGTCGTGGGTTCGATTCCCGCGGTCACTGATTGAGACTGGCTGCCCTGGTGGTGAGGGGCGTCAAAGACCTCGCACTATAAGCTGGTGTGTTGAAGATAGAAGTATGCACACCAAGCCAGAATCATTCATCCTCCATCCCTTCGGGATCGCAAAAATGAGGAGCAGGGCTTTCTTCCTGCGTTACTCGGTTCAACCGGGATGGTATGGCGCCTATCAAATTATCGGTAGCTTGCACCTGGTGGCCGTTATCACTCAAACCCTGATGAATTGATTTTTTAATGGCACATATGGTCTATGGATAACACTGAAAATTGTATGTAAAAAGACCAACCGATATATATGTAGGGTAAAATAACTTTTGAGTATTCATTCTCAACAGTTTGTGTTTCATTTCAAGCATCGATCGTATCAAAGCCTTCGGAATTCAATTATGGCGGTTTAAGATCTATAATTTTATCACTAGTGTATTTATGCAGGTTGTGACCAAACATAATTTGAAGGTTGAAATACAATACGGCAACATTCTCCCATCAGAGCACTGGCGGACGAGCTGGGCCTCCAAAGTGAGGGAATTTGGTCAAAAAGAGGGTGGAATTAGCAGTTTTCGTCCCATTTTACCTAAACCATTGGGAACCAAGTATATTTTATGAAAACGCCAAAGAGGGGGTATTTCCCTTTTTTCCGTTCTTCCCTCGTCCGCTAGTGCATCAGAAGGACATATGGTTTATGGTGTTTCTGGAAGTTACCCAATTGACCAAACTTTTATTACTCTATTATTCCTTCATACTCAGTCGTGTCCTCGTGTGCTGGCAGTCTTATTAAGTTATTCAAACACGTCGTCCTCAACGTACATACATTTAGGGTAATAAAAGTTTTAATTTGAAATATGTATGCAGTCAACAATTCTGATACTGAATTTTGAAACCAGAACAAAACTGGCTGTACAAAAAAAATTCTCATATGAAAAAATTTACGCGTGTAAACAAAAAAATTTAAGAATCAAAAAATTATAAATTTCAGTTTTCAGGAACCTGTTATAATAAAGAGAAACAACGGTGAAAACAGTTTGAAGATGGTGTCCCCGGTGGAAATCCTGATGATATTCACTGCGGCTGCACAGAATTTCGAACTTCAACAAAAGTGGCAACTGTTGGTTGTTGGTTGTTGTTGTTGTTGTTGTTGTTGTTGTTGTTGTTGTTGTTGTTGTTGTTGTTGTACAAGTGATAAAGCTAAGATAAATGGTTGGATTAAACTTACCCTTCAGTAGTAGATAGGCGCTGTTGAGAAAACTCTGACTAGAAAAAAAAATTATAATAAAAAATCTGAGCTGATGTGGACAATTATTATTTAGCACGTCGTGGAAATTATATGTTTTCCACGGTGGACCTTGAGACAGTAATTTCCAATGGATTTGTTTTATTTACCAGAACGGTGAGCTCAATGCTGGAGCACGCATCAGTGCCTATCAACCTGCATTTGGTCGGAGACGCGGAGAGCCGATAACAACAACAACAACAACAACAACAACAACAACAACAACAACAACAACAACAACAACAACAACAACAACAACAACAACAACAACAACAACAACAACAACAACAACAAAACAACAACAAAAACAAAAACAAAAACAACAACAACAACAACAACAACAACAACAACAACAACAACAACAACAACAACAACAACAACAACAACAACAACAGGAGCAGCAACAAAAACAACAACAACATCAACAACAACAGCAACCACAACAACTCCAACAACAACAACAACAACAACAACAACAACAACAACAACAACAACAACAACAACAACAACAACAACAACAACAACAACAACAACAACAACAACAACAACAACAACAACAACAACAACAACAACAACAACAACAATAACAACAACGACAACAACAACAACAACAACATCAACAACAACAACAACAACGACAACAACAGCAGCAACAACAACAACAACAACAACAACAACAACAACAACAACAACAACAACAACAACAACAACAACAACAACAACAATAACAACAACAACAACAACAACAACAACAACAACAACAACAACAACAGCAAAACATGAGCAAAATCATTTCTAACCGCCTGCTTAGTCCGAAATCCAGAAGAACTATCTGAGCAGGATCACGAGTGTCAATCGCAAAATTCGAGGGTTTTACATCCCTGTGTAAAAAACCCAACCTGAAAGGTGGAGTAGTCAACGAGTGCGATTGTAAAAAAACTGTATGATACTTTCTCGATTAATAAATAGGTACTTGAAAATACATATTTTTTTGTTAGACGTATGCATGCAAGCACACACATGTGTAGGTGATTTCACAGTGTAAACTTTTCTGGTGACAAAGTGGAAGATTGAAAAAAGCAGACATTACAGGTAATTTGGCAGGGAACATTTACCCGTGCAAGTACTGCAGGGCACTGATCGCCTGCTCGGCGAATTTCATCACCGTGGCAACATCCAGCACCCGGTAGCCGTCTCGATTCATACGTCCAAACTGCTTAGTCATTATCTGAAGTGTGTAGTTTGTTATTGAAATACGTTGTTTGAAGTAAAGTGCTAAAATTTTCCTTGTTTTTTTTAATTGTAATACCAACGTCAATTGACTCAGCGGATCGAGCCATAACTATCCAAGTTATAGTGTCGTTCCGGCCGTAGTCGAGTAACCTTAGCAGGTAAGGGGCCTGTTGACTTTTTGGACGCTCCATATGCGCTGTCAACACCTTAAGCTCAGCAATTAACGCACATCGTTCCTGCAAAATATTGTTACAATTTTTCCGTAAGTCAGTCAGCCAGTCAGTCAGTCAGTCAGTCAGTCCGTTCGTTAGTCAGTCAGTCAGTCAGTCAGTCAGTCAGTCAGTCAGTCAGTCAGTCAGTCAGTCAGTCAGTCAGTCAGTCAGTCAGTAAGTCAGTCAGTAAGTCAGTACGTCAGTCAGTCAGTCAGTCAGTCAGTCAGTCAGTCAGTCAGTCAGTCAGTCAGTCCGTCAGTCAGTCAGTCAGTCAGTCAGTCAGTCAGTCAGTTAGCCATTATAATACACATACAAATGGTGCAGCGAGTTATGTCTCGTAAATTTTTTTCTATACTCAACAAATGGTAAAAAAAACATTTTTATGGGCTGAAAACCCTACTTTAAACAGGTAGTAAAGCTAATGTCTCAAGAATCGGAACCATTTTTAATATACTTTCTGATTAAAACATATGCCACAACATTTTCCATACTGTCACCCAAGATTTATAAGCGGTTTTTGTGAATTGAAAGACTATTTTAAGATAGGTATGGAAAAAGTTTTACAAGACATAAACCACTGCACCGAATATAAGAAAGTCACTGACAGGGTCTTTTTTTAGGCTTCTTTTTTCTATCTTTATCGCAACCGTTCCCTCATCTTCATCTGGTTCGTCTCCTTCTAAGAGCAATCAATTTATTTTACTTCATCAAGTCTTCTCAGGTTATACACAAGTTCAATTGCAAAAATTCGATTGTTTGAAACTAAGGGTATTATATTAGTTTTCAGTAAATGTAGACTTCCCATCAATGTATAATAGAACACTACAAACTTTGACTTTCCAAATAAATTAAATATTCTTCATCTACATACTTACACGTTCATTTTCAACGTGCAATCTTTAAAATACGTGGCCAATGCGGATTGCGGAACAGATAACCTCTTAAAAAGAAATACTGGCTTTATATAAACCTTTCTTGGCGAGGTATACAGAACCTTGACCGCCTTCTCCAATTTTCTGGGTCAGAATCCATGAACCTAACGTCGTTCCAATACGCACCAGTGAGCCACCGGACGTTTCGGGATTTTTCGCCATTGTCGTTTTCTTTTCTATGAGATTCGAATATTTTAATGTTAAAATGAAAATGTTACCCAGAAACTACTATATTATACTACATCAAAGGAAAACTTTTTCGGTTTCGGTTATTTACTGTAACTGTAACACGTTAATTATATCAAGAATATTAATTGAACTGTTATCATTGAAAAAGACAAATCAGTTTATTTATTTTTATATTTTCATGCATGTTGTAGATTTTCTTAGGGCGCGTTCAAAGTCGTCTTGAGACTTTCTCAAGAACTTCTGAGTAGCGGATGATTAACTGGAAAACTCATATTTGAAACTCTATTTTGTAAAAAAGTTGTTCCCTAGTTTCGATTATTTACTATAAATTGCTTAAAAAGTTGATAGAACCGCTTTAAAACTTTAATTTAGATGTTTACCGATTGTCATCCACTATTCAAAAAAGTTCTTGAGACTTTCTCAAGACAATTCTGAACGCGCATTTATTAAACCGACCAAATGAGAAGTATGTACAGCAGATCCATAAATACCGCGTATAAAATGGTGTTTGAGAGGGGTCACACGCGAAACATTATGAATAATAATTATTTCCAAAAAAGTTTACAAAGGAGTGCTCATGTAAAGCACTTTTCGGGTTAACATGTTTGTTTTGATTTTGCGTCGGTCAATTTCGAGTCGTAGTCAAAGAGTTGAGTAGATTTTCTTCAATAATTTTTTATTGTTGTAGTTTTTGTTTGATATTCTTTTGTTGTTGTGGTTGCAGTTGTTGTTGAGGTTGTGTTCAGGACAATATGTTGTGTTTCAGATTTTTCAAGGAATAGAATGTCCCAAGCAAGGTTGAGTTTGTCGTAGAGTGGGTTGGTCAGTTGCAGTTGAGTTGAGTTCAGTGATGTGCCCTCACAATGGGGTGATGATGATCAGTTTTATATTGGAGGTTCAGGTGAAGAGTGGTGCTGGGGTGGAAAAAGTCAGTGAATGAACGAGAATCAATGATTGGGGCTAATTTGTACTCTCATTAGTTGCACTTTGCTGCCTTTGGACTTTGAATGAATGTGCATTCGAATCTAATCTACTAACCAATTGATAATACTATACAAACCTTTTTAGTCTTAATGTTAGCATACTTATGTAAAGCCCGTATGTTGTTTCTGTGAACAAAAAACGTGCCCAAAACTTCTGATAATGAAACATCAGACAATCAGTTTTAACACGCACATCAATCATCGTCACCCCATGCTCTGGTGTTAAACTATGGTGTCAACCGAGTTGAGTTGAGGCTACTGATGTTTCATTATCAGATGTTTGCGCAGTACGTTTGCTTGCAGAAATAACATACGGGCTTTACTTATCCATCCAAACGCTATAAATGAGTGGGTGAATGAGAGAAGGAGTGAGTGAGTGAGTGAGTGAGTGAGTGATTGAGTGAGTGAGTGAGTTAGCGATTGGGTGAGTGAGTGAGTGAGTTAGTGATTGGGTGAGTGAGTGAGTGAGTGATGGGTGAATGAGTGAGTGTTTGAGTGAGTGAAAGAGAGAGTGAGTTATTGAGTGAGTGAGGGAGTGAGTGAGTGAATTAGTGAGTGAGTAACTGAGTGACTGAATGAGGGGAGAGTGAGGCTGTAAGTAAGTGAGTGAATGAGTGAGTGAGGAGTGAATGAGTATCTGCAGTCAATCAATGTACCATGTATTTTTATACTGTCATATGTACCGTCTGCAGTCAATCAATGTGCGTACCCGTCTGCAGTTTTACGTACCATCTGCAGTCATTCAATCTACCGTCAGTCTACGTACAGTTGGCACAATCGGTTACTTGAGCGGTTATATTGTTCGTATTCGGAATGCCGACGTAAGCTTGACCGTTATAGTACACACAGTCAGAACGTGCCTCGTGCCTATGGGTGAGTGAGTCCTTGAGTGAGTCAGTGAGTGAGCGAGTGACTGAGTGAGTGAGTGAGTCAGTAAGTGAGCGAGTGATTAAGTGAGTAGGTCAGTGAGAAATTCAGCAAGTGAATGAGTCGTTGATTTAGTGAGTGAGTGAATGAGTGAGTGAGTGAGTGAGTGAGTGAGTGAGTGAGTGAGTGAGTGAGTGAGTGAGTGAGGGAGTGAGTGAGTGAGTGAGTGAGTGAGTTAGTGAGTAAGTGAGGAGTGAGTGAGTGAGTGAGTGAGTGAGTGAGTGAATTAGTGTGTGATTGAGTGAGTGAGTCAGAGAGTGATTGAGTGAGTAAGGAAATGACTATAATAAAGACTTTGAAATTGTATGGAAACTACCGTAACTAGATTTTTGAATTCGTAACTTCTTTTAATTAAATTTCTAGATACTCATTTTTATTCATTTCATCGACAATTTTAGGCGCCTTAATTCCATCTGGAAAAGTAAAATGTAAGATGTAGTCTATGTATCCAGAAATATACCGTCTTAGCACAGTGCGAAATTTAATGCAAGTTTTGTGTAAACCAGTTCGTTCAAATCGTAATTTCAATTCAGTATCAAAGCGTATAAATGTAGTATAGCTTTACGAGTAAGTAAAAACAATGAAATAGAGAATCAAGTCAGTTACATTGATTAGAAAGCTATACTACATTTATACGCCTCGATATTGAATTGAAATTAGGATTTGACCGCACTGGTTTACACAAAACTTGTACCGAATTGGGTGCCCCCTCTTTTGACTATTCTATTTTGGATTCTAGTACTTAGTGTATATTGAGTGAGTTAAGGGAGTTAGTTAGAGTGAGAAGTGAGTTACTGAGTGACTGTTTGAGTTAAGTAAGTTTGAACAAAGGTTCTGAATGACAGTTTGAGTTGAGTGAGTGGATGAGTGAGCGAATGAGTGAGTCCGTCAGTCAGTAAGTCAGTGAGTCAGTGAGTAACAGTGGGTGACTGAATGAGTGAATGATCAGAGAGTAAGTGAGTCAGTGAGTGAGGGAGTGATGAGAAAATAAGTAAGTATATGAATGAGATTGAACTGAGTGATTAAGGGAGTGGTTAAGTTAGTGACTGATTGAGTGGTTGAGTGAGTCAGAGAGTCAGTGAGGGAGCGAGTTTGTGAGCATGGAAGTGAGTGAGCGACGGTGTGAGTAAGTGATTGAGTGAGCTAATTTTAGTTCGAAAAGGGTAAGAGTTTGCTCTGATACTCATTCAAAGTCAAATTTATGGAAAAAAAACTTGATGAATGGCGTTTAGATCAAATTGGCACTTTGGACCTCAGGAACGTTCCTGTGGTCCAAAGTGCCAAGCGTAGTTAGAAGAGTGAACTCCACCGAATTGCGCACTGTGCTAAGACGGATACTGTCTATGTCATATAGCACAAAAGTGTCATATAGCACATCCTGAATCCACCTTGAGCAACCTGAAGTTTCAACAACAAGAACAAAAAACGTGACGTGGCAAAACTTTATATTTCATGTGAAAACTTAAATGTGTGTTTTGGATCGAAAGTTCTGACATGTCATTTTATTTTTTTGTTGTTCGCTTTCAAAGTCACTCACTCCCTCAATCAGTAAATTGCTTACTCATCTCTCAGAAATTCAAATACACACTCACTTATTCATTTAATCACTCATTCATTCATTCACTCACTATACCTTATCATTCACTCGCTTACTAAGTCAATAAATCACTCATTCACCCACCCGCACACTTCACATCTCACTCACTCACACAGTTACTATCTCACTCACTCACTTTCTACTCTCACACTCACTCAATCTCTCACTCCCTCACTCAATCATTTCCTCACTGACTCAATCACTCACTGAAACCCTAACTCACACACTTATCAGCTCACGCACTCACTCACTCACTCACTCACTCACTCACTCACTCACTCACTCACTCACTCACTAACTCTCTCACTCACACAGTTATTAACTCACTCACTCACTTTCCTACGCACGCCGCCACTCACTCACTCACCAGCTCAGTCACTTAATCACTCACTACATTCCCTAAATTCTACTCCATCCTTACTTACTCACTCCATCATTCATTCATACATTCATTCGCTCACTCACTCACTCACTCATTCACTCACTCACTCACTATCTCACTCACTCACTCAGTCACTCACTCACTCACTCACTCACTCAGTCACTCAGTCACTCACTCACTCACTAACTCACATACTCACAAACTCACTCACTCATTCACTCTTTCACGCATTAACTCACTCACACTTTCACTCACTAACTCATTCAGTCATTCACTTACTCACTCACTCATTCACTCTTTCTCTCACTAACTCGCTCACTAACCCACTCACTACCTCACTCCCTCAACGCACTCTTCCACTCACTAACATACTCATTCACTCACCCACTGACTCACTCACTGACTCACTCACTCACTCATTACTCACTCACTCATTACTCACTCACTCACTCACTCAGTCAGTCACTCACTCAGTCACTCACTCACTGGAAAATTTTTGACTCATTATAAGTTTTTGAATCTAAAATACAATCTATTATTTTTTTTATATTTTTTATAGTGGTTTTCCTGTTAGCTGTTGAAATAGTAATGGCCCCATACACGTCCAAAACCTGACTAATCTAGATTAGCCTAGGCTAATCTTTTTTCGTGGTGTATAAGTATGCCCATGGCTTATCTTGATTAGCCTCCGTTTAAAGCCTGGCTAATCTTGATTAGCCTAGGCTACATTTTCCTATCAAAATACACTGCAAAAAAGTTTAGCCTAGGCTAATCTTGATTAGCCTGGGCTAATCTTGATTAGCCTAGGCTAATCTTTGCGTTCATTTGTGCGAAAACTTGATTTTCATAATTTAGCAGGAATAAATTGATTTCCGGTCCTGAAATTTTTTGTATGTAGGCCCAACGATCAGCATGATCCAACCGATTACTCATGCGATTTTATTAAGTTTTCCCCAAATTTGTTCATAAGAACGGTAATCGCGACCCGTCGACCGGTCGACCCGTCGACCGAGATCGGTCGACCGGCCATTTGGAGGTTTTTAGGCTGCCTACATAGCTGGATAGGTTTAGAAGACTAGGCATGAGCATCAAAATTAGGTTTCTGTGTAGGCTTAGGCTTAAGCTTAGGTTTTTGCGATAGGCTCGAGCGCTAAAAACCAAAACCTAAGCCTAAGCCTAAGCCTACACAGAAACCTAATTTTGATGCTCACACCTGCCAAACTGTTAGTATAGTGCTCCAGAATAACTTTTGTAAACTTAAGTCGGTGCTAGGAACTAAGCCGAAGCCGTACAAACAATATCAAAATTCTGGGTCGACGGGTCGCGATAGCCGCATAAGAAAACTTCACACCTCAAGCGTTCGAACAAATGAACGCAAAGATTAGCCTAGGCTAGGCTAATCAAGATTAGCCCAGGCTAATCAAGATTAGCCTAGACTAATCTTTTTTGCAGTGTATTTTGATAGGAAAATATAGCATAGGCTAATCAAGATTAGCCAGGCTTCAAACGGAGGCTAATCAAGATTAGCCATGGGCATACTTATGGCCAATATATATCGAACCGTTTTCTGAAAAGTTTTTCCAGGCCGCGAAATTTATAAATCGAAACAGGCCCATTTGAGAATTGAATTTTATGTTTTTCTCATCTTTGAGTGGTACAGGATTATTGCTAACTAAAACAATTTTGATGCATTTACTAATTTACATCAGGGAATTTCCGTATGCAATATACTGATTTTGATGCTTATACTCAGTCATACTCAGTCAGTTACTGATTTTGATGCTTATACTCAGTCATACTCAGTCAGTTACTGATTTTGATGCTTATACTCAAGTTGATGTCCAGGAAACACTTAAAAATCGTTCAAACCATTTACAGGTTACAGATAGCAATAGTTGCTGAAATTCAATAAATATGTAAATCGAGGAAAAAGTTTCGATTACAAATTATTCCAGCTCACTACAATGATAAAACACATTGCGTTATCTATGTTTACATTAGGGTTGTTCGCTTTACAAATTACGTATTTATTATATTGCACTTTACATATTACGTAAATAAGCTTATACGTGCACAGGGCCTTTTTGTCTGTACATTAAATCATGAACACCTCTTTGGAGAGGTTTTTCATAGCCGACTATACGCCGTCTGATAATTTCTTTATATAAATAATGTTTTTTTGTTTTTGTTTTACAGAAATATTGCCTGATTGGTATTACGAAGCCCGGCCGCTGAAGGACCCGGCGGTCTTGTCGCCCCCCTCCCCCCAAACAGTTCTGTGTTTCGTCTGTTTGGGGGGGGGGCTCCCCTCGGACAGTTCTGTGTTTCGTCTGTTCGGGGGGGGGGGGGGGAGGAGTCGGCGAGCGCCAACAGCGAACGGCCATTGATGTTAGTTTACTGACCAGTCCGTTATTATCTTTCAGTAATTATAAAGTCAATCACTCGTATTCTGTTGGGCAATAGATCATTCCATCAATCAGTCAGTTATTCGGTCCTTCATTCAAACAGCCAATCATTCAGAAAGTCAGTGAATCAATCAAATAATTGGTTGGTCAAGTAGTCAATCGATCAGTCAGGCAGTCAATCGATCATTCAGTCAGTCATTCAAATGTTATCAGTTGATACTCCTGTAAAGTGTAACCGAACAAATAATTTTTACTTTCCAGCCGCCTTCAAACTTCACTACGGTGATCTCACTGACAGCAGTTGCCTGATGAAGTTGATCAGTCAGATTCGGCCATCAGAAATCTATCACTTGGGCGCGCATGTTGAAGTTGGTGAAAGAAATTGTCGATTTGATGAATTATGCAAATAATAAATATAAAAAATTGCTAATAAATAAGATGGGCGTTTGTATTTTTTTAGAAGTGTTTTTTGTACTGAACTGAGTACGAATATTCATTGTTCAGTGTGGATCGTAATTTGTAAGGCCGACCATAAACGGGAATGAGACCCTGCAAAGAAGCTAAACAACTGATTTGTTTCGGCCATAAAAATATGATCCGTGTATTACTTGTTGTTGCAGGTGCGAATCTACCAAGCTTCTACGTCCGAGCTGTACGGCAAGGTGCAGGATGTGCCGCAGAAGGAGACCACTCCCTTCTATCCACGATCGCCTTACGGTTGGGTTATTTAACCAGGGGCGGGCCGCTGGAGGGGGGTAGGGGTGGGTTACCCCCCCCCCCCCACTTTTCAGGGTCGGCGGGTAGCCTACCCCCTCCCCCCTAGACAAAAATTTAGGTCGCCTACCCCCTACCCCCTACTCGAAATTTTTGAGAAAATCGGCCTCAAAACCTCGATTTTGAGGCTCATTTTTTTAAAAATTTTGGCTGTGAGAATTTTTTTTTCGAACAAACACGTTTTCTGGGTCAATTTTATTGGTTAAAACCTGAAAAAACCGGTACATGTGATGTTTATAGTTTTTTTGAGAATTTTTTCCTACCCCCCCCCCCCCCCTTACCCGACCTTAGCCCCCCCTCGACTTTTCGGACAGGGCGGGTAGGACGGGGTTTTCGGTCGGCAACCCCCTCCCCCCCCACCCGCAATGCTGTGATTTGGGATGTTTTCAGGTAATTTTTAGTGCAAATGAACGAGAAAAATTTCCTCTTTAATTTGATGTCAACTTTTCGAAAATTGGTTCAGTACAGCTCGAAAACCAAATTGGAGAAACGAATGTTTTATCGACTGCTGGTGCTGCGTCGACAAAGGAATACAGTGTGAAACATTACATTAGAATTTTTCACGCATTTTTATTGGAACAGTAATTCATCACCGACTATATTTGGCTCTAAAGTGTAATTTTAGGGCATGTGGTTGGATCGGCTGTATAACACGCAGTACTGAACCAAATATATTTCTTGGAGATTCAGCGTATCAGCGGAATCATGTTCTTATTAGCAGAGGTGGGCCGCAGGGGGGGGGGGATAGGGGGTTTACCCCCCCCCACTTTTCAGGGTCGGCGGGTAGCCTACCCCTCCCCCCTAGACAAAAATTTAGGTCGCCTACCCCCTCCCCCCCTACTCGAAATTTTTTGAGAAAATCGGCCTCAAAACCTCGATTTTGAGGCTCATTTTTCAAAATTTTCTGGCTGTAAGAATTTTTTTTTGAAGAAACACGTTTTCTGGATTAATTTTCTTGGTTAAAACATGAAAAAACCGGTATATGTGATGTTTATACCATATAATAGAAGATTTTTTAGCAAAAACAAGCGTTTTATGCGAAAAAATTTTTTTTCTACCCCCCCTACCCGACCTTACCCCCCCCCCCCCACTTTTCGGACAGGTCGGGTAAAATGGGATTTTCTGTCGGCTACCCCCCCCCCCCCCACCCCCTGCAAAGTGCCAAAAAACCCGGCCCACCCCTGCTTATTAGCCTGTGAAATTTTAGGTCGTTATCTAGAACACTGTGAAATTTATTCAAAAAATTCAATAATCGCACTTTGCTGGGACACCCTGTATGTACAGTACGTACAATAAGAGTATATGATGGGTGTGTCAAGGTTTATGGTAACAAAACATTTCAAACATTTCTTGACACATTTTTTTGTGGGCTGGTTACGCACGTATGCAATGAATTAGGTGCAACTTTTGTATGTTATGTAAATGTTATGTGAAAGAGAAATTATTTCTTGAAAATTTGAAAGCGCGGCAAACCAGATTTGAATTCAAACAGCGCACCAAAAAGTGTTTGGCCAACAAAAAACCCTGGATAGGCTATACATAGAAAAAATAAGGTAGAGGAAGGGTGTTTTTTTATCAGTCCTATGCATGCTGGAAATAGATTTATGTTCAATAATAACAAATTTTTCGGTTTTTAATGTGTGCTGCAAAAAAGAGTTTAGCTTTATTCAACGAAATGAACTATGCATGTTTGAGAATTCACATATTTGGCTGATTTGTATTTTGTTAAGGAGAGAGATGCTGTAGAATAAAAAAAATTTCAACAATAACTACAATAACTGTTGCAGGATGTTGTCGCGCCATTACCGGCACCAATGCCAGAGCCTGAGCACTATCAACCCGTCATTGCTCCGGTACCCGCTCCGCCTGCCGACCGCTTCAACACACCAACCTTTATGCGGGTGGTGAACCAACTTGGCCACATTCACCACGGTCTAATGCATCTACGACGTGTTAGTACGGCGGTATTTAGGTACAGTGGTATTTAGGTACAGTGGTATTTAGGTACATCGGTATTTAGGTACAGCGGTATTTAGGTACAGTGGTATTTAGGTACAGTGGTATTTAGGTACATCGGTATTTAGGTACAGCGGTATTTAGGTACATCGGTATTTAGGTACAGTGGTATTTAGGTACAGTGGTATTTAGGTACAGTGGTATTTAGGTACATCGGTATTTAGGTACAGCGGTATTTAGGTACATCGGTATTTAGGTACAGTGGTATTTAGGTACATCGGTATTTAGGTACAGCGGTATTTAGGTACATCGGTATTTAGGTACAGCGGTATTTAGGTACATCGGTATTTAGGTACATCGGTATTTAGGTACAGTGGTATTTAGGTACATCGGTATTTAGGTACAGTGGTATTTAGGTACAGTGGTATTTAGGTGCAGTGGTATTTAGGTACAGTGGTATTTAGGTACATCGGTATTTAGGTACAGTGGTATTTAGGTACATCGGTATTTAGGTACAGTGGTATTTAGGTACAGTGGTATTTAGGTACAGCGATATTTAGGTACAGCGGTATTTAAGTTACAGTGATATTTAGGTACAGCGGTATTTAGGTACAGGTACAGTGGTATTTAGGTACAGTGGTATTTAGGTACAGTGGTATTTAGGTACATCGGTATTTAGGTACAGTGGTATTTAGGTACATCGGTATTTAGGTACAGTGGTATTTAGGTACAGTGGTATTTAGGTACATCGGTATTTAGGTACAGCGGTATTTAAGTTACAGTGATATTTAGGTACAGCGGTATTTAGGTACAGGTACAGTGGTATTTAGGTACAGTGGTATTTAGGTACAGTGGTATTTAGGTACAGCGGTATTTAGGTACAGTGGTATTTAGGTACAGTGGTATTTAGGTACAGCGGTATTTAGGTACAGTGGTATTTAGGTACAGCGGTATTTAGGTACAGTGGTATTTAAGTACAGCTATATTTAGGTACAGTGGTATTTAGGTACAGTGGTATTTAGGTACAGCGGTATTTAGGTACAGTGGTATTTAGGTACAGTGGTATAAGTCAACTTTTTGAAATTCAAACAGTTTTAATGTAAACGTTTCAGACGAAAAAATATGTTATTCAGAGACAACCTTTCTTTCTCAAACAAAACGTTTACTTATAACCTTTGTTTTCCATTGGGTAAAACATTTTCCCTCCATGAATTTTAAATCCTCTGAATTAAAATGGTTTACGGTAACACCCGTAAATTATTGTGAGATACCCTCTTTGGGAATGACTGAGTTATTTTTAATACTCACTATGCTAATCAGTTTAAATGGTTAAAGGTTGTAATCTTCATTCGAATCAAAAGCAAAACATAAACGTACCGTGATTAATTGTGAGAATTTGAATTGTGAATTTAAGAATCAAGTAAATTTTCTGGAATGCCTATTTTCAAGTTTAATATGCTAAAATCTTACGAAAAGTTTCATGTGAAACATTGATGATTCATGCTGAAACGAAAAAATTATTGAGTTGAGTAAGCTATTGTTTTCACATTGACAACCGACTTCGTTTCAGGTTTGCCACTGCAACCAAACGTCGGCTCTGCAGCGTCTGAAATTATGACGGGTTCAATCGATCAGTCCCACTTGGAGACAGCATTGAGTGGCACCACCAGCCCCAGAATGAGTCCGGCCCGCACAAATGCACAAACTCAACCCAGAATACGGAGGTTAAAAGACGAAAGATGGGTTCTGAAATCTCCAAATTATCATGGGATTTCGAAAAGCTGTGGTGAAA
The DNA here is from genome assembly GCA_964036265.1 of Daptonema setosum. NCBI lineage: Eukaryota > Metazoa > Nematoda > Chromadorea > Monhysterida > Xyalidae > Daptonema > Daptonema setosum. The sequence goes on from OZ038444.1 coordinate 21,977,459, forward strand.
TGAAACGAGTTTAAGTCAGTATACTCCGCTACCTCACTCACTCACTCAATCACTCACTCACTCACTCACGGTTAAGAACCCAGCTGTGCTGCCGAACCGCAAATTTCCGCACCAGCGGGTAGTCCGTTTGATTCAGACGGGACCTGAAAATCGTGAGATTGAACAGGTTTGTTTCAATACGAATAATGAATTTTCGTTATTATAATTTCATTAAATTTGCTTTGGTTATTTTTTCGCAGGAAACGATGAGTTTGTGCAGAGATTTCGGCATCATTGTAATATGTGTGCGCTCGGTCGAAGAGGCTGTTCAGCATGAAGCTGAGTTAGTTAAACACGCCAAAGATTGATAAATAGGCCTCGTAATTGATTTTGTTATATTACTAGAATATTTTCGGCTCTTTCAAATGTTTTTATAAGCATATATGTGCAATGCAATGTGTAGCTGCCTATGTAGGTGCTCAACATGTATGTATGTACATGACTACACAATGACTGACACATTGCTGTTTGTTTCCATATATGTATGTTAAATCTGCTAAAAACAGTTATAGTCCGCATCTGAAAATACATTACGTTGAATATGCCGGGCAGGTGCAAAACACTTTTTAAAACTTGGACTCCTCCCTCCCTCCTGTTGTATTCTATCTTGCGGTACCATAGTATTAAAAGTGTTATACTGAGTCCGTTTGAACTGTCAAATAAACATAATGGTGACTGATAAACCATAGAAACATATCGAATTTGAACATTATTTCATAGGACAGTCATTATCACCGCCGCCTTCCTGACTGCCGAAGTTCATAAACGACTCGATCTGAAGCCAATAACGCAAAATGGCATCAACCTCATTTTGTGTGGTGCTGCAAATGGGGTAAGTACTTTAATCCGTCCGTATTTCGATCTAACAACAGATCCGTCAATCAGTCGTCACACTTTTTGTATTAATTGTGCGAAACTAAAAGTTAACGTGTGTTTTGCAGTTGATGTGCGATTGGCCGGATGGTACCACATGCCTGAGCGTAAGTGCATACCGATCGGTGGAAGTTACCCACAGTATGTCGGATGACTATCCGCTTACTACCGATCTGAAGTTAACTTGACTGATGACAACGCGTTTAGCCGTTTTACATGCATTTCAAAGTTTGTATCTTAGAAATCTGAGGTTTAAATTATTTTTTTCAGCTGGCCTTTATTACTGCGTGTGCATGGGGACAACTGGCTGAAAAAAGTGCAAGCCAAACTTATTCCGCTGGTGGTCAGGAACACTCAACAACAAGGTTAGTCATGAAATGAGGAAGTCACTCCGTTGTCAGTCAGTCAGTCAGTCGTTCCGTCAGTCATTCAGTTAAAGCCAGTGGTGGGCAGCAGAGGGGCCCCTCAAAAACAGAGCGGGAGAGTGCCCTTGATCGATCGACCGTAAGAGAGATTTTCAGAATTGACCCATTGACCGTAACGGTCAAAACATTTGAGAATTTACTGTCGACCAAAATTGGTCGAAAACGTTTCAAGTTTTGAATTCAGTGTTCGTTGGATCGATTCGATGCACGATACGATGATTGATGTATGGTGCTGGATGATATACTCAGTACTGTATTATCAACCAACACTGCGCGCCACTAGATACGTTTCTAATAAAAATCAGTGGGCCAAATGCTGAAGTTTCGACGCTGTGCACTCAACTTGTCAGTTTTCAGATCTTTCTGATACAAATCTGCGGGCTTCAGATGCTAAAATTTCGGAGCTGCGCACCACTCAGCCTGTTAGTTTTCAGATATGTTTCTAATACAAATCAGCGCACTTCAAATGCTAAAATTTCGGCGCTGCGCGCCAGTCAGCCTGGCAGTTTTCAAACATTTCTTATACGAATCAGCGGGCTTCAAAATGCTCAAGTTTCGACGCTTTGCGCCACTCAGCCTGTCAGTTTTCAGATAAGTTTCTAATACTAATCAGCGGGCTTCAAAATGCAAAAAAATTCGGTGCTACGCGCCACTCAGTTTGTCAGGTTTTAAATAAGTTTCTATTACAAATCAGCGCGCTTCAAATGCTAAAGGGCTTCAAATGCTAAAGGCACCGGGAGGGTGCCTGACCGTAAGACCGATTTTTGAAAAAGTGTATGACCGTAAAGCCATTTTGGCCAAATTCGCTGCCCACCACTGGTTATGATATTCATTCAGTTTTGTCTTCGTGATTGTAATTTAGGAATGACCGTTATTTCACTTTGTGACTTGGTATTCCTCTTTGCCAGGGGTGGGCCGGGTTTTTTGGCGTTTTGCAGGGGGTGGGGGGGGGTAGCCGACAGGAAATCCCATTTTACCCGACCTATCCGAAAAGTGGGGGGGGGGGGGGGGTAAGGTCGGGTAGGGGGGGGGTAGAAAAAAAATTTCGCATAAAACGCTTGTTTTTTGCTTGTTTTTGCTAAAAAATCTTCTATTATAAGGTATAAACATCACATATACCGGTTTTTTCAGGTTTTAACCAAGAAAATTGACCCAGAAAACGTGTTTCTTCGAAAAAAAATTTTCACAGCCAGAAAATTTTGAAAAATGAGCCTCAAAATCAAGGTTTTGAGGCCGATTTTCTCAAAAATTTCGAGTAGGGGGGGGAGGGGGTAGGCGACCTAAATTTTTGTCTAGGGGGGAGGGGGTAGGCTACCCGCCCCCCCCCCCCTACCCCCCCCCCCCTGCGGCCCACCTCTGCTCTTTGCCATTATGGTGTGAAACCCGAATAAAAGTTGGAAAAAAACTTGCAGGTGTCAACCGCCGTCGTGGAGCCGTACAACTCGATCCTGACCACCCATACCACCCTCGAGCACTCGGACTGCGCGTTCATGGTCGACAACGAGGCCATCTTCGAGATCTGTCGTCGGTCGTTGGACATCAACCGACCCTCGTACACGAATCTGAATCGTCTGATCGCGCAGGTACGGACTTAATTTATATTTTATCTTTTTTTGTGAGAACGGTTTTCGATTTTTTTCATTGGGAATGAAATTTGCTGTTGCTGTTAGATTTGTATTATTTTTCTTGTAATTTGTGATATCACCTTTTTGGGTTTTTTATTGGGAGTAAAAATCGTTGTTAGATTTGCCATTGAGATTCATACATGAAGAATTTGGTTGTTGGTTTTTATACCGGCTGACCATGTGTTCCTGAAAGCGTTTCAATTAAGTACAATTTTAATCACTAATGGAATATATTTTACAAATTTACTTAGTTTTTTAGTGAAGTTACGAATTCGGAAAAGTATACGGGATACAGCTGTGCTGTGATGTTTGTAAAGTATTAACTGACACCATCTGATGTCAATATTATACTCACTGAGCTGTTGGAAAATAAAATTGACCTTCACTAGCGCTATGAACAATAATCAAAACGGATAAAAAAAATTCGTGACATTCATTCTCTAATCTATTCATATATTGTGTTAATACAAGTGTCTGATATTTTTAGGTTGTCAGCTCGATCACGGCTTCGCTGCGATTCGATGGTGCCCTGAACGTCGACTTGACCGAGTTCCAGGTTCGTAGTACGGTTTTTCATCAAAAAAATTATCGCACCCAAGTACTCATGTCCATGTCCCTAATATCAATATTGTTAAAAGAGTATCAATAAGTTAAAAGAGTAATAGAACATGTCCATAGTATTAATATTGATATATACAAGTAAAAGTATTGTATAGTCGGTTATGATAAACCATTTCAAGTTCGTCATGGTTTAATCTACCAACTGATTTTTTCCTACACAATGGATTATGCAGACTAAAGGTTCACAGAAATTTTTAGTACGCGGCTGAACAGCTGAAGTACCATTTCTCTTTTGTATAAGATCATGTACACCTATTTGGAAATGGTTTATCATATCAAAACGGAATATGAAATATTAAAATGAATAATGTTTAATAATTTTCAGACCAACTTGGTGCCGTACCCCCGCATCCATTTCCCACTGGCCACCTACGCCCCGGTGATCTCGGCCGAGAAGGCCAACCACGAAACGCTGTCCGTCCAGGTCCAGGACATCACCAATATGTGCTTCGAGCCTACAAACTCGATGGTCAAGGTAAGTATAGTATATTCTGATTTAATTATTAATTTTTTTTCAAATCGAATGACTTTTCATTAAGTCGATTTTTAGTTTCAAGTTCGAATGTATCATCAATCTGGTTGAATGTGTTTGTTCTAATATAAATTTATTTGTTCAGTTGTTCTTTTATTTCATAGGTCTTTCATAGGTTTTCGCGGTCAATTATGTAATCTTTTCCGCTGAAATCTATAACTGATTTGGTTTTTTATTTGAACGAATTCATTTTCGGCTCCGAGTTTTTTACATTTTCCCGATTTGCGCAAATGTTATGTAACGTGATTTCAAGTATGGTATCATCCATTTGGTGAGAAGTATTTTAACATGTGGATACTAATATTGTAACACATTTTTCTGGATAATAATATTGTAACTCATTTTTCATATTAAATATTTTATTATGTTCTTAATAATATTGTAAAACATTTGCAGTGCGACCCGCGTCACGGCAAGTACATGGCGTGCTGTCTGCTGTATCGTGGTGATGTGGTGCCCAAGGATGTCAACCAGGCCATCGCCACCATCAAGACGAAACGTTCCATCAAGTTCGTCGACTGGTGCCCCACCAGATTTAAGGTACGTAATTTTATCGTATAACTCTATTTATGTTTGACTATGTCGTACTTTTTTCTCATTTTTATAGTTAACTTAAATTTTAGTCTCAATTGTGTTCAAAGTTTGTAAAATAAAAACATAAAAGAGGTATTTTTTATCTAATTTTTTGATTATCGTAAAATCATAGGCATTTTGAGGCAGAGGCATGATTGAGCTGCGAGATTAATTTAGGCTGTCTGAACTGTTTTACATTTGGTATTGTGGTGAACAACCAGGGTTTAACACATCAAAAATGAATAAATAAATATGGTAGGAAAAAATTCTGTTGCAAACCTTGATCATATTATTCTTTTTATTCTTTTTAATGGCAAAAACAACCAGAACTGTGTTTAAAATAAAAAGGCGTTATCTGATTGCAGGTCGGCATCAACTACCAGCCACCAGCGGTCGTACCTGGTGGTGATGTGGCCAAGGTCCCACGTGCCGTGTGCATGCTGTCCAACACCACAGCTATCGCCGAGGCCTGGGCCCGACTCGACCACAAGTTCGATCTCATGTTCGCTAAACGCGCCTACGTCCACTGGTTGGTGCGGTATTTATATATTTATACAATTTCACTGTTTATTCATTTTGATTTTTCATTTTATTGGGATTTTGAATGGTATGGGGCCCTCAGATTTTTTTATCTTTCAAGTTTTCTAGTAATAAATGTGAATTATAGAATACTTGTTGTTGTTGTTGTAGTTGTAGTTGTAGTGTAGTTGTTGTAGTTGTTGTTGTTGTTGTTGGTGTTATTGATGAAGATGTTATTGTTCTTGTTCTTGTTTTTTATCTTGGTGCACTTGTACGAACTTGTTCAGTCTATGTGAATACCTCTACCTAGCTGGTTCAACCCACCCGCAACCCGCACCCGTTTTTGAAGGGTCACCCGCAGAAATTAGGGAGTGACATGTTCTTGAAACAAAAAGACACCTTAGAATTGCGGCATAGAAGGAGGAAAATGAAAAAAATCAGCGCTACGCGCTCAACTTCATCAATCATAAACATTATTTTTAATTATTCGAGTTATTGTTGCAAGTTGTTGTTTGTTGTTGATGTTGTTATTGTTGTTGTTGTTGTTGTTGTTGTTGTTGTTGTTAATGTTGTTGTTGCTGTTGTTGTTGTTGTTGTTGTTGTTGTTGTTATTGTCAAAACATTAAATTTTTCACATTCAGCCCACCGATAAATTCGTTTGGGAGGGCTGAATGATCCAGCGACAATGGCTATCAATTGGAGGGATCGTAGGTTATTTCTCTTAAAAGATTATTATAATTTTTATTTGTGATCCCTTGAAAGGACATGTGAAAGGTGGCGTTATGATAGGAGAAAGTGCTTTGTAGTTTTTTTCGTTTGGTTCGTTGGTTATCGTTGTTGTTGTTGTTGTTGTTGTTAGCGTTGTTGTTGATGTTGTTGTTATTGTTAGCGTTGTTGTTGATGTTTTTGTTGCTTCTTGTTGTTCATATTCTTGTTCCGTTTTTTACACTTCCAGCGCAAAGTGGTCATCAAATTTCTGGACTTTCGCGGTGAGCAGGAGAAAATCTTCCAAGCCGGCGGCATCACGATGGGACACCTGATATCGGTGAATATGACGATGATCAGCGGTGGGGTGCAGCAGAACGTGGTGCCTGACAAAATGGAAGCATGTCAGTGAGTGAGTCAGTGAGTCAGTGAGTGAATTTTTTATATTTCAGTCTTTGACATCCGTGTACCGCCAACCACAGACTTCGCTGCTTTCGTATCTCAAATCGAAGGCTGGTGTAAAGAGAGTGGTGAAGGGGTGAAAATTACGTGGATGCAGGTTGAGACAGGATTTTTAGTTGTTGTTGTTTGTTGTTGTTGTTGTTGTTGGTTTTGGTTAGTGGTTGCTGTAACTTGTTGTTGTAGTTGTTGTTGTTTGTTGTTGTTGTTAAACTATTATTATTACAGCGTGACTTTATCAGCTCAATGACGGATGTGAGCAGTACGAATCCCTACTGGACCGCGTTCTCCAAAGTTGGTTATCATGGGTTTTTGTTTAATTTTTTCAAGTATTATTGTTTACTTTTTATAGGTTTTTTTTCCATGTGATTGTAATATAAATTTGCAAAATTCAATGATATTTATATTTCCAAGGTATTCGCCGACATGAACCTGAAATTCCGACTTGACATTTTCGTCGGCGCCACCGACTCACGTTTCTTGAGACAGGTTGTTGTTGTTGTTGTTGTTGTTACTGTTGTTGTTGTTGTTGTTGTTGTTGTTGTTATACAAACCGTTATTGTTATTGCAGCTCGGCATCCAGTGCATCAACTTCAGCCCGATGATCGGCACGCCCGTCCTACTGCACGACCACAACGAGTTCCTCAATGAGAATGTGTTCCTCGATGGCATCGGTATTTATGAACGGATTATTCCTAATATAGCATCTGTGCCCTGATTGGCTGATAATATGTGATACATTTAGCCATAAAGGCACTTTTTTCATCGCTTGTAGAAACACTAGCGGATGAAATACAGATAGAACAAAAATATAAGTCCCCCTCTGTCTGTTTAAAAGAGTCGAAATTGTTCCATACGGTGTTGGTAAAATGGGCTAAAATCTGCTAATTACACGTCTTCAGTGTGTGTGTAGAAATACGGGTTTTGCCAGAGTATTTATTTGTATTACATTTCATCTGTTTTGAATCGCTTAGACGGCATTGTGCTTCATAAGTCATGGTTCAGTAACTTTATCGTTCGGTGAGTTTCAGTGTTGTATTAGGCTATTAGAATTAGAATACTGGTCATTACATATGTTACTGTATGGCAGTAATTTTTCTTCGCATTGAGTCTTTTATGCACACAATTTTAGTAAAGTAATTCATCTTATATTCTCACCCATATTCGGTGGCTATGCTTTCAGCAGTTATTTATTTATTATGATACACGATGATTATTTCTTACTGTAGCCTTCGCATCTACACAATTTATAATATGTGTTTCTGTTTACAACAACACGTTGTTGCATATTTTAACACAACATATTGGGATGACTAAAAGACGGCGAATTAATTTCATGTAAATAAAACAGTTGCCGGTGACAAGTTTTTCATGATTTTACTTCTACTAATTGTATTTGATTTAGAATCATGGTCCAACAGCCTTATCGTATCGATTTAGTGAATCATAGTTTTATGCTAGTCATGAGATGTATGCCGTTTTTCTCAAACTGAGCCTTTTATGCTGACAGTTTGATGAAAATGTTCTAGCTTATTTTCAATCCTCACTGATAGTCGGATTCTATGAGTTCAGTTTTTATTTATTATGGTAGAATGTGTCTGTATTGTATCTACATGATTCATAATTAATACGAATTTCTGTGTGCATGTTGGAATGATTAATCGGCAACTAATAAATCGCTTGTTATTGGTAGCTTGAAATTTTTAATATTTGGAAATAATTTTTTTCTTCATTTTACAATGTCTAGAATGAAAAGGCAAAGACGAAAATGCACGAGAAATGTACGGCACAAAACGCCTTATATAGTCATGGGATCGGCGTGTTGCAGTTGCCGTGGTAGATTTTTACCTCGGCGTCGCAGGTATGGTATTATTCGTCGAATACTTATGGGTAGCCGTGCGATTTTCACCAACTGCAGTAACTGACTTACTGAGTCTGGTTGACTGACTGACTTAACTACATTTTTGGTGTGCGCTCTTTGCACACGAAAATAAATTCGTTTATTCTAGTTAAACCTAAATATGTATTACTGAGTACTGACTACTGACACTGTCTGACTTACTGAGTACTGACTGACTGACCGAGTGACTCGATTGACAAATCATAAGTTCTAAGTTCCAAAATTTGGCAACTATCGTTAATCGCCTTATAAGAATGGTTCCTTTCTGTAGAAGATCATCTCATTTAATTTGCGATGGGTTACACTTTAACTAAGACTAGACTAACCGACACAACTGTCTGTTGGACTGACACGGCAGTACGTGGAACAGTTGACCGTATTCAGTAGTTAACAGGGTGCACTCACTCACTCACTCACTCACTCTGTCACTCAGTCTGTAAGCCTATCAGTCACTAGAACTGTGTCAAACTAACAGTCAATTAGTCAGTCTGCACTTCGGTGTGTCATTCAATCAGTCCGTAAGCCTGTCAGTCACCAGGACTATTTTTTACTTTGTCAAAATGTCAGTCAACCGGCGCTTCGGAGTGTTAGTCAACAAGTCAGTAAGCATTTATGTTTCCGGTCTGTCAGTCTCTAGGACTGTGTCTAACTGTTAGTCAGTCAGTCAATCTGTGGTTCTGTGTGTCTGTCAATCGGTCTATTTTCAGTCTGTCAGCCCGTCAGAATCTAGGACTGTGTCAAACTAAAAGTCGGTCAGTTATGCTGTGTTTCTGTGTGTCCGTCAATCCGTCTGTAAGCCTGTCTGTTTTTAAGTCTGTCAGCCTGTCAGTCACTAGGACTGTGTCAAGTTGTGTCAAACAGTCAGTCAGTCAGTCAGTCAGCTGCGTTTGGTGTCATTCACTCACTCACTCACTCACACTCACTCACTCTCACTCATTCACTCACTCACTCACTCACTCACTCACTCACTTCAAAGTCAAAATTTAATGCGAACGAACTTTTTGCTGGTCCCACACGCACCTGACGTGTTGTTCGGTTGAGCTGAAAGCGTTCGTGAAGAAAACAGACACACTGATTGGGTGATGATGACTTTGCCGATGTTTGAATCTATGACCGAATTTGTAACGCATAACATAGATTGAGTAGCTAAAAATCAGTTTGTCGACGCGTTTGAATAAACTTTTGAATTTCCCTACGTCACGTGTTTATTTTTTGTGCCACGTTTCTCAACCAGACTATTTTATGTAACCTGAGTTTCAGTTGAGTTTTATGTTCACTAGGGTAAAGCCGTTGCTACGCAACTGTCTGTTAAGTTTACAAAGATTATTATTCGAACAAACCCGCCGATATAACCCGTTGTTTAAATACTTTAAACTTACCCGATCCATTGAAATCTGACTTAATTGTTAACGTTTTCATTTTGATATTAGTTCAAATTAGAAAATTACAGTGAGAAAACCCGTGGAATATTTTAAAGCCACCTGTAATTTCAAACATGCCACCACTTGTTTTTCGTTCATGGAATACATTCTCATTGGTAACGCCTAACATATTTTTAATTAATCACCTGACATGATAATCCACTCATTCACTCACGCACTCACTCACTCACTCACTCACTCACTAACTCGCACTCACTCTGTCACTCAGTCTGTAAGCCTGTCTGTTTTTCAGTCTGTCAGCCTGTCAGTCACTGGAACTGTGTCAAGCTGTGTCAAACTAACAATCAGTCAGTCAGTCTGCACTTCGGTGTGTCATTCAATCAGTCTGTATGCCTGTCAGTCACCAGGACTATTTCAAACTTTGTCAGATTGTCAGTCAGTCAGAGTCAACCTGCGCTTCGGAGTGTTAGTCAACAAGTCTGTAAGCCTGTATGTTTCCGGTCTGTCAGCCTGTCAGTCTCTAGGACTGTGTCTAACTGTTAGTCAGTCAGTCAATCTGTTGTTCTGTGTGTCTGTCAATCGGTCTGTTTCCAGTCTGTCAGCCCGTCAGAATCTAGGACTGTGTCAAACTAAAAGTCGGTCAGTTAGACTGTTTTTCTGTGTGTTTGTCAATCCGTCTGTAAACCTGTCTGTTTTTCAGTCTGTCAGCCTGTCAGTCACCAGAACTGTGTCAAACTGTGTCAATTTAACAGTCAGTCAGTCAGCCTGCACTTCGGTGTGTCATTCAATAACTCTGTAAGCCTGATAGTTTACTAAGACTAGACTAACCGACACAACTGT
>OZ038444.1:21992951-21997951 GCA_964036265.1 Daptonema setosum
GAATTTTTGCACAAAGTTAGACTATAGTGCGGTATATTAAAGTTCGTACTCAGTTGTTCTGGTATGGGTTTTCTGCAACGCCAGGACCCTTCAGTTCGAAATCATCCCGATTTTTTCGTTTGATCATCGAAATTTGAAAATTTTCTGCATTTAATCGAAAAAATCAAACAATCAATTGAATTAGATTTTTTAAACCTTATTAGCCATAATAATATCCCTACTTCAAGTTTCAAAACTGATCTAGGGAAGAATAAAATAAAACTATGCCTCTGCTTTACTCTGATTTTTTGCAATGTTCGCAATTTTCAATTTTAAGCCGTTTAAAATGCACACAGAACGTGTAATGCTGAAGTCGCCTGCCGTTTCGAATGTTCCAACTTTGGGACATTCAACGTTGAATTGCATAAAGCCATTGCAGTAAAGTGAAACGTCGAAAAAAATATTACATCAGCTTAACCACGTGTTTTTCACCTACCCTCTGGGTTACTTCCTACATTTATGAAAAACTCAAAGTGGAGAAACTTCATGAACATACGAATAGAGGTTTTTCATATTATTAAAAGGTTTTTTCAGTCTACCAAGTTTCTGGCTTATACGACTGCTAAACGTATTTCAGGTCACGAACTTTTTGAATGACCTAATATATATATATTTATATTTCTATCTACATAGGAAGACAGGTTGATATTTAGTGATTTACTACAAAAATAGTTTGGGTAACCAAAGATGAATCTACGCTTTTGACAAAAGTCGAAAATTTTGAAAATCGGTAAAATAACTTCTAGTCGAGATAATCATTCTTCAACAGTTCTTCTCAATGTCCGGATGTAACGTCAAAAGACCCCATTTATTAGGGCTATAAAGACAAGATAAATGCTGAAAAATGTCAACTAATAGATTTTGGTCCGAAAAATTACATACGGAATTTGGCTTATATTTTGCCGGTCGAAGTCAATAAGATTTTTATTTTGTTTTAATTTTATTTCAAACATTATGATAAAGCAGAGTTATGTAAATCTGGAGTCTTATTCGACTGAAGATCATAAAAATACAGGAAAAACCTGATTTTCATCGAAAAACCTGATTTTTACAAAAAAAATCATAGATCGAAAGAAATAGGTCAAATCTGACAACATAATTCAATTTTTACTTATGACTGTGTATTTTAACACCAATCTTTCAATATAAATTTCTTGAGAAATATGATGTCAAAAAGCGGGTCGAGAATTTTGGGCCTCCCTGTATGTAATACATATTACTGTGGGAACTGGATATACAGGGTGTCCCAGCGAGGTGTGATCATTGAATTTTTTTGAATAACTTTCACAGTGTTCTAGATAACGAATTCTACAGGCATTTTTCAAAGTACAATTTTCATTCAATTTAATGCATTTTTTCGAAGTGTTTCTATCCTCAACTTTTTGCCAATTTTTGCTACAAATTGCAGTTTTGTTTTCATTGTCGAATAGAAGACGGAATAATTGATCTTGATCAAAACAAAAACTGTTCTCAGTATTTTAGATTTATGATATTATCTATCAGTGTTGTTTATTTCAAGCCATATAGTTGAACTATCAGAAAATTATTCAATGTTTCATGCGACTTACTTGGCTATAAAGTGTAATTTTAGGGCATGTTGCTGGATCGGCCCGTAAAACACACAATACTAAACCAAATAAATTTTTTTGAGATTCAGCGTATCAGCGGAAATATGTTCTATTTTAAACCTGTGAAATTTTAGGTCGTTATCTAGTACACTGAAAGTTATTCAAAGAATTCAATGATCACACCTCGCTGGGACACCCTGTATGTACATTACATACAATATGGGTATGATGGGTGCACTAGCGGACGAGAAGGGGAGGGAAAAGTGGAATTTCCCCTCTTTGGCGATTTTGAAAAGTACAGTTTGTTTTTCAAGGTGTAGGTAAATGATCTGATTTCTGCCAATTCCCCCCTCTTTGACGAAATTCCCCTCCCTTTGGAGGATTATCCCGTCCGCCAGTGGATGGGTGTGTCAGGGTTTCTGGTTATCAAAAAACACTTTGTGGGCTGGTTACGCACGTATGCAATGAATTAGGTGCAATTTTTGTATGTTATGTAAATGTTATGTGAAAGAGAATTTATTTCTTGAAAATTTGAAAGCGCGGCAAAACAGATTTGAATTCAAACAGCGCACCAAAAAGTGTTTGGCCAACAAGAAACCCTGGATAGGCTGTACATAGAAGGTAAGGTACAAGAAGGTAGAGGAAGGGTGTTTTTAATCAGTCCTATACATGCTGGAAAATGATTTATGTTCGATAATAACAAATTTTTCGGCTATTAAATGTGTGCTGCAAAAAAGAGTTTAGCTTTCTTCAACGAAATGAACTATTCATGTTTGAGAGTTAATTTATTTGGCTAACTTGTATTTTGTTAAAGGAGAGGAATGCTGTAGAATATAAGAATTTTTCAACAATAACTACAATAACTGCTGCAGGATGTTGTCGCGCCATTACCGGCACCAATGCCAGAGCCTGAGCCCTATCAACCCGTCATTGCTCCGGTACCCGCTCCGCCAGCCGACCGCTTCAACACACCAACCTTTATGCGGGTGGTGAACCAACTTGGCCACATTCACCACGGTCTAATGCATCTACGACGTGTTAGTACGGCGGTATTTAGGTACATCGGTATTTAGGTACAGCGGTATTTAGGTACAGTGGTATTTAGGTGCAGCGGTATTTAGGTACAGTGGTATTTAGGTACATCGGTATTTAGGTACAGTGGTATTTAAGTACAGCGGTATTTAAGTACAGCGATATTTAGGTACAGTGGTATTTAGGTACAGCGGTATTTAAGTACAGCGATATTTAGGTACAGTGGTATTTAAGTACAGCGATATTTAGGTACAGTGGTATTTAAGTACAGCGATATTTAGGTACAGTGGTATTTAAGTACAGTGGTATTTAGGTACAGCGGTATTTAGGTACATCGGTATTTAGGTACAGCGGTATTTAGGTACAGTGGTATTTAAGTACAGCGATATTTAGGTAAAGTGGTTTTGAGGTACAGCGGTATTTGGTACAGCGGTATTTAGGTATAGCGGTATAATGCAACTTTTTAAAATTGAAACAGTTTTAATGTAAACATTTCCGACGAAAAATATGTTTTTCAGAGGCAACTTTTCTTTCTCAAACAAAACGTTTACTTATAACCTTTGTTTTCCATTGGGTAAAACATTTTCCCTCCATGAATTTTAAATCCTCTGAATTAAAATGGTTTACGGTAACACCCGTAAATTATTGTTAGATGCCCTTTGGAAATGACTGAGTTATTTTTAATACTCAATATGCTAATCAGTTTAAATGGCTAAAAGTTGTAATCTTCATTCAAAAGCAAAACATAAACGTACCATGATTAATTGAGAGAATTTGAATTGTGAATTTTAGAATCAAGTAAATTTTCTGGAATGCCTATTTTCAAGTTTAATATGCTAAAATCTTACGAAACGTTTCATGTGAAACATGATGATTCATGCTGAAACGCAAAAATTATTGAATTGAGTAAGCTATTGTTTTCATATTGACAACCGACTTCGTTTCAGGTTTGCCACTGCAACCAAACGTCGGTTCATCATGGGAGTCCGGCCCGTACAGCAGCGGCTGATCTATCCGCTGGTTCCATTGAACAGGCCAACTTGCAGACAGCCTTGAACGCCACCAGCAGCGCCAGAATGAGTCCGGCCCGTACAGCAGCGGCTGATCTATCCGCTGGTTCCATTGAACAGGCCAACTTGCAGACAGCCTTGAACGCCACCAGCAGCGCCAGAATGAGTCCGGCCCGTACAGCAGCGGCTGATCTATCCGCTGGTTCCATTGAACAGGCCAATTTGCAGACAGCCTTGAACGCCACCAGCAGCGCCAGAATGAGTCCGGCCCGTACAGCAGCGGCTGATCTATCCGCTGGTTCCATTGAACAGGCCAACTTGCAGACAGCCTTGAACGCCACCAGCAGCGCCAGAATGAGTCCGGCCCGTACAGCAGCGGCTGATCTATCCGCTGGTTCCATTGAACAGGCCAACTTGCAGACAGCCTTGAACGCCACCAGCAGCGCCAGAATGAGTCCGGCCCGTACAGCAGCGGCTGATCTTTCCGCTGGTTCCATTGAACAGGCCAACTTGCAGACAGCCATGGATGGCGCGGCGAGCGTAAGAAGGAGTCTGGCCCGCGCTGCACCAGCAGGAACTCACCGTCACAACAATCTGAACAATTGCACAAACTCAACTCAGGATCAGGATCCTGAACTTAAAAGACGAAAGATGGGGTCTGAAACCTCCAACTTTTCCTGGGATTTCGAAAAGCCGTTCCGAAATGAAATGAAGAAGGTTAAGTCAGTATACTCCGCTACCTCACTCACTCACTCACTCACTCACTCACTCACTCACTCACTCACTCACTCACTCACTCACTCACTCACTCACTCACTCACTCACTCACTCACTCACTCACTCACTCACTCACTCACTCACTCACTCACTCACTCACTCACTCACTCACTCACTCACTCACTCACTCACTCACTCACTCACTCACTCACTCACTCACTCACTCACTCACTCACTCACTCACTCACTCATTCACTCACTCACTCACTCACTCACTCTCTCACTCACTCACTCACTCACTCACTCATTCACTCTCTCACTCACTCACTCACTCACCCACTCACTCACTCACTCACTCACTCACTCACTAACTGACTCACTCACTCACTCACTCACTCACTCACTCACTCACTCACTCACTCACTCACGGTTAAGAACCCAGCTGTGCTGCCGAACCGCAAAATTCCGCACCAACGGGTAGTCCGTTTGATTCAGACGGGACCTGAAAATCGTGAGATTGAACAGGTTTGTTCCAATACGAATAATGAATTTTCGTTAATATAATTTCATTGAATTTGCTTTGGTTATTTTTTCGCAGGAAACGATGAGTTTGTGCAGAGATTTCGGCATCATT
>OZ038444.1:22000451-22004315 GCA_964036265.1 Daptonema setosum
GGCATTCACTCATCGCTGATTCTGCAATGATAAAGAAGGAAAATCATTGAAACTTTATTGGCGCAAAACTTTAGAACAGTTAAAAGAACCCAAGAACCACTTGCCGACGAGACAGGGAGAGATAAGTGGGATTGTCCCTTTTTGGCAGTTTCAAAATTTTTAGTTTGTACCTCAAGGTGTAGGTAAAAAGACTTGATTCTGTCAAGTCCCCCGTTTTGGAGACATTAGCTTGCCTTTTGAGGCTTGACTCGTCCGCCAGTGCCAAATCTAAACCAACGCAAAACTATTCACTGGATTTGAGAAACTTTCGGTTTCACTGGCTAGCTATGGCGAGCATCACAGCATATACAGGGTGGCTGTAAAGTAACGACGCGGTTTATGGCTATCCATTCCTCAAAAAAGTTATGTTGTGTGACCAGTGTTTAATTCGCCAAACCAGCGTGAAAACACCTGAAAAATCAAATTATGTTGTCAGATTTGCCGTATTACACTTCATTTGTTGGCTTTTTGAGATTCCTCCCGAAAAGCAAGATTTTTTTACTTCTTGCATTTTATACGGATTTTTTTTCAATAACAACTGCGTTATAGGATTCTAAAAGTCTCAAATTTTTGCAGTTTTTACCATTTGTAAAGCTTTTATGATTCTTAAAGTGTCTTATGAAATTAAATTTGTGTTATTGAAGTTATAAAACTATGAAAATTTAGAATTTCCAAAAAAAATCTCGATTTTTCTTTATTCATTGAGATTTTTTGATTGTTAAATAGTAGGAATTGTCTTTGTTTTAGGAATTTCACAGCACAAAACTCCAGTTAGAATTGGTTTGTATTAATATGAATCCTTGTTGAAACGAATTGATACTTACATAATTCGTAAAATTTTCGTTTGATTTCGTGAAAATTCGGTCATTATTGTTGACAAACATTTAAAAATCTCGTTAAATTTTATTAAAAACATCGTGAGCAATGCTATATCAAAATGAATTCCATAAACAGAAGTTTTAGCATTATTACATACATATAGCTGAGCTGGCATGTAAAAACTATTTACGCATAATATTTTTTTCAGGAAACAAGAGCCCAGAAAACGCGTCGTTACTGTACTGCCACCCTGTATGTTCATATTGTACATGCGCAAATGAAGTAGTTTTCAAAATAATGACAAAATTGCAACCACTCTCCAAACTTTTTGAAAAATTTTAAGCTTTAATTACTTGCAAAACATGGCTACGTATAACACGCATGTTTACGTCACTGTCCTGAAGCTCAAACTGAAATTGCGCATTCATAAATGGCAACAAAAACCCATATTATACTGCTCATGATTGATTATGCAAAAAAATTGAATTGGGTTTACTAGCAAAGAAAACTCATGCGTAAGATTTTTCCTTCAGTGTCAGTTGCATACGAGATTTCAAATTCTGAAAATGGCTCAAATTAAAGGATTTTTTTTTCTGAAGTGCTTTCATCTTCAGTATAACAACCGGTAATTCTTCCATTTTTATGCATGTTTTTGAATTAATTACAGGTCTTTTGCCTCGAAGAGGTGAGCGCAGCCAATTTCCCCAGTAAGATTTTTCTCCTTCAACTATGATCGAAAGTGTTACAACGTATTGCATAATGAAATACGAGCAGTATATGTCCGTCTTTTTCAGGCCAAGGTCACCAAGGTTCAACGCATATGAATAATTGAGACTGTTATCGTTGCTACTGGAGAAACAGTGCCCCACAATGAAGACTGATCATTGATTGTAAACTTACCAATGTATGTCTGTAAAAACATTATTCGAAAAAAACACTTATTCATGATCGTTTTAACTATTATATTCATCATTGTTATAATATTATGTTCACGAAGAAGTTTATTTTGTGTGATAAATTTTAACATAAACATTGATCAAGTGCGCGATTCTCATTTCTATGTTAATTAACTTCTATCTTTTGTAACTATATTTGTTGATTAAATTTATTTTATGAATTTTTCGTTCCTCTGATGCGCAACTGCACATTTTATTAATTTTATCAAAATGTCGTTGATTTTGAACAGATGTCAGAACAGATGTGATGTGTCATGGCCTTCACTGAGCTAAGATGGTAACGCGCTCAATCAGGGCAGAAAGCAGAATTTTACGTTGAAATGGAGTCGGTCAGTCAGTGAATAAGCGCAAGTCCAAGTACATACAGGGTGGAGCAAAAATAAATATGCATTTGTAGGCGGTCGTTTTCTCAATTTAATTTTACGCAATGTTTAAGATGTTATAATCCAGATAAACGTAATAATACTTATACGTTTTTATTACGATGTCCATTTCACCGTAATTTAACTTGATTTCTATTGAAAACCATGATTCCGCGTTTTTTGTGTTTTATTCCTAATTTTAACATCTTATTTGATCTCGTGGTTCAATCAAAATCCTCCATATAGGATAAGAAATGTGAAAAACTCTTACTTGATGTATCTGAACGAGAATTGAATAATCCCAACTCAGAATGTATCAGTGGTTCAATTTAGCACGGATGATATTTACGCTGTACTGTATTCATGATAATTGCAACAAATTTCGCGGTTTTTTGGTTTCTTTCCGAAGAAATGGATTTTAGGGTTTCAATAGACTCTACGATACTAAAATATTCTGGTAAACATGAATTGTGTTGTTCTCAACAATTTCAGCTAAAAATATGAACTTTGAAACTCACCATGTTTGGCTAAAATCTGTTATATTCCTAGACAGGCGGCACTTTATCCACGGCATGAATTTTCTGCCCGTCTTAACACGTTTTCAGAACATAAAGCACTATAAAACATACCAACAGCAATTTTCGTCAGATAACAGTTGATATGACTGGTTTACATACAAAAATCAGACACGCGACCGCAAAAAAGACATGGACATCACAATCTTGGCCCATTACCGCTCTATTCTCCAAAACGTACTTTGAACAAGAAAACTACTTTTTAACATTCAATTTACCGGTTTCGCAAAATAATGCAAGTTTTAAGTTGACAACTTATAAGTGTCACACGAATTAGGAGTGTATAAGTTGTTGTAACTTTTGTATTCTTTTTATTGTTTCACGGCTCGATGCACAACTGTAAAATGTTCAGAATAAAAATGCAACGCAAAGTAATGGTGTCGGAATGGGCTTTATGGTAACGCACACTAACGAACACACCGTAGAATTAAGATACATTTGCGCCGTCTGTGTAAGCGCGTGCAGCAGAAAAAATGTCGCTCCTGGTCCTGAAACATTACTTTTCTACTCGCGGATGAGTCAACCCAGCGGAGGGAGTGATTTTTTTGAAGGAAAAAGAGAATCGGCACTCTTCAGGTCATTTTAGACACGCTTAAGGAAATACATAAACTTTTTTCTCGTTTAAAGGGAAGGAAACTCCACTTGTTCTTTCCCTTTTCATCCGCTAACGGTGACAAATAATGTTTCAGGAACGACTTTTTTCTGCTGCACGCGCTTACCCAGACGGCGCGGATACGCTTTATGCAAAACAGATCAGGATGGATATGTTATGAGCATGGCGCAACAGTAGTTGAGAGTGCCACATCACTCACTCACTCACTCACTCACTCATTCACTCACTCACTCACTCACTCACTCACACACTCACTCAACGCAAGAAAACTTACGGAAACTACGATGGTTTTCACCATGTAAAAAAATGGTTGTTGTTGGGAAAAATTCTTTTTTACAAGTGCGAGTTAGTGAACTTTAATGTGTCAAAGTTCCATGCTAATTTTTTGAATAAGCATTTTCATGTTTCGCTCATTAAAATGAAACAGGTTTCTGAAAAAAACGCACACCTTAATTTAAAAATTTGAAATTATTGTGCGTGTCAAAAATGTTACAGAAAAC
>OZ038444.1:22004515-22020566 GCA_964036265.1 Daptonema setosum
TTCATATGCCACACATTGTTATTACCTTATGACATGAGCCCTAATTATGAATTGCCAGCCATGACCGAAAGCCAAAAGCCACTACTGTTTTGTCCGACGAGGTCGTCGGTTTGGTGACAAGTGGAATGTGATACGGAGCTGATGGCATGATCACCCATCCGCTCCGATCACCACACCAGTTGCCACTGGCCAACGTCACGCGTTGGCCCAGCAGCACCCGTTATCGCCCGCTAAGTATCGCCCGCCGTGCAACACATCACGTGCATGGTATATGTATGTAGCTATATAAAATCCAACCAAACAGTCAATCGGTCAGTCTGCAGTCTGCCACTTTTGCCAGTGTGGCCATCGCCACCAATGTAGCCTGGCGACCCCCAATTATTAGCCCCGCCATCATCATTCTTTTATTATTATATCTTGATATATCTTAATATTAATTGTATCTTTATCTCCCATTCTTTTATTATATCTTTATATTTTATGGTTACATTCTATATCTTCTTAATATCTAGTTCTATAACGTAATTCCATACTGAGTCTGTATTACTAATCTACTAAATGCCCCAATGTTAAATTCCTAATAAACTATTCTAAGCCGTTCATTCTCATGTCTAAATTCTGCAACTAAGCCCAACAAACACATTAACCTTAGCCCGCAAATTAACTTAGTAAGCCTAAGATTAAGACCTAATAGGAATAAGTTAGTGGTATGTAGTTGATCCCTAAGTTAGCCCTTTTAAGCCAGGATCACCTCATATCAGTTAGATAGCAACTTATATTAAATAATATTGACATGACAGTATATTATCTTATCACTTAGCTACCGTTTTACTGCGCAAATTAATTTTTACTTATAACAAATAAGAACAAAGCATTAGATTTCTTTCTGAGGTTGGATTATTAAAAAAATCTTATGTCGCGACCGACCATGACATACTTTCATGAACGAAACCTACGGTGAAGCAGAAGCTATATTTTATTACTTTTATAAGCTAATAAAAACAGAAAATCCGTTTCCGCTTCTTTTTTGATTTGCTCAACCGCATACGCCTTGAAATGTGTTTGGATTACATAACTACGTTACCTTGCATTATTATATATCGAACAGTCAAAGGGGGTTAATTCTAGCAGTTTTAGTTATAATTTTATCTATCCGTATAAAAACAGAAAATGTTATATATCAGTATGGAATGATGGATTATCCATCCTATATTATTATCCTCTATTCACCTGCGAAGTTTACAATTCCATCACTTTAACATCTTACTCTTTTACGCATAATTTTTTTCTGAGCAGCACCTGTTTATTATGTTGCATTGAGCACGTTTGCTGTGTCCTGACAACCCGACGTTTGTTACCCGGTTTGGCACTGGTATGGCTCATGGCACCACCGATCGAGCCGATACCCGACGAAGTGGCTGCTTCACCAAATGACAAGTTCTTTGAAAGTTCCGCATTCAGATGACGAAGTTGGTCCAGTTCCGCCATATTCGCGGGACCTGAACATACAACTTAAAAATTCAAATTTATTAAATTTTCTAATAAATTGGCATTTTCTTTAATCATAAAAAATATGACATAATCTTTGTTACGAATAAACTTTTCATTGCGTCGTTATGTATAAACTAACCATAGGAGTCAACTGACTGCTGCGACATCAACGACGGACTGGCAGACCGCGATCGCTGATGTTGTTGGCGCTTCTCACTGGATCTCAGACTTGACGAAACGGAATCGCGAAACCTGCAAGCTTGGTACTGCATTTAACAGAGTTGATTTTTTCTAATTGTACTTTGTTCAATTCGCGGTAAGTTCATCTTTCAAAGCTATTGATATTTTGTCACACTCTATAGAAGATAATGAATCAAATAATCAAACGAACAGTTATCACCAATAACATGATACAAACGAGATTTTGAACCAATTAAAACTACGCATTTGTCGAATTAATCAACTACAACAAAACTTAGGCTTTATCAAAGTACAATGTTGTTATGTAGGCTGTAGCCTTATTTGTATATTTTAAATTTATTCAGATTATGTTATCACCAAGATCAGCTGTCAACAATAAAACATAAAATTATCAAACCTGAAATCGTGATTTGGTGAGCTCAGATGGGAATGTGTGGATGATTTCGGTGGTTTTGATGGATAAGGCGAGAAACGACGTTTGGTCGTTGAATGAGAAATGGAAGCGAAAGAACGCCAGGCACTGTTCGATTGACTAGAGACTGAGAATGACGGTTGTTGTTGTTGTGAGGAAGGTTGAGTTCGGAGTAGTACAGTTGCGGACTGAGTTTGTTGTTGCTGATGTGCCGTATTGTTGATGAACGAAGATGAAGCTGGTGTTTCGATCGAGGCGGTGCTTGAGGGTGGTACGGTGGTTAAGGTGAGTCTGGAAAACAATAAAAAAAATTATCAACAAAGCTCAGTCCGATTATCATTTTGTCTTTTAAACACGGTCATATCATATCAGTATCATTGCAAAAAGAATGATTAATGAAAATGCTTAATGACCTTTCGATTTTTCAGCTCGATGTGAAGTACACCGGATTGGAAAAAAATACATAGAGGCATATGCTTCAATTCACGGAATACATCCTTACGACTGAAACACAATAGGTTTCGAACCCAACCTGTTCAGATGTTCGCTGAACTCAGCTGACGGACTGCATTGACCCGATCCAGATGAAGCGGCAAGACTCGGTGAAATCGATGTCGTCAGTTCACCACCATTACCAGGGTTTCCTTTACCATTCGATTGATTCACTGTCGTACTTTCTGCATCGGCAAACTTCACGTTCTGATTTACAGCCACCGAGAGCACGGGGGTCCTTGGTTCCATGGCTGAATCGTTTTTCGGTTGAGCACGAATGTCGTCGACGTGAACCGTTATTCGACCGTTCAGTTCTTCTCACCGAAGACGATGATTCATTGATTTTGCCGGTTAATTCGTTGAGTTTCTCTTCAGATGAAAAAAGAGTACTTTCGATGCTCCGATGACGGCGACGGTCCGATGGCTGACGCACTATTTTCGGCGGTGTTTTAGACATTACCAATGACGGTGATCTGTGGGAACCTTCAAAGAAGAAGATTTTTACACAATACAATCGTAAGTTAGATGATGATAAATCAAAAAAACGCCAAGAGAAAAAAACGTTTGAGCTTGAGGTTGACTATGACTACTGATCAAAATAAGCTATTTTTGACTTTTAAAATACACCAGCCAGTAGAAAATTTTACGGAGAATCAGATACACAAGCTTAACGTTGAATAATCCGGTTATTATATACGGAAGATAATTCGAGAATTCATTCAACAATTTGGCAACTAACTGACAGCGTGACAGTGCGGTGCTTGGAGAATAGATTAATCCATAAGTCCTCTACAGGGTTCCATAAATTTTCTACAATTTTTTATAAATTACGGTAGGTTACTGTAATTTCAAATTATTTTTTGTTTTTCATGATATTTAGTTTAGGTCGAAAACAAGAATCATGAATAAGGTATTTTCGAGGGCGCTGAATCCGAATATCATATTCATTTTTGAATCAGACGTCTTGTTGATTGTCAAATTAGATTTATTTAGAAATCTCTGAGTCTCCAGAATACCTAATGCACACTTATATCTTGAAAACGTTGACTACAATGTTTCCAAAACATCTGAGTCTAACTATGAAACCATTTGTATATAGCTAGGTATCAATGAGGCTCAATTCTTAAGTGAAAACTCACTGCCTCAATATTATGGAAACTGAAAGTCATGCTAAATTAAGTGTTAAATAATTACATTAGCTGCTCGAAAAAAACATTCTTCGAAAATGTGTAGATGGAGAGCATAGCTTATCTTCTTTGATCAGAAAGAGAAGCTCCAACAAATGTCAAAAATTAAATCGCTATATAGAACGACTCTTTAACTCACCATATACTAAAAAACTGATTGTATTTTATTAACCTTAGTGATACCATCTGAACTTGATGACTGCATCTGCATGTCATACCATAATCGAACAGCCGGACGTCCAGAATCACCTTTTCGAAAAATTGGTTTATAAGGTAAATTTCAGTGAGCTTTACATTTAATTCATAAAAAAACTCTCTATCAATGACTCATGAAGAAGCGCACAGTCTTTTAAAGATATTATTAATGAAGTTTTAACACAAGCAGAAAGGTTGAAATAAGCTTAAGTTCAACAAGTTCTTCCACTTCTCTGATAGTTAAACACTTCGGGTTTTGGATACTGTTAAAAGCGCTCTTATTTGCCTCTGATTAGATTTCCTGTCTCACCTAAGAGTAAAAGCTTATATAGTTAGCTTAATAATCCTTGCATCGTCGGAGCGAGTTTCGAGTACACAGAATAAGACAAGAACATAGAAGTTTTTCAAGTTTTTCACTACAAAAAGTCCTGGTTAGGCAGCTAAACTGTAACAAATTTTGGCTTTTGGTACGGCATGCGTTGACGTTTTTGGCACTGAACACTTCACAATCGTTATCTCCTAGTTCAGAGCTAAGAATAAAATGTTCCAATGTTGCCAGATGGTTTTTTCATTAAATTTTCTTTTTCGGGAATTGAAGTCTTAATCAAAAGTTTAACAATCAGAGATTGTGAAGAATACCGTAATATACATAAAAAACATAAAATTTTATATACCGTAACCAAAATCGTAATTAAAACCGTAATCAATACCGTACACTTGATTACGGTAGAAGACTTATGGATTAATGCGTTATCCGCACGCCGACAGTGCAAAACGGAAAACTGAAACATCAAGGGTGCTTTCAGAGTAAAAAGGAAAGTAAAAAGGAAAGTAAAATGGAAAGTAAAAAGGAAAATCTGTAAAACAACCGACGCGAAAATATAGACGTGAGACTCGAATATTCAGAATTTGAATTTGACTGGCCAATCAGCGTAGCGCACTGGCCAATCAGGATAGCGCTGTGTGCGCAGCCCTCAGCGCTCATTGGCTGCTGCATTTGAATTTGAATTATTTAATATTTAACTTTGGGAATATTCCGCTTTGGACACCTGCGTTGTTTTACAGATTTTCCTTTTTACTTTCCATTTTACTTTCCTTTTTACTTTCCTTTTTACTCTGAAAGCTCCCCAACGAAACATTAGGTGAAAGCGTACCTAGAAATCTTACTACGCTTTTTATTCTTTTTCAAGCCATTGTTTTACAGTTGTAAGTTTTTTGCGGCAAAAAAATAAGACAATTGGTTTTACACACGTATAAATCTTGGCTACTAAATTAGAGCCTATAGCCAATCCAGGGTTTCTTGTTAGCGAAAAGCTTTTTGGCGCACAGTTTGAATTCAGTACTGTTTTTATCACGCTTTCAAAACTCAGAAAAACAAGCATTTGTTAACCAAATAAACTTTTTGGCGCGCGGTTTGAATTCAAATTTGTTTTTGGACAACGGCCCCATACACGTCCAAAGCCTGACTAATCTAGATTAGCCTAGGCTAATCTACATTAGTCAGGCTTTGGACGTGTATGGAGCCAACGTTCAAATTTTTTAAGAAATTTTTTTTTCACTCATCAATATGACTGCATGCTGACACTGTGTTTTTGAAGAAATTATTTTTGATAAAGATATACTTTGGCCAAGCTATAGCCTAGGCGAATCATTTTCATAGTAAGTATGCCCATGGTTAATCTTGATTAGCCTCGGTTTAAATCCTGGCTGATCTAGATTAGCCTAGGATAAACAAGAATCAGAAATGTGTGAACAGAAAAAATAGGTAAAAACAAAAAATAATAATATTTGACCTTGTGACTGAGTCTAAACTCATTAGAAGCGTAATTCAGTGATTAACCAGAAGTATTTAAAAAAAACTTGATGTAAAACACGAACTTTTAGTGGAGCTACAACTAACAAAGGGGTCCAAGACCTCAGATTTTCTTACACCTTAGCTCCCTTCGTCGTATGCTCACGAGTGATAGAGAAGGGAGTTTTTATGAAAGAGGGCAACGGCAGGATAGAAGCAGGGAATTAACACTTCAGAGACAAAATTTCATGTTTCGCAATAGCAGAAGAAAAAAATATTTCACCGAATATTATGTGAGCATATATGCAAAATGGTGCAATCAAGTGACAGTCAGGATTCAGATCAGACTAGGTTGGTCCTGCCCGCAGTGTATTTGGATAGGAAAATCTATTCTAGGCTAATCTAGATTAGCCAAGATTTCAGCCGAGGCTAATCAAGATTAGCTATGGGCATATGTACTTATATACACTGGCGGACGAGCCAAATCTCCAAAAGGAGGAAAATTTTGTCGAATAGGAGAGAATAAGCAGTTTTCAGGCTATTTTACCTACACATTAGGAAACAAGTTCTAGCTTTCGAAATCGCCAAAGAGAGGGGAACTCCACTTATCCCACCCCTTCTCGTCCGCTAGTGCTTATACACTAAGAAAAAAGTTTAGCCAGGATTTAGACGTAGGTGGGGCCGGTGATACTGTTCAAGGTGATTGAGAATTTACGAGTTTCCAATAATAAATTAGTCTGACACGCACAACTTTGCTTGTAAACACCTTTTCTGCATAACTTTTTATTTTCGATTGGTGCACCGGTCATTTTCTAAAAACAACATAAAAAATTTGTTTAATCAGCGTTTGACCAGATTTTCAGATTTTTTTTATTTGATCGCAGGAAAATCACAAAAAATATTAATTGCCGATGCATTTTAGAAATATTAGTTCGTTAGGTAGTTAATCAAGTTTGTTTGTTTGTTTATTTGTTTGTTTGTTAGTTTCAGGTAAGCCAACCATCGAAGCTTCAACTTTTCCTATAGTAGAGTATACTATCCAAGCTTGATCAACGTAATAAAACTAAACTAAGCATTTGGAATTCAAAATTTTTTTTGCGTAAATATAAAAAGATCGCTTATTCAGCCGAGGAAATAACAACACCACGATTGCATAAGGTTGGTTGTTTGTTTTCCACGTTATAGTTATTACATTTGGTGAGTAATTCATCCTCAGTTGATTTTGATTTACATGTTTTGAATGATTTACTTTTTCTGGTGTTTTCGCACGGCGTCTGTGTTTCATCTACAGTTTCATCACGTGTAAGAAATTTCATTTCATTATTAACCCACTGTGCTATTGCTTTGCTCTGTCTCAATCAGGAGTTCATAGTTCTAACTGTTGGCGTTCACTCGTTTAACCACCAAATTTAGATTTTTCAAATGAAGTATTGGTTTATCAATATACGCTCACTCAATAACTCACTCATTATATTGCCCACTCAGTCCTTTGCTTACTCACTCCACTCCCATACTCATAAATTCATTCCACTTTCTTTGGCTCTGCCCTCTGACTGACCAACTCACCCACTCCCTCACTCACGCACTCATTCCCTCAAACTCAATTACTCAGTTACTCACTGACATACTTACTATCTCACTCACTCACTCACCGCCGTACTCACTTAGTTTGATTCACCCATTCATTCACTCACTCAATCGCCGACTCACTCACCGACTCACTTACTTTCTCACTCGCTCACTAACTCACTTAACTCACTCACTCGACTCTGAGTATCAGAATTCAAAATAAATTAGTTTAAAAAGGGGCCCTGTCCTTTCAATCGAGTTTGATTGGGAATCTTTGTCTCCCATAAAAAATCAGAAAGCTAAGAAGAGAATCGGAGTAACGTAATGATCATCTAGAAAGAAAAACAAAATATTGACTGCTATGAAACCACAAAGTAGTCAGCTTCTAACATAAAAAAAGAAAGAAAAACGATCGTGATGTTCCTGCTCTGCCCGGAAACATCAAAAAACTTTTGACAGGGAAAGGGAAGTCGTCAGTCATTTCCGTATATTGTTTTTATCAGTAACTCATTACCGTAACCATCGCCTGTCTGGCTGTCTAGTCATAAAGTTTTTCAAGTTTTTTTCAGGTTCATCGCCGTAATGGCTATGACAAATTACAAGTCACAAAAAATGTTGACCCTGTCTAGTCTTATCGCCTGTCTATTTTTAGTCCATATGGTGAAAACTGGTGGTTCTGGTTCTTCCTGGTTCGAAGCCTGACTCAAGATACATGGCCCTAAAAAATCGGCCTGGGATTTTATCCATTGCCCATTAGTTTATTCAACCCTCAGTTCACTACGAAAACAATGATATGATATTATTCAACTGGTGTGCCTTGATGGTTTCAGTCAGGGGTGGGCCGGGTTTTTTGGCGTTTTGCAGGGGGTGGGGGGGGGGGGGGGGGTAGCTGACCGAAAACCCCGTCCTACCCGCCCTGTCCGAAAAGTGAGGGGGGTAAGGTCGGGAAGGGGGGGTAGGAAAAAAATTTTTTCGCCAAAAGGTTTGTTTTTTGTTTGTTTTTGCTAAAAATTCTTCTATTATAGGGTATAAACATCACATGTACCGGTTTTTTCAGGTTTTAACCAATAAAATTGACCCAGAAAACGTGTTTGTTCGAAAAAAAATTCTCACAGCCAAAATTTTTTTTTAAATGAGCCTCAAAATCGAGGTTTTGAGGCCGATTTTCTCAAAAATTTCGAGTAGGGGGTAGGCGACCTAAATTTTTGTCTAGGGGGAGGGGTAGGCTACCCGCCGACCCTGAAAAGTGGGGGGGGGGTAACCCACCCCAACCCCCCCCCCAGCGGCCCGCCCCTGGTTCAGTAAATGAAGAAGTCCCAGTAAAAACCGTATCTCTATATTTCGGGTAAACTGAAACGAGTAACTTAACTGTAACAACGGCAATAACAGAATAACAAATGTAGCAAAATAAGTATCCAGAAAAACACAATTACAGTCATCAGCTGTTCAAACAACTCGTTCGAATATAATATGATTTTCACGGTAGTCATATTGCGGTGTTGTACGTTGTAACTATGGATATGTATGATGTATTTAATGTATGGATGAATGAATTGTTGTACTAGTATACTCTACTATACTAATATCAACAGGTCCACTGTTCACACACTAGTTTAGTATGTTCATACTTTTTATCAAAAAGAACAAAAATTTTAAAGTAATGTTTACGATCTTCAATCTGTTAACTGAAGACTGCTTAGTAAATTGGTAGTTATAAAACACCATTTTATTTTTATAGCGTCATATAACCGCATTTTCTCGAACTGTATGTTCTCATGTGATATGGTTACACACACATATAAAATTAATATAAGCAAAAACAACCGTCTTTGTTATTCAGAGAATCCAAGCGGCATTTAACAGCAGATTTACATATATGCTCCTATCCGTTAACATGGCCACTGACGGACGAGCCTAACCTGTAAAGATAGGGGAATTTTACCAAAGAGAGGGGAATCGGCAGTTTTGAGCTTCTTTTACCTACACCTTAAACTCGGCAACAAGGGGGGAATTCCACTTTTTCCCACCCCTTGTCGTCCGCTAGTGAACATCATGACTGCTTTGTCAGCATTGAATATGATTTCCCGAGAACATGAGCTAAAAATAATGTGTGTGTACATACAATTGCGGCGGTAGCTAAAATTCGTTTTGTATTATAGTTGGAATTTCGGACCACCTACTTAGCTGATGCTATAGTTTTGGATGGAGAACAGATGAGCAAAAAAGTCAGTATAACTGTAATAAAATGAATTGAATCAACTTAGTTGTAGCTGATTCTCCTGACTAAAATGCTAATGCATTGGGGCGATTAGGTAAAAAAGCGATTAGATCACTTAAAAACTGGCTATGATGAATGGGTTTCTGTCAGAAAATTCATGAGATTTATTGATATTTTTTTAAACTCTTTAACTAACATGAAAATCATTTAACGTTTACTAAAAGTTACATTCCTAACTTCATAAGAAATTTTTTAATAGATTTTTTCAGTTTCATCTTCATTTATCTTACCCGTTTTTCATTATTTTCCTATTTGCATTTTACTCCTTCTACACTACACTAAATGATAATAAGGTCACTAAAACCTTACAGTATTCTATGTTCATATCAATTTATCCACCAATCACTGATCAATTCACTTATCTCAAGATTCCATGAGTTTTAGTAGTTTTTTGGCATCCAAGCAGCTATAACAGATTAGGTTAACGTATTCACATAGACTGGTTGATACCATCACTAAAACCGTGCAGTACTTTGACTTTTAATGTTATCATTGTTTAGCTCGGTCAGTTAATGTCTCGTGAATTGGGTGTTGTGGGTGTGTTGAACCAGCTGGAAACAGCTTGGTCGAGGTATTTTTGTAGACTGGTACCGTACTGTCACGAAAACCGTACATTATTCTATGTTCTTATCAATTTTGTTTACTCCTGATTTACCGTTCCTGGTGCTGGTCAACCCTGGGTTGGGTGTAACTGTAATATATATATAACTAGCGTTAAACTTTGTAGTAGTTCTACTACTCATTGTAGTACTTTTCATGCTACTAGATATATGTTCGATTGAACAACTAATCAACTAGATTTTGGTGAATTATAATTTAGAAAATTAGAAATATAATAAACAGTGAATATGAGCTCTGGTGGTCAGCGAGAAACACGTGTTGGCAGCGATGGATTTGAGAGTGTGGTACAGTCGTTTGGGACTGGCAAAGGTAGTGTTATTATATTATAAGTAAAAAGCTTCTTAAGATCCAGTCAAATGTCAATAGTAGACACGTTCCATTTCAACACAAGAAAACACCCTCTGAAAATGGAGAATCCATGTTATACCATTGAGTTGCGTCGAATACTAAAATACAATAACGTAGCATAACCAATTTGTTTCGATCGCTCATTTACAGCCTTTGTTATTTCATTCACCCCGTTATTAATATTTATCCACTGAACAACTCATTTAGTTACTTTTTCACTCTCTGACTCATTCACCCAGTCAATCAGTCACTCACTCACTTACTCACTCATTCCCTCACCTACTCAACATCTATCCCACCCACTCACACACCGACTAACTCTCACTCATTCACTCAGTCAATCAGTCACTCACTAACTCACCAATCACCATCTATCTCACCTACTCACTCACTAACTTTCAGCCGACTGCAACGGTAAGATGGCAGCCTCGTCCCAGATGTCTGACGGTGAACTCACCAATGAAGAGTGGATCAAGCGCAAAGTCGCCTTAATCACGGGTGTTACCGGCCAGGTTATTAGTCATTCCTTTTCCTTTTTCTTTCGCTTTGTTTTCGTTTATTGAATCATACTTGTAAGTTGTAGCTCGTGTTGAGGTTAACTGTTCGATTGATTCAGTCATTTTTCTACTAAAATTCATATTCGAAATTAAAACCAAATCACAGATAGAGTGGAATAACGGTCACACCCTATTTACCCCTGAGCAGGGGCGGGCCGCTGGAGGGGGGGGGGGGATAAGCCCCCCCCCCCAACTTTTTAGGGCGAGCAGATATTTAAAAACTTGATTTTAGGCTCATTTAAAAAATGGTTGTGATAGTTTATTCTAGAGAAAGGTGGCATGGCCACGTGACGAGGGAGGTGAATAATCGGTTTTTTTTCAGGATGGCTCGTATCTGGCTGAGTTTCTGTTGGCCAAAGGCTACAAAGTTCATGGTATAATTCGGCGATCGAGTTCATTCAACACGGGACGTGTGGAGCACTTGTATGCTGATCCTGTCACGCACACCGCGGGAGGTTGGAATGTCACTAACTTAGTCGGTCATCCAGAAAAGTAGGCAGTCAGTTCAGTCCATTCGGTCAGTCAGTCGGTCAATCAATCACTAAACCAGTCGATTATTCTGCACACCGCTGGTGGCTAGTATGTAAAAACCTTATTCCGTCATTCAGGTAAGTAAACTGTCAATCAGTCAGCCAAACAGTCCGTCAATCAGGCAGAATTACAAAAGCTACCCCTTTTCTCTTTTGTATATTTTTTCTTCTCTAAGTCAATTCAAACTTAGGCATTGGCTTTTTTACATGCCTATGTATCAGGCTTAGGCTTAGAAATGACTTTCTGCTATGTATTTGTTTTTGGCCAAAAAGACGGGTCGAAATACTTGTAAATCTCGATGAAAAAAGGGTAGGGTTGGGAAATTACCTAGCAGAATCTCCATACCGTACCCTTTTTCTTATTTTGCTGTTCAACTTCAATCCATTCGATTAAGGCTCCGGCTTAGGCTTAGTTCCGAGCTTGGAACTTAAGCTTAGGCTTAGGAATGAACTTTGGCTCCGTATTTGGCTTAGGCTTAGGCATATGAGCGATTTGAGAAACTTGAAGATGAAAAAAGGGTAGCTTATGGAAAACTGCGTCAATCAGCCAGTTAGTCAGTTAATACCTTTCAGCAGAGGTGGGCCGCTGGGGGGGTAGGGGGGTTACCCCCCACTTTTCAGGGTCGGCGGGTAGCACCCCCCCTAGACAAAAATTTAGGTCGCCTACCCCCTCCCCCCCTACTCGAAATTTTTGAGAAAATCGGCCTCAAAACCTCGATTTTGAGGCTTATTTTTCAAAAAATTTTGGCTGTGAGATTTTTTTTTCGAACAAACACGTTTTCTGGGTCAATTTTCTTGGTTAAAACCTGAAAAAACCGGTACATGTGATGTTTATACCTTATAATAGAAGATTTTTTAGCAAAAACAAGCAAAAAACAAGGCTTTTTCGCGAAAAAATTTTTTTCCTACCCCCCCTACCCGACCTTACCCCCCCCCCCCACTTTTCGGGGTGGGGGGGGGGGTCAAACTGAGATTTCAAAATTCTACCCCCCACCCCCTGCAAAGTGCCGAAAAACCCGGCCCACCCCTGCCTTTCAGTAATTGTAATTTGTAAATTCAGTCACTGGTATTCAGTTAGGCAATCGATCAGTTCATCAATCAGTCAGTGTCAGTTATTCAGTCATTTATTCAAACAGCCAATCATTCAGAAAGTTAGTGAATCAATCAAATATTTGATTGGTCAAGTAGTCAATCGGTCAGGTCAGCCAGTCAGTCGGGGTCAGTCAGATAATCAATCAGTCGATATAATCAAACACATAATTTCTACTTTCCAGCCGCTTTCAAACTTCACTACGGTGATCTCACTGACAGCAGTTGCCTGATGAAGTTGATCAGTCAGATTCGGCCATCAGAAATCTATCACTTGGGCGCGCAAAGTCATGTTAAGGTTGGTGAAAGAAATTTGGTTGATTTGATGAATTATGCTAATAATAAATATATAAAATTAATAATAAAATAAGACGGGTGTTCGTATTATTCGTTATTACGAGTTGCAAACGGGTCTTTGTAGGTTTATCGACTCGAAACTGCATTTTACTGATACTGATTTTTATTTCTTCAAACCAGCTTTTTTCTACCATAATTAATTGTGCAGGTATCGTTTGATCTGCCTGAATATACGGCCGAAGTGGATGCAGTTGGCACCCTCCGATTACTCGATGCCGTAGTCGCATGTGGACTCACTGAAAAGGTTCGGATGCCACCTAGTTTCACGTTTTATTAATGTTCATCAGCCATCATTATAATGACAACGAGAAAATCCAAGGCACAAGAGTGAAGTGATGGACGTTCCAAAAATACAACCACGGAGACAAAACTGGATGAATATCAGAGTTTTCAAGTCAAGAAGCGCTAGAAAGTAGTGAAACCACCCCAAATCCCCCGAATCGTGCACGCCATTTAAAGACTTCCATCCTTCGAAGATTCGTACTGAACTGAGTACATATTCATTGTTCAGTGTGGATCGTAATTTTTAAAGCCGATCATAAACGGGAAAGAGATCCTCCAAGGAAGCTAAACAACTGATTTGTTTTGACCATAAAAATATGATCCGTTTATTACTTATTAAGGAATGTTGTGTAAAGAAAGAAATGAAACCAATATTACCTTGTTGTCCTTCATCGTTTCCGGACCGACGTATTGTTTCTTGATGTTGCAGGTGCGAATCTACCAAGCTTCTACCTCCGAGCTGTACGGTAAGGTGCAGGAGGTGCCGCAGAAAGAGACCACGCCCTTCTATCCACGATCGCCTTACGGTTGGGTTTTTTATTCATTATTTGATTGATGTCGTCGATAAAAATAATGTTCAATATATGACAAATATCAATTGTTTTATGATGGCAATCCCTGTTATTTGTTCAGAAACTTTGACCAGTGACATTTCAAACTTTTTTTTATTGTTGGCTGGTTTTACTCGGAAACTAAATTTGGTTCTCATACAACAAACTGACCCCTGTCTTTGGTTGCTCCAGGTTGTTGCTAATTTCGTTCATGTCGTTGTCCATTAGTTTCTTTCATTCGAAATAACGCTTTTAAAATAATGTGAACATAGATAAAATTGAATTCAATAATCTGAATTATTTGTAGCGGACCATGACCAGTGACATTAGATTTTTTTCAAACTAAATTTGTTCTCATACTTCATACAACAAACTGGCCTCTATCTCTAGTTCTTTCATTCGAAACAAAGCTTTTTAATTAAAATAATGTGAACCTAAATAAAAATTGATGAAATAATCTGAATTATTTGCAGCGGTGGCCAAACAATACGCGTACTGGATCGTCATCAACTACCGTGAAGCCTACAACATGTTCGCCTCCAATGGCATTCTCTTCAATCATGAAAGTCCGCGTCGAGGTTCGTTTTATTAATTCAGGTTGATTATAAATCATTCTTCTATTCTATTTATCATATCCTGTCACAAGGGTGAAATAATGGAAATTCCGAATTTACCACCATGAGAAACTGAATAAAAAATTTAAATCGTTCCATAATTTTCCAGGTGAGACTTTCGTTACCCGTAAAATCACACGCGCCGTCGCCAAGATCAGTCTCGGTCAACAGGAGTTTGTCGAGCTGGGCAATCTGAATGCGAAGAGAGATTGGGGGCATGCCAGGGATTACGTTGAGGTTATTATATTTGTTATTATTTACTGTTATTTTTATTATATCCAGCGGTGGAGCTGAGCCGTGCAGGTAAAAGGAGGGGTAAAAAATTTCACGTAGATCATTATCCACGAAAAATTGCCGAAAGTTATAAATGGTATTATAAAAATATTTAACTAATCTGATGGACTAAACCAGTTTAAGTTGAGTTTTTGTTTGGCTAGAGGTCTCAGATCACATGCTAACCCTGAAAACAGGGGAAGTTGCTTGTTTCTTTTTTCTTTTATTGCAACAAATTCAAAAAAATTTGCAGGCTATGTGGCTGATCCTGCAACACAAAATCCCGGATGATTTCGTGATTGCCACCGGTGAAACTCATTCGGTCAAGGAGTTTGTGGAGTTGGCGTTTGAACAGATTGGAGTGCAGATCGAGTTAGTTGTTGCTATTGTTGTTGTTGTTATTGCTGTTGTTATTGTCGTTGTTGTTGTTTTTGTCGTTGTTGTTGTTGTTGTTGTTATTGCTCTGTCGATGTTGTTAGATAGTTTTGGTTGTTATTGCAACTGAGTTTATTAGTGAGAATCAGGGGTGGGCCGGGTTTTTTGGCGTTTTGCAGGGGGTGGGGGGGGGGGGTAGCCGACCGAAAACCCCGTCCTACCCGCCCTGTCTGAAAAATGGGGGGGGGGGGGGTAAGGTCGGGTAGGGGGGGGGGGGGGGGTAGGAAAATATTTTTTCGCAAAAAAAGGTTCGTTTTTGCTAAAAAATCTTCTATTATAGGGTATAAACATCACATGTACCGGTTTTTTTCAAGTTTTAACCAATAAAATTGACCCAGAAAACGTGTTTGTTCGAAAAAAAATTCTCACAGCCAAAAATTTTTGATAAATGAGCCTCAAAATCGAGGTTTTGAGGCCGATTTTCTCAAAAATTTCGAGTAGGGGGGGGGAGGGGGTAGGCGACCTAAGTTTTTGTCTAGGGGGGAGGGGGTAGGCTACCCGCTGACCCTGAAAAGTGGGGGGGTAACCCACCCCAACCCCCCAGCGGCCCGCCCCTAGTGAGAATACTAGTTTTTTGTTCAACTTTACGTATTTACAGATGGGAAGGCGACGTGGTGAACGAAGTTGGCAAAGACAAAGCCACGGGTGTCATTCGTGTCAAAGTCAATCCCAAGTACTATCGGCCCACGGAAGTGGTTAGTCGGAGAGCAAGTTTCTTGCTTTGCTTTACACTTGCAAAGTTGTTCTCACCGGAAATAAGTTTAACCAAACCCAAAA
>OZ038444.1:22020766-22028266 GCA_964036265.1 Daptonema setosum
AGTTGTTCTCACCGGAAAATAAAGGTTTAACCAAACCCAAAACAAAGATGTTTTTTCAATGAATTTTCGCCCACCAAACACAGCAAACACTGATCTTCTGCCATTCAAAAGTGGAATAGTTCACACTCTCGGTTCAATTATCAAACATACATAAAATTAGAAATATAATATAATAAATAAATAATAAAATTATTAAAATTCATTTATTTTCTCTCAGGATCTACTGATTGGCGATGCCTCAAAAGCGGCGAAAGAAACTCGGGCTGGAAGGCGACGACCACCTACAAACAATTAGTCGGTGAAATGGTCCAAGGCCGATTTGGAATTGATGCAGCGCAACCCGATGGCCTGATCCACTAGCGGACGAAGGTAGAACGGAAAGGGTGGATTTCCACCCTCTTTGGCAATTTGAAAAAGTATAATTTGTGACTTAAGGTGTATGTAAAATAGCCCGAATTCTGCGAGCCTTCGTAGGTTCAGCTCGTCCGCCAGTGGGCCCTGATCTGATTCAACCGAATTTGAAAGGAGTTTTCAAATCCATTCGTTTTAATCTTGAAGCTTTTCTGTAATTTTCCGATGAAAATTCAAATCATTCCAAAATTATCATAAAGGTTTAATAATCAAAGAATCATTTTTTTTTACATGACTTAATTGCTACTATATTGTGTAATCTGAGATGTGCCCCTTTTTGTGATAAGGAATTTTGCCATTCCGTCTTTTGTATATTTTTCTTTAAATGAGTAACTTAGTACTTTAGGCACCCCAGTTTTCGTTCGATTGTTTGTAAATTCCCAATTATCTAGCAGTATTATTTGTTTTTACCGAGTTTATAACATTCTGTGTTTTCAACCACAAACGCTTAACAGTGCCTGCAAATTTTCTAGGTTTATTTTAGTTTTAATAATTGTTTATTTTATTCTAACCTAATCTGATTTGTTTCCATTCGAGGAATCTTTTCGTTTGCTTACTACTACAATTTAAAGTTGAACTTTTGTTTACTGAATATTTTTATTTCATATTTTTGGCAAGTTTTCTTCAAAACTGTAGCTGTAACTTCTTTAGTTTTATAATCTCTTTATCTAATCTGATATTATTATCAGAGGGTATACTTTTATTTCTCCTTTCTAACTTATTCTCTGATTCCTGTGATACAGCATTTCACATCGGTACAGCAAGTCAGCAAAGTTGCCAACATTCGTCATCACACTAATTCTTGTCATGTTTTTTGAATTATTACGGTGTTGATTTTTCATCTTCATTCTCATTTTATGATCTTTCAAAAACTATATTCAAGTAAGTCCTTATCAGTTTATTATTGCTGATTGATACTATTTAACTTCAGTTTGCTCACTGAATGTGAGTGTACTTCAGTCCACAGATGTGTGATTCGTTTCTGTTTCATTCATCGAAAACATATTTCGTCGTCATGTCTATTTATATGTACCCCTGTCGAACTTTATAATGAGTAAATATTTGGTGATAATGTATCGCTTAGCTTAATACAAGTATGAATGCACTATTATCACTGATCAATCACTTACGCACTAATTAACTCAATGACACACGTACTCACTAACTCATTCACACACGTACTCACTAACTCATTCACACACGTACTCACTAACTCATTCACACACGTACTCACTAAACTCATTCACACACGTACTCACTTACTCAATCACACACGTACTCATTAACCTCAATCACACACGTACTCACTAACTCATTCACACACGCAGGGGGTGGGCCGCTGGGGGGGGGGGGGGTGGGGGTGGGTTACCCCCCCCCCCCCCACTTTTCAGGGTCGGCGGGTAGCCTACCCCTCCCCCCCTAGACAAAAAATTTAGGTCGCCTACCCCCTCCCCCCCCCCCCCTACTCGAAATTTTTGAGAAAATCGGCCTCAAAACCTCGATTTTAAGGCTCATTTTTCAAAAAATTTTGGCTGTGAGAATTTTTTTTCGAACAAACACGTTTTCTGGGTCAATTTTATTGGTTAAAACCTGAAAAAACCGGTACATGTGATGTTTATACCCTATAATAGAAGATTTTTTTAGCAAAAACGAACAAAAAACGATGCTTTTTTGCGAAAAAAATATTTTCCTACCTCCCCCTACCCGACCTTACCCCCCCACTTTTCGGACAGGGCGGGTAGGACGGGGTTTTCGGTCGGCTACCCCCAGCCACCCCCCCCCCCCCCACTCCCTGCAAAACGCCAAAAAACCCGGCCCACCCCTGCACACACGTACTCACTTACTCAATCACACACGTACTCATTAACTCAATCACACACGTACTCACTAACTCATTCACACACGTACTCACTTACTCAATCACACACGTACTCACTGACTCAATCATTTACGTACATACTCATAAACTCAATCACTCACGTACTCACTAACTCAATCACTCACGTACTCACTAACATAATCACAAACGTACTCACTAACTAAATCACTCACGTATTCACTTCCTCAATCAAACATCACTCGTTAACATACCCGCTCACTCGTTTCGGTAACCGATATCAAGTTACTCATGGTCCTGGCTGTTGTGTACAGACTTGTCCGTTTATTTTCAGAAGGCATGTATGGAGATGAATTTTGCATTGACCAGCGTGACGTTGGTTTGGAAAATGGGATTCGTTCTTTCTGCATGTGTTGTCAACCGCGATAAATTGAGTCCCTCTTCCTAGAAGGAGGAAATCCTCATTCGCCCCGTCGTTATAATGAAATTTGATACTCCGTCGGCCAGCATGATACACTATGTAATCTAGGAACGAAATCATTCCATTGCATGTTTAGGAATTGAATCGAACTCGGAACCCACGATTATCAGTCTAACGCTCTAACCATCACGCAACTCCAGCCGTCATACACAATGCGCGTCAGCCAACTAGAGCAACATGGAGTAGTACCCGAGTATTACGTGTTGATATGGAAATTGATTGAATCGGATCTCTGTGAACCCATCGATTGGGTGCCGTTCGCAGGCAGCTATTTCAGGGGCGTTTTCACAGTCACTGAATGTTTTCGGCAGTAAATTGGCATGAAACTCTATAAAATGTTGTAACATGAAATTTGTCAAAGCATATTCTACTGAGGCCTCGTAATTGGTTATAGGAAAAAACCATACTCGAATCAAGACCATCATTTCGCACTGAAAAGGATTTTAGACTGGATGTTTCATGTGAGTAACTTGGTCTTACTACTCCCGAACTTGATTCTGAACTTCATTGGTTTTCGCATTTTTTTAATCATTTCGTATAATGAATAATAAGGCCCAAACTTAATGATACTAATTATAATGTTCTTGAAATTTTGTTGTGCTGAACTAATATTTTCTGTTGTATTTTGACGTGCTTTCCTGCTAATTTCGGACTGTCTGAATGCCATCAGTGACTATGAAAACGCCGATCAGTGATTCTGTGGCTTCCAATATCGACGTGTCTCTTCATTTCTTCACGTATGTAGAAAATCGGACAACTGCAATCGGAAATAAATCAATGTTGTTGACAACGGTGATTCGGCTTTC
Organism: Daptonema setosum; assembly: GCA_964036265.1. Classification (NCBI taxonomy): domain Eukaryota; kingdom Metazoa; phylum Nematoda; class Chromadorea; order Monhysterida; family Xyalidae; genus Daptonema; species Daptonema setosum. The sequence goes on from OZ038444.1 coordinate 22,024,302, forward strand.
TCATTCACTTTCTCACTCACTCACTCATTCACTCACTCACTAACTCGCACTCACTCACTCACTCACTCACTCACTCCCTCATTCACTAACTCCCTCACTCACTCCCTCACTCACTAACTCACTCACTCAATAACACACTCATTCATTCATTCACTCACTCATTCACTCACTCACTGATATAGCCATTTGTACGCGCTGACTACTCGGTGGGTTTCGAGACTCCCGACGGTGGAGACGTAATTCGTTGGTTTCTACCGTATGCCATCACGGATGTATACTCACAGCCAGTTTGGCTAACGGTGGCCTTGGTCATTATGGTGAGAAGTACCTTTTAACCAACCTGAATCGTGGTATTGTGTAATGACGAGCATAAGAATAGTTTATATCACATTCATCAGTGCAGGTCTTGTGTTTGTTATGGCCAGCCTACACCGATGGCACGTCAGCTTGGTACTGGATCGAGTTTTACATGGTTCAGAACCGAAGATATACCATTGATGCGAATCGAAACAACTCGCATCGTATGATGATATGCACTACTTTACTGTTTGTGATACATTCATTAAGGTCGGTAAGTAACCCTTAGTCACTCCTTCACTCACTCACTCGCTCACTCACTCACTCACTCACTCACTCACTCACTCACTCACTCACTCACTAACTCACTCACTCACTCACTCACTCACTCACTCACTCACTCGCTCGCTGCTTCATCCAAAAAAATTGTTTCATTTTACTATTTGCAGCTTATATCAAGGATGTCTTTTATCTAAATTGTTATACCAGCCACATTATATACCGCACTTTCACACTTTCGAGGACGTCGCCCGGCTTGTTCAAGAAAAGAAAGCTGTTCTCGATCTCGTAAACCCAGCGACACTCATGTCCCAGCGAGTGAGTGAGTGAGTGAGTGAGTGAGTGAGTGAGTGAGTGAGTGAGTGAGTGAGTGAGTGAGTGAGTGAGTGAGTGAGTGAGTGAGTGAGTGAGTGAGTGAGTGAGTGAGTGAGTGAGTGAGTGAGTGAGTGAGTGAGTGAGTGAGTGAGTGAGTGAGTGAGTGAGTGAGTGAGTGAGTGAGTGAGTGAGTGAGTGAGTGAGTGAGTGAGTGAGTGAGTGAGTGAGTGAGTGAGTGAGTGAGTGAGTGAGTGAGTGAGTGAGTGAGTGAGTGAGTGAGTGAGTGAGTGAGTGAGTGAGTGAGTGAGTGAGTGAGTGTGTGAGTGAGTGAGTGAGTGAGTGAGTGAGTGAGTGAGTGAGTGTGTGAGTGTGTGAGTGAGTGAGTGAGTGAGTGAGTGAGTGAGTGAGTGAGTGAGTGAGTGAGTGAGTGAGTGAGTGAGTGAGTGGGTGAGTGAGTGAGTGAGTGAGTGAGTGAGTGAGTGAGTGAGTGAGTGAGTGAGTGAGAGTGAGTGAGTGAGAAACTGGAATGAATAAAAAAACAGGTACTCAATGCGGATGTCAACAGTGGGTCAACTTTTGGCCGAATGAAACAAGCATTAACTGACAATCCGCCAGTATACAACAATGTTTGTTTCGTTTCATTAAGTACAGGGTGTCCCAGCGAGGTGTGATCTATGAATTATTTCAATAACTTTCAGAATGGTCTAGATAACGATCAAATTTTGATAGAACAAGTTGACTGATATTCTGAGCTTGAATTTTCTGGATTTCGTGGATTCTTGCGAAATTTATGAACAAAACAAGTCGAGTTATAAACACATATTTACAGGGATGTCGCTGTATCAGGTGTATAACACACAATACTGAACCAAATAAAGGTTTTTCAGTCATATCGCTCGAAGAATGTATTATCACCTTATGAATTTTCGGGTCGTTACATGAATCTATGAAAAAGTTATTGAAAAAAATCATTGATCACACCTCGCTGGGCCTGTGACAGCCTGTACGTTAGTCAGTGAAGCACGCAACTACTGAAAACGTCAGTTCCACTTGGTGGCCGAAATCACCAATCTATTCGTTCATTCCTTCATTCCTTCATTCCTTCATTCATTCATTCATTCATTCATTCAATCATTCATTCATTCAATCATTCATTCATTCATTCATTCAATCATTCATTCATTCAATCATTCATTCATTCATTCATTCATTCACTCTCTCAGGTGACAGCACTCACACCAGACATAACCATCATCACCCTGTATGATCTTGATTACCAACTACAAGCTTTCAGCAGACAGAATTGTGATCAGGTAAAATCAATGAAGTGATGAGAAGATGAAAAAAGATGGAGGGCCCTTTGCTAACCAAAACTATTCTAACATACATTTGCAGGAATATATCCCCCTTTCCTCGTATCCCATACCTATGAGCTCCTTCCTACTTGCCCCTAATCTGAAGGAATCCACCGTTGATTGTTTGAATGCGGCACTGAAGAAAAATGAGGGTGAAATCTCACAGATACGAGAGCGATATATCGAACGCAAAATATCAGAATATCAGGTTGAATATGTTGACTGAGTGAGTGAGTGAGTGAGTGAGTGCGTAGTGATTGAGTGAATGACAGTTGCAGCTCTGCCGTCAAGCCAAATTCGAGACCCGACAGGTCGTTCCCGGATCCACTCTGCACCTTGAGCAAATGGCTCCCTTTTTTGTACTGTTGTCTGCTGGTTTAATAGTTGCGGTTTTCAGCTTTCTAGGTGAACAGGCTTGGAACTTGTTATGTATAGCCTGGTCAGGGTTTCTTGTTATCAGAGATCACTTTATGAACCCGTTACCACATTAATATTGAATAGTCCAAGTCCAAAGATCTTGTAAATTGACAATTTTTCTCGAAAATTTGAACGTGCGCCAATAAAAGATTTGAATTCAAACTACGCGGCCAAAAACTTTTCTGTGTAACAAGTAATTCTGGATAGGTTATGTTCTATGTATATAAATATAAGCGGTATCAGGATACTAGCCAATAAAAAACGAATGCGAGGACGTCAGAAATGTTGGTTAACCCTAGGGTATAGTCTATCCAGGGTTTCTTGTTACTTAGAAAAATATTGGCGCGCAGTTTCCGTTAAAATTTTCTTTTGGCGCGCATTCCAAATGTCCGTTACAAAAAAAAATCCACATGATAGTCAGTCATCATATAACAGGAACGTGGTGCCTAATTCGAAGAACATGGTGCTACGGGTCCATAATTTTTTTGTTGATAACCATAAACCTTGACCAAGCTATATCGAAATGGATATAACATTATGAATGGATCAACTTGATCAGGAGACTAACTTTGATTATAGCTTGATCAGGGTTTCTTGTTATCAAAAAATTATCTTGTGGACCGGTTACGCACGTATGCAGTGAATTAAGCGCAGTTGTCGAATGTTTTCCAAATGTTATGTGAAAACGTAATTATACCTCGAAATCTTGAAAGCACACCAAAAAAACAGATTTGAATTCAAACTGCGCGTATTTTTACCAACAAGAAACCCTGGAAAGGCTATGATTACTGGAGACTAACTATGATTACAGTCCGTTGCTGGAATATAGTCAGAATTTGTTACGCATGAAATACATATGGAATGACTTATCTCTTCCTATTATATCTGTAATTTTATCACACGCGGATTTACCCAAAATGAACACATTTATCACTTGTCTTACTATTTTCCATGTCAGTTCCATGGACCATGTCTGTTCATTAGAGCTCTCGTTGTGCGATTTCACCAATATTTGAGTTTAATGTATTTATGTGAGATGATGTTGAGTTTATGCGTGAGAGAGATCAAATGAGTTACTTAATTTTATATAAGTAAAACAGTGACCTGTCTGAAAACGCAATATATAATTTGTTTCGTTTATCGAGCTTGCGTAGAATAATAGAATAATCGGGACACGACGTGCGCTTGCGCAAGTACATATTAGTGACAATAAAAGCATGTTAGTTTAAAAGACAAAAAAAAAACACAAAAGTAAGTTCTTGGTAGAATATGTTATAACAGTTAACACTTATGTTTTATAAA
>OZ038444.1:22038266-22040766 GCA_964036265.1 Daptonema setosum
TGGTCTGGGATCAGCGAGAATATGCTGGAGTCAATGAACTCTACATTTCATCGTCGAAACTATGGGTTCCCTTATTGTCCTTTTATGATAGGTTGGCATTCCGGTTCTCATTTGTGGAATTAACTGTTCTCCAGTCCATTTCCTATAGCCCAGAGCATATGAGCCGCAATGACGCGTAGCCTACCTCTTTTTGACGCTGTTTGCAAAAAATTAGGTTTATTCAGCTTCATATTGTGGTGAGTTTTGTTGTTTTTCGGTTACCTGAATAATAATAAGTGGACACATTGCTTTCCCGTTTGAATACTGTGCTCACTGCACTGAGTAATTCTAGCCCAACTAGCACCAACACCATTCCGGTGACGGGCACGAGCCAAATAAAAGCAAACGGTAGAATTCAGGTAAACATCACTCAACCATTCGCTCACTCACTCACTCACTCACTCACTCACTCACTCACTCACTCACTCACTCACTCACTCACTCACTCACTCACTCACTCACTCACTCACTCACTCACTCACTCACTCACCTCACTGCAGCTTTCCATCTCCACATTCCTCAACTTCATGCGCAAGCGTTGGGAGGCCAAAGAAAAAGAAGTCAAAGCCGCACTCAAAGCCAAAGAGAAGGAAGACAAAGAAAAGCTGATCCCTAATGGAACCCTGAAGCTGGAAAATGGAACGCCGAAGAATGATCTGGAAAATGCTATGGAAAAGTACACAAAGATCGATGATAAAGTACCGAATAATGTGGTGGTGGAGAGGAAGGCTGCCAAGAACAAGCAGGAGAAGGAAGAAAAGAATGAGAAACCGGAGAAACCAAAGGTTTTATATTCATTTTATAGTATGCAGTATTACAGATGTTTTATTGTTCCATGAATTCTTTTAATTTACGTTTCTCATATACACAAAATCAAAATCGCAGATTCTCTTTTTTGATATTTTTCTAAACCAAAGGTACATACAGTAGGTCGGTCGACCAATCCATGTAAATGAAATGTAAATCCACATAAAATCGTTATTCGTTCATTATACCCACTACCATAATCCAAAACCGCACAATCCTTCTTTCCGGTACCTGAAAACGTGGAATCGTTGGACCAGCTGACACCGCATCTTGGTCCGATCATTGATTGTGCCGGACGTCTGTGCGATGCCTATGAACTGCTCGTGGAACATGTCAAGACCCAGTGCCAGGGCGATCGTGAGAAGGCTGAATGGACCCACATGATCGCCATGGTCGAACGGTGCTTTCTGGTGATATTCATGGCTATACTTATCATACTTACCATAATGCTGTTCTGCCATCAATGGTACTGATGGCGGCTTGACGGCCTGATCACGGCTTTTACACAGTGAAAATCATTTGAAAACGACGTGTTGATAGGTGGTTTCCAAGATAAAACATTATTTAGCTACACTGGTAAAGACTGAGCCCAAAGACAAAGAAATCATATAACTGACATTTTTGTGTGGATTTTGGCATTTTTGTGTGAGAGTTTCATGGCTTGGTTTCTGTGGAACACGTTAAAACCCAGTGCCAGGGCGATTGGGAGAAAGCTGAGTGAACCCACGTGATCGCCATGCTCGAAAGTGGCCTTCTGGTTATCTTCCTGGCAATTCTTGTCATATGTACGTACCATAATGTTGTTCTTCCATCAATGATTCTGATGCTGGACGATATAATTATGTTGATGAGTTACCTGTTGATAGGTGATTTCCGAAAGAAAGGATTATTTTGATTCACGGGCAGAAGTTTACGAGAAAATATTACACTGACACTTTTGATGAACTGATCTTTTGTAAGATGTACTGTGTATAAATACTTAGATCATGCGTCATTGAAGTAACTTGATTCATGTATTTGCAAATTTTGTTTTCGAGTCATATATTTTCGGTTTCTGTGGAAATCGTCGTAACAACGAATGAACAAGTTGTTAGCATTTTCTCAACTTGGTTTCAGCTATAAAACACTATGCACAAAACTTATTGAAACTAAAAAAAACATATGACAACATAAATTTCGAGAAAACTGCAATCAGACTAAACATAAAAACAGGAACGGATCTAGAGACTTTATTTATTTATAATGAGTTACTTTGAGCAACCTATAACAGCAGAAGATAAATCACCTTGTCATATTTCTGTTTTCATATCATACATCCAAGTTGCACATGTTGTCGGACCAACATTTTAATGTATAGAAATATAGTCAGCACCATCAGTGAGCGCATAAATGACAAAGATAAGATACCATGAATTCACTAAAATATCAAGGAAACAACATGTTTTGCATGTAGTATGATACTGTAAACATTCATGTTAACACCCCATGGTTCGCTCCCTCTCTTCATTGTAAAATCTAAAGAACTGAAAACGTGCTCAGTCTGAAAAAATAGTTTTGTCTGAATAGCACTCTTGCGCATTCTTGAATAAAATTTACAAATATTACAAATTTTCAAATAAAACTAGTTAAAAGATCTGAGTTAATGGTTAAAATT
>OZ038444.1:22046432-22061432 GCA_964036265.1 Daptonema setosum
GCTTTTCCAGGAACCAAATGAAAATTGCGTAGGTCAAAACTTTTAAGTATCCGAGGCCTTCACTGTCTCCTAGAGAGCTCGAAAGCATGGTTACACCAAATGATAGCGCTCATTCCTCATTCCATTGCTGCTCAACTCAGCTAGGTACTTATTTTTGCCCCAAAATACAACTGTTGAAAACAAAACTCATAAAAATAAGTTTCATAAAAGGTTCCTGAATCCATTGAACCAAACAGAACAGGCACTCTATGTGCAAACAATGTAACTCCACTGGTTTAAACAAACTATTTTAACTGCCAAATACGACAGAGTCGTGCAAAATGTTTAGTGGGCATCTCACTGAAAGAAATCAACTAAAAAATCAAGTACATAACAAAACAACAAAACTGAATCCGGGGTAAGATTTCTCCACAACCAGGTTATGAATCATAAACCAATCGATTCCACGAATCACATATCGTAAACCTGAAATATATCCAGACTTTAACCTCGGATATAATTAAATGGGATCTACGAATTACATAATGCAATAACTTTCGGGATATGACACAATATTGCCTAATTGCATTGACAATGAACAACAATCGGATTCAACGCAATGAATTAACGCCAACTTGGGATCGGATTCAATCACTGGCGGACGGGCAAAACCTCCGAACAAGGGAAATCTCTTCAAGGAGGGGAAATTTGCAGAAATTGGGCCATTTTACCTACACCTTGGGGAAAAAACTAAACAGTAAAAAACCGCTAAAAGGGGGAGAATTCCACGTTTCCCTTCCCTTCTTGTCCGCTAGTGGATTCCACACCACTTCCGTCCAAAGTCATTCAATCGACCGCAAGGTCAAGTTGTTGGCTGAATAGAAGTCAATATCAGACATGGTTTTTTTCATAAAACGTTTTTTAATCCTATTTTTCCATGTTGCTTTTATGGTTGTGTCACTTGTGATTTGTAACTAAGGGGAAGAAAGGTGGAGGTTAATGGGAAATGTTTTCGTGAATGATTTCCGTTATGAAACGGGAAATATACTGGTGACTGGAAGAAATTTTAACCTGAAGAAAAAAAGCAAATTCCGACGCGGATTGTCACCGTTCAGAAAGTATGTTTATAAATTTATCCTCCTTAACGAATTCAACGTTATAGATCAATATTGGCCATTTTGATTCAAGGGATTCATTGATTGTAAAAAACGCAATAAAAGCTTTATGTTTCAGCTAATGAAAACAAAGTTAACCTAATAAATGAGTACTTGCTCAATAACGAAATGCACAACGATATAATAATAAAACATTTAAGCTAATAAAAGCAAAGTTAATCTACTAGATGATTACTCGCTGAATAACGAAATGAACAACGATATAATAATAAAACACATGTGGAAAACCAATAAATATGAAAAAGATGGAATTATTGAACGCGTTATAAAATCCAGCATACTTGGTCGCGGTCGCATAGACCAAGCATCAAAGTGGAATGCCGATATCCAAGTCCAATATCTCATCACTAAATTCTATATCGCACTATCAATAATAATATTTTACTATCAGGCACGTCGATAATAACTACTCCATAACTTTTGATTCCATCTAGTCTACTGGACTTCTAATAATATCGAAACGTATCCATCATCTCACCTTTACATCTATATAACGTACCGACCGCAGGCAGACAAGCTAACCCTCCGAAGGGAGGGGAATTTCATCAAAGAGGAGGGAATTAGCAGTTTTCAGGCCTTTTCACCTGCACATCACGAAACGAATTCTACTTTGTGAAAACGCCAAAGAGGAGGGAGTTCCACTTTTCTTTCCTCTTCTCGTCCGCTAGTGCGTGCGTGCATGAGTCAAGTGACCCAATTGTCTCTCAACACGCACGTGCTCACTTCATTGATGAGCACGCGACAAAGATTCGCGTCTGCAGCGCAGCCTGTTGCGCACTTTATAACATGCGCTCACGGGGCCAACGCGTAACGCCAACGTTTGCGTTATATGCCGCTAGGAGAAAACAACTGATCATGAAAAAAATTCTAACTTTAGAAATTTTGATAGAAATAAATGCTATGAAGATCATAAACAGCTCTGTTTCTGTAGGTATTTTTATTATCTTTAACTTGAAGAAAAGACTTTGTGTCGCAGCTGTGACGCAGGCACGTGTAAAGTTATCGCATGCCACTGGTGGAAGAGCCAAACCTCCGAATAGAGCGGAATATTCCTAAAGAGAGGGGAATTGGCAAATTAAGCCTTCTTATCTAACCTTTAAGGACAAACTCTAACTGCCAAAGAAGGGGGATTTCCGCTTTTTCCTCCCCTGCTCCTCCGCTACTGCAAGCACGTATAAACTTATTGCAGGCGATGTAAATTCGAATGTGTAATGTGATATCGGGTTGAAGAAAAGTTGATGATCGAGTTCACAAAGTGAATAAAAATGTGCAATGGGTTTCGCGAATTGGGGGGGGGTCCAAAGTTGGATTGGGCAGATGGAGACTGAGAAAATTTGTCCATGGATTCATGGGGTTTTACTTTCGGCAAATTTTTTCGAGAACCTTCTCGAAAAAATTCGTGTGATCACAAATTCGTCATGAAAAGATGTTCTTTTATGCAGATCAACCATCATTTTCCAACGAACAATAAGATTAGCCTAGAGTTTCATGTTTAGCCAAGACCTTTACCATTTCCCATGTGCCTAAGTCATTGTGAGTCTGAGTTTTGCTGTAGGAATAAATATTTTGTGTAACGAGATGCCATGATGGTTGGTTACAGCCGTAACAATAATAATAAAAAATTACACAAAAACACACCATTGCATAGTAATTATGAGCTTTCATCGCTAATTTAGAAAACATTCGCTTATTTAGAAAGCATTAACTACATAATTAAAATCAGGCTTGAATCAGAGTATGTATATGAACTTGGCAAAGAATTCATAAAAATACGAGATTAAAACCGAACGCGGTTGTCCCAACCCACGTGTTCAAACGGAAGTTGTAAAATTTCCTTCTTATAGGCTAATTTTAAACATCCGTCGTCAGGATTTATTGGCGGCGTAATTTTCTTACGCAATTTTTCGATTTTTTTCGCGTTGTGTGAAAAGCAAAAGTAGCGCGGGTTGTTTCTCTTATAATATCGAAAAATCTGATCGCCTGAAAATTCCACTAAACCACATCCGTTCGCACTAGTGAATGCGAATGTGTGGGCGAAGTGGAAATACCCCTATTTGGCGATTTAAAAGAGACGAATTTACCCCCTTAGCTGAAAGTGTTGACGAAATTCCCCTTCCATTGCAGAATTTGTTTTACCGTTTTCTCCACAAACATTGCAAGAATTTTCCTATACTAGGATAATAACAACAGACCAATCAAGTGAATCTTTCAATTACTTCCTGACAACTACTTGATGTTACTATAATTGTTTTTTTGTAATACCAACAACGACTTTAACCAATTTATTTTATTTTTTTACAAACGAATTTTCTCACATGATTGAATGAATATAGGAAACAATAAAACAAAGTTATTTGATTGAACAGTGATGAGACATAAAAATTTCTTTATAGAATGCAATATTGGGCAAGAATTAAACTAAAATAATTTCTTTTTTAAGAGATAGTAATCAATAATGACTACAAATTTACAAAATTAAACAAACAATAATGTTTCATAAAGTTCAATAATTGGCAGCCAGTTGAGCCTGCACCTTCATAACTGGATAAGGGGAAGAAGATAGTCATTTGGGGGTATAAACGTTTAAGAAAAACAGCTTGAATTTACGTACATAAACAGGTTGATAACGTATTTTAAATAATATAATTATTAATTATTATATTCATAAAACTTGATAATGTATTTAAAAAATATGACTAATAATTATTATGATCAAACAACTTGATAAAGTATTTATTATTATCAAGGTTTTGTTACAACCCATGAAACGCATTAACAAAAAGCCTAGATTTGTGTCTGGAAATAACCGAACTTGAAGTCGGAAAATTGGTTTCTCTAAAACTAAATATACTTCAAGTCGATTTTCAGACACAAAATCTTCATTTGATCAGTTTGCAAAATGAACAATAGGAATGATACAAACGTTGCAACTTATCAGATAAAGCACCGAATTTACATTTATTATGAAATTGTTGGAATTATAATTTCGGAAGGATCTATCAGAAAATGACATTGGATTGGAACATTGAGATTATGATGCATTCATGACAAAAGATTATCTTCTTAACAAAACAAAAAAGATCATATTTCATTCACAGGTTCTGTTAGAAACATTATACATTATTAAATCATTTATACAAATTTTATAAATCTGAACCAAAAAAATCACGAATCGTCAAAAGAGAACTCCAAACCAACAAATGTTTCAGGGTATCAACTTTCTCGAACGAATCCTTAATTTAGCTGATTTGATTTACAACAGAATGTGAAAAATTCAAAAAAAATCACAAAAATAACAGAAAAAAGTTAACAATATTTAAAATGACTGTCACAATGCAAAGGCGGTTCAGGAAGAACTTTGGCAGAAAATGTAGGTGATAATCACTGAAATTTGGGTACAAATTTCAAGTATTTTGTGAATTCCGTGAAATTCTAGGTATTTTCAGGTACACATGTATCAAAATTAAAAAAGATTCATTAGGTTTGGGAATTATAAATTTTTAAAACGTCATACTTTTTTTTATTTGTACCGTAAATTTGCAGGACTGATAAATGATTTGTGCAATCTCAGGTTGATAACATGATGACTAGGTGGTGTTGAACTGATTACGGTCTGAACTCATGCTGGTTAGATCATACATCTTTTATATGAGCTAATTTTTACAGACCATGATCAGTTTTCGAAAACTATTGTAATATACCGGATATATGGAATATCGAAGTTATGAAAGATGAACAGACGACTGTTGAACGAAATTAAAAATTGCTTGGAGATTTGAACTCGCTGTTCAATTGCGTCGTGAATCAGGTTCATGTCTCAAACAAAACAAAGAATTTATAACAGAAAAAAAGTAGATAAATTTAAAGAGATTAGAAAATTTTTTGATCACGTGTGTTGCTTCTCATAACCGCCGTATTGGTATTCCATGAATTGACGGTCTTCATCATCAATGTCTTTGAACCCATAGGCGCCATGCTCTAGCTCCTTTTGTTTAACTGAAATGACAGTCAGTCAGTCAGTCAGTCAGTCAGTCAGTCAGTCAGTCAGTCAGTCAATTGTCACGAGGAGTACTTTACAGCAAAAGCATTAGAAACAGACTTAGCGATTACGGTAGCTTACGGTAGTGTTATTGCTTATCAGTGAGTCAGATCAGAAGCCAGATTCGAATAGAACTGAAATGTGGAGTGACAATAACGTCAGTATGACGTGATGATAACAGAATGTTAGATAAACACTAAATTGAGGATAAAATGCTGATTAAGCTAACTTATCAGTAAACGACACGAATACCGATGACGCTAAGTGACGAACATCTAAACACTATATAAGGTGCAACAAAGTGATTTTAGGTTACTCAAATATTTATATTTGCTACTCATCATATACAACATATTCATCATAGTCGACGTGTTCGACATCTACAATTCAAGAGGTAAAATTATATAAGTTATTCAGTAATTCGGATTGCTCGTGTTGATTTAATAATAAAGTTAACAGATAAACTTTACATGGTGTTCTCGCCATAAATCTGTAAATCTGAATAACATTCAACGGATTTAATTTTCCAGGCAATTCGGAATTGGAATCGTGAGCGTGGAAGGTTCATAAAGCAGATTATTTGAAACTGATAAATCGTCCGGCCGGCGAATAGATCGAATTCGATAATCAAAGCGGTGCACACGCGGTGCTGAGGGGGTAACGAGATATCGAAAATATTGGAAAACAAGTAAGCCACTAAGGTAGTCTAAATATTGTTGGAGCATTGCTCACAGGGACTGAATCGTTCAGGAAAAACCAGCTTATCTTCAAAAATTAGTGATTCGAAAACTAATTTTTTTTGGGGCAATACAGAGATTTTAAAAGATCAATCCCAAGTTTCAAGCTGCATTTATCTCTAAAAAATTTGTTTTTCAGAGAGTTGGGTAAATATCGAGATTTTCAAAAGTTCAAACTCTAAGTTTCAAGCTGCATTTATCTCTAAACAAAATTTGTTTTTCAGAGAGTTGGGTAAATATCGAGATTTTCAAAAGTTCAAACTCTAAGTTTCGAGCTGCATTGAAAGCCAGATTAGCGGTCAAAAATATTGGAGCGAACACAATTGAAAAGTGGTGTTATTTTTGTTTTGATTTACCTAAAACGCTGGAAAGCTCGCTCGTTTTGTTTTTGAAAAATTATTACATTAGTTTTCAGGCTAAAAACTAAGTTGGAAAACAAAGTTTTAATTCGGTTTTATTTCGAAAACAAAGTTTTAATTTGGTTTTATATTCAAAAGAAAGAACAGAGAACCTCAGTAATTTCCTTTTTCAGTGACGAGTGATTATTCAAACGGGTGGCGACAAATTGTATGCAGTGGAATTGTGTCGGCGAATCGGGAAAATTTGTACATTGGTGGCCGATCACGGATTGAACAGTTGGTTGAATGACGAAGGAAGAGATTAGTCAGTTAAAAGATCAGTTGGCAACGGAACGTCAGAAATTCAGTCAGTCAGATAAGGAACTAAGAGACTACAGGCACACCCTCAGTGAGACACGTAAGGAATATTCAGTGGTAAAAGAAGAATTAGAGGCGTACAAACGCGATTTGAAAAATAAGGGAACAAAAATGGTTGATGAAACAGTTAAGAGTAATTTTGTAGCTGTCCCCAAACTAGAGCCTTTCACGGGAGCAAATCCTGAGGTTAGAATAGAAGTGTGGTTGCAAGAATTTCAGGAAGTTTGTAAGGCACAAGGGGCGGGTACTGACCAGCAACTAACATTGTTACGGTTGCTACTTAGAGGGCCAGCAGGTACCAGGTTTTTGAGGTATCCGAATGAAGTTAAAAATGACGTAGAGAAACTTAAGGCCAAACTTAGTGAAGATTATGCAAATCAGCGAAATAAGACTCTGTGTATGCTCACGTTTCATCAGAGAGGACAGAAAATAGGCGAATCTGTCATAGAATATGCTAGCGCTTTAGAGAATCTTTTTGTAATGGCGTATGGTCCAATTCAGTCAGTCAATGACAAAGCCATGATAAAGATGCAATTTTTGAAGGGATTAAGATCAAACTTAGCGAAAATAATGGACCAGATCCCGAACCTCAGTGACGACTGGGATGAAGTTGTGCAGTTTGCACAGTTGCAAGAGCAACGAGTATCGTACGATTGTCAGGGAATAGATTCTACGGGTACTGAAGATAAGTTTAGGGAACTTAGTCAACAAATGGCCGAATTAAAATTGTCCATAGAAAGACGAGATGAGGTGCGGACATTTCAACAAAGAAGTGATGGGAGATTTAATCAACCGCGTACATATAATGATAATAATAATAACAATAGATTTCAGGGTAGGAGTATGGAAAACAAATTCCAGAAAAATTTTAGCAGACCATTTGGGAACAATAATCAGAAAGCTTGGAACAATAATCAGGCACATAGGTCTGTTATTAAGTGCTTTAAATGCCAGAAACCAGGTCATAAAGCAAAAGAGTGTCGCAGTGCTGCTAGGCAACAGCAGGGTTACGGTAACGGTAATAGAGGTAGGTTTCAGACTAGAGCCTATCAGGAAGAGACGGAGGAGACTAGCGACATGTATATAGAAACTGAATATGAAGATTCGAATCGCATATTTGCCATACTAAATGAACCAGAAGAGGAATATCAGTCAGACAGCAGCGAGATACTTCGTGAATTAGCCAACCAGTTAGAAGTTTTTAGAACGGTTTCAGTTGAGCAACTGATTAAAAGTGACATTAAGCTGGGTGACTATGTGTGGTATAATAAACCAGAACTAGGAAGAACTGGTCCTTACTTAGTTCTAGAATTAGATGGTTCACTGGTCAAATTGAGATATCGCAATTTGAGCGAACGTTGGGTTATGCTAGAGGAAGTTTACTCTCTTGACTCACAATCAAATGAAGTTCCTATTTCAGTGCCACTCCGTTGGTCATCCAGCGACAGCGAGGGAGAACGTCGGAGTCGGTCACCGCCGGTCGATCGCAGAAGGAACCCCACATCGAGAAGGAGCTCGGTTTCGCTCGGCGACCTGAGAGCACAAGAAGACAATCTGCGGGTGCAGAACAGCTGGCTCATGCAGGAGCTCCGGAACCTCCGTAACGAGGTGAGGCAGGCGGTGGAGGAACGTCGGCGCTTGCTGCGCGAAATTCACTACCGGTTACCTGCCGGTTGGTCAGATAGAGCGGATGATCAGGTATGGCAAGTCAACACAAAATACAACGGAAGTTACATTTCAGTGCCGTATCACCCGTACCCTCGATTCGGTGGTCGATCCAGAGGGCGTGGGCGCGGTCGTGGTCGTGGTGGTCGGTACCCACCGGCGTTCGACTACGATTCCATGAATGGGCATGGTAACTACTACAGCCCTCTGGGAAGCCCACATCCACGAGTTGGCGGATATGGGTTGGTCATGAGAATAATTTTAATGTTGCTATTGATGGAGAGTGTAATGGCTCAGCAAAATTTTTTTACATGCGATTCAATGAGTGGAGGGCATTCTGTTCAGATACCACAACAGATAGACTGCAGGCCTCCGGAAACACATAAACCAGTAGTAATTTCTAAAGTTAACGTGTATACAACGCGTGTTGAGCCAATTACAACAATGGCCTATAAGTGCTTTATGGTAAAGGACACTGTATGTACTTTTGAGAATTTTGTGGGAATTAAATCAGTAGGAGAAATGAAACGAGAAATATTACCGACAAGTGAAGAAAATTGCACGGCAATGATAAAAATGTTACAAAACTGGGAGAAAGGAAAAAATGAATCCCAAATTTTGCTTAAAAAAATGTCGGAACGTTTCATTGTGCAAAAGGGGTCAGTAGTTATGGCTTTAACCAAGAATCCTATTCACTTACGATACAGTTGGTGTTGCAGTTATAATTGCGAAAATACGGTGATAAACTATGGAATCGAAAAAGGAACAGTTGCATCACGTAAGAAAAATTTTATGTACTCTGATTTAGCTCATGTAGAGCACTGCAACATTACTAGTGGAAAGTGCATATTAACAAACAGTATCATATTATGGGATCCAGAACCATTAAGGGTGCTTGAATGTGATCTGATAGACCGAGGAGTTTATGAGATTCGAACATGTGGAGTGCATGTAACAATTCCTGGATTGCAGGTGGCAACCACCGTCGGGATGCAACAGTCGTCAACAGACTCAGGAGCAGACCGTTCCGATGGGTCAAGCAGGTCCGAGTGGTCAGGCAGGTACCAGCGGTCAAGTGAGACCGAACAGTCAACAGGTCAGTACACTCAGTTACCAGGCACTCAGTGCTTTCAGCCAACACCTACAGGTCTAGCAAATTTGTTTTTGGGAATCAAACGTACAGATATAAAGAGGATCACTACCAAGCAATTGCAATTGGACGCAAAGTTACAGTTTCTTTATGACAAAATGGATGAAATTGTTTTTGAAAATTTTAAGAAAAACTGGATAGACACATGTAACATTGCCAATTGGGCATTGCGGCTCAGTAAACTTTGGTTGAGATTAGATCCAACTTTAGGCTTGAGGTCATTGTTTAATATTCAAAATATCCAAGCACGATGGATAGGTAACAGTCTCATGGCATCAGCATGTCGTAACGTTTCGGAAATAAAAATATTCAATGACAACAAATTTGAAAACAGATGTTATGCCATGACACCAGTTACGGTAAAAGGTAGAACGGGTAGTGAGTTATGGTTCCGTTTACCGCAGTCGTTTGAGTTGTCAAGATTTTCACCCGAAATTCCTTGCAGTTTATTACCAGTTAACTCAAATGACACGGAGATACTCCATATTAACATGAAGTGGACTGGAGAAAAACATCCTTTTCTCTTTTCAAGCCCAAGTTTTCTACGTACTCCTAATGAGGGATTGGCAAGTCGTATGCACATGTTGTCACGATTATTTGAAAGTCATGTAATTGTAGCACACAAACTGAGTAGGCTGATTGATCAACAGGGTGAACACAGTGAGTTTGATTCATCAACTCTAGAGCATGCGTTTGAAGGTATAGGATTAGGTGCGCAACATGTGATTGAGGGATATGGTAAGTTAGTTACTTCAGTTATTGATGTTACAGGAAATGGTTTAAGCTCAGTTTTCGCCAGTCTGGGAGTTGTCTTAGCATTAATTATGATATTTCTCGGCATTGGAATGTACCTGTATTACAATTATAATAAATGCATTTTTGCAGCATGCCGAAGAGGCCGCGAGCTCAGAGGTGGACGAGGCAATGCTTCTGGGCGAGAACATGGATCCCCGACCGGATTCGCTCTGAGTCAAAAGGAACAGAGGTTGGCAGATTACGTAGATAAACATAAAGGTCAAGTAGATCTCAATGATAATGGTGTGTATCCTAAGGAGGTACTCGACGAAGAATGTGACTGTGAAAAGTGCCAGCCAGAGCTCATCATAGCGAATATCCAATACAAGGGAGATAATGTACATACTACACCCAAATATCATTGTTACATGCCAGTTACGGTAAATGGACGAGCCGTAAGGTGTCTTCTAGACAGTGGTGGTACTTGCAGCCTCATTTCATCTGGTCTAGCAATGCATTTGAATTTGGAAATAAGGAAAACGACAAAACCTGAATTATTTAGCGTAACTGGACATGAATTACCAATTTTAGGGGAATCAGTTATTGACATACGGGTTGGAAATAGATCAGTTAATCAATTGAGTGTGGTTGTTGCTCAGAAACATAAGAAACAGCTAATTTTAGGATATGATTTCTTCGCGAGGTTAGGAAAAATAAGTATGGAACTGAAGTCTTCAGGAGATGGCATATTAACAGGGGAGGACATAACCGTACCAGTCGGTCCAACTATAAAGGTGCCAGGTTATGATATGTCTTGGTCAGTCAAGTCAAATTCCACATATACGTTGCTGCCAAACACACCAACCGAGATTGTGGCCCGAATTGAACATTGGAATGCATCGGTTAGTGAAAAGTTGTTGTTTGAGCCAAATCCAAAATTCGAAACTAAGACCGGGATTATTATATCAAGCTGTATTGTCTCAGCGAGCCCGGCCAGCAACACATTACAATTGAGGGCAATCAACATGACGTCAGGCACACAAAGGTTATACAGTAATAGCTCGATTGGATGGGTGGAGAATATTGGAAACCAGGTTATATACGCATTTCGAAAAGGGAAAACGCCGTTGATGTTACATGAAGGTGAGTCAATAGGCAATAGATGGGAGAAACTAAAGTCAGGAGTCGAATTGACTGAGTCAAAATTGAATGATGAGCAAAAACAGCGGTTCACTGAGATGTTGAAAAGGAATTGTGATGTACTTTCGATGACAGACTGGGAATTGGGGCGGACAAATGTAGTTGAGTTTAACATCGACACCAACGAGACGCAGCCGATCGCCCGCCGAGCATATAGAGAACCCAGAGCTAAAGAAGAGATAATTGACCAGTTTATAATTGACATGAAGAAGAACGGTCTTATAGTCGAACATTCATCACCATGGGCCAGTCCAGTGACGTTAGTGAGGAAACCTGAAGGTAAGTGGCGCTTCACAGTGGATTATACTGCTCTTAATAAAGTTACAGTAAAAGATAAGTATCCTATTCCAAGGATAGATGGACTTCTGAGTAAGATAAATAATGCCAATTATATGACAACAATAGATCTTCTGTCGGGATTTTGGCAAGTTGGTGCAAGTCCCGAGGCCATGGACAAGTTAGCCTTCGTGACTCATGAAGGTCAGTACACATGGAATGTCATGCCAATGGGTCACTGTAATGCGCCGTCCGTTTTTCAGAGATTGGTGAACGCAGTTTTCAGTGATCTAATTGGTAGGTCGGTCTATGTGTACATTGATGACTGTTTGATTGTTTCGGCTACATTTGATGAACATCTAAGAGATGTGGAACAGGTACTTCACAGGTTACGAAAAGCTAAGCTCAGATTGAAATTAAGAAAGAGCAAGTGGGCCAGATCCTCATTACCATTCCTGGGTTTTCATTTGTCAAAAGGAGGAGTGAGTCCATGTGCAGATAAGGTCAAGGCAATAAAGGAGGCGGCACCACCAAGAACATTGAAATCGTTAAGAGGTTGGTTAGGCATGATAGGATTTTACAGAAAATTTATCAAAAATTTTTCGGTAATAGCCAACCCCTTAAATAAACTTTTGAAGAAAGATACCAAATTTGAGTGGTCGGAAGAATGTGAAAGCAGTTTTCAGAATCTGAAACAGAAATTATTAGAAGCTGATATTTTGATACCGCCTGATTATACAAAACCATTTGTGTTGGAAACAGATGCCAGTTATGAGGGTTTAGGCGCAGTACTTTATCAGCAGGATGATAAGGATCAGCTTAGACCACTGTGTTTTGCGTCGAGAACATTGACACCAGGGGAACGGAAATTTCCACCAATCGAATTAGAGGCAGCCGCGGTTTATTTCGGAGTTACTAAATTTAGAGAATTTGTTTTTGGTCAAACGTTGTTAGTAAGATCGGATCATCAACCCTTGGCCTGGTTACTAAAAGGTACGAACGTCATTTCACCACGCATGCAGCGATGGAGTGCAGCGCTGCAGGGCTTTGATATTACGATACAGTATCTAGCAGGTAAGAGTAATGTGGTGGCGGATTTTTTAAGTCGAAACCCAGTAGAAGAACCCGCTTCAGACGACATGGAACCAGAAACAGGGTTAGAACAAATTAATAGCATCAGCATGGACGGGGCAGAGTCGAGGTTAGTTAATTTACATGTACCCAAATTCGGATATCAACAGAGAAAAGATCCGACTTTGAGTCCACTTATTTCATTTCTGGAGAGTGGAATTGTAACTGGGGATGAGGCTGTGGATCGAATCACAATATATGAAGCAGATAAGTATGAACTTATTGAAGGTATTCTATATTATCTGGATCACCAACGGCGTCGGATAAGTTTGTTAGTCATACCTCAGTCAGAGAAGGCAAGTATCTTAGAAGCATGTCATAGTGATATAACTGGTGCGCATTTTGCATTTATTAAGACGTATAATCGTATTAGAGAGCGATTTTTCTGGAAACGCATGCATAAGGAAATCGCACAGGCATGTATGCAATGCACGGACTGTGTAAAACATAAACACAACAACAAGGTTATGAGAGTGCCATTTCAACCTTTGCCGGTGGTTACCCAACCGTTTGATAGAGTGTCAGTGGATTGCATTGGCCCGTTGCCATTATCTCTGGAAGGATACAGGTACGTTATTGTGTTCGTTGATGCACTGACACGTTGGCCCATTGCAATTCCCACAGTCAATATTACTGCAGAAACAACTGCACGTGCACTCGTTGATTATGTAGTCACGCAACATGGATGCCCTAGAACTTTGTTGTCAGACTTTGGCGGAAATTTTGTTTCGGATCTAATGAAGTCAGTTTATAAAATATGTAAAATAGAGCATATTACGTGTTTACCATACCGACAACAGACTAATGGACAGGTAGAGAGGTTGAATCAAACAATCAAGACTGCTTTGTCGTTTTATGTAGGCCAACAACAGGAGTGTTGGGCGCAGGCATTGCCATGCATCATGTTTGCAATTAGGACAGCAGTATCCGAGACCACCAAACAAACACCTTTCTTTCTATTGTACGGTAGGGAGCCAGTGTTACCATGTGAAACAGCTTTAAATTTTGTACCATCACCTTATTATGTAGATTTGGATGATTACATTAGTCAGCTGAAAGGGAATTTAAGTAAAGCGTGGAAATTGGCAGTACAATATTGGGGAGAAAGTCGTCAGAAAATGATAGAGCAACGAGGAACAGGTAAGTTGCCCGATATTTGTATAGGCGACTTAGTATTTGTGTTGAGTCATGGTCAGAGCAACGCAGCAGCTGGACAAACCAGAAAGTTGTTGGAGAAATATTCTGGACCGTATGAAATTAAGGAGATTGTTTTGCCGAATATTCTGGTTGATTTGGGTCAAGGAAGTAGAAGGTGGTTTCACATTGAACACTGTAAGGTTAAGAAACAGGAAAGGGTTAAGGAATCGATGGGTCAAATTGCACAGCCACCAAAATATGCGGAACATAAAGAAAGGAGTAAAGTAGCTCCTAAACTCAGTCATGAGCAGACCAGATATAACCTACGACCCAGAACTTAACGTGAATTTTATGTTTTCAGTGCCGTACGTGGTGCGAGTCGTGGGATGCCATTCGTCGGAAAGAAAATTTTAGTAAGCGGTATCCCTTTTTGGTAGTTTTTTTGTAAATTAGGTTACAAAAATGTAGTACAACGAAAATATATTAACCAGTTATAACATGACCATAATATAAAAATATGAAGAACAGTGAAACTGAATTATAATAACATTACTGGTTTTGAGTAGCTATGAAGAGTAAGAACCGTTTATGAGCGGAAAAGTCTTACGCAGTTATTATGGTCAATTGTTCAGAGTGTATGTTTGTATTATAAATACTCACTCAGCTGGTGCAGTGCCTTTATAGAGCCCGAGTAGGTACTGCGCATGGCGCTGGTCCGTGTACTTGACCAGTACTTCGTCAAAGTACATGGCGGCTCGTGATACTTTCCAAGGGCTCATTATTATCATTTTAATTTTGTTAATTGATTTTGAAATGTTTTATGGTTTGCTTGTTTAAATATTTTTTTCTCATTGTCTAATTGGTGCAACTTCATTTTGTGCCAAAGAATTTGTCGTAAATTTCGTGATTATTTTCTTTCAAAATTGTGATCATATATTTTATTTTGTACCTTATGTCTTGTGTTAAAAGTATGGGACCGCCGTAATGATATGATGCTTGGACTTGGATTTCTATCTGAGTTAGCTACAAGAGTACTTTACATATAAGTCATTAAAGTGAT
>OZ038444.1:22066432-22071432 GCA_964036265.1 Daptonema setosum
TCTATTCTGTGATACTCACATGTTACACATTCATCTCAAATTGTAGAACTCAAGATTTCGAATGGTTTAACGTAACAAATCGAAAGTAGCATAATAGTCAATCACCAGAACATATATTTTTCTTGTGTAATAAATATTTTTTCTGATATCTCGAAAACCCATCCGATGTTCTACTGACGAAGTCTTCCCATATTTGGCAGATCTTCCACATGGCAAGTTACATGTATCAGCCACTTTATATGGTCGAGAGAGTACGCCCATGTGTTATTGTGGGGACCAGAGATCGTCCCCTCACCATCCCCTCCGACCCCTCCCCCCCTCGCGGCACCAGCAAAATATCAGTGTTTTTGCGTCCCCTTTAAGTGTGGGTCCGACTCAATTGACTGTTGCTGTGCCCCTCTAGCCCAATCCCTGAAAAAGGGCGCCACCAACTCCATGCCTACGAAAGTACTGTGCAGCCCTAGCGGACGAGGGGAAAATGAAAGGGTGGAATTTTCCCCTACTTAGGCAGCTTCAATAGTTTCCTGAAGCTGTAGGGTGAAAGAGCCTCAAAACTGCTAATTGTCCCCTTTTTTAAACTTGGAGGATTGCCTGTGGTTCAGAATATACCATAATAACATAACGGATGCACGATTACAGCGAAAATGTTGAAGGATTTTCACTGGAAAATTACTTGAAATTAACATCAGAAAAGCAATATAATGAAATCATGTATTAACATGTGGTAATAATTTTGTGGACATAGGTTTTTGGCCCACCCTGTACGCTGGTGTCCACCCTGTACTCATACAACGACTACAAAAAGCCCCATTTATCTTGTTCTTCTTTGGTGTAGGGTGGGCGTAGTTTTGGATACTTGTGGATTTGGGAGCACTGGCGGACGAGCCAAACCTCCAAAGGGAGGGGAATCTTTTCAAAGAGGGGGTAATCGGCAGAAATCAGACCATTCTACCTACACCTTAGGGAACAAAGTCAACTTTTATTAAACCGCCAAAGAAAGGGGGGAATTCTACTTCCCCCCTTCTTGTGCGCTAGTGTTGGGAGTGATCTGAAGGGTGCAGTACTGGAGTATGTGCTTATAATACGGTGTCATACAGTCACTGATGAATAACATGTAAATCCAAACAACAAATAGTGCAATTTGTGAGATTTCGATAAAATATTTCGGAACAAAAAAGAACAACTTCAGCTTTTCTATTATTGAAGAAATTTTCGGCTACAGCTTTTTTTACGTTGGCAGAAATACACAGAGTTCTTGTGAATCTGACCAAAAAAACAACATGTTCAAGCTACACGGAAGTTTTATAAAACTTCAGTTTTTTCATGAGTGAAAAAATTCCGGGCTACACCTCGTATCGCATGTATCTAGTTATGGATGCTATGTACTGTCTTTGCATGCTCAGAACAACAGAGCTACAAAAATAGCCGAACGCCGTAAAAAGTTATTTTGGCACCGTGATTCAGTATGGTGCTGTAAATGTAGAACATAATTTATGTACTGTATGTGCCATTTGTAGTATATGCCAGAAATGTGCCACATGTTCCAAATGGTACCTTGCTAGCAGATGGGCGCCATTTGCCATGTTCATGTTAGGTGTTGATTTTTCTACTTGGACTTCTTCATTACTGAACCCATCAAGGCACAACGATACCATACCAGAATGGTGTTTTCGTAGTGATCAAAGAATTTGAATTAATGACAAGCAATGTCGGAAACCCCAGAGCTACGCGTCAGTTATGTAGGCTTCAGTACAGGTTCGAACCAGGACCACACGTTTTCTATGCTGGCACCCAACGCACTAGACGACAGGCAACAAATGAAGTCGAATGTCCCTGAGATGCGACTGTGGAACAGTTAAGTACCGGAAATGTGAATTATGACCCGTTCAGAAAGCAGGGTGGTATCATGAAATATGTCTGATGACAAACGTCAATGGGGAATTGAACTGAACGCACATTTTAGCCAAAATGGTACTATTACAAATACAGTAGAAAGAAAGTCGAAATAAACTGACTGACTGACTGACTGAATGACTGACTGACTGACTGACTGACTGACTGACTGACTGACTGACTGACTGACTGACTGACTGACTGACTGACTGACTGACTGACTGACTGACTGACTGACTGTCTGAGTGACTGACTGACTGACTGACTGACTGACTGACAGGCTGACTGACTGACTGACTTACTGACTGACTGACTGACTGACTGACTGACTGACTGACTGACTGACTGACTGACTGACTGACTGACTGACTGACTGACTGACTGACTGACAGACTGACAGACTGACTGACTGAGTGACTGACTGACTGACTGACTGACTGACTGACTGACTGACTGACTGACTAGGATACGATGACAAGCTTACGACCATATAATCCGAAAATAGCGCCCGTCTGACTTTCATCGTCTCTGACGTAATCGAAGTACACGAAGTCGTTCAATAAAGACCATCAGGTCACACGATACATCCGTTCAGCTGCTGCTTCTTTAAGTCTACGAATCACTGAGATTCCAGCTGACTCATGTACCATCGGAGCACCAGTTTATGTATGTGTAGCCTATCCAGGGTTTCTTGTTAGCTAAAAACTTTTTATCGCGCAGTTTGAATCCAAATCTGTTCTTGGCGCGCTTTCAAATTTTCGAAAAAGCTGCATAGCCTTCATGATAAATGATACGGAAACGGTAAAACTTCACATTCAAGGTATGCGATGTGGTAATGTTGTATCAAAAAGCATAATTTCCGGAAAAATCCCTGTAACTGTCAAAGAACGCCGACTTCAGTTTTTTCTTGAAAACATCCATTGAAAATGTTGTTTACTGTTTGTATTTACCAAATGCAAATGAAGTATTTACTGGATTTGGATACATAAAACGACAATAAAGCATAGGAAACCGCGATGCATGAAATGCATGGCCAGGAAATGCCCCATATAAATGGCCTGGTATATTTTATGACTTGCTGAAATCAGAGTGTTCCATGTAAGCGGTACATGCCATCACTAGCGGACGAGAAGGGAGGGAAAAGTATAATCCCCCTTCTTTGGCAAGTTTAAGTTGAGCAATTTGTTCCTGAAGGAAGGTGTGGGTAAAACGGCCTCAAAACTGCTAATTCCCTCTCTCTGATGAAATTCCCCTCCCTTTGGAGGTTTCACTCGTCCACAAGTGGTATGCGGTAGATGTTATGAAGCCGACCGGTGATTCGACACAGTCGAATGAGCAAAGGCTGAGCGCCCGTAGTAAAACTGGTTGGGAAACCGCGCAGCGGAACTGCCGAAGTGGTTCCTTGATTTCGAAAATACGGTTCGTAAATATGTACCCAACTGGGTGAAAACATTTTGAGAGTAAGACCATTTGGGCGAAAACAGTTTGGACCAAAAACTAGAAGTGTTCCATATACGGTGCATGCCATGTTATGAAGCCGACCGGTGATTCGACACAGGCGAATGAGCAAACGCTGAGCGCTCGTAGTAAAACTGGTGGGAACCGCGAAGCGGAACTGCCGAGTGGTTCCGTGATTTCGAAAATACGGTTCGTAAATATGTACCCAACTGGGTGAAAACATTTTGAGAGTAAGACCATTTGGGCGAAAACAGTTTGGACCAAAAACTAGAAGTGTTCCATATACGGTGCATGCCATGTTATGAAGCCGACCGGTGATTCGACACAGGCGAATGAGCAAACGCTGAGCGCTCGTAGTAAAACTGGTGCGGGAAACTGCGAAGCGGAACTGCCGAAGTGGTTCCTTGATTTCGAATATTATGTTCGTAAATATGTACCCAACTGGGTGAAAACATTTTGAGAAAAGACCATTCGAGCGAAAACAGTTTGGACCAAAAACTAGAAGTGTTCCATATACGGTACATGCCACGTTAGGGAGCCAGCGGTGATGGACAAAGGCGATTGACCAAAGGCTGAGCGCTCGTAGTATAACTGGTGGGAGACCGCAAAGCGGAACTGCCGGAGTGGTGCCATGATTTCGAAAATACGGTTCGTATGTGTAACCATTTGGACGAAAACAATTTCGGCAAATTTCATTTGGGTGAAAACAGCTTGGAAGAATACCATTTGGACGAACGTCCGTAGATTTGTAAAGCTTAGTCAGATTATCCTGTCCCATGAGGCACACATTTTTTTCACATTGTAAGACTTTCTACAGTCAGCAAAAACTCGCTCGCATTCATCGACTTGTCGTGGTCTTACAGTAGTATTTTCATAGTCAACTGTCGATCCAAAATGAATATTGACGTAAACACAACAATCGCTCATAAATTATCGAAATTTATCAGATTCAAGCTCATGGTTGTGCCAAATATCATTATAAGTGCATCAATCTTTGTGCGAGTCCACCAGCCTTACAATAAAAAGATTTTAAAAACTATTTAATCACTCTTCTGTGGCACCAATTTGTCTGTGGTATCAAAAAACTATTCATCATGTTCCTGATAAATTCTAGTGTATCCTTTGTTTTTACATATTGTCATATTCTACTTTTTACCTAGATCTCACAGAGCATGGTATGTACATATGAGTACCTGGTTAGTGAAATTGTTTATCTTGGCCCTGTAACCACGTATGCACGGAATCTGAGTTTGAATATGTGTTTAGAAAAATTAGAAAAATCACTTGTTTTAGAGTTGCATGCCAAAAACTTTCTGCTTGAACATGAAACCCTGGAAAGACTATAAATGGGCACATTTTGATGGCATTCCCACTAAATGGCTCAAACTTCGGCTCCTGGCACTTGTGGCCCCTGAGTGGCTACTATGTCATTTGACGTAATACATTTCATGTACCAGCGTTGATTGATCCTGATTATGAATGGGTTTAGCAGGTCATGTCATATCACATGCAAAATATTATTTCGCATTAATAACAATTGCCGTAATAACAGTGTACTGACTTATAGCCTGTACCTTTCTGTCATGAGGTTCTTGTTACTCTGAAAGTTTTTGGCGCGCAATTTGAATTTGAACTTGAATTGAAGTTGA
>OZ038444.1:22077215-22112215 GCA_964036265.1 Daptonema setosum
CATGGATAATTTTCTTCTATATGTGTGACGAATTTTGCCACGACCTTTTTTATTTCTTTTTTTATCAAGAAAATCATATATAATTTTTTAAGAAATGTAAAAAAAACTTAATTTCAGCATTTTTCACTCAAAAGATACATCTTATTATTAATGATTACCACGCCATTCGTGAAAAGTCCCAGATATGTTTCGTGTAATTTGGTTTGATTCTTGATTTAATGAAGTACAAACTTTTTTCGTGATTCATCGCAAATCTTGTTTCCTGCTTTTTCACGATCAGACTATTTAGAGTATGAGACTAAAAATTTCTTGTCTCATACTTTTTCACGATTGGACTTGCCAGGATCGAACCATATTCGTTACTCCCCATGCCTTCAGGGCATTTTTAGTTGTTGAATAATGAACGCTTTTGAATGAGTGGCATTTAATGAGTCCTAAAATTGGAAACTTATGCAAATGTTTCAAAGTCATTTTGTAAAAATAAATTTATTTTGTCTTTCGGCTGGAAGGAGCGAAGCGACTGACTGCTCCTTCAACTGGATACGGCTAACGCCCAATAGGATCTAGATTGAACAGTTCTTTTATTATCTATCAACAAGAGTGAAACATGAACTGATTCTCACCATCATCTACACTGGCTGTCGTTACCCGACCGAAAAGCTATAGTTACCCTGCCAGTCACAATAGCCGTTTCAATTTTAGATTATATACAGAAGGTGAAACATGCCCTAAATCTTAGCTACTGGTTCAAGCTCAGGGTGGCTGTCGTTGGGCAAACAAATGACTATAGCTTCGCTGTCACGCGATCAGAATTGTTTAAACCATTGAACTTATTATTTGGTGAAACGTAAACAAAATAGCAGCTACTATCAGAATGAAGTGGATATCGTTAGATGGTCGATGTCATGTCAGAATTTACCGAATTTCAGGCAAATTAATCAATCGACTAAAAGCTAATCAATACAGGGAACAGTGATCTGAACTTTATAAGAATACAATAACTGCGACTAAGATTGTTTAGAATGTATATTGTCGATCGATTACTTGTATCTAATCTAAATGGAAGTCCACTGTGAAATCTGTACTGAAACACAATATGCGTCATAAATTTTGGTATTGTAAAATGAGTGAATGACATGGAAGTGAAAGGCGGTTTGCCGAAATCCCAATCTGCGGTGGTCAGAATGTTCCCTAAGGGTATGAATGTGGCTTTGAACTGAAGTGTTTGGCCAACCAACCAGTTCTTATGGATAAGCGGTCAAGTAGCCAACAGCATAAATGGCATAGCGGTACATACATAAATAGTAAGCAATTATGTACATGAAATCGTCATAATTGAAGAGATTAGTCAGTCGGTCAGTCAGTCGGTCAGTCAGTCAATCAATCAGTCAGTCAGGCAGTCAGTCAATCAGTCAGTCAGTCAGTAAGTCAGGTCAGTCATTCACGACCTCGCCGACTGTCACCACACATCATCAGTCATTCAATCACAAACCCAAATCCAGTCAATTTATTGACTGATCAGTCAGTGAATGGTCGAGTCAGTAATGATATCCTAATTCATTATCCTGTTAGCAAAAGGGGGCGCAGAAAATGTTATTGTTGTTCCAGGTGTGACGCGGCTGCGGGTGATTAGAGGTTGGTGGCAAAGACTGGTCTTTTTTAATATATGAGGGCACTAGTGAACGAGAAGGGGTGGGAAAAACAGGAATTCCCCCCTCTTTGGCGTTTTCAAAAACTAGAATTTGTTCCCTAAGGTGTACGTAGGTAAAATGACCTGAACACTGCCGATTCCCCCCTCTTTGGCAAAATTCCCATCCCTTTGGTGGATTATCTCGTCCGCCAGTGGTGGCAAGGACTGGTCTTTTGGAATGAGGATCTTTCCAAACGACTGGTCTCTTTCTTATAGATCTTTCCATTTAGTCATGATCATGAACAACAGTGTTTTACCGATGCAAAAGTGCTGTTATCGCTTTGATCATGTTGAAGCATTGCAAATAGAATATGGAACTTTTTTTTATAAAACTTAAAAACTTCTGAATCTCTCCGGTACGGCTCATGAAATTCACAATGTATCTTGATCTTAAGCTGTTAAATAAAATACTACGTATTCATAACAAATGTGCTATTACAATCAGATTCAGTGGGAGCATTCAGTATATAAAGGCAACAGCCAAAACGTGCCGCGACTCATCACTTGTGTTTATGGCACATGCGTTTCAGGAGCGGACCAGAAGAGGAAGGAAAGTGGAATTCCCCGCTCTTTGGCGGTTTCGAAAGGTTAAGTTTTTTTCTTCAAGGTGTAAGATGGCCTAATTTCTGACAGTTTCCCCCTCTTTGGAGAGATTTTCCACCCTCGGCACGTTTGGCTCGTCCGCCGGTTGTGGCGCATAACGCAAAAGGCTGTCACCAATCAATCATACTCATCACAAACATGCGGCTGTGAGATATACGTTTGTGTACATGACTGACGGACTGACTGACTGACTGACTGACTGACTGACTGACTGACTGACTGACTGACTGACTGACTGACTGACGGACTGACTGACTGACTGACTGACTGACGGACTGACTGACTGACTGACTGACTGACTGACTGACTGACTGACTGACTGACTGAATGACTGACTGACTGACTGACTGACTGACTGACTGACTGACTGACTGACTGACTGACTGACTGACTGACTGACTGACTGACTGACTGACTGACTGACTGACTGCCTGCCTGCCTGACTGACTGACAGACTGACTGACTGACTGACTGGCACTGAGCATGAAACAATGCATATCATAGGAAGCACATTAACGGATCATTAAGTCCGTGATATGCCGCCAACACACTGAATTCGGTCATGAGCCATTGACCAAAAAACCCAAGCTTGCTCACGGCGTTCCGCATTCGGTATACTGATACACATACCTGATCCTTGCCAAAACGAATACAAAATGAACTCAGCTGTTTCATTGGATAACATTACAAGAATTTATGAGCCTTCATGGTTTCTGTGGTTCTGGATGACTGATATAAAGTTGGCACATAAACGTCACGTATTGTATATTGGCACTGATTGAATTACGGATGGTCTTATTATAGTCAATATGTAAGTCTGTACATTCAAAACATGCATACGAGTTTGGATTGGCAACGTATTGGACCAGACCTCAGCTGGTTGGATGAAACAAGCTGGGAAAGCGTAAAAATGATAACTTGATACCACTATGATAAGTACATACTCGATTTAAAATAAATCCAAGCATGTGTATTGAAAGAATTTCATGGAATTCATGAAAAAGAGTCTAAAATGAGATGAGATGAATCTCGTGATGAAATCGCGTTGAATGCCGAAACTGCAGTCGGCGTGGGCGATGGTCTATCAAGCTCGAACATTATCATGTCCAGTGGCGATAATTTGGTGGGCGTAGAAAAAAAACACGGTACCATATAATATATTCCAGCCATGAACTTTTGACAACGTACTAGGTAAAAAAATTTACAAAGATTATAAAAAACAATATATAAATAGTAGTAACAAAACTAGTATTTTACAAACGGCAAGAAGATTTTGAGTTCATACATAACTGACTCATCTGTTATGTTTAGTATTGTAAGTTGTGCATTAATGGGCAATAATTCTGTATAACTGTTTTGATGGTATTACACGGGAAAGTAAACTTTGGTTCTGAACATAAAATCGTGAAAATTAAAAAGACTTTACAATCGTAAACTTTTACATTACAGGAAATACTGCTAAATAAAACACCAACCACCAGCCTAGAATGTCAACAGATAAAAACGGTGTAGTAAAATTTTGGGAACGCATTATAGCAATTTACTTGTAAAAAACTTTTTCATATATGAATATGAAAACAAATGTAAAGATAACACCAATGAAAGAATAACATCGGGAAACTTTTTGTTTTAGTTCTTGCCTACTTATAAGATGGTCATGACAAATGACGGTCGTCAGTGAGTTCGGGGTCATTTTAACCGACTTTCGAATTTAGAAGATTACTTGTAAAAAACTTTTTCTTAAGGTAAACATAAAAACAAATGGTAAGATAATACCAATTAAAAAATAACATCGGGAAACTTTTTCTTCGAGTTTTTGCTTACTTCTAGGATGGTTATGACGAGAAAGACAAATGACGCTCGTTAGTGAGTTCGGGGTCATTTTACCCGACTTTGGACTTTGATTAATCGACTGCGGTCGCACAGTGATTAATGAGAGGAACAGCTTTGGAATATCTGAGAGCTAACTTTTTTAAATTATATAATATGATTTTGTACTATGACTTTATATTTATTGAAAATGAGGATGATGTTGTTTCATTATTTTTTTTTGCTTTTGGGATACGATCATTATTGTATCGAACGAACGATATAAAACAGGGCCACTGGAACGGGCATAAAGAGAAATGAAACTATTGTCATCAAAATATTATGGCTGCTAACTGAATGGTTCACTGACTTGACGAACGATTTGCATACAAAAATAAGATAACCAGTGAATAAAAAAAAATTAAACTCTATTAGCCGTTCAGTTTTATGTGCCGTATAAATTACATCATGTTTTTCAGGGTGTAAAAGAACGGGTGAAACGAAAATCTCTGATCCGAAAACTTCAACTGATAACGATTGGTGGTGCGAATACTCAAAGCAGAACATTATAAGCTAGTTTTGTGCTGGCGGTTATGAGTTGATAAACACCACATTTTCGACAATATAGAAAAAACATCTCTTCAATGAACAAACGGTTCAGAAAAGTAGTATTACACGACAAAAAATGAACGGCAGGTTTTGAATCAAAGTTTTCAATGCTGGGAATCTCCATCGGACGAAAGTCCAGAGCTTCAAAACACGATCGGTGAATGTTTTGACTATCGGATGCAACAAAATATGATTCAGTACTGGAATTTCAGTGGTTTTCTCTCAAATACCACAGCCGCCTCATTGAGTTTTTTTCTTCAAACTACGATGGAATTGACAGATTGTGTATTGGCAAACAAAAAAATCTGATTTGAAAGTCCGTCCTTTTTGCACTTTCATTTCATGCTGCAGAGAAAAATGTGCAATTTTCAAGTGTCACACACGGAATTCCTAGTTAACTCATGAAAAAATGAGGTGGGCTCTTGAATTCAGTTACATAATCAATAGTAAGAAATGCAGAAGTTCCACACCAGCCAACGAGGATTTCATCATAATCTACTAATCCACACAGATTACGGTACATTAGAAGACACCACCAAAAGTGTCATGACCAGTTGCACCTCTCACTAGCGGAATAGGGAAAATGAATAAGTTGAATTTCCCCTTCTCTTCGGCGAAATTACTATCCCAACTTAAGGTGTTAATAAGCTGTCCTGAAAATAATAATTCCCCTCTCTTAGATAAAATTCCCTTCCCTTTGAAGGATTGGCTCTTCCGCCAGTGCTCCTCACAACGTGGTAATGCCCGTTCAATCGGTGGTGATGACTCATGGAACAACTGGTATTATCAGATTACCAGTTACCATCAAAGTCTGGTCGTATTGAACTCTGAGCATGGTCTGTTAGAAACTACGGTATATGAGGCCATTCGTTCATACTTGATGCTATCTCATTTGAAAACTTTCAAAATTGAATATCAGTTCAGAAACGTGTTTCATTACTAATGAGTAATCCAAAAAAATTATGGAAACTCAATTACTTGAATTAATGAAAAAATATAAAAAAAGTATTGGTGACAAAATATGAATCCGTAGGAAGAGCGAGAGATTGCACATGAAATATTCAGTTATACTGACTCAGAGGAGGTTAACAGACTACATACTGTATGTAGAATATGCAAAATAGTACAGTAACTTACGTTAGTCCAAATAAAAAACTCATTTGCTTGGTATTCAGCTCAGGGCTGGTTGATAGCTGCGATGAATCATGAACACATCAGTGAGTGAGTGAGTGAGTGAGTGAGTGAGTGAGTGAGTGAGTGAGTGAGTGAGTGAGTGAGTGAGTGAGTGAGTGAGTGAGTGAGTGAGTGAGTGA
The DNA here is from genome assembly GCA_964036265.1 of Daptonema setosum. Classification (NCBI taxonomy): domain Eukaryota; kingdom Metazoa; phylum Nematoda; class Chromadorea; order Monhysterida; family Xyalidae; genus Daptonema; species Daptonema setosum. Next base: position 22,083,240 of record OZ038444.1, read on the forward strand.
GTGAGTGAGTGAGTGAGTGAGTGAGTGAGTGAGTGAGTGAGTGAGTGAGTGAGTGAGTGAGTGAGTGAGTGAGTGAGTGAGTGAGTGAGTGAGTGAGTGAGTGAGTGAGTGAGTGAGTGAGTGAGTGAGTGAGTGAGTGAGTGAGTGAGTGAGTGAGTGAGTGAGTGAGTGAGTGAGTGAGTGAGTGAGTGAGTGAGTGAGTGAGTGAGTGAGTGAATGAATAAGTTATTTTACTTCAGGGGCTAAATAATAAAGAACGGGAAATGTGAAAGTAAACACGATTTACTAATGCTGAGTTTCCGGGTATTTATAATGTCAAACATCGCAACCTGAAACTTGCTGAAACTTGATTCCATAAAAGTCAACACAATGAAACAACCGAAATCAGGTCTTCCAAAGTAAGTACCACGGTCATAGAAAGAAATCCTAACCTTAACCATAACGACGATCATGACTCCACAAAACTTCAGTTTCAAACTCACTAACTCACTGACTATCTGACTCTCTCTGACTCACCGACTGACTGACTCACCGAGTTACGGCACGACGACGGAGGATTACGTTAATGGAATGTTATGTTAATCCGGTAATACGAGTGCCAACATGTGTATGTACCATGGTTCCATGGTGGAATGTGCCTACACCGGGGGGTACAAAAGTGCCAGTGGTCACTGGCGCACCAACAAATCACCCAACCTGATGGGAATTTTCCCAAAGACTAGGACGACTAAAAAAAATTTATGTCCATTTTCCCACATCTTAAAGAAAAATAGCACACTTCAAATCCCTAAAAAGGGGAGGTTTCCCTGTCTCCCTTTTAAAGCGACTTGTGCCAGTGGTCAGTTGGACTGTTCGGTCAGTCTGACGGACGCCCCACAAATTAAAAGCGACATCATTGGAATGCTAATGTTGGCCTGGCACATACATCGTAGTACCGTGGTATAGTACCAAGAATATTCAGTACTTACACAGGAACGGGTAGAGTTTTCTCTGGTGTAAATAATATGACAATCTGGTGAATTGAAAATTTTATTTTGAACTGTTGGTACTGTATTGTTGAAAACGGGTGATTTACATGTATGAGATTGCCAAGGACTCATGAAAGATATTATAGTTCATGGACCAAATAACGGACAAGCCAAACCCAAAAGAGGGAGAATTTCCATAAAAGAGTGGGGAATTAGCAGTTTTGGGGCCATTTTACCTACACCTTACGGAACAAAATCCAGTTTTTGAGCAGCAAAACGGAGGGAATTCCACTTTTCCGCTCATCCCTCGTCCGCTAGTCCATGAACCAAAGACCACCCCCCCCCCTTCCCAACTTGGCCCACCAACCCCCAACTTCCCCGCGAATGTCGGCATTCGTTTCGTTTCGAATTCGGTACCGGTCGGTTGCCCGTAACCGTTTCGTGTCGTCCCAAATACGGCGGCACAAATTGAATCAGACGACACGCGCCATTCCCTTTCCCGAAATTACCGGGGCAATCTTTGCCTCTTCTGTGTACCTCTATTTATGCAGAATTGGACTTGTCGGGGCATTCTCAATTTATTGGGATACTAGATTTGAAATCTGACGAAAAAAAACCAAGGTTATTTCAGTCAAGCACTGAAGAATGCAATGGAGATGCAGTGGACTGGGCAGTCATACACAAAAAGCTGAGTTGGATCACTGAGTAAAATGGCATGGCGCGCATTCAAGTTCAGAATACTAATCAATTGAGAATACTATGAATGGTTGGGTATTAAGAAGTGATTGGTAGACCACCGAATCGGAATCGTTCAACATAACATGATGGTCGTGTTTTTTTCGTAGAAAAAGGGAATGGAGAAAAATAGACTATTTTTTTAGAATACAATACATCCAAGAAAAAATTTTGTGAACGAAATGCTTGAATCATCAGTCAGCAAATGAATCATTTCGCTCAAACAAATCCCAGTTAGGTAGACTTACAGTAGCATCTAGTTAGTCAAAGTATTAGCTTTATCTGTATTATCGTGGATATGTATGTGTACATATACATACAGAATATGAAACCATTATTATCAGTTGATTTCGGTGGTACGGTCGTGGATTAGAACTTGTATACTAACATGTGAACTTTGAGCCGTTCTCTGGATGCTACATACATACATTGTATGTACATAACCGGATCAGATAGATTTGTGGCTGATTTACTGACGGACTGACTGACCGTACAGTTAGCTGATAACGAAATTGAATTCAGATCTGTTGAAAAAGTTGTGAAGTGCAAGTAAAACTTTTTAGTGTATCCAAGGATACATAAGTCACTTTGGATTGACTCATGTACTGTGCTAATGACTTACCGAACAGACTGTCTATCTATTCAAAACTGACTGTTTGATCGATGGTTTGTTAATTGACGGTTGAAACACATACATTTTGTTCAGAAACACAAACGCTTTCCAACAAAACAGTGTCACAATACTAGAATATGAACATGTATTAATATACTGAAATACTATTCATCATTTCACTACAGTAAAATACGTACTTTGTACATGTATGCAGCTAGAATATCTCGAGTTTCACACATCCAAAGCCATTCTACTACACTATAATAATAATAAAACCAGATAAACTCATCACCACAATCATACTATTTGTGTTGACCGTCAGTATAAATAGTACGAGTCCATAAAAACAGAAGTACTGACCGCTTCGGACTAACATTCTGGGTATACATGGATATGTTGTGGTTTAGATACCATGGCATAAAAGATACAACTTCGGACGAGGATGGGTCAGTACCGTAGCACTAGCGGACGAGAAGGGATAGGGAAAAGTGGAATTCCCCATCTTGGGCGGTTTCAAAATAATTTTTTTGGTTCTTTAAGGTGTAGATAAAATGGCTTCATTTCTGTCAATCCCCCCCCCTCTTTGAAAAAATTCCCCTCCCTTTGTAGGATTTGCTGGTCCGCCAGTGGGCCGTAGTAGAAGTATGTACGGCTCATAAAACCTGGAATGGCAATGACTGTGGCTATGGTGGACGAGCTAATACTCTCAAAGGGAGGGGAATTTCATCAAAGGAGGGAATTCAGGATATTCTACATACACCTAAGGGAACCAGTTCTACTTTTTGAAAACGCCAAAGAGGGGGGAATTTCACTTTTCCCACCCCTTCTCGTCCGCTAGTGGACTACGGACTACGGTTATGGTGGATGGGCATTCCGTTATCATCGGGTATACAGAAACGTGGGTGACTGTAGTAAAATACGCATGTAAGTAGCAAATACAAGAGTTGGATGACTTCACTATAACGGACGAGAAAGAAGGGAAAAGTGGAATTCCCTCCTATTTGTTGGTTTCTAAGGTGGATTTTGTTCCATAAGGATGAGGTGAAATGACATAAAAAAATTCACGATTATTCACTCTTTGACGGAATTCCCATTCCTTAGGGGGTTGGCTCGTCTACCAGTGGATGACTTGGATTAATTTTACAAGTTCTTACCTGCAAGCAATCTTGCTGTTTGACCTAAAAGGTTATTTTTCCCTATAATGGAACGAGATGAGGGATTTCCTCCGATGAAGTAATCCCACACTAAATTGAAAGAAACCCAAGTCGATTTATTCAGAATATTTGATCAATGTTACACGATGTTCCTTACCGATGTTACGTACTTGTTGCAGTTACACCAATTTGTCACAATGGTGATGGTGTCCGGTTACACGAGATCAACCGACTATTATAGCATTCTCAATTGATTGGGAGACATTTGATTGAGACATTCAATTTTGAATGCGCGTCATTTCTGAAAAACTGAACATACCAAAAATATACCGAACTTTGAGTGACGTACGCTCTGGCAGCCGAGTTCCTTCCTGATATTGGTTTACAAAAATTTGGATACAAATTTGGATTTCCCAATCAATCGGTAATTTCATACGCCAATAGATAAAGATATGTACCAGAGCAAAATCTTTTTTTTCTTCTTAAAAATAATACTGACCAGTCGGATTATTAATTGACTAAGCTCAGCTGAGCTGAGCACACTCTTTTTTGAAACGAACTGAATATACGACGAATCGCAACATGGTTTTTGGACAGCATCCAATATCCATCCATCGACTTGACACACCAAACTGACTCGAATGATGATCTAATAGTGGTATATATCATTATCATGTCCACAAACTGAAGTAAAAAATGTTGTTGTATTCGTTCAACAAAGACTGCAACATCAACGTTAACTTTACAGCCAGAATCCAAAACTTCAAAATTATGATTGAATGTGAATTACTCCTGTTAGAAGTCCAGTGTAAGCACAAACGGTATCATTTACATGGCACCAACTCTAATCATTCGTCAAAGTTGCATAACATGAGGGCTCAAATTACAAGCTTCTAACTGGTCAGTGGTCATCTCGTGTTCCATGGCACATGGGGGTACAGGCACATGGTCGTGGCGGATAGACCATTGACGATATTGAGGAGATTATCCGCTTGAAGGGGATTTTCCCATTAACGGATATCTTGGATAATCAAAATTCCCAGTTATAGTGTATGTGACTGTGGAATCGAGAAATAACCCGTTGTTGGAGAAAACTAACTATTTTCACTCATCACCTTCCCCCTCATCGACGATCGCAATGTCTGCCTGTCACTGCCAGACTGTTACCAATCATCAAACTTAACCGTGTTCTGCGAATACCACCCCTCACCCCTTGACCGCATTCTGCCAAATCCGTTCTGTCCCGATGTAATTTGTATTGTTGCACACCGGGCTTTAAGGGATTGATTACTTTACGATTGTAGGGGAGAGGGAAGTAAAGTAGGAGAACATGGTGGGTACACTGGTGGACGCGAAGGGGAGGGAAAGGTGGAGTTCCCCTCTCTTTGGTGTTTTCAAAGCTAGAGTTTTTTCCTAAGGTGTAGGCAAAATGGCCTGAAAACTGTCCATTCCCATATGACGGAATTCCCCTCCTTTGGAAGAGTTAGCTTGTGTGGGATGGATTGATACATTATGATAACATTTCATCCTTTTTTACTTTTTTAATTGAAATAACGCAGTTCTCCTAACTCATGTTTTTCTCTTTATTCACACATTATTTTATAATGAATGTCGAATTGTGTCGTGAATAAAAGTAAAAAATGTAACTTTCTGTGGAAGTTCGGGGGGAATGAGGTATGTTATGAGCCTAAATTTTTGGATGACACTTTTGTAGTTCTTATTTTTATACATGACACAGCAGGTGAACTGGTGGACCGCAAATTCAAACGCGCGCCAAAAATGGTGCATGCTAAGATGCTAAGAAAAAGGTTATCTACTAACGACAATTTCAAAATTGTTTTAAAATTGCAACAATTAATGTCCCGACTATAAAATTATAAATTTGAAGAATTGGAATTGTTAATGAGGTCTTCAGTTTTCACTACGTCAACAATAGCTGAACTTAAAATGGCAGAAATTGAAGAAAATAACGAACTGGTGTCTTTATTGTGCACGGTCGGCCGGGGTCTCATGCCGTTCGCTATTGCGCACGTCAAACAATATTGTCAGGTTGGTTGCTATTTTTCTTTCTTTAATATCAGTATTTAATAGTGAACGAAGTTACTTAAAGGCGGGAGCAGGTACTTAAATCAGGGGTAAAAAGGGCATCTATATACGTTTATGCCTGATTTCCATGAAAGGTATGCTTTATCTCATCACTATTGTAGATTACTTTTTTGGTAAAGTGAAAGAGAACCGAACACCCTCTAGAATTACGTTAATAAGATTCTTATTGTATCTACGATTCAATAACGAATCATTATTTTATTTACTCAGGCCACCAACATCGTGGAGTTCGATGGTAAATTGGTGTTCGACGCACCCATCTGTGTTTCGTTGCTGCATCTGTCCTTTGTTGAACGTTTGTATGCCAAGATTGGTGTTCTATTCCTGAATTCGCCAGAATCGCCCGATTCGGACTGTTGGTGAGTTTGTATTACTATAATCATTCATAAATCGATCAGTCAGTTATTCAGTCAGGTCAGTCATCCAGTCAATCAGTCATTCATTACGTCAGTCGTCAGTCATCCATCAATCAGTCAGTCATTTATTCAATCATCCAGTCAATCAGTCAGTCATTCAGTCAGTAATCCAGTCAGTCATCCATTCATTCATTTTTAAATCAATCAGTCAGTCATCCAGTCAATCAGTCAGTCATTCATTCACTCAATTGATTAAATAGTCAATCAATCAGTCATCCTTGTGAGTTTCAACGTTCTCTGCTCTATGTAAATTTTTTGTTCGGTCAATTCAAATCTCACTCACAGATACTCTTACTCAACCACTCCACACTACTGCATTTTCAAGTGAAAATTTGTGATTCTAAAATGAAAACTGATCGGGTTGATATTTTTCAGTGCTCAGCACCCAGCTCACTTCGCTTGTCCACCGAAACATCGATCGTGCATTATATGGCTGGTGTAAGTTGCACAAGGATGGAAAAAGAGCAACATCAAGAATAGCAGCAACAGCAACAACAACAACCTCAACGACGACGACCTTAACAACATTAAGAGCCGTGGTATCGGAATCATTCGCAGAAGTTCCGGATCAAACAGAAGAACTGCAACCTTCCCCTGCTTCAATAACATCAATAGGTACATCTCCGACAGCAACAACTTCAATGGGAAAACCGTTAACCACAACATCAACGACAACAACCTTAAGAAATGGGAACGAGTCTGATTTCAACTCGATTATCTCCGACTCTAAATCAGGCAGGGAAGATGTATATGTATTAAATGAGCCAACTAAGAAGAAAATTCGGGTGGAACAACCATTTAATGATCATGATCAACACCCTACTTCTTCCACGTCTAATACTTCATTGGGATCTCAACCTGAACAGGGTATTGTCCGATATATCGTGATGGTCAAGTCCACCTGCCAACCCAGACATAATAAACCCAACGATATCTTGGTGAGTTTAGTATCTAGTCAGTTTTTTTGTTTCTTTGTTATTGTTTCTCTATCCGTTTTTTGGTTTAGTATGATGTTGGATTCACTAGCCAAATTAGTTTTGACTTTTGACCCAGATTTTTCGGATTTTTTGGACCTGTGCCTGCGAATTTCGTTTTGTTTTCTAATTTCAATCTGACGAGACCAGATCGAGAGTTCTGACTAGAACATTAGATAATTAATAGTTTGAAACATTTTAATTTTATGTTTTCCTTTATTTCGTTTAATGAGTTTCACGATTTATACAACTTAATCGTATCCACCGAATCGAAACCATAAAAATAAAATTGTTTCAGTCATTCAAACGTGCCATCGACGTCGGCATTAAGGTTTCTGGTCAGACGACGCTGGTTCGTGCTGAATCGGTGGATTCGTTGTCTTCTTCCAATGATTGTGCCATGATCACCATCATGTTACGTATCGATCGGACTCACGCTTTCGTGGCACTCAGCTTGCATGAGTTGGTATCCCATTCTTAGATGATTTTGATTGATTGATTGATTAGTTTTCACCCCATCAGATCACATCGATTGATTTGTTGGTTGGTTGATTGATTAAATGCATTCTTCTGTGTAGCATCGATTGATTGATTAACTTCATCATAGATTATCACATCAATTCATTGATTGATTGATTGACTTATGCCTATCATATCACTCCGATTGATTGATTAACTTCTACTTATTATATCACATCGATTGATTGATTAACATCCACCTGGTATATCAGATTGATTATTGATTGATTGATCAAACTCAGCCTATCATATCACATCGATTGATTTATTAATTAATCAACTTCTACCTATTGTATCACATTGATTGATTGAGTAACTTCAACCTAGTATATCACATCGATTCATTGACTGATTTTATCAATTTTAACCTATTATAACACACCGATTGATTAGTTGATGGAAGAAAATATCTAACTTTGCAGCACTCCACTCTCCACCCGTTCATATATTCGTCATGTTGGTCTGCGTCCCACGATCATCGATCTGATGGTACATCTGGCCGATATCCGACCCGGTGCCATTGTATTTGACGGCACGTGTGGTAAAGGTACCATCCTCGTTGAGCTGTTGCATCGACATAAACATATTGTTGGTCTGTTTATTTATAATTGAATTTTTGTAGATGAATTTGATATGATGTCTAACAGAACCTTTTTAATTTAATGTATTCAATTCAAAGATGCTTGTCATGGTTCTGTTGAGTTGTGGAAATTAGATTACCAACCCTGTTTTCTGCATTGATGTGAAACCAATGATTTTTTGCAAAATAGCGCCTTATCGCGTTCGAAAAGTTTTTTGACTGATTTCCAATCATTTTCACTAAGACCGATCGTCTCATTGTTTCTCATCTTTGGCATGGCAGTATATTCCATCGCAGTTCCGTGCTATGTTACACTAGTTTTCCATCGCTCATCAAGAACCTAATCGATTATTTTCCAGTTTGCAATGGGTTCTGATGTTTGCGTGGCATCCACCCTGATCACTTCGACCAATTGTATGATGCTGCCCAGACGACAGCGTGCGCTCGGGTCAACCCATTCCGTAATCACTGCCGACTTGCAAAGTAGGTGGTGGTTTTTCAATGTTTTTATGGTGATTTGGAATGTTGTTTTTTGGTTTTGTTGTTTATGAAAACTGAAACGACGTATCGGATATCGATATTGGTGACCGAATTGATAAATAGTTTTCGTCCCGATTTTTTCGTATATTTTGGCAAACAGTGAGTACGTTAAATCAAGGAGTTGACATCATTAAGTTTTCTATTTCTTTACGTTCCATAACTAATGATATATTCCATGTGGGAATATATCTTTAGTTATTCCTAGATGATCGCCAGATTTTCTTGTTAATGTTAAGTTCTTATTCTCCCACTTTACAGTTCTTTTTTTGTTTTCAGATTGCTTCCTCCGTGACGGCTGTGTGGACGCGGTGTTGAGCGACTTTCCCATGGGTCGTCAGTTCAACTCGATCGATTACTGCAATAACATGTACGAACGGTGGGTGCGAAATTACTTTCGGTTGGTTCCATATCGGTTATGGATTTTTATTTGCAAATAATTTGAGTGGGTAATTCAAAGGTTATGAGAATTGTCTTATTTTTACCGGCGTTCCTTACAGGGAGTATTACCATGTCAGAATTGTGATGTCGTATTGGCTAAGGGATTTATAAATTGTCCATTTATTTTTTCACTCGGTTGTTGGAAACCACCGTTTTAATTTGATTGAAAAGATTAAAAAATTGATCATCGTACCTGGTTTCAGTATCTTAACGTGTGGTGGACGATGTATCGTACTCACCAGTTCACTGCTCGCTGCCAAACTGAGTGCCCTGTGTGCCGACATTGGGTTCCATGTATCAGCTTCACATGCCGTGTCGCTGGGCACCACCGATGCCGTTTGTATTGTGTGCCAAAAGCCATAATGTGATAAGGATTTGATGAGTATAAGAATGGGATTGATAATAATATGAAACCAAGTATGTGATAGTGCTGCTGATTGCTTATGTGTAACTGTTTTTCACAGAGATCTCCGATATTTTTCCATTCTATGGTTGGAAGGTTTTTCGTTTTTTTAATACTTTTATTAATAAATAATTTCTTCAAGAGGTTTTTTATGTGTACTGCTGACTAAAAGGTAGCCCATATCCGTTCGATGTATCAACGAGCTATCCTTTCTCTTATCATTTTATAAATATGGATCTTACAAAATTGCAATTCTTCTTGCCTATTTCGTCTCATCGTTATTGCTCAGTTAAAACGGGTTTTGATTTCATTCTAATTTTGTGACAATAAAGATGATATACCACATATAATTTATGAGATTAGCTTTGTATTACATTGGGTTGTAATTAGGTCTTCACCGACCAGTTGCACCGGCGACACTTCGTATCTCATCAACCTCATGATTTTTTTCATTATTTATTCAGCGTGAGATTTTTTTTATATCAGCCAGTGTAGTTTAATCGGATCGCATCGGCTGCATGCATGAGAAAGTCTATTCAAGTTAGTCGTTCAACATTGTCTTCTAATCATTTGAGAATGCTATACCAATCAATTTGGTAAAATTTTCGGAAGTGCAAAAAAATTGGAAAATCAGAATTTTTTCAAGATCAAGCATTTCGTCGTCAAAATGGTGCGCACCACTCGTTCCAATACGGCGCCTGAGTCCGCCGAATCTCCGGAAGAAACGGTGAAATCGAAGAAAATCGTTCGCCACGCACCGCCGGCTGATAAATTCAGGTTTCTGGTAGTACCAGATGAAGCAGATCTGGCCGAGTCATCCATCGTCACGTTGGCACATCCGAAGAATGGTCGGTTTGGTTTGATGGTCTCGACTCGACGCACTAGCGGACGAGAAGGGGTGGCAAAAGTGGAATTCCCCTCTCTTCGGCAGTGTGTTCCTTAAAGTGTAGGTAAAATTGAACATTTTCTGCCGATTCCCCCCTCTTTAGAGAGATTCCCCTCCCTTTGGAGAATTAGCTCGTCCGCCAGTGTCTCGACGTGTTGTAGGATATTTTTTCACCTCAAAGTATATTTCCGCTTTATAGCTTTGAGTAACGTTAACCGGAATCTGTGATCGTGTTATAACTAACTAATATGTTCCACTAGCGGACGAGAAGGGGTGGGAATAGTGGAATTCCTCCCTTTTTGGCAATTTGGAAAAAGTGGAATTTGTTCCCTCTGGTGTAGGTGAAATGACCCGAGTCCGAGATCTGCCAGTTCTCCCTTGGGCGAAATTCCCCTCCCTTTGGAAGATTAGTTCGTCTGCCAGTGAAGTCAATAAAATAAAACAATTATCAATTTTCAGGTGCTGCCTGCCAGTTTGTATTCATGCGATCATCGGATTCGACTGATTTGCGGGTTTACGAACTCCTGCAGCACTCGGACGCGCATCGGAGTTGGTTTGTCGGTCAAAGCGTCATTCAGGTGGGTAATATTAAAAGAATGAAAACAGGGATTACCGAAAGTAGTTTTAGCATATCATGTCGAAAACTGTTAACAACCTCAATTAGCGCCAAAAAGCAATGGTTTGTAGAATATCGGTTTCAATATGATATATCAGCAGAGCAGATTGACTAGTTGCACTGGCGGACGAGCTAATCAACCAAGAGCAGTGGAATTTCGTCAAAGAGGGGGGAATTGACAGTTTTCAGCTCATTTTACCTACACCTTAGGAACAAATTCAACCTTTTTAAAATGCCAAAGAGGTGGGAACTTCATTTCACCCCTCTTGTCCGCTAGTGACTAGTTGATATTTCAATGTGCATATCTCTGGCTCGTTCTGAAGACTTCTATGCATATGAGAGTGAAGATTGATCAGCTCGGACTCGTTAACTCGTTTGAGTAAAAAAAAAGTTTGTATTGCAGGATGGCAGTCTGTACGTGAGTGCCCGAATTCATCCAGTACTGCTCGCCCTACCGTATTTGCTCAATAACCAGGTTATTCAACTTTTCTTTCAAATGTATCGCTTTTCGTTTAGTGTAAATCTTTGTAATCATTTTACGTTTTCGAGTCATTTCCTGTTAGCATGCTCCACCATAATCACATGATACGTAAAATCAGTTCAAACTTTTAGTTTTGAAGTGTATAATAGACAGAGTATAAATTTTTTTTCCTGCAGGAATCGTTCTCTCCGTTGGATCAGATTCTGGATGACCACCGATATCCGGCAATCAGCCAGCTGGCTCAGCACTGCTCACAACTGACCGATTCTTTGAAGTCGGTGACCGATGTTAAAGGTCAGATAGTTTCCGTCAGGCAGAAGGCCTATAATCTAGAATGCTAGCAGTGGGCTAAAATCATCCTCTCCTTCGACCAAGATTATCAAATAAAAAAATATTAAAAATGATGAAAACTAAGGTTCATTCATTCATTTTTCATTTGGTCCAGTATTGGTGTATTTAGCTGATTTCACAAAAGATGAATGTTCAAAAATAAATAAAGAAAAAACAACCAGATCTTTTTTTCATTTTCCAAAATCCAAAAACCCACATTAACCGTCATAATTACGTTTTCAGAACTGACCGGCGGTTACGACGGCGACTGTCGGGTGTATCGGTATAACGAGTCAAAGTGTCTGGATTGGCTCGCGGCCCGAGTGCGAAAATTCGCCGGAGTGTTACAGCAGCCGGCCCACCAGGCGCATGTACATCACAGTGTGCTGAATAATGGTGAATTTGATTTCTTTTTTTGAATTTCTGAAAAATGTTGGTCGGAACGGAAAACTTTCAATATCCTATACGATATACCTATCCTATTTGCAGAGCACCAACTGACTCGGTACTGCCACGGTCTGATCAGCGACTACTTGACTCCGGCACTGTCTGCCGCTTTGAAACATCCCCTTGGCTTGGACAAGGAGGATCCGAACAAGCTGATGGAAGTGGATCAGAAGTCAGACGTTAAGGTGAGGAGACTCAACGTTTTGTTTGTTCAATGTAACTATTCAATTCGATCAATTCTCAGATAAAGCCAATACAATTTCTAGTAAACACGTTCATTGGTGACAATTGAATTATGGCGAAAATAACTATCAGCTGTTATTCTCTCACTTTCGAGCATCGAACCCGTAGCCATCAGGTCATGCGTTGGGTCACTTAGCCACTAAACTAACTGGTTGTTTCAGGTATCTCCATCGAAATCTCAATCGGCGCCGGTGGGTGGTGTCAAGCGTAAACACAGTGAAATCGGGAAGTTGAGTGAACCGACTGAGGATTATTCAAAGATTGGGGGTGGCGTCGAGCTGAAGAAGGTGAATGAGTGAGTGAGTGAGTGAGTGAGTGAGTGAGTGAGTGAGTGAGTGAGTGAGTGAGTGAGTGAGTGAGAGAGTGAGTGAACGAGTGAGTGAGAGATAGTGAGTGAGTGAGTGAGTGAGTGAGTGAGTGAGTGAGTGAGTGAGTGAGTGAGTGAGTGAGTGAGTGAGTGAGTGAGTGAGTGAGGAGATTGAGGTGAGTGAGTGAACGAGTGAGTTAATGACTGTGTGAGTGAGTGAATGATTGAGAGTGACTTAGGAAGTGAGTGATTGATTGAGAGTGAGTGAGTGAGTGAGTGAGTGAGTGAGTGAGTGAGTGAGTGAGTGAGTGAGTGAGTGAGTGAGTGAGTGAGTGAGTGAGTGAGTGAGTGAGTGGGTGAGTGAGTGAGTGAGAGAGTGAATGAGTGATCGCTTTTCCAGACACCAGTGCTGACGAACGCGCAAAAGAAGTTGCAGAAAGCGTCAGCCGGCACGAAATCATTGAATGCGTTCTTCACGAAAAAATGATTCCATGAAATGTTTTCTTTCTTGTTATACCTTTTTGATTCGAATCTTCAAATCTTGTATTCTATTACGTTTTAATAATTTAAAAAATTTAAACTACGTTGAATTATTTAAATGGGTTCAACAATGTACTATATTGTCCGACGTTCAATGTGATCTCAGATTTATTCTACACAATTCCGGTAATTTCATTTGAATTATTCAACTTTTTTCCCTGGTGCTCACATATTTGATTTCGTTTCGGGTTGTAAATTTTAAGACTTTTGCAGTGATTAAAATACTTGTAAAGTAATCATTGTTTTGAACTGCCGCTGCCGAATAAAGTTACGAATAAGTAGTCAGTTGGCTGTTATGCTTTACTTGTTGGATGTTGATGATTTTTTATCAACTCAATGACAAATTATCTTTAAAATGGTTTGGGTATTGCAATTGCATAACAAACATGAATAACTAACCCTGTTATTTGATAGTGTTTCAAGTTTGATAAAGGTCTTGTTGGTAAGAATAAATAACCCTGTTATTTCGTAGTGTTTCAGGTTTGATAAACTTATTGTAATTGTTAATTGTAAAAAAAAATATAGTTGAATTATATTTTTTCGTATTTCACTTTCAATGGAATTACAGTATTTATTCGTCATGGTGCACGGCCTACAAAACCGTGTGCTGCCCGTTCTACCCAAGGCCAAGTCACTCTACTCGCGCCGTATCAAGTTTTTGTCCGACAAAATCTTCGGCGAAATCGCCAAACCTACCGATGTGAAGTTGGTTTTTTTATGATTATTAGTTAAGAATATGTTGTTTTTCTGTTCTCCGTTCTGTGAAAAGTTTGAACTCCAACACAAGTTCTGCCATTTCACTGGTTTTGATTAAAAATATGTGAATAAATCGCATACGATTATCTTCGCTGCTGTTGGTATGTCTTCAAATTATTTAAAGATCTCTTCTCGTGATGACGAATTATCTACATTCGTTCATCGTATCCGTACATTAATATTTAAATAATAAGTTTTGAACCAGGTACCTCCATCCTCTCAGACGCCAACCCTAACCACTACGCTTTCAGATCACGCAACATGGTGCATCTATGGACGTACAAACCGGTGAATCGGGACGAACGCTTCACGGTCGACTACCACCCACCGCATCCCATGTTCCATTATCTCATTCAGTTGTTACGCATGAAGGGTCTATTCCGGTTGGTTGTCGACTGAACTGATTTTGGCGCGCAGTTTGAATTTAAACCAGTTTTGGCGCGCGTTTAAATTTTCGATATGTTTTTGGCTACATGCTACATGGACAACACATGAAAGCCTTTCATTCATTGCATATGTGCGTGTCGGATTCATGAAAAAAATTTCACAGTCATTTGGATTTGATTCGATCAGTTTGCGCCGGTCACTGTCATTCGGTAATTGATTAGTTTCGTTCTGTCTGTAAGAAATCAAGAAAAGATTGATTAGTAATTACAATTTGTGTGGAATTTTTATAACATTTTTTGCATCTTAATCTCGTGACGAAAATATCATGAATCATTTCAGTGACGAGCACATGGATTTCAACGAGGAAATGGAACGATTGCGCACCAAACGCGGCAAGGGCCGACCCAAGATCGGTGAGGGTAAACGCGCTCTCAATAGGAAAAGCTGATTCGAAATGATTTATTGCATTGTTAATATCTTTACTTATTATTAATATTTTTTTGGTCTGTTATTTTTATGAATTTTCATTGTTGATCAATCTGGCTGGCTTCTTACGCTTTTTACCGCACTGCATTTACAGTTTTTCTAGACGGCAGAGCAGAATAGGCTATGAGGCAGTCTGATCAACTTTGTTTATGATATACGACCTCTTTATGTATACTTCGATATAATTTTAGATCAGATGTTTCCTACTCGTATCATATATTACCGTAGATTGTCTGTCCATATATTTTGCTCAAATTATGATTGAATAGAATATGAAAAAACATGATTTTCGTATGGCATGTTGGTAATATTTATGTAATTATCCGAATTTTGCGGGCCGCGACTGTTGTCGAGTACTTTTACTTTTCATTGTCCGACAAACAATATGTTTGTACTCATGGTCCTTTGGTATATAAATGGTTTCTAAGCTGGGTGTCGTTTGCAAGTACTTATACCAGGTGTCCTAACTCTGCTGGACCTGAATGCTTGTTTCAACATGTTGGTATCTACCAGCTTTCAGTGGCGGACAATATGGTGTCAACATAAATATGATAAAACTGTCTTCGGTGATGAAATGACATGCTCTGCTGCTTGGAATTGTGTTTTTGTTTCCGTGGAAAATAATTTATGAAAAAAATACCCACTGATTCCCTTTGTTTCAATTTTTTAAACGTTGACTGATTTTTCGGTTTTGAAATGCAACAAGTTTTGACGTGTTGCCAAGCAAAGAGCCTGGCCTACACTGGTTCTGGGCTGACAGTACAGGGTGTCCCATCCTTAACCGCCGATGTTGACGGCTTGGCGTTTGAGTTGTACTGAGTGTATATAATTGAAATTTCGTTTTCAAACAAACAAGTCTTTGGCAATTTGTTTGACGCCTACCAAAAGCTAATTGGACGTTTGTAGCTAATTTTACAAGCAATTGAAAAAATGCCCATTTTTTTGGGTTTTTTTCTTCTTTGCGTGCAAAATTTTTGTCAAAAAAGTTAATAAAAAAGGCATTGAAATAACGAAGCATCACAGAAAATATAACAACACATAATGGAACAGAAAAAAATAAATTGACCCACTCAACTTACGACTTGGGTATCTCCAAGATCCTAACATCGTTCCCAACAACAAGGCACGGCTTCATAACCTGTGCCCATGCCATTTGCACCCGTCTCTTCAAAGTTTAAAAGACGTGAATGGTCCGTATTCTCAGAACTCTCCGGATATACGTGTTCTCTCAAATCACCCTAGAGCCAGGAATTCAGAGGGATCTGGTCTGGCGACCTGAAAGGCCACATAAGTCGTCCTTCTCTGCCGATAAAGGAACCGTTAAAGATCTCATTGGGCCAATCTCGGCTTTGGGTGATGCTGGCGTAATGAGCCGTTGCACCGTACTGTTGCAACATCAAGTCACCTTCACAAATTCAGTCGAAGCAACATAACTTAGTCGAAACAACAGAAATTTTTGCTAAAGAGCCAGGATGGTTCTGCAGCACGTTATGCCAGCATCACCCGAGATTGACCCAAAGGGACCTTTCCCGGTTGTTGGGAACGATGTTAGGATCTGGGAGGTACCCAAGTCGAAAGTTGAGTGGGTCAACTTCCTTTTTTCTGTCCTTTTTGTGTTGTTATATTTTCTGTGATGCTTCGCTCTTTTAGTGCTTTCTGTATTAACTTCTTTGACAAAAATTCAGCACACAAGGAAGAAAAAACCCCCCCCCCCAAAAATGGGCATTTTTTTAATTTCTTGTAAAGTTAGCTACAAACGTCCAATTAGCTTCTGGTAGGCGTCAAACAAATTGCCAAAGACTTGTTTATTTGAAAACAAAATTTCAATTATATAGACTCTGTACAACTCAAACGCCGAGTCGTCAACATCGGCGGTTAAGGATGGGACACCCTGTACATATTTGTGGTATGTGCAACGGTCAGATTGAAGCAAATACCTCCAATCAATATATATCCGGATATATATGAATATATCCGGATACTTTGAAAGTTTGAAATATATCCGGATATATAGCGAAATTGCAATATATCCGGATATATATCAAAGTATCCGGATAAATAAAAAAATTCGGCAAGAATATTTTGTCAAGGATATATAGCCGAATTTTTTATGCGAACCAAATGGATTTAATTTGTGTGTTTTTGGCGGAACTTTATAACCCGGAAACGTCAAAAGCGGAACTGTTATAAAAACAACGTTCATAAGTATTTTGCCTCATATTTTAAGTTCTGGCTAATGGTTCGGCTCGTGATCACAAGAAAAACGCTACGCGCCCAAGCCCTTCCCAAAGCCTAAGCCTAAACTGAAAACTAACTCTTAGCCTCATACTCGGCGATCTCGCTTAGAACGAACAGTCTGTGCTAATGACTAAGCCGAAGCCATACAAACAATGAAATGGGCCCTCCGAATGTTAAAAGCTGACAAATTATACTCCACCGAACTCCGCAAAAACTTCGAAAATATATAAAAATTCATCAGGTTATATATTTGCCGCAAAAAACATAATTTTTTTATATATCCGGATACTTTGATATATATCCGGATATACTGCAATTTCGCTTTATATCCGGATATATTTCAAAGTAACCGGATATATTCATATATATCCGGATATATATTGATTGGAGGTATTTGCTTCATCCCGACCTGTGCAACAACCTGACGCACACCAGCATAAAATCAGTTTTCAGTAATTCAGTCTGTTTTATTCCAGTTTCTTCCTCGATTCAATAAAGCGATATAAGCGTTGTACTTTATCGGGGTCACTCACTAGAACTGGCATAAAATGATCTCTCTTATTTTGATATCACATGTTTGCCAGATGAGTGTGTGTGACCCTGACTCATTCACAAGACACAATGTACGTACCTTCATACATTCTCCGAATACTTTATTTCTAAATCAATCCTAAATATCAATTCAATGTTATATCATAAAATGAAATAATATGTTTTTCAGTTTTATTTGATATTTTTCAGAGTATAAACTATGCCTCCATCACCGACCAAAAAGCGACCGGCCGATAGCGATGACGCTGGCGCAAGTTCGGCCAAAAAAGGCAAATGTTGGTTTTTCGCAAGTCAGGGACAACTTCAATTTAACATTATTTTATGAATCGCAAATTTTTTCTTTCGATGGAAGTTTTACGTGGAACAAACTTATCCAATCCTCTTATGATAGACTATGTGTCTGATCTCTATGATGGCACAGGTAGGGGTCGGCATGCCGGGACAAAATCCGGGACGGGACGGGACGGGACAGGTGTTTTTCCCGTCCCGTCCCGTCCCGTCCCGGCTAAAAAATCTTGTCCCGTGTCCCGTCCCGTTCAAAATTTTTTTTGTCCCGTCCCGAAATTTCCCAGATTTTATTCCGGGACAAGCATTTCTGTCCCGGGACAAGAATTATGCTTGTCCCGGGAATTTTTACAAAATAATCCGACACAACACAACAAATTAAGTGCTATTATCGATAAAAAAAACAGTATATGTATGTGATAAGATAATCTATGAGAGTGCTGATTGTTGATTGCTGTCGAGTTCACACTCGGAGTCGGAACGGAACACGACACACATCTTATTTATCGTTTGTTATGATGATTAGAAACATACTAAATATTAAAGCAAATAGTTTGACAATCGAGTGAAGTGAAAAAGTTATCTGTAATGAAAATTTGCCCAAAACAACAGAAGTCGATGTTTAAATGACAAATCTCATCGTAGGGACAAATCATCGTATATGGGTGTGTATGGCTGTTGTAAAAACGAGCGAGCAACTTTTTCAGTCAAAAGTGCACAATTCTCTCAACCGGAACCGATCCTAACGAAATTTTCGATAGAACTAAGTTTATATGTTGTTAACATATGGTGAAAACGACAAGTATTAATATTCTATTCTACACAGCCACTTTTATATCAGATCAAAGTGTGGTCGTTTTTCGGCCCACCCTGTCTGTATATGTTCATTTCGTGTTCTTTCTTATAAGAAAATCATCAACATATTACCATATGAAATACGTAAAATATCTGGTTTTGACTTCAAAATTCTTTGCAAGCCATGGCTATTCTCTCAGAAATTCGATACATAATGCGAATAAAGTAAGCGTCTATCAGTGAAGAAAAAAAGTTTTTGAAGTCTGTATTGCATAAAAAGCAGGGTTATAACAAGAAAAATGGTAATAATACGAATATCAATTAACTTACGAGCGACTTACGAAGTATTTTCTGTTTAATTGGTCATAAGACAAGTTTGAAGGTTGTCTTTTTCACTTGAATTTCACTCTTTTTGTTCCGGGACGCAAGTTTTCTAACTGCACTACTCTGATAATCCAAAATTCAACACGTGCAGTGAATGCAACCAACGCGTGCTTCTACCGTCAAGCTGACACCAGCATTTATCACATATAAACCAAAGCCAGTATGGCCTGGTGGTTAGGGCGTTGGTCTCGCATGCGAGAGGTTCTGGGTTCGAAACCTTTTGTAAAATTTTGGTAAAATACTGGCCGCAGACGAGTTTTTTCGAAGTTTTACTATTCCCTTTGAAGTTTTACTGTTCGTTAACCCCGATAACCTATCGTGAGGCTGGCTTGTCCGAGCGATAGCGAGGACAAGCGCGTTAGCACCGCGCGGAGCGCGGAGGTGGGATCCGTTTTCCGGGAAAATTAAGTAGTGGATCGAAAATACATACAATTTGAAAGTTTCGATTCTCCAAAACACTTTTGTTATAAAAAAAACTCGCAAATTACAGGTTTGGCAATTTTGGATTCTCAGAATAGTGCAGTTAGTAAACTCGCTTCCGGGACAAGATCCCGGGACAAGCGATTTTGTCCCGGGACAAACTAATTTGTCCCGTTTTGTCCCGCTTTGTCCCGGGAAATTTAATGTCCCGTCCCGTCCCGTCCCGGCTAAAAAATCTTGTCCCGTGTCCCGTCCCGTCCCGTTTACCAATAAATATTTTTGTCCCGTCCCGTCCCGTCCCGCCCAAACCTTGTCCCGTGCCGACCCCTAGGCACAGGGCCAAAAACATGCACATACTTCCTGTTACAGTTTCTCCCGAACATACACGTATGTTTTCAGTGCGCTTTTCGACAAGTATTCTGTTTTCAAGCACTGACTCATCAAACTGTTTTTAACATGTGGTATTGTGGTAACTTTCTGCAACATGTGTGAGTGATGCTGTATTGTATGGTGTAATCCGTCTTCTGGTGGAAATTTACGTTACGTAACATGATAAATTGTATTTTTATCTGATTTATGTCACTAAAAAGAACAAAACATTTTACAGCTTTACTATGGAAACCATAAATTTGGACTACCATGAAATTCCAGCAGCTCGTTTTCCAAAACCAGGTTGAATCAGTTTTGCGCGGCATTTCAAAGTTTTTACTTTATTCCCTTCGGAAGATTTTTTCACGTGTCGGGTTTCAAACTCACTATTGTTGTTTTCTGATCAACAATGCTAACCACTGCACTATTGCAGCCGACAACGCGACTGGATATATCGAGGGTAAAGATCTTATCGTATATGTGCCGGAAGTGGCTGACCAGAAATCACTATATCGAGCCAAAATCGCCGGTTTTGATATTGATGGTTAGAAATTAATTTCATTAAATAATGTTTTGTTCATTCAATGAGTTTGGCATGACCTCTAATAACTGTGTTTCAGCAACATGTAAAGAGTCATTACCTTCGCTTCTTTTCTAGGTACGTCAATATGTAAAGTACATATGTCTGTGTCGTATGCAGCAGTAAAGTAAGTATGTCAACCTAAATAACAATCGATTCCTTTTTCCGGTACGATCATTACCACAAAATCGGGCAAAGTCTTTGCCAAGGATGAAAATGACTGGCGCATTCTGTACCCGGCGATTCCTGGCAGACTCAACAAGTTGTACGATGCCGAGGATACGAGAGTGGTGTTCTTCACGAATCAGGTACGTGACTAACTTACAGCATGAATGATTGATTTACTGACTGACTGACAGCAGACAGCATGCCTGACTGACTGACTGACTGACAGTCGGACTACATGACTGACTGTCTGACAAACATGATGACTGACTGATTGTCTCTGTTTCACTGACAGCTAATGATTGACTGATTGATTGATTGACCGACTGAATGAAGCACTCACTCATACCCTCACCTCTGCAGGCCGGTCTCGCCAAAGGCAAAGTCAAGCTGCCGGCTCTCAAGAAGAAATTTGAGGGCATAATGAAACTCATAAAGGCACCTGTTACGGTTGGTACATCTAATCTACTCAGGTATCATATTATATTCATTTCATACTCTTGCGCGTGTCTCGAGTCGTAACGGTACATGAGGGTGAGCATTCCGCACTCATGCGTATTGTTGAAGCCGATGCCGTTTTTTCAGACTTACAATTCAACTCAGAAGTTTTTACCATTTTACTCTCACATTCACCTTTAGATTTAATGTTTCTACTTCAGATTTTCATTTCACCCGGCAGTAAGAACTTTCGCAAACCGCATCGCGGCATGTGGGAGGAGTTTGAACGAAAGTGGAATGGGGGAGTCAAGGTGGATCGGGCCAACAGTGTGTACGTGGGTGATGCGGCCGGCAGAGAGGCGGTGGGGGTTGGTGTTGTCGTTGTTGTTGTTGTTACTGGTGTTGTTGTTGTTGTTGGTGCTGGTGTTGTCATTGTTGTTGGTGTTTTTTGTTGTTGTTGGTGTTTTTTGTTGTTGTTGGTGTTGTTGTTGGTGTTGCTATTGTTGTTGTTATTGTTTTGTTGTTGTCATTGTTGTTGATGTTGTTGTTGTTGTTGTTGTTTTTCTAGATATTACTTTGCAGAAAGTCAAAAAGGACTTTTCCTGCGGTGATCGTTTATTTGCGATGAACATCGGTGTCACTTTCCGCACGCCCGAGGAGTTTTTCCTTGATAAAAAGGTAGTTTTTCTTCATACAAGGTTTTTATTTCCGGTTTTCGTTGAAAGTTCGGTGATTTAGGTGGGAATCTAACAAAAATCTTTGTAAACATGACACGCATTCTTGATTCTTCTATTATGTAAAAATTTCCAACAGAAAGGGTGAATTCCAGTCGAGTGAAAACTAAATGATGTTAGTTTTCAAGTTTTGTGATTCAATTTAATAAATATTATAATATATTGTGTGTTACTCTATTTGCTTATACTGATTTCAGGTGGATTCCTTGAAGTTCAATCTGCCCAAATATTCCCCCAAGCAGCACATTGCCGATATTGAAAGCAAAAAGGTTGTGACTCTTTCCATCGTTTGTATTTTCAGAAACACCAACAACAACCACCACCACAACAACAAACACATTAACAACAGCAACAACAACGAATACAACAACAACAACAAAAGGACTCATTGTTTCAGATCGGTCTGTTGCATGATATGGGCGATGGCGTTCAGTTGATCGGGAAGAAACCAGAAATCGTAGTCATGTCCGGTGCACCGGCTTCGGGTGAGTAAGTTAAACCTCGAGTAACTCATTCAGTCAGTCAATCAGTCACCAAATTTTTCGGTCAGTCAATCAATCGGTCAGTCAGTCAGTTACTCAATCCATCAGTTAGTCAGTCAGTCAACCTATCAATCAATCCGTCTATCGCTCAAACATGCAATTTTTTACAGTCAATTAATCATTCAATTACTCAACCAATTATCACGTAATATAATCAATCAATCAATCAATCATTTGATCAATCAATCAGTCAGTCATCCAACCATTATATCATTCAACCAGTATTTCACCCAATCAATCAACCAATTAATCATTGAATCAGTCAGCGAGTTAGTTGAGTGATTGAACAAATGAAGGAACTGTGATTACATTGTTGCAGGCAAATCGCACTTTGCCCAGAACCACCTGGTTGCAGCTGGATACGAGTGGGTCAATCGTGACACGTTGAAGACTTGGCAGAAATGTGTGGCTGCTGCTGAGACAGTTGGTATTTTGTTCACTTCATTTTTCGATCTTTACTTTACTTTACTTTCGCAAGTTCCATGTTAAAAGGTGTTCTATGGTTTTCTTGTATCACAGACAATTGACATGTTTGCCGCAAAAAACTGATGGTCAAATTTGAGAAACCTGAATGGAAACACAGACCCTGACGCGTTGCTCTGTTTGTTATGTTTGTTCACGTTTTGCGTTCAGGCGATTAAAGCCGGTAAATCAGTGGTTGTGGATAACACAAATCCAGATTTGGAGAGTCGATCTCGCTATATCAAGCTGGCTAAGGACAACAAGGTTAGTATGGTAGTTTTAATAGTTTTTTTTAGTTTCTCAGTGTTTTATTAGTTCAAAAGTTATTTATGATTAGAAGAATAGATTGATTTATTGCAGGCAACCTGTCGGTGCTTTGTGATGCGCGTCGACAAAGATCATGCCAAACACAACAACGCCTTCAGGTTATGTCGCATGTCTTGTGCGTAGGGTGTCAGCCTCGAAAACTGGGTCCTGGTGCAAAACCTGGCGATTAAACGCCTTAATTTTTGCATTTTTAATCACTTATGCGTCTATAAAGTAAACGGAGTTTTCTGTATTTGCAGACTGATATGTGGTGCTGACAAGCCGCACCAGGATGTGAACGACATGGTGATGAACATGCACTTCAGTAAAGTGGTCGAACCCAGCAAGAAGGAGGGATTCGATGCGGTTAGGTGGACTGCATTTTTTATGTTCAACAAATGGACTACTGAATAATTGAAATAATGAATGAACATGACAAAATCATCATTGAAAAGCTGGGTCTAAGCCTAACAGACTGAAGCGTCTTTTAGAAGTTTAGAAACTGACAAAAGCGTCTGTGGCTGTCGTTGTCCCAGAATTTTTGCTCGGAGCGAGTTTCCTCTGTTCCTCAGTTGATTACTGAATGACTGAAATGACTGATTGAACGTGACCAAATCATGAATGGGAGAGCCGTAATCAAGACTAACTAACTCGGTAGCATTGGATGGGTATCGTGTTGTTAACCAATCAAGGAAATTAAATTAATCAGCATTCTTTCACGAATGTTATTTTAAATTATTAATTGAACTTTAGATAGTCGGCGTCAACTTCATTCCCGAGTTCGAAGATGCTAGCGAACGTGATATCTACTGCCAATTCCTGTTGGAAAAATGATTTTTCCGTATCGATGTTTTATGATTCTGTTAGGTATCGATTATGTGATATGTAAACCTTCAAAGTGAATTGTTTCGGAACCTGTTTTCAGTTATGTCTCATATCTCAAAAAAGGTTATATATGTCGAACCATATTGAGGAAACGTGCCTCGATTCATTGGCAAACTGAATTGGAATGTGCGCCCGGTTTCTCATTTTTTTACTATTCTGTATGTGTTTTTGAAAGGCATAGATTAGTGTACACTTATCTCTGTGTTAGTGCGGAATAGGGTTGAGGTAAACTGGTCAAAAAGTAAATTGGTCAAAAATTTTGCTAGTTTACCTTATGGCCAATTTAGCCTTTGGCCAAATTACCTTTTGGCTAATTTACCTTTGAATCCAAAAAAACTGGTTCAGAAAACATGAAACAATGACACTGCTGAACAATTGAAATTTTTATATGCTTGTATCTTCATTGTATATTTGATGAATTATGTGGTCTTCGTTCATTTTATTTTGAGCAATCATTTTTAGAATTAATGCTGTGAATAAAGTCGTGCCTCTGTTATTTCTCGGTTGTCGTATAATTGTGATTTTTTGTTTCGGAAAACAACTGCTCTCCTGATTTGAGTTTATAAAACTGTTCCTCAATGGCTAGCGATCCTAAAATATTTCCGATTTCATCCATTCCAAAACTCCTCTTGGTTGATTGAAAACAATGTCCGCTATTTCACTCATATATCTCGTAGCGTAGTTTTATTCGATGAACCTGAATAAAACTTTTTAAACTAAAAACTAGTTCAAGGATGAAAGTTATTTTTTGTTAAAACCGGGATGAATTACTCGGACTGAAATCCTATATACTGTTTTTTCTTTCTTATTTTTGTGACTTAGATTTTCTCTTAGCTATTATGGTGAAGATATTGAATAAAAGTTGAAACTTTTCCGTGGATGTGTTCTGTTAACATATTGCGCAATACATGGTAACCAGGCTACAACGTGTTATCGAACACGTGTGCTGTAGTAAATAATATAGCTAACTGATTTTAATGGTTTAATATAACACTTGTTTCGTTTTATTTGTTACTAATCTTTCAGTAATGCAATTTGAAATAATTAAGTTATCTTGTTGTCATGCGTTACAATAATGGAGTAGGTAGGCTCTAGTTTCTTCGTTTATGCCGTGGTAAGGTCAGGAACTTCTCATTATCAGACATATCCACTCCTCATATTGTGAACCCAAGCCATCTGACTATTATAAATTGATACAACGAAAAAATTTTATATTTACGAAATCAGATTTATGTAGATAAAAATTTCATATTCTTTTACAGAAACTCGAAATGACCTGTATTAGTGAAAGTGTTGTAGACTATGACCGAGTGGCACAGATGAAAGGCTATCGGTTGGTTAACTGTCGTTGTTGTTGTTGTAAATTTTGTTGTTGTTTTGTTATAAATTATTTTTTGATTAAAAAAGTTATATTGTTGGTGTTGGTCATAACTGTTGTTTGTCGTTTCTGCAGCCACGCCTGCCACTGCATGATCTATGCCAAAACGGATGAGAACATTGAGGATGACATTGCTGCTAAATACTGGATATTGGTTATATTTTAACAAATTTGGTTTGTGTATAATAAAAATAAAAAACTATGCTTTTCTGTGATATTTTGCTGTTGACCGATTGATGAACTCAGAATGATTGGCGGAAAGTGACTTTATTGATTGGTTGACGTACAAAACTATAAATTGATTTACTGACAGACTGATCGACGTACACTGATTGACTGACTGACTGACTTGGCTATCGTATGTCAGATGACGATGCGAGGTGACGGGTATATTGGATTCCCGGGAGGTATGGTCGATGAGGGTGAAACTCTTGAGCAGGCCTTGGAACGAGAGATTCTGGAAGAAATCGGTGGCAAACCCGAGTGGTTAAATGTTGGTTGTTGTTGTTGTTGTTTTTGTTGTTGTTGTTGTTGTTGTTGTTGCTGCTGTTGCTGTTGTTGTTGTTGTTGTTGTTGTGGTTATGCTGTTATTGTTGTTGTTCTTGTTGTTGATTGCTTTGTTGTGTTATTTGCTTTTGTTCGGTTTAATAATATACTTCAATAAGAAACGATGGATTCAGGTATCCAAAGCGCACTACACGTACACCCAAATCAAACATTCACCATCCAAATGGTGTTTCCATTTCTACATGATTGAAGTCAGTACGAGAGTTTTACAGCAAATCGAGATGGCCGCGCCCACGGCTAAACATTATGGTCACGAGGTACTGATTGTATGATTGATTGATTGATTGATTGTCTGATTGATTGATTGTTTGTTTGATTGATTGATTGGTTTTTTGATTGATCGTCTGATTGATTGACTGATTTGTTAATTGATTGATTTACTGATTATCTATTTGATTGAATGATTGACTGCCTGGCTGACTGACTGACTAAAAGAACGACTGGCCCATTGATCGCTTGCTTTTCTGACTGCTGGCTGATTGACTGATTAATTGATGGATTGATTGGTCGACTGGCTGATTGACTGATTGGTTGCTGGGTTGATTAACTATAAAGTCTATTCAAATTATCTATGCTGTTATTTTTCGTGGCAACATGTAGCTTTTTTATCCCAGATTTTCTGCACCATGCGCGTCCCCATCTGGACCGATCATAGAGGCAATGGGTGGCCGATATTCCAGCAGGTTCGATATGATCCGATCCATGCAGTTCGTAAGTCCGTCAGTCAAAGAATCAAGTTCAGCCGGTCATTAATCAGTTAATCAATCACGTAGAGGGTCAACCAAGATTCATTCAGACTAACAGTCGGTCAATCGACAATGAGAAGTTCAGTCAGTTAGTAAGCTACGTACATACATAGTCAGTCAGTCGGTCAATCAGTCAGTCAGTCAGCCAGTCAGCCAGTAAGTCAAAACACATCATCCACCCACGGGCCACGATGAATGATGATCATGATTATGACGGTCAGTCAGTGATCAAGTTGATCATGGCTTAACTTGTCATGATTAAGTCATCATGTCTGTCAGTGAATCGGGCATCCGGAATGTTTATTTTTACGTATAAAAATACGTCTGCCTGTACCTGTCATCAGTTAGCCAAGCACAATTTCAGCATCGTTTCTGCGGTTCTCATCTTGATCGACTGCGCGAAGCATTAAAAGTACTGAACAGTGGTGCTCAGTAGGCAATGTTTCAAAATTCTGGAATTACAGATGACTTGAATTTCGGTATGTTCTAGTATAACCATCGCGCTTACTTGTTCTTACGGACGACAACCGATTCTTGTGTGTTTTTCAGCAGAAGTTCATCGGGAATTGCCTCGATCAACTACAGCACGGACTGTACAAACTTAATAACCGGACTGCGCAAACTTAATAACCGGACTGTACAAACTTAATAACCGGACTAGACAAACTTAATAACCGGACCGAAAAGAAACTTGCTCTTGGGATTGATGATCATGCTTTGTGATTTTGTGACAACGAATATGGTGTTTTTTCAGCAAAAGTTCATCGATAATTGCTTTGATCAAGTGAAGCACGGACTCTACAAGCTAAATAATTGAGCCGAATAAAAGACTGAATCTTGAATATGTAACCGTGATTCGATACTGATTCTCTGTGATGCTACTGAATGTAATTTGTGCCACTGTTTATTGTCGTTATTTGTGTTTATTGTTCCTATTGATTTTGTTATTTTTTCCTATGTATGTAAAAACTTATCCTAATATTTCAACTTCCACTTATGAAACCACTGGTTCACCCTCTTCCAGACTATGTATGTACAGTAGTTTTTTTCACATTGACACTTCCCTGACCTGAGGATCGGTTGATACGGTTCAATGAGCCCACCACATTTGCAATGCGATCACTCCCTTTCAACGTCAGCAAAACACATGCGGTCTCATTTAAAAGTAAAATACATAGCTTCGAAAATCTAATTCAATCCTCTTAGCGAATGAGAGTTCGATATCGGAAATTATAAAAATCACAGCAGTTTAATGACATTGGTATCTCAAAATTGTATCACTACCAGATCAATTCTTTCAATCTTCTCAGAATAGTTCGCCTTAACTTGTTGTGTACGAGGAGCATGATGAAGCTAAATGCACATGATCTATGTATCCATATTCACTCATTCACTCCCTTACTAACTAAATCACTCATTCACTAAATTACTCACTCACTCACCCACTTATTGCAAAACTCACTCACTCATTTACTCATTCATAAGCTCACTTAAAGTATTCAGTCACTCACTCACCCATTTGTTCCATGACAGAACAGCAGTGGCCAACTTCCGGTTATCAGGTAGCCCCAGGGCGCATGGCAAAGAAGACCAAACAGATGAAATGACACGATCATGCCCTGAATTCATTTTCTTACTCACTCACACTTTCATTCACTTCACTCATACACACTCACTCACTTACTCGCTCACTCATACACACTCACTCACTTACTCACTCGCTCGCTCACTCACTCACGCACTCACTCATTGTTTTCATATCGAACCTCGAAACACATTCCATTCAAAGCAGCCTGTACAAAGAAGCGAATTTCACAGCGTTTCATCTTTTGCGCACGCCTGCAGAAATGAGTGAGTGAGTGAGGGAGTGTGTGAGTGTGTGAGTGAGTGAGGGAGTGAGTGGATGAGTGAGGGAATGAGTGAGTGTGTGAGTGAGTGAGTAAGTGAGTGGTGTGAATGAGTCGTCAGTGAGTGAGTGAGTGTGACCGCACCTGTCCGACGCGTTATTGTATGTTGATCGTAAAAAATCGAAGCTATATCGGGAATTGCGAGACTGACGAAGTTGTGGTTTTGAAGCGAGGTCAACTGAAAAAAAACAATTTTGCTTGACGTTCGATTCTAGTTTTGGCAGAACTAAAACCATGAAAAATCAAACTAAACCAACCAATCATTTTCTTATTCCATTTTCATATCCAATTCTAATAA
>OZ038444.1:22114715-22165597 GCA_964036265.1 Daptonema setosum
ACTATCTTTCAAAACAGACGTCAAGATACTCTTACTTTCATCACTTCAATAACTAACAAAAATCACTATAAACTGTACAGGTACTGTAACTGTAAGGTAGAATTAATGTAAAAAACAGTGAAACATGAATATTTAATAAGCGCGCATTCTAATATTAGTGTGTGTATGTGTGATCAATCTTTACTTCCTTTAAAGTATCTGATGTTTGATCAAATATTTAACAGAGCAAAACGGATTGCTTATATTAGAATTATGTACTCCATTAGAATACTGTAAATCTCGCATTCGCTCTTTTTTTAATTAAATTCGGTTCAAGTATGTCTAATATTCATATAACATTTCAGAGAAATGAGGAAGTTATTACAGATTACGGTAAGTTACAGTATCTTCTTTTAGAATGAGGGGGTGTTTTTATGGGTGCAGTGGTTAATAGTAAAAGTAAGGCGAAGAATGTTCACCAACTAAATATAACCATTGAGCCATTTTACCCATACCTTAGGGAACAAATTAAAAGTCTGTAAACGTCAAAGAGGGTGGATTCCACCTTTTCGTTCTTCCTTCGTCCGCTAGTGTCTAAACTGAATGTTATATTTTTACCACAATCAATAATGCAGCAATAAAATAATAAATTGTTGTGGTGAAGTTCACCGGCGGACGAGCTAATCCTCCAGAGGGAGGGGAATTTCGTCAAAGAGGGGGGAATTCGCAGTTCTCCTGCCATCTTACCAACACCTTAGAGAACAAATTCTACGTTTTGGAAACGCCAAAGAAGGGGGAAATCCACTTTTCCCACCCCTTGTCGTCCGCTAGTGGTGAAGTGGGAAATGGTACATGTATTTGGTTGCAATGAATGTATCGCTGGCATCATGGATGAGCCAAACTTTCAAAGGGAGGGTATCTTTTCAAAGAAGGGGAAATGGTTGTTTTCAGGTCATTTAACCTACACCTAATGGAACACAATTTACTTTTTGAAACCCCCAAAGAGGGGGGATTCCACTTTCCCACCCCTTCTCGTCCGCTAGCGGCTGGCACCCTGCGGTTATTGAATGTGTGATTTTTCTATAAATACCTGTTGTAGATATACAGGGTGCCTCGTTTAAAGGTTATCCTGTCTTTTTAATGTCATCACATTTACGATGAAATTTTCCATACAGAATTCATACGGCATTGATTGTGCCATTTTGGTGTATTTTTGCTTTTTCACACTCAGGAAATTCATGTTTACTGCTATAATAAAAATAATTTTTGTGAACATCTATTACGAGGCACCTTTGACTTCGTAATCACCTTCTATGGAGGTGGTTGCCACATACTTGTACTTATATGTATTATCAATCAACGAAGTGGTTATAGGGCTCACTGTAGTTCATTACATCAGTATGATGAGCCCCTATATGAAATATTATGAAACAAGAATACTCGGGATAAAAACGGATGATAACTAACAATGATGATAATGCTATATAACCATTAACGCTCGGACAGTCAGCCATCAATGTAAGGGCGCATACAAGTTCGTCTCAAGACTTTTATTTGTAAAACTTTCAAAACTCAATGTTTAATCCAACCGAATGTTTCAAAAAAAAATTCCGTAAATTTTTTTTAAATGTGTATTAAAGGTTTATAAATAAAATTCTTGAGATGTTCATAAGACAACTCTGAACGCGCCCTAACACTTTAGCTGGGTATTTATATGTACTACAGTATGTATTGTACATTCATACATGCCCGTACTGTGTTTAAAGATTACAGTAGTTAATCCTGGTGTACATTGACATAGAGCTAGCTATGACTTCTCAACGCTTTATACGAAACTTAACCACCGAAACCATCGAAGCAAAGATATGTAAGCTCATAGACATCTGCATGAAAAACGCATGCAAACCAGGTATCAACATACCTACCACCGATGCGGAAAAGCCTTTCACATCAATGATTTGAGTACAAAAAGCCACGATAACAGAGTTATACGGTTCAAAACTGAACTCAAAGAACTGGTTTCCGATCTATTAGCCATCACCATTGTTACCTGAAAAGGGTAGACATACAAACAGACATATGGCAAATGTGGCGGACGAGCAAAACCTCCAAAGGGAGTGGAATCTTTCCAAAGAAGGGGTAATCGGCAGACATCAGGCCATTTTACCTACACTTTGAGGAACAAACTATACTATTTGAAACCGCCAAAGACGGGGGAATTTCACTTTTCCCTCCCCTTCTCGTCCGCTAGTGTATGGTGTACCTACATAAGAACAGACTTATAAGGCGTGGGCGCGATCTCCAGCGGAGCCCTGGCCGACCTCACCCTTTCCATAATGGAATACGAATATTTCTCTCGTAACAAAATGAAAAATAAAACAGCTATCTTTCGTTATGTAGACGACACTCTGGTACTAAACTTGAACTTCGATGAATAACACCCCCTTGTTTATGACGAACAACTTAAACTTAATAAAGAAACCATGCATGATGAACAAAGGAATTAACTACCTAAACTTTATCATCAACAGAGGAGAAAACGCAGTAATATTTTTTTTTGAGAAAACTGATCACGTCATTTCAAAGTCAAAAAACTTTACAATAATTCAAAAAGGATGACTCTCTGTTGGCGCATCCAGTTGTTGTTGTACGTAATTGGCACACACACTGTCACATGGTAGTAATTGGCTTTGGCACATGATATACTCCAGAAACTGGCGGACGAGCCGAGCCGTTCCTCCAAAGGAGAAGGAACTTTTCAAAGTTAAAAAATATCTATTTTTTAGGTTTTTTATCTACACCTCCAGCAACAAATTCGACTTAAGTAACTGCCAAAGAGATGGGAACTCCACTTTTTCGTTGTTTCTTCGTCCGCTAGATACTCCGGACAATCATTTCAATTGGTGGAGGGAATAATTGGCTACACTCACTACGGCTTCATAAATAAAGACATCGGTGCTTCCGACTAGTGATCTAGAAATAACCGAGTTCTAGTTAACGTTTGTAAAGATAATTTTGCTTGCAAAAAAATCTCGACATTACCGGTAATTGAAGTCCACTAGTCAAGCGAGTGTTTTTATAAAGAGGTTTCTTCTAAAATCGGCACGCTCTGCCGAAGGGTGACCCATTTTCCGAAGGAAGGGTAATTTCTTCGAAGAGGCAGATTTAGCAGTTTGAGGCCATTTTATCTACAAGTCATGGAAAAAGTTGCTACCTCTTGGAACTGTCACGAAGGGTAAATTGCACTTCCGTTAATGGGGTTACCCACCAATGGTGTTACAGAACGGGTCGGGCATCTGGAGAATCAGAGTCATTAGGGAACAGGTCAACCTTCGGAAGGAAAGGGACAGGTTCTTTGGAAGGAAAGCGACAGGTCCTTTGGAAGGAAAGGGACAGGTCCTTTGGAATGAAAGGGAATTTCTGAAAAAAAAGTTAGGATCTTTTACCTACACCTTGAGAAACTAATCTAACTTTTTCTCAAACCACTGCAGAGGGGAATTCCACTTTTCCTCCCTGTTTACTCCGCTTGTGATCTGACCCATGAGCAGACGAAAATCGAGTGAGATTCCTGAAATTTCCATGTTTTTGACGTTGAGAAAATAAGGGTGTTTGGTTAGTCAACGATATGGTTAATAGTATGGAATAAGTAGGTCAGTTCTTTTATCCATAAGATTGGCTCTAGAAAATCACACCAGACCAGTATAGATCGATCAGCTAGAGACTGTCTAAAAGTAAGTGCTACACTCAAAGCAAGACTGTTGAATAGACAAATTAGATAACCGTAGATGGTATGGTAACATCTCGGTTTATTTACATATACAACACCCACGATAACTTACGGTATCAATAGCGGACGAGGGAAGGTGGAATTCCCCCTTCTTTCGCAGTTTCAAAAACTATAGTTTGTTCCTTCAAGGTGCAGGTAAATGGTTCAATTTCTGCCAATTCCCCCTCTTTGGAAAAACTCCCCTCCCTTTGGAGTTTTAGCTCGTCCGCCAGTGTACGGTAGGAGTTGTTTTGGCTGACAATGACAGTTTTGGTGCTATTTCGAGTTTCCTGTTCGGTTATAACTCGTTCAGAGTTTTTATGTTACTCAGATTCATTGTTGTTAACCTTTCCACGGTCAGCATTTTTTCGGCACGCGTGAAAACTTTTCAAAAAGCGCCCCAAAGGTTCACAATTCATGGGACCAAAGCTAAAATCGTGTGCAGAAGTCATTAAATGGATTGTAAGAGGTTTAGAGCAATGAACAATGGTAGCTATATTTGGATAGTTAGAATTAGAGAACTATAATTAGATAGTTGTAACTACATATGTAGATAGCCGAGGTCATGCATTCCAAACTGTTTACCAAGGGATACTGTAATGAAAAATTCGCTCCTAATTTATTCTCTTATGCATATATATGTATCATTTCAGCTGGCCATGATAATCCATCGTATTCTAACAGACAGAGTAACAGATATTCCAATTCCAAATTGTTTACCCGTGAAACATCACCGTGAAGTGATAAATGTTTGTTGGGAGAGTTATTTTAAACTCAACTGAACTCACCAGCTGTATCATCACCAGAATCATCATCTTTCGTGTTCCTATATGTATGTAAGGTTACAGGAAGGTATGATACTAACTTGAATCTCAAAAGGGTCTCTAGTGATTAAGGTCATACTTTCATCTTTTTATACAGACAAGACATAGAATACTTGAGATGTTGTACTTGTGGCATGAAAGTTGTTTACCCACATGATTTGTTGTAATGTGATTGTTATACATTGAACAGGAGGTTTGGTACGTAAAACCAAAATACGTACATATTGTACATAGTAGCACCATTTTTCAACAATGAAAAATCGGAAACCCAAGGAGGCAAGTCCCATTGGAAACCAGGCACAAAATGCATTTAATCTTTCTCATAAAGCCACGCTAAAGTCGCCCATAATCAGCAGCACAGCACACATTCGTTTCCCGTCGCTCAAGTCAAACCGAGATTAGTGAGTAGGACTTTTGACCAACCGTTAAAATTAAAAAAATTAAAGCATTTGTAAGAAACAAGAGAGTTGACCAATGGGATTTAGTGGCTCAATGGCTTTCCTTGTATTTCGTTTTTGAATGCATTCTTAATAAGGTATACCCCAAATCTCGATCCGAACCCAGGCCAAGACCACCAGATTACGAGATTAGCACTCATCTCACCACTAGACAGTGACAAACTAGGAAGCGGTTAATCATGTAGGCAACAGACATGGAATCACATTTCCTTGGCGTCATAAGTTAGTAAACATTAGTCGTCAGTATGCAATATGATCCGGTAAATCATTGAAAATAATCGGATTTTTTTACATGTAACAGTAACATGAATGTAACAGTAACAGTAACAGTAACAGTAACAGTATTATGAATGTGAGTGAGTGAGTGAGTGAGTGAGTGAATGAGTGGGGGAATAAAAAAATAGACGATAAGCTCTGGTGGGCAGTGCAGGATAGATACTAATGAATGTAGAAAACTTTATCTAATGAGACCCCTCCGGATACATAGTTACCTGACACGTTAAGATCAACAACTTCATGTAACCAGCCGCGAGAAATGTGAAGAGACAAGTTGCGATGCACATAAATCCACCATCTTAACACAGGCATCATGATCATAAGCTGCAGTTGACTCGCCCGAAAGTTGCGTCAGTTGTCGTACGTCAACTGCAGTCACTAAATATGGAATTTTCTTAAATATGGTTGACCGATCCTTATCGCCGTCAGAGAGCATCTGTAGACGCTATAAGGTCGCTCATAATCAGCAGCACAGCACAGATTCGTTTCCTGTCGCTCAAATCCAGCCAAAGTTAGGGAGTAAGAATTTTGCTAAAGTAAAAAAAAGTCAAAATCAGAACCGCGATCATGATGAGCACTGATTTGGAATGATCAGCAATTCCATCCGACAGGATTTCTTGGTTCATTTGCAGACCGGAGATTAAATGTTTGAACGCATTCTTAATAAAGGATATTATATATGACATATCCGGTCTCGAACCCAAGACCGCCAGATTACGAGATTAGCACTCGTCTGACCACTAGACAGTGACCAGCTAGGATGCGGATAATGTTTAACTAGGATGTAGGCAACAGACATGTTATCAGATTACCTTGACGTCTTCTGTAAGTGTATTTATAAATGACATGTTTGCAATATGACACGCGTCGAAAACGCAGTAAAAGGCTTAATTTTGTGCCGCACTGCCGATTTTTATTATTTTTTTTTAAACGTCAAAAGCGGATTTTTAAAAGCGGAACCGTCAAAAGCGGAACTGTTATAAAAGCGCCCTTCATGAGTGGAAAACCACGCTGAACACCTCCGCTTCGCGGTGCTTACGGTCCAAGGCGGGGGCATAAAACTTAGGTTTCAGTGTAGGCTTAGGCTTAGGCTTAGCCTTTGGAGAAGGGCTCGGGCGCTACGCGCCCAAGCCCTTCCCAAACCTTAAGCCTAATCCTAAGCCTAAACTGAAAACTAACTCTTAGCCTCATACTCGGCGATCTCGCTTAGAACGAACAGTCTGTGCTAATGACTAAGCCTAAGCCTTATAAACAAAGAAATAGGCGGTGGCGGGTGGGCGTCGGGAAGCTGGTCTGGTTGGCGCAAAATCGGCAGTGCGGCACAAAAGAATTTGCAAATTTACTGCGTTTCCGGAATTCGCTGCAATATGACCCGTTGAATCAGAAAAACTAATGTAGAATGAGACTGCAGACAGTAACACGAAACGATACATTGTCTTCTACTGAGGGTAAACGATTATCAAACATCTCACTCACTTCCGACTGCGGTCACAAGAAATAAACATGAGCGAGCTATCGAGTGAGTGGTGTACCCATATCTACGGGGCTGTATAATATTCAGTTATTACAAATGACAACTTACATAATCATATATATAAAAAAATCAACAACAGTCTTTCCTAAACATTATTAAAAAACCTACCACCTATTAACCTTACCTCCTGAGTGAGTGAGTGAGTGAGTGAGTGAGTGAGTGAGTGAGTGAGTGAGTGAGTGAGTGAGTGAGTGAGTGAGTGAGTGAGTGAGTGAGTGAGTGAGCGAGTGAGTGAGTGAGTGAGTGAGTGAGTGAGTGAGTGAGTGAGTGAGTGAGTGAGTGAGTGAGTGAGTGAGTGAGTGAGTGAACTAGTGAGTGAGTGAGTGAGTGAGTGAGTGAGTGAGTGAATGAGCGGGGGAAACTAATGTTCGAAGGTAAGTACTGATTGGCAGGGGGCCAGGGGGTATATGAGTGAAAATCCAAATATCTCATCTAACGAATACGGAATAGTTTTACATTATTTTTTTGCTTGCCGATTTTATTGTTTTACGCCGGCCGTCACCGTCTCGAAATTTTTATTTTTTTCCGAAGAAAGTTAAAAATTAATTAAATTGATTATTTAGGTAAAGTATAAATATGTCGCTCACTACCATTTCAGATTTAATGGAATATGCAGACATCGGACGACTTATATGGCGATTTGGAGGCGGCTGGGTCGGTCAAACTCGAAGCAGACAATGAAGAAAATGTCATACAAGTGGGAATTTACCCTCTGTGGTATTATACTCGCTCTTATATTAATCCTCCACAATCAAGTATCACATCATGCTACTCAATTCACTCTCCTCACTCTTTGTCTGTGTTGTACACTATTGATCTTGTTTAGTGAATGAGCGAGTCTTCAGGCACTGCTATGACCATCACAGCCCTGGTACATCATCATGAGATGGTAGTGAATGTATAAGTTTGAAGGCAATAGGCCAACAAAATTCACTTGTCCAATTTAATGGAAGAATAATCTCGCCCGTAGGCTACACCCTGAGATAATTCTCAATGACTGGCACGTAGCTCAAGTCAAATTACAACCGTACGAATTTGATCGCAGGTATTGTTCCAATTTAATGGACCTGGTCTTTGAGACAGGCAGCGTGAATCAATCAAACGATTGAGGATCTTTTTGATAATTCAAGTCACTCCGGACAAGAATTAAGATCCCAGAAATTGCCCACCGTATGGCAAATCTGTTCACTTTGGACAGTAGATCTCACTACCTGCCCTCGAGGTGGACTCCTTTCCAACCTCGTTGTACAATGACTGGGTGTTGTCAAAGTACGTGGGTCCCAGATCCAATGGATTCTGGAAAATCCCACTCCTAACTTAACTTACGTGTATCACTCAAGAAAGCAGTGATACACTGGAACGGGCAAGAAACCGCAGCGTTCCTGAGTGTGCCAAAGAAAGTAGCAACACTCGAGTGTGCCAAGAAAACCGGCAGACACCCTTTTCCCAATGAGTGGCCAAATAAACGGCGAGCACTCAATTAATAAAATAACGAATTGAGTTGGAATAATAAAACCTGAAACTGACTAATGGTAGAAAGAATTAAAATAGATGGTTCAGTTATGAGTGGGTCTTACTAAGTGAACAATTAACCGACCTTCAAACTAACAACCATTCGATGTGCCGAAGCTGACGGCCATGGGGTCGAACATCGGCAGCGGCATCGAGTCGGATTGATTATTGTTTGTATTAATTACACAAAATATTTAATAACTGTTTCTTACTTTACATCCAATGGAATAATTACGATAAAGAATTGGATGAATTGTTTCCGATACAAATAGCCAACGGTTGACCAAATTTTAGTCATAAATTAGGTTCATAAGACGAAGGCAAAGTTATGATGATGCAATTAGCATGAAATAGTTTTCAATAGCAAAAGTTATTATGGGCAAAGGTTATGCAAGACAAGACAATAATATATGAAATATAAAATATGATGATATGAGAATTGGAATTTTTTGTAGACTGATTTACTGGCCGTGGTCACCTGGCCTTTTATGCATTGGTGAACACACGGGGCTAGAAAAAATGCATTGATTTGAATATTGGGAAGTGATGTTGTGTATAGAATGCATTGTTACTAGCTGGGCATCGAATCACTGGGGCACTGTGGCACGCGCACAGTCCCGGAATCAATATGAGTACAGCAGGGGTCAATAATATGTAAGTCAAATAAGCGAATCAAAACAAAGTTCAACTTTAGAGATGATATTGAGATACTTTTAGGATATGATTATTTAGCAATTAGATAATATCATATTAATCATTTAATAGTCCATTGGTTAAAGTCCATAGAGTTTATGAAGAATTGATCCGCCATCGAACGGTCCAGAGTTAGAGGCAGCAGCACGCGCGTTGAGGTAGAGCGGCCAACGTCCAGATGGAGCGGTAGAGAAGGGGAGACGAGAGAGCGAGCAAAACAACAAACGCGCACTTACATCTAGGCAGGCAGATAATCCTAGCACTAGCGGGCGCGAGAAAACCACAAAACATCAGCCAATCAGCGATGATTGACTGGTTTGAATTTGAATTCAAATAATAATGATTGCGCATCGGAATTTAATCCGGTGATTTGAGATCACCGCATGAAACATCATGCATTAAGGTGGCTGAAAACCCGGTCCCGTGACACCACCCCTCCAATGTCATACAAGTGGGAATTTACCCTCTGTGGTATTATACTCGCTCTTATATTAATCCTCCACAATCAAGTATCACATCATGCTACTCAATTCACTCTCCTCACTCTTTGTCTGTGTTGTACACTATTGATCTTGTTTAGTGAATGAGCGAGTCTTCAGGCACTGCTATGACCATCACAGCCCTGGTACATCATCATGAGATGGTAGTGAATGTATAAGTTTGAAGGCAATAGGCCAACAAAATTCACTTGTCCAATTTAATGGAAGAATAATCTCGCCCGTAGGCTACACCCTGAGATAATTCTCAATGACTGGCACGTAGCTCAAGTCAAATTACAACCGTACGAATTTGATCGCAGGTATTGTTCCAATTTAATGGACCTGGTCTTTGAGACAGGCAGCGTGAATCAATCAAACGATTGAGGATCTTTTTGATAATTCAAGTCACTCCGGACAAGAATTAAGATCCCAGAAATTGCCCACCGTATGGCAAATCTGTTCACTTTGGACAGTAGATCTCACTACCTGCCCTCGAGGTGGACTCCTTTCCAACCTCGTTGTACAATGACTGGGTGTTGTCAAAGTACGTGGGTCCCAGATCCAATGGATTCTGGAAAATCCCACTCCTAACTTAACTTACGTGTATCACTCAAGAAAGCAGTGATACACTGGAACGGGCAAGAAACCGCAGCGTTCCTGAGTGTGCCAAAGAAAGTAGCAACACTCGAGTGTGCCAAGAAAACCGGCAGACACCCTTTTCCCAATGAGTGGCCAAATAAACGGCGAGCACTCAATTAATAAAATAACGAATTGAGTTGGAATAATAAAACCTGAAACTGACTAATGGTAGAAAGAATTAAAATAGATGGTTCAGTTATGAGTGGGTCTTACTAAGTGAACAATTAACCGACCTTCAAACTAACAACCATTCGATGTGCCGAAGCTGACGGCCATGGGGTCGAACATCGGCAGCGGCATCGAGTCGGATTGATTATTGTTTGTATTAATTACACAAAATATTTAATAACTGTTTCTTACTTTACATCCAATGGAATAATTACGATAAAGAATTGGATGAATTGTTTCCGATACAAATAGCCAACGGTTGACCAAATTTTAGTCATAAATTAGGTTCATAAGACGAAGGCAAAGTTATGATGATGCAATTAGCATGAAATAGTTTTCAATAGCAAAAGTTATTATGGGCAAAGGTTATGCAAGACAAGACAATAATATATGAAATATAAAATATGATGATATGAGAATTGGAATTTTTTGTAGACTGATTTACTGGCCGTGGTCACCTGGCCTTTTATGCATTGGTGAACACACGGGGCTAGAAAAAATGCATTGATTTGAATATTGGGAAGTGATGTTGTGTATAGAATGCATTGTTACTAGCTGGGCATCGAATCACTGGGGCACTGTGGCACGCGCACAGTCCCGGAATCAATATGAGTACAGCAGGGGTCAATAATATGTAAGTCAAATAAGCGAATCAAAACAAAGTTCAACTTTAGAGATGATATTGAGATACTTTTAGGATATGATTATTTAGCAATTAGATAATATCATATTAATCATTTAATAGTCCATTGGTTAAAGTCCATAGAGTTTATGAAGAATTGATCCGCCATCGAACGGTCCAGAGTTAGAGGCAGCAGCACGCGCGTTGAGGTAGAGCGGCCAACGTCCAGATGGAGCGGTAGAGAAGGGGAGACGAGAGAGCGAGCAAAACAACAAACGCGCACTTACATCTAGGCAGGCAGATAATCCTAGCACTAGCGGGCGCGAGAAAACCACAAAACATCAGCCAATCAGCGATGATTGACTGGTTTGAATTTGAATTCAAATAATAATGATTGCGCATCGGAATTTAATCCGGTGATTTGAGATCACCGCATGAAACATCATGCATTAAGGTGGC
The DNA here is from genome assembly GCA_964036265.1 of Daptonema setosum. NCBI lineage: Eukaryota > Metazoa > Nematoda > Chromadorea > Monhysterida > Xyalidae > Daptonema > Daptonema setosum. The sequence goes on from OZ038444.1 coordinate 22,126,125, forward strand.
TGAAAACCCAGTCCCGTGACAAAAACGAAGACGGTGAGATTGTGGCCGGACCGTCAGCTTCCTCAGTTTCGTTGAGCGCCGAATCTTCAGCTCCGCCGGCCCATCTGATGAAACTCGAGTGTTTTCTGGATGATATCGAGAAGAATGACCCCGATATAGCTGCTTCGTTGAAGGTTACTTTGCTTGGAGAATGACTAGCGTGTCGAGCCGACTGTTTTCAAGGAGTTTTCAACCTTTAGCGGACGGGAAGGGGTGGGAAAAGTGGAAGGCCCACTCATTCACTCACTTATTCGATCACTCACAACCCCACTCATGAACTCACTCACTGACTCATCCTCTCATTCGTTCGCTCATTCATTCATTTAGTCACACACTCACTTATTCACTGAATCGCGCACCCAGTCACTCGCTCCTTAACTAGCGGTTGTTACGTGAAATTGCGGCATTCGTAAAAGGTAACACGGTAACACGGTAACACGGAAAAAAAATATGGAATCTGTAACATGGCCAGAAAAATGTCCCGGAAACGTAACCTTAGACTGCCGGTCGACGGTAAATCGACTAATAGTCAGTCGACGGTAAGAGTGAGTGAATGAGTGAGTGAGTGAGTGAATGATATAGTGAGTGAGTGAGTGAGTGAGTCAGTGAGCGAGTGAGTGAGTGAGTGAGTGAGTGAGTGAGTGAGTTAGTGAGTGAGTGAGTGATTGAGTGAGTGAGTGAGTGAGCAAGCGAGTGAGTGAGTGAGTGAGTGAGTGAGTGAGTGAGTGAGTGAGTGAGTTAGTGAGTGAGTGAGTGAGTGAGTGAGTGAGTGAATGAGTGAGTGAGTGAGCGAGTGAGTGAGTGAGTGAGTGAGTGAATGATAGAGTGAGCGAGCGAGTGAGTGAGCGAGTGAGTGAGTGAGTGAGTGAGTGAGCGAATGATATAGTGAGTGAGTCAGTGAGTCAGTGAGCGAGTGAGTGAGTGAGTGAGTGAGTGAGTGAGTGAGTGAGTGAGCGAATGATATAGTGAGTGAGTCAGTGAGTCAGTGTGTCAGTGAGCGAGTGAGTGAGTGAGCGAGTGAGTGAATGATAGAGTGAGCGAGTGAGAGTGAGTGAGTGAGTGAGCGGATGCTATTGGTTTGAGCCGTGCCTGGAAAAGCCTGTTTGGAATTCGTAATTTTTGTTTGGTGACAGGGTTAATTACACTAATCATTGCCCTAATGGTCTCATGGGACTCACTCACTCGCTTCTGTCGATTAAAACAACGTCATGCTTTTTCTACATTTTTATTATACCTCAATGTTGAATGCGAGACGATCTAACCGAGATTAAATTAACAGATAAAAATGTGTTGAATAACAAACGATAGCAAAAAGCAAAACAAACGTTAGCAAAAAGCAAATCAAAACCGGGATAACATGAAGGCACACATAGGTGTTGAATAACAAATTGGATTTAAACATATAACTGCATATAACAGCAATACAACATGAAGGGTTCAATAAAGGTGTTCAATACAGGTTCATAAAGGGGTTATAGAAAATAACGATTATCCTTGGTTTATTGTCGGCCTGGAATTTTAGGCGCGCTTTAAGAATTGTTAGATATAGGTCACAACAAACCGTGAAAAATCTACAAAGAAAATAACAAAGGCAAAATCAAATAAACATAGCGGTGAGATCATTGAAATGTGTACTGTGACACAAGTTCCATCGGACAGAAATAGATATGTAGAAATAAAAATAGAGTAGCTAGAGATGACATTCGGAAACCTCAATGCCTCTAGTTCTCGATTTTTATTTTTACTTCTCTTTACACCAAGCGGGGTTAGACCCGGTGGTTATCGTGATATCATTTATTCGGCCAGATGCGGTGAAACAGCAACGTCACCTCTGACGTCACCTGCTCACTCAAACACCAATCTACTCACTCACTCACTCACTCACTCACTCACTCACTCACTCACTCATTCATTCATTCACCTCACTCACTCACTCACTCACTCACTCACTCACTCACTCACTCACTCACTCACCTGCTCACTCAAACACCAATCTACTCACTCACTCACTCGCTCACTCACTAACTCGCTCACTGACACACTGACTCACTGACTCACTCACTATATCATTCGCTCACTCACTCACTCACTCACTCACTCACTCACTCACCACTGACTCACTCACTCACTCACTCACTCCACTCACTCACTCACTCACTCACTCACTCACTCACTCACTCACTCACTCACTCACTCACACTCACTCACTCACTCACTCACTCACTCACTCACTCACTAACTCGCTAACTCAATAAATAACCGTCGACTGTCAGTTCGTCAGACGATTTACGAAAGTTTTACGACATTTTTAAATTGTCTTTTGAAAATGTGAAAAATCGTAATCTGTAACACAGAAGTCCGTGTTACCGTGTTACCGTGTTACCTTTTACGAATGCCGTGAAATTGTACTGTTTGATCTAATTTCAGGAAGTCACGAATCGATTGACGCAAGAAATGGCCATCAAACTTGAGTGTTCTGATAAGCAACTTGAGCGCAGCAAACAGAAAACAGGTAAGAACTTTTTGGTTGTCTGAGATTGTTCACTGCGAAATTAGCAAGAAGAAAGCAAGAATCGCCTAATTTCATTTCAGTATTCTCATTCGTGCATGTTAACATAGCATAACATCTTCCAACGCGACTTACATTCTTGATTGTGAAACGCTATCTCAAGTTAGGCAGCTAAGTTTGAGTGCATAGCATCATAGTTGGACGAACGTGAAATAACGCACCATTTATTTTTCAAAGCTATGCTGCTAAATCTTTAACCAATCAATTAATTAACCAAATTAAAGTTAATTCATTCCCACCCAGATCGTCTACCGGCACTCGAAAAACTAGTCGAAAAACGCAACGAAATCGTCAACCGGCAAAAACGAGAATGCAAGAAGTCGATTTTGATAAACTCTAAAAAGCGCGATCTGAGTGCAACGCCCGATGCGACTGTGTTTGCCGAACACAACAGTCGATCCAGGTCGGTGGCTTCCTCTTCATTGTAATATTAGTACTATGAAGATTTATGATTAATAGCTTTATTATTGTTTCTCATCATGATATTTATTATACAATGGAACATATATATAAATATTTATTCTTATTGCATATAGTTAATGGTACATTTGGTATGACTTATTATGAAATATGGAAGAGGAAACACGGGCGTATATAACCTCCTATTTATTTCAACATATGGTTAATTGTTTATTTGATGTAATGGTGAAGCCAGCTGCATTCGAGTACGTATTAGTCTACTTTAGTTCCGATACGTCATGTCAGATGTTTTCTAGTAAGTTAAGGCGTTCGGTATATTTGGAGAAATCCTATGAAATTGCCGATGAAAAAATCGTACAGTAATCTTTCGTTTTGTTCCTTGATAGTGCATTCGCAGGTTGAAAATGGCCGGTTCGGTAGATCGGAAGGATGAGAGTGACCGATCAGTCAGTCGATGTCCACCCATTTTACAGCATGCAGTTATCACTGCCAATGTTGGTAATTCAAATTCAAAAAGTATAATGTTTCATTCGGAAAGTCAGATATTATTTATATCCTATTTTTTTTGTTAGAGTTCATTATTTTGACTGTTAAATGAAATGAAAAAGTAAGTAATGGTGTTAAGAAAAAAAATTCAACATCATCAACCATTTTGGTGTTCTACTGATCATCATGATGCAATTCAATTTTGAATTTACAAGCAAGAAGCAACAGTAACGTTTTCAGTTTTTTACATTACAAACTGTGATTTTATAACGTTTTTTGCTGTTTGAGTGAGTTATATTCAAGCTGTAACGCAATATCAGAGGTCGGAGAAAATAAAATTTTTATCTACTTTTTGTGACTTGAAATCTTTTGTTGCGATGTTATTGCGATAATGCATAAATTGAGTTTTAGATTTGTTAATTTTTACAGCCAAATCCGATCGGTGACCTGACTTATGTTGGCGGCCCGTTGATGTTGCTGAGGGAGGCCATCGTTAACGGGTGGATGGTGCGTGTGCATGTACGATCCCGGGCTAAATTAAGGTATAACATGCTCTTAATCCGTTTTTTAATCCGCACGCAAACACATTTTTGGATAAAAATACTTTTTCTCAATTAGACTTTGAACAATACAAAAACGCTACACCCAAAGTTATTCCCTATGTAGCAACGAATTCTGCGGAAGATTTTTGATAACAAGATACTCGACCAAGCTAAAATCGACTTCGACTATAAATTTGTCGCTTTCCTTGTCAAGTGGTTAAAGCGCCGGCCACGCATGCCGATAGTCCTGTCCTGGTTCGAGCCCCGGGTTGAGACACAGCGAATTCAAGAACGTTGTTAATGACCATGATTGTCATACGTAAATATGGGAACCGTTATTTCACTATATTTGTGACTTGGTATCCAACTTTGCTATTATGGCATAACAACTGATCAATTTTTTTAATTGCAGAAGCATCGTCACGGCCCGTGTGCACGCGTTTGACCGGCACTGGAACGTGGCCCTGACGCACGTCCACGAGCTCTACTTCCGGCCGAAGCGGGCCCGAGTGTTCCGCAAAACAAATCCACAGGCGGAGACGGTCGACCACGGAAGACGTTGGTCCTTCAAGTGATTCCATTTTGAAACAAGTGGAAACAGTTTTTCATAGGAAGTAGATTCTAATTAGACACTTCACTTTTCGTGTTTTGAAAAAAGCTCTCCGTTTGAACGTCACTGCTGAGATTTGGCGTGTGTGTAAATTTTTTAACATCTTCATGTTGTGGTGGCCCTTGAAGCGTTGTCTCACATGCTCTCAGTCAGCTGGGCTGCGCGGGCTGGATCCGACCAGAGCAGGGTCGGGTCGATGCCATTGCAGGTTAAGGCGTGAAGGGCTGTCTCGGGTTCGTTGTTGCATTTGCGACACCTGTCGTTTGTGTTGATGCCGATGCGATATTGGTATGCTGCCAGTGTGCTTCTGTAGCTTGAGCGTAGTTGAGCCAGTCGCACTCGCGCGGATCTCGTCAGACCACGCTCCAACTTATCGACATAGTCAGGCGGTTTGGGTGGGGGCCGGTTGAGGAGTTTGTTGTCCCCATAGTTGTTGATCGCCTGCTCTACATGTTTTTGGTGCAGGATTTTGACGATGGTTTTGGGATCTTCATCATCGTCGTTGAGGTTGAAGTGCGACATACAGTCTTTATAGGTTGTAGATAGAGTTCTGCGGATGTTGCGTTCAGGGGGGTCGGTTATGACGTCATTGTTGTTTGGGTGACCCTCAGCTTTTGCCATGGCTGCGAACTGTGTTGTTATCAGTTGGCAATGGTTCTTGATAGGGAGACAGCGCGTCTCGTGTTGCAGGTGATTGGGGTCCGTCATCTTCACGCAGCCTGTGGCTGTTCTGAGTGCCTCATTTTGTCTTGCCTAGAGCTTTCCCCAGTTGGTGTCGGCGACGAACGGGGACCATGCAGCTGCACCGTATTCCATTGAAGAGCGCAGGATAGTTTTATAGATTGTGATGATTTCTTCTTTGTGAAGACCATCACCTGCAGACGTTAAGGCCCTGATGGCGCTGTTTCTGGATTTGGCCATGGTGTTGATGTTGTTAACGTGCTGGTGAAAGTGTAGGCCGTGGTCGAAGGTAACGCCAAGGATGCGTAGGGATTTCAACATCTTCATGCCTGACTTACATTACAGGGTTCTATTTATTTAGTTTATGTTGCGATATGTGATATCAATTCAACAACAAAAGAACAGTTTTTAATACCATTTCTAGTTCAGTTTTTCATTGAAATTCCAGGTTAAAAGTTTTATAATAGTAGTTAATGTTTCACACTTACAGAGCTGGATGCACGCCTGCCGCAGCTCTACAAGCACCGTTCATTGGACAAGAAGCGGTACAACAACATTGAGATCATGGAACGCTCGCTCAGCAAGCTCATGATATTCGGCGATCAGATCATCATGATTCAGGTGGTCAGGGAGCCCGTAGCCACCGATTTCAATCGATCCAGATAAACTTGTTAAAATAAATCTTATATTATTGTTTTTTGTTACTGAACGATATAATTTCTGGAAATTTTTCACCACTATTAGGGTGCCTTCATAGCCGGAGTTGCAATTTATTTCGGAACTTTTCCGTAAACCCTTTCCACGTCACAATTAGTTCCGAAACGTTTTCGAAATTGAAATAAAAAGAGAAAATTGGAAAATCTCGAAACGAAACAGGAAAATGTTTACAGAAAGTTCCGAAATAAGTTGCAACTCCGACTATGAAGGCACCCTCACACATAAAAAGCGCAATGCGGGGTATAATGTTATCCACATGTTCCAAATCTTGGTTACCAAATACCAAATTTTTATATCAGATCACCATCTCCCATACAGGGAAGGGCAGGGGTGGTTATAAATTGCGCTCTAAAATAAAAAAGCATATGTCTGGTAAGCGTGTTTCGACGATAACAGGAAACTTGATAACCGTTATAAATCATGAAACTTCAACGTTTTGCGTTTGATCTCTGTTTGTCTCGTTACTTAATTCATTTGTTAATGGTCTCATTTTCTTCATCCACTTTACTGTGTATTTTATAATGCGATGCTCACTTGAGAACGATTCTCATCCCATTGAAACGCCTCCTGCTGTTATATTATCACTTATCAGGTATATTATCATCATCTTATTATCATTGTTCTAGCGCTCAGTAATTTGTTGTATTGCCTTCGGAATTTTTTTTCAAGTGCCTGTTTTTTGTATAATGACGCATTTTCTAGTCTTTATAGTTGTTGGCTCCCATCAGTTCATTTCTCACTATTATAATTGCCATTATTATTGTCGTTTTCACTTGTGGTTGTTGACTCATTTGTTGCTGGCCTGGTTATTTATTACGGGTGTCATATATACTTTTTACAGTAAAATATTGTTGCTACTGGATGATGCTATACTAATAAATTGATGACTTATAAAACAAATAAAATCTATACAATCGCAGCTGGGAGTGTGGGAATGTGTTGCTGTTCGATGTTGTATTTGTGGTTGTACATTCCACTCGTATTATACTTTAGTTTGACTTTTTATTTTACACCCGATTTTTATCAGTTCTTATAAAATTAACATAAATATACTGTAATATAATGTGTTAATTATTAGTTATGTTATTCTTATGTTGTTAATCTACTTCAATAGGTTTTTAACACGGTTCTGTAAAGTAGTTGTTCATATTTCAGGGGTATAGTCTCTCGAATTTCTCTCAGCTTTCTGTTTTTTATCGTCCGTCCGTGGCGAGCACCCGCGAGTACCTGAGTTCATGGTTTGTTTCCTTTTATTAATTTTTTCGTTACTCTTCTTTTATTAATTTTGTTATTTTTTGATAACTTTTTTCTCGTTTATTCATGTTGTATTTTTCACCCTAGAAACAATATTGCTGTTGTCTAAAAAATCATACAGAAGTGAAGTTTTTACTAATCTGAGAAGTCAGTAACATAATCAGCTAACAGTTGAATGATCAATTTATAATTCAATGATATTATATTTAAAATTTCGACTTTATTTCGTTTAATATTTACGAAAAATTTCAGATGAGCGAGGTTGAGTTGGACGAGGACGTGGTTGAGGGTCTATGGGAGATCATGACCAAGTATCCTAGGGGTACAACCAGTGCCAATCTGGAGAAGGAGTACAAGCAAACGTTGGTGACCGTTCTTGGTTATTTTCTGTTTCTCATGTTATAAATGCATTTTGTTGTTATTTTAATTCTATTATTAATTGTAATATTTACCTTTTTTGTTCATGGTTTAATGGGTCGGTTCGGTCGTTTTTTACATTTCGGCTCATTACTGTATAGGCGTTTACCAATTTATAAAAAAATCATTAAAAAGCTGCTTTAATTTCATTCCATTTTTATAGCGTTCCGATTAACGTTCCATGTTGTTGAGTTATTCTGTTCCTGAGTAAGTTCCGAAACCTTTCAAAGCTTTACAAAAAGTTTCGAAAAATTATCATAGGCACCCAAACATCAGTTAAAATTTTATAAATTGACAAAATCTTACAAGCCATGATTATATTCAGATACGACACGTCACTGCCTGACAACTGGATCGACGGTTTGTCCAATGCCGCTGAGTTCGAAGTTCAGTACCGAACCAGCAAGCTGACACTCGTCTTTACGTGCGATCGAACGGTTGGGTGCCTAGAGTTTATTCAGAGTTTTTTGTTTATTTCTTATATTTATCATTTTTCTTGCTTGTGGCGAACCATGTAATTTAACTGTGCGGTAATAGATTGGAAAAATTAATCTGGATTAAAGCTTTTCCCATATAGAATATAGATAATTTCGCACAAGTATCGCAAGACTTCAGCATACAGCACCTGTGGACGAACTTAGTTTTCTCTAGTCCCTTCTCACATGATCGTTACATACTGTACTTTTGTGCTGTGAGTTCATGATGACAGTTCGTATTCCTGCGATAATTAGCAAACAAACAGCAGCACTAAACTGTGGCACAACTTCGCTATTGTGGCAAACAGGGGTGAGCCGGGTTTTTTGGCGTTTTGCAGAGGGGGGGGGTAGAATTTTGAAATCTCAGTTTACCCCCCGCCCCGAAAAGTGGGGGGGGGGTAAGGTCGGGTAGGGGGGGGGGTAGAAAAAAAAATTTCGCAAAAAACCTTGTTTTTTGCTTGTTTTCGCTAAAAAATCTTCTATTATAAGGTATAAACATCACATGTACCGGTTTTTTTCAGGTTTTAACCAAGAAAATTGACCCAGAAAACGTGTTTGTTCGAAAAAAAATCTCACAGCCAAAATTTTTTTGGAAAAATGAGTTTCAAAATCGAGGTTTTGAGGCCGATTTTCTCAAAAATTTCGAGTAGGGGGGGGGGAGGGGGTAGGCGACCTAAATTTTTGTCTAGGGGGGGTGCTACCCGCCGACCCTGAAAAGTGGGGGGGTAACCCCCTACCCCCCCCCCCCCCCCCAGCGGTCCACCTCTGGTGGCAAAGTAACTGAATAAATAAGTTTTTTTATTCCAAATAAGCAAGGCAAGGTATATTTCAGGTTCGATTTGCGGCTCAGCCACAAACGCTCACGCTCAACGATTCGGTGCAGTCGACGGCAACCACCATCAGTGAATCCACATCCACTAATGATGCCAGTGAGGTTCGTGGTTGTGGGGGTGGGCAGGGTTCGATGTTGATAGGGTGTGATGTTTGATAGGGTTCGATAGTCGATATGATGGTATGATTAATAGGGCTCGATGTTTGATAGGGTTTGATGTTTGATACGGTTCGATGTTTCATAGTTGATGGTTGGGTTGATATGGTTCGAAGGTTGAACCAGGGTTCTATGGGGTTCGGATTTTTCTTGATTTGAAAGGTATTTCAAAGCGTTTGGTAAGACGATAAATATTAGTGTATGTTATCATTACATTAATTTTATTTTTAGCTTGCAATTCAAACTCCGAGTCAACGCGATACATTGGACGTGATCGATGCCCGACTCAGCACGACGTCGTTGATGCCACCTGCCATGGCAGAGACATTGAAATACCCACAATTGACCACTGGTTCGTTGACTATTAGGCATTATTATAGTTTGTTCATTGTTTCATGTTACAAAGTTTGTGATGTGATCATCACATCACGTAATAAAATGTAAGTTGATACTTTTTAAATAATAATAAGTCTATTCAAGCCAAGTTCCCGGTAGGATTCGAACCTACAACGTTCTGTTGTCGTTGTTGTTGTTGTTGTTGTTGTTGTTGTGCTGTTGTTGTTGTTGCTGTTTTTGTGGTTGTTGTTTATGTTGTCGTTGTTTTTGTGTTTGTTGTTGTTGTTGTTTTCGTTGTTGTTTTTGTGGTTGTTGTTGCTGTTGTTCTTTGTAATACTTCATTTCTATCGTTTGTATTTCAGGTAGCACAATAGACTGCTACGTGGTCAAACTGTTCAGCTGTGAATCGTTCTTTGTGCAAACGTCCACATCCAGAGAGAAGTACATTCAGTTGCAGCAGGACCTGCTGGACAATTACGGCGATGGTACGGAACGCGGCATGGACATCACTAATAAACTGCTCGAACACTACCAGATTCAGGTAGGTTTTGCTCTATCATATATAGTTGCGCTCACTGGCGGTCGCAGACGAGCCAAACCTCCGAAGGAAGGGGACTACCTCCAAATGAGGGAGAAATTGGCAAAAGTTTACCCTCACCTTGAGGAACAAACTCAACTTTTTTCGAATCGCCAAAAAGGGTAAGTTCCATTTTTATCCCCCCTTATCGTCCGCTGGTGTTTGTGCTAATATCTTATAACTTATAACGTTTGGCCTCAACTACTGGTCATTAACTGGAAATTGGCAAAAAAAATCTAATTTTCCCAATTTCTTTTTATTTTCACCATTTCATAAATCAGGTCATTTTCCCACTTATTATATGTTTATATATTAATTATAAACTAATTATTACTATTTAATAATAATAATTATAAACTTTAGGTGTACGGTCTATACGCGGCACTGCGTTGTCTGGTGCCGACACCACGGTGGGGTCGTGCCATTGTGCTGTCCGAGGCACAAGCCCAACCGGCCGGCCAGCCCGTCGTCTTCCGATGTTTCTTCCCCGACGACGGCACCGTCGAATTCGTCAGAGCCACCAACATGAGGAGACTCATTCCGGATGCCATGGATTATGAGGTTAGATTGGGTGGAAAAAGCGGAATTCCCGATCTTTGCGGAAGTTTCAAAAAGTAAAATTCGTTCCCAAAGGTGTAGCTAACATGGCCTTAAAGCTGGAAATTTCCCACTCTGTGAATAATTTCATTACCCTTTGGGGGCTCGGCTCGTCCCGCCAGTGCACTCAGTTAGGTAATGACCACTATTACGTGTAGAGGGGGGGGCATCCTTGCGCATTCAATTATGAAGCCACCCGTTTGCTTGCCGAAATTATGGATTCTGGTGTAATTTTGCCTTATGGTTTCTGGTGTAATTTGGCGCCAATTTTAATTCTATCTATATACATGATTTCATATTCCTTGACTTAACAATTTAAGTTGATAATAAATATTTATGTATGTTATTATATTAAGGTTTGTGCCTATCAGTGTGGTCTCGAACTGGCGTCCGGTAAGGAATTGACCGAGCAGTCACGTCGTGATTTTTTGGCTTCGATTTATGAAACATCTGCTGGAGATGGTGAACCTGTGCCCAAGTTGAAAAGGGCCAAGGTTGGTGGAGAAGATTTTTGCTGCAATTTTTCGGTTACTGTAGTATTCAGTCAATAAAGCACTACCAAAAGGAGACCTGGTTTTTGGGTGGGGTAGCCGTCGAAAATCTCAGTTTACAATTCCAAAAAATGAGGGCTGGGGACACAGTCACGTAAAACATTCAGGTAGCCACTACATTACCACATACCGTGGTAAAGCTATCTTTGTCATACTTGGAAATTTGAATCGAACACCACTCCCTTTTTCTTCCTTCTGTAATCAATTTATTGATGTTTTTTTCAGGTGTTATCGATCACCACCGACCAGGATCACGCCGAGATATCCCGTCACATCCTGCAGTTTCTGCCAGACCCATCACCAGTTTCATCACCAGTATCATCACCGGTGACGTCACCATCCACGGTGTCTTCATCACCGCAGCCAGTCATCAAGAGTACGCTCAATCCTAACGTTAAACCATTCGTCATGTCACCTCAGGTTAGAGATTAGCGGACCAGTGAAGAACGAAAAAATTGAATTCCTCCTTCTTTGGCCGTTTCAAAAAGTAGCATTTTTCTCTCAAGATTTAGCCAGAATGGCCTCGAGACTCTAAGCTCCCCTTATTTGAAAAAAAATCAAAACAGTTGCAGTACAGTTTGGTCAGAAGTTTGTTATCAGAAGTTAACGACTCTTTCCTTATTTACTTTTACAACGAAATAAGGGTGACGGTCGTATGTTTTTTAAGTGTCATGTAAAAAAGGGATTTCATGGAGAATTTCCTATAACATGGGGATCACCTGTAAACTTTTTATATCATTTTTAAAACACATTTGAATCCAGGTGCCACCCGTTCGTGGTCTGGTACCGGCGCTCAACCCGCAGCTGCTGAGTCGACTGCCGCCCCCGCGTGCCGTTCTCGAACGCAACAATGCTCAACAACAACAACAACAACAACAACAACATTTGGTGGATCGACCGAGGAGCCTCGGATCTCCTGAGTCTGATATCAATGGGTTAGTTTTAGACCAGTACAAGGTTTCAAACAGTGTTTTTTTAATTGATCTCTGTCCATAAGCGAGTAAATATTGCGTACTCATACTCGTTTTGAGTATCCTGGTGACTTCCAACGTTTTATAAGTTGACAAACTTGGTTTTCCTCTGATGTTCGATTGATTCAAACGCGTCTTTGTTAATTTGCAGCAACATTGTGCACAAGTCCCTTTCAAATGGTGATGGTCTACGCACGCCCACGCCACCGTCGCAGCAAACACCTTCGCCATCGCAAAGCATTGAGAATCAACAGGTTTGTATAGTCAGTCAGTCTATTGTTTCTCGTTATCCAAAATATTTTCGGTGCGCACTATAAATTCGCCTCTAGCGCGTATAATTTTTTTGAGAAATTGTTCATTCACTGACTAATAAACAACACACTAACAATGGTTTTAACGCATTGCATATGTGCGTAGTTGGTTCATAGAAATAATTTCTCACAATAGTCAACAAGATACCTTGACCAAGCTATACATATGCCGACGAGTTTCAGTGCCTTGAGCCGCACCCAATACCGGATGGTCTGCCGAAATCGGTGGGCGCGTTCGTCGTTTCGGCACCGGATCCGTCGTGTTTCGTGATTCGACTGGACGACGACGAGGTCATATCTGGATACCTGCACGATCTGATGCAGACCCGATCCATGCCATTGCAGGTCAGTTGGCATTGATTGAATTTGTATTGTATACGCATTTTTTTACATAACTCAATTACTGACTTGGAATTTTATTCCATGATATGTCGATGACAAACACCATTCTGGATTGAAGTACCTGGCAAGGTCTCAATTCGAATAAGACAACCCAACAATAAAAACATAATTTTCGAGTTTCCATTATTTGAAACTGAAATTTCAGTCTGACGAAAAGCCGTCCCCTGGTCGTTTATACTCGGCGTACGTGCAGACGAACGACAGCGGTACAGCCACGTACTCGTGGCGAAGAGTTCATGTCAGCAATCTGGTTGGTATGAAGTCTTATAAATGCTTTTAATACAACCGAACACCAACTCGTTGGAATTGAGTTTTCAGTGAGAAAATTAGGCCAATCTTAAAACATAATTTATTTCATTTGCATTTCATAATGCATTTCTATTGTAGCAGTATTTATAACAATTAAAGCAGAGAGATGGCTGTTTCGTGTGCTAATGAATCCATGTAGGTTGAACCTACGTCTATTTATGTGGGTTATTTCCCCCCCTAATTGTTTGATGTTTTTCTCCGCATATACCCGACACCTGTATCATTCAAAAATCAAAACTAAAGAGATAATTCATGAATTAAAATATAGTTGTAGACTAGTGTAAGAAAAAGAAGTGGCTATACCATTTTTGTCATAGATCAAAACCGAGTATATCATTTGAAAAATTGCAGATGTCACCGGGTGGTTCGGACGCGTGCTTCTGTCGAGTGTTCCTGGTTGACGTGGGTGAGTACGCCGTCGTGCCACTGGAGAACGTCAGATCGTTGCCAGAAGAGACGTTCGTTGTCAAGAAGATGCTCGCTATCAAGTGCACGGTACGTGGTGACTGATTGATTGATTGAGTGATTGATGTTTAGCATATTGATTATTCGTTTATCTGTGATTGATTACCAGTCTGTCGGTTTAATCGGTTAATTGATTATTTGTTTGATTGACTGACTAAATGATTGATATTTAGCTGGCCGACGTGCAACCGGCTGACCCGCAGAGTCCTCAATCAGGTGCCTTCTGGTCGGCGCAGGCGCAGGCCGAATTCGCTGGCATAGTTGTCGGCAAGAGTTGGGAGGTTGGTGGATGTTGTTGTTGTTGTTGTTGTTATTTTTGTGGTTGTTGTTGTTGTTGTTGTTGTTGTTGTTGTTGTTGTTGTTGTTGCTTTAGTTGTTGTTGTTGTCGTCGTAATTGTTGTCGTTGTTGTTGTTGTTGTTCATTTATAAACATGTTTAGGTGGATCTGATGGCTCGACTACCTGACTGGCAAGCCAAGGGTGCGCCAAGTCTACCCTTCGTCAGCGTCCGTCTGCTGCATCCGACCACCAAACAGTCGATCAGCGATATCTTGGTTGAGAGAAAGTACGCCCGTCCCACCCGTTCCAGTGTGAGAAGATGAAGAAATCAGTTCTAGACATTTGCTAGAACGAAAAACGTTCTAGATATTTCTGGAATATTATTAGAGAATCTTTACTTGAATAAGAAAATAAGTTTTTCTTATAATTATTCTCACAAAACACTTGTTGAACTCCAACAAACACCCACCCACACTCTGATTCTGCCTCCTGTTGTTGAATATTTCAGTATGTTTCCCATATTTTATCCCGCTGTAAAATTGGGCTCTGGGATGTGAAACGTTAGTTCTCCATACTCCATTTACCCATTTTGGCTTTGTACGTCTGTTGAAAACAGACCCACGCACACACGACCATATTTAGCGAAATCAAAAATTTACCCCCTATTGAAACCCTTGGGTTGCCATGCTAATATTATACTTACTATATTTATTTTTTGTATGCGAATCTTATTTTTATCATTTGATGCACACTTCTATTTTGCTTTCTTATCCTGGTTTATTCGGGCAACTTTTCATCCGAAATTACTCTACTACGCGAGTTTCATTGTTTTCTTTTCTTTGGTTGTTATTCACGTGTTCAACTCCCATAATATTTAATATTTTGTTATTGCGATGAGAATTATTTTATTATCCACAATTTTATGGATTTGTTAATGAATTTGCTTCCATAATTTTACGGCCAAATGCTCATACCTTATCTCCGCACGTGCCTCACACATTTTTGTCCATATGATTCGGAAGTGGTAAAAATTATATTTGTGGTAAAATAGTATCTATCAACAAATTATATTAAAACATTTTTTACGAGACTAAGTTTATAAAACAGTCTGTAAAAGTAAATCGGAGCTCAGCTTGCAGTTTTCTCGTGAACAGCAGTTTTATAACCTTGGTCGATTTTGTTCACTTTTATGGAGTCAATTTCCGTCCATTTTCATGTTCTGGTGCCTTCTAATTGGGTATTTCATCTTTTTGGTGTCTTTGGTTGTTGGTGTCTGAGGTTCTTCTTATCTAATTGTTATTTGATTCAGTCAAAAGTGTTACATATTGCGATTCAATGTATTGAAATTCGTATGTGCCACGTGCAATCGGCCATTTTGATTATATTCGTTTCATTTTGGTTAGCAGAGATGTTAAAGAAAATGTCATTGATTGTAGATTAAGAACTTTCAATTAACTAAGAATGGTTTCCGTAAAACATCAATTTGTGGGTTTGTTAATGACATCTTCTGCGGCTTAATTATGTTATCATTCATTCATTGCATGAAATTGATCCACAAATGATGGAAATTATTGTTTGATGATTATTATTGCTACTATGCTCCAAACGATGTATTATATTTTGTTCGCTTAACATTGAAAATTTTACCGTTGGCGCTGTTGTAATATTGTGTTCATCATAATGAATATATGACATCTGAATAATAAAGTACGCTGTAAAATCGAGCTGGGTTGTAAACATGTCGTTTCTGCACCAAACCTTGAAAATTCGAATAGACAAAGCTTAGTTCGTGGCAGGTTTTCACCAATTTTCATCCAGTTTAAGATTGTGAATACAGCGTAAATAATGAAAATAAACCGATTTGATATATAAACTAATGAAAATACGTGTAACTAATCCATATGAAATTGAAATAATATAATTTTACAGAAAAGATGTGACGTACAAAAAAATAAGACTTGCATTGATGATTTTCAGGGTCCTAAAGAACTAGTAACTCCACTTTTTACGTAAATGATTACGCTACACGGCTATATTCTGATTAAAACTGCGATAACTTTGCAACAGTTAGTCGCATGTGCATTCAATACGTTTTGAAGTTGTACGTTTCTCGCTGCTGCTGTTGCTCAACCCGAAACATGTTCACCGCAACAACGACAACAGCGTTACGTTATATCGCAGGTCATAAACTGCAACGATGAAAACAACGTACATAGCGAGTTTTTAATAAATACGTTATCTATGAATTTATTTGTCGTTTTTTAAGTTAGTAGTAAAGAATAGGGTTGCAAAAATAACATCTGGTTATTTATTTACCAAAGTCGAATTATTCAAATTGTGAAGTTTTATTGATTAACTCTACTTTTATGTGATTATTCATTTATTTACTCATGCTGCTATGATTTCAGGCATTCAATGTGAATTTGCGTTTATTCAACCGGATCAACATTAGCGGCAATCATTTTTTTCGCTGACAATCACTGCAGTATTCGAGCATGTCGAGTTATTATGGAACTGTTGGTTAGTGGAATTATTCTGAATTGAATGTGACTAACGTTGCATGCTATTTTATTGTGTGCGAGCAATTTACTCGGTTAGATAAATTCATTTTGTAATAGTGAAAACTGTTTTGTGGAAGAAAAGCAAAAAAGGAAAAAAAATTATTCAGCAAAAACAACATTGATTAGCACGTTTTACAAGCAATTAGTTCAATGAGAAATTGGCGTTTGATCCGGGTTCCCACAGCGAGTCACAACGAGAGAACGGTAAACGGTTGGTCAAATCATGTATCTTATGTAATAGCGATCCTCTAATAAAAACTATATATTATCCTAGGAAAAAGTGATAGAAAAGCCACATTCAACGAGTTATGTACATGGAGATGCTTGACATAAACCATTTGAAATGCATTCACTTGAGGATTCTTTTACCGGATAGACCACTGGTTATTTCGCTGTGGGGCATTCAAAATAAAGTGGTTTTACTGGTTAACTCAGTGCCATCAGTGAGAGGCTGATGTTTGCCGAGTGTAAGTAAATATTACATATGACATAAAATGAAGTGAAATGTACATACATGAAGCCTAAATGTCTATCCAGAGTATCTCGTTACTCAAAAAGTTTTATCCTGTAAAATATGTCCGAAATTTGACAGCTTGTCAGATTCCGCCTAGATTCTAGTCAATTGAGAATACTATAAAAAGTTTGGAGAATAAATTTGAATCACAAGAAGCGATGACTAAACTAAGCTATCTAGAGTTATTATAGAATATGTACGTCAGTTTGTTGATGTGCGTTCAATGCGTTCGTGCACTCGTAACTCGCATTTGTAGTGTTGTATTGTAGTGCAGTGTAAATAGCCCATTTCACATTGTGCATCATCGCTATGATGAGATTTTACAAACGTTTTTTGATTGCGCAGTTGCGAAACATTATATTTCATGCGCTT
Organism: Daptonema setosum; assembly: GCA_964036265.1. NCBI lineage: Eukaryota > Metazoa > Nematoda > Chromadorea > Monhysterida > Xyalidae > Daptonema > Daptonema setosum. The sequence goes on from OZ038444.1 coordinate 22,143,568, forward strand.
TTTTGTCCATTCGGTTACTCATTCTCGTAGAGTCATAGTACTGCAGGTTTTTACTCTATACATTGCCATTCTTTACGGAGTGAAATTATTATTTTTATTGAACAATTGTTCTTGAAAAGTTCATATTGCAACATAGTTCACAGTGATTTTTTCTTGGAAATTTAATCATAAGACATAATGAGATTTCATGTAGAAAATAAATATTTATCCTACAAGTGGGCTTGCGTGAAAAACGACTGGATTTGTCCAGATTTTTCGCACATACAAACTGCATGATTTGGGAACAGCCACACGAAACTGACATGTTGTGTTTCGTTTTATGGTTTACTCACCTGTTGCCGGTCATGCAAGCAATTGCTACCTAGTGGTCGGTGAATATTTAGTCGAAAAAATCGGCGTTGCTGGTTGATTCATACACTATATTTTTCGTGTACAGCCTAGTAAGTTTCATTTGATAATCATATCTGTGGTGTTTTTAGCATAGAAAATCAAATCCATCTCAGGCTATCCTTTAAAAGATACGAGAAGCGCATCTTGCTTGACCGCAGAACATGCATAAACAACCGAAATAAGCCCAGTTTGTAAGACAGTATGCTGGATTTACCATACATATTCTAAATAATTACCAGGATATATCCTCTTAGCCATGAAGCAGAAAAATAAAAACAAATTTTTGAGATTTCAATAACAAAATGTTCTTAATTTGTAGAAACGAGCGGAGAAGCAGCGGACAACGGGTGTTTGAATTGTTGTGCAACGAACGGAGAAAAGAAGAAGGTTTACAGAGGAAATAACAGAATGCCGCTTGATCCTGCCATGTCGGAGGTGGTTAGTGTCAGTGAGACTCACTCACTCTTTCACTCACTCATTCACTCACTCACTCACTCACTCACTCACTCACTCACTCACTCACTCACTCACTCACTCACTCACTCACTCACTCACTCACTCATTCACTTACTCACTCACTATTCAATGCTTCAGGTCGAGAGAAACAACCGGAGAGCAGAGATCACCAACAACGTCATATTAGCCTTCATTTTACTGTTAACCTTTATCAACGTGTTCATATCTGCTTTTGGATTGGATTCTGATTCGTCTTCTAAAAGACCGTAGATAAATAAAACTTCCAGATTATTCTTTATTATATGCTTGCACAGGCGTGTATGTATGTTGCAATAAGCAATGAAAGGTTGAAGCTTATGCCTACTTTAGTGGAGTCATGTAAGTGAGTTGAAAAATCGTTTCAAGACATGGTTCATGCTTCAAGGCATATATGCCTCAGCTTACTTCTTCATACTGTACGTTTTTCTCCTCTTCTAAAGAAATCATAACTTCATTGTTCTACGCCACTACTGTATATATAACATTATCATTTGCTAAATATTATTTATTTCCAACCAAGCTTACTTTTATTTCTTAATCCCGACTTGACTCTGTGTTATCTATGGATATGTTTCTTATTTTTTTGTATATTTTTTCTGCTGAATCTCTTTACTTCACTGTAATGAACGATGACAAATTATAAAACACTTTTCATTAAAATAAAACGACAGTGCAGATCATAATTACGTAGGGCAGTGCGGAAATGTAAAATGAACGAATAAATTATAATATACTTTGTGATCTCATAATTACTGTATGTATATATAGAATCAATCGACTGAAATCAGAAAAATTTCAACTTCACACAAAAACACAAGCACACGAAATTTAAACAAACAAACTTTTTAAACACAACCAAAAAACACTGAGTCAAACCTAATAAATTTCTAAAAAAGAAACCGAAGTATCCTACAACCAACAGTATTCTAACTTTGTAAAACTCAAGCAGCAGTTCGAAACCTATGAGATTATATAACGTCTTATACTATTATAAAAGAAAACAAAGAGTCTATAACAAATAGACTGATAAATATATAACAGCCAGTTCACAGAAGGTGAAATAGTATTTCCAGCAGTGAAATAGTATTTCGGGAAAAAACTTTGAAGCTTCATTACTGGAGCTATATAGCTGGTGCAAAGCTGTTTTTCATGTCAAACTGTAAAGACATGATCAAGTTGTTAACTATATTGAGAAATCAATTTTTAAAGATCGGAACGTATTTTTTAAATAAATTTAAATTTTTTTTTCATACGGAATACGTCAATCGTTTCGGTTTAAAAAACGTCACTCATAATGTCAATGTCAACGAGAACGTCATTCGGTTGCCTAAACAGATTATGACAATAAAAACACTGAATTGTTGCTTTTAAGTGAAAGATAATCAATCAAGCTTTCAGTTTCTATCACATTTTTAGTGTTTAATAGTATTAAGTCAGAAAAAAATTAAGAAAACCAATGATTGACGGAATTTTCATCCAAATACGTCATTGGGATTGTATTTGGGTGAATAAAAAACTTTCTATTGACACCACTGCGCGGAAACTTTGAAAACTGGACAAAGAAGCCTTCCTCTTTCGTTATGAGTTAATTATAAAGTATGGTATCTTTTTACATATGCTCATTTCATCTTGTATCAGTTATCATTCTGAATGACACAATGATGAACACTTTTTCAATTTGATAACACAAAAAAGTCGATAAATAAAATTTTCTCCAATTTCGCCGTTTTATGTCTCATTTGAATCACCGATTTTTTTCCAACTGAATGATATATTAACCAATGTGTGTAATCATCAGGACTGCAAAGTTTTTGATGAAATTAGTTTCATGTATGCATTCTGCTTGGTCAAATCTAGGCTTTCAGCTTCATGCACACGCGTGTTTGTTTGTGAGCACACGCAAAACGACACGTAAGCATCAATGCGCACACAACCTAATGTTTCAGACACAAATACAAATACTGATTGACAGGAATTTATGTTGAATAACACGAATTTATGTTAGGCGTAGAAGTCGTGATTTTTTGTTTGTGTACTTGATTAGCACATCAAAAGAACCGTAACGCACCTATTTATCAACCTGAGAACCCACTATAAAAACAGAATCTGATTCAGAGAGTAATTAACCGAATGACGTTCTCGTTGACATTGACATTATGAGTGACGTTTTTCGAACCAAAACGATTGACGTATTCCGTATGAAAAAAAATTTAAATTCATTTTAAAAATACGTTTCGATCTTAAAAAATTGGTTTCACAATATAGATTAACAACTTGATCATGTCTTTACAGTTTGACATGAAAAACAGCTTTGCACCAGCTATGTAGCTCCAGTAATGAAGCTTCAAAGTTTTTTCCCGAAATACTATTTCACTGCTGGAAATACTATTTCACCTTCTGTGAACTGGCTGTAAGGGCTTCAACTAAACAAGTTTTTAAATTGTTTTCTCCAATTGTGTAACATAAGTTCCATCAAATATCAGAGAACGTTATGATTGAATATAGGCTGTTCAACACAAATCAATCGGAACGGTCTATCAACATGCTATAACCACATGAAAAAACGTCAGCTTCAGTTTAAATTCTCTGTAGGTATGAGTGGCAGAGCAGAAAATACAAATAAACTGTAGAATTAACTTTATATTTCCGATATTATGAAAATCAACTATATTTCTAAAATTAAAGCTAAATTAAAAATATAAAATTATCAAAGCATAAAACTCTAAATACAAACTTATGATCACTTTTCGCGCTTGTACCTGGCCGCGCGGTCATCGTCGAGCTCGACCGTTTCACTGAAACATTAGGTTATCCGTATTCGTATAATGTCTATAATTTCTTTTTGATTACTTTAACCGAATTTTTTTATAATGGTTCTAGGATTTGTCTATTTCCTAGAAACGATCAAACACGCGATGGAACTACTGTAATTGTATTCTGGTTAGGGCTTTACGTACGGTGTTTTATGAATATTTTATTACTTATACGGATAGTTCTTCGGATGAGTGTGATAGAAACACGTTCAAAAATGACATAGTTTGCTATAATTTCCATTATTGAATGGATGAACACTACTTTAACTGCAGTGTCGAAAATTTCATTCAATACCCTAAGTTTTTCCCGCTAAGAAACAACAGCTTCCCATGGCTCTAGGAAAAATTCTTGGAAAATTTTTCGGGTTTGAAGTTTGTCTTGTACCACACCACACGCATTAGAATGCTGGTTAAGAAAAGTTTCGTGAGCTGTGCGTGCTCTGTACGAAGTTCCTCAAACATACCCCTGAAAGTTTCCCAGCAAAAACAATAATTTCACATGGTTATCTACGAGAAAAACGAGCACTGAATGCACATGGCAGTGGAGAATACCAGGGTGGATGCAAACACCATAACAAAGATTGTTTCAAGAACACACTTGTCACTGATGACATTATCGACACCCTGTACTTCGACCAGTTGACGCTCATCGTGCGATAGCCCGAACAGTGCTCGAACAGCGGCCCATTGTTGTGGACTGCTCCTGAAAACAGCACTAACTCACTCACTCACTCACTCACTCACTCACTCACTCACTCACTCACTCACTCACTCACTCACTAACTCACTCACTCACTCACTCACTCACTCACTCACTCACCTATTTAATAATGCTGATGTACCAGTGAACGCATGTAATATGCCAACTCCCAAATCACCGATTATCAATGACATTTCGGGGATCTAAGTAAAAAAAATTATTATTGTAAAACTATCGCAATTTAATTGTTTCGTTCAGATTAAGGCTTTGTCGGATACTCAAATCCGCAATGGACGTTGCCAGAACCATACCATGGGCATATCAAATTGCAGTTTCTCATTATGTACATTTCTTATTCCAAGCTTAAACCAAAATTCGATAATGAAGTCATAAAGAATCTACTCCAATAAAAAACTAGATTTTCGTTATGATTTCAGTTATATAATTTTTTCCAAACACCAACAGCTGAGGGTGTGCAAAGTGCTCGGCGATACCGAATGTGGGTGACGATGACCAGCAAGGCGGCACCTACCGCGATCACACCTGGAAATGAGTGGATAATCAGAAGATAATCCGGTGATTATCAGGTGATAACAATCAAACGGTAGGATAATCGGGTGGAGTCTCATTCTGTGGTCCGGTGATAAATTCGAATCTTACTGATGTCAAACTGACTGACTGACTGACTGACTGACTGACTGACTGACTGACTGACTGACTGACTGACTGACTGACTGACTGACTGACTGACTGACTGACTGACTGACCAACCGGAAACGTAAAGATAAACGGCAAGACCCATGTGTTGTGCGTACTTGAGTGGACTGTATACGGTAACGTTACGTTGTTCCACACAGTAATGGTAAACGGGCAGTAACGCCCGCAGTTTGGGATCGTCAATCACGGTCATGTTCGCTGGCAAAACTCAAAAAAAATTTAATCGTGTAAAATATTACTGAAACATACGGTGACAAATTTGACACGCTTTACACTGGAAAATTTAGGTGAGCGAATTTCTGATTTAATGGCTTAGGGAAGTACTGAAAATTCTTATGGCTAGTTTATTGTTACCGTGTGCTTTGTCTATGCGCGCATTTTAAACATTAGTTACAACAACTTTGCGGCGATGAACCATTTTATTTTCTTGTTTAGAAACTTCAAGATGCATTGGTGAAACTTATTCTGAAAACTAAATATGTTAAGTTTTGAAATTGATGAGGAAAAAGGCAACTATAACATTGGACCTAAATGTTTCGCATGCGCGCAGGGACAATGCAAGGCCACACGCGGTAACAATAAATCAGCTATATACGTATATATCGTTCAATTCCGTTTTAAAGCCTGTATGTTGATTCTGCGAACAAAAATCGTGCCCAAAACTTCTGATAATGAAGCATCAGACAATCAGTTTTAACACGCACATCAATCATCATTACCCCATGCTCGGTGTTAAACTATGGTGTCAACCGAGTTGAGCTGAGGCTACTGATGTTTCATTATCAGATGTTTGGACAATGCGTTTGCTTGGAGAAATAACATACGGGCTTTATAAACAAAAATATCAGCTTATCAAGCTTCGGATGCAATATCGGAGGATGACAACAGTCTCGAATCAATGATAATGCCTACGATTTGAAAATTGAGTTATCTTAAAAATTAAAATGACGTACTGAAAAACGTAGAATATGCGTCAATTTATGCGGAAATTTACCAGATTTATACCACTCAAAGCCCATCTCTAATATAAACCATCCTATCATATCGCATTCTAATTGTTGTGGCACAAGAGCATTTGCCCCCATGGGTTACGGTAGCCTGATGGGTGGCGTGCGTGCATGCATGTATTACCTGGGGTTGCATGTACAGGGTGGTTCGATATTAAACCCGTATGTGACTTCTTCCAATTAAAACATTTCTCAATATGATTGATAATGAAACATAAATATCATCAACTCTTTTCTGTTTACCAATCAGTATAACACAGTGAATATTATTTCATTATCTGTCATGTTGAATTACCTGTAGCTTTAAAACACGTGCTCTTAACTGTTTTCTGACATAACGGTAGTCAATCTCAAGATTTTTTCACTGATCTTGCCTTCCTAACTTTCTATTGAGTATCCTACATTTGTATGTACAGTTCCTAAGTAAAAGATGAGCACAATTACACGTCAAATTTCCGGCCACCCTGTAGGGCAAAGTCCGCCGGTGGCATGATTGCGTGGTCTGGTCTACTTTAGAGGTTACCATCCTAAGTGATTATCACAAAATCAAGATGCGTGATATGAATTCTTAACGATTCTGATTCTGAAGGTTGAAAGTCAAGTAAGGTGAAAGTTAATCATTATTTTAGGGGGCATGCCACGAATAAACGGCATCATTTTTGAGGATTTTTTCATATAAAGTCGTTTTTTGATGATAACGGGTTGACTTTTAATTCACAATAATTGATAACTCCTACGTAATTAATAAGGGGATTTCATGGCAAACTATTGATTGATATGGCATAGGTTGGCTGGCTCATATCAGATTGGCAAGATGGCATGATGGCTGAATAGACGGAATGTACTCATGGAACTCTGGGAAATTAACGAGAAAAAAACATACAAACCGTTGAATAAACAGAACAAAACTATGGTAAACAGGAAAGCACATGGGTGGCGTTTCATGATGAATAATTCAGAAGCAGACAAGACAAACCAAACCGTCAGCCAATCACAAAATAATCTAATTGAAAGCTTCAAAGACATTTTTCAAACCCAATAAAAAACTCATTAACCGCTAACTCCTGCTCTTTTCACCCGCCATTGGTGGTTATATAGCACATTTGTTATCCCAAAAAACCGAATAAAATATTTGACCCCCATCCCAGATTAATCACTTTATTTTTATATAACCCAGTCATCACTAACCCCGGACATCACTGATTATCATTGTTCACCTCAACTCGTATGGGCGCAAATCAGACCAAACGAATACCACTGACCAGAAGTACCAGCTACACATCTTCATTGACTAAGTTGGTAGTCCTTGGTTGACTAAGTTGATAGTCCTTGGTTGACTGAGATGGTAGTCCTTGGTTGACTAAGTTGGTAGTCCTTGGTGGACTAAGTTGGTAGTTTGATTTAGTTGACTAGGTTGGTAGTTTGAGTTGGTTGACTAAGATTGTAGTCTGAATTTTTGACTTAGTCGAGAGGATAGTTGACAAAGTTGGTAGATTGACTAAGTCGGTGACTAAATTGCTAGTCTGAATTGGTTGACTAAATGCGTCAGTGGACTAATTTGTTAGTACAGTATGTGTTGATAAAGTTGTTAATTTTGGGGTTGATGACTTATTCCAATCCGATTGTACCCTAACAGTGTCTTGCATACTTTGGCGAGATGGGATTTGAACCCAGTACCTTAGGTTTTCCCAGGCATCATTCTAACCATTACGCTAGCGCTATTTCATTTCAATATGCCACCGTCATTGCGTGGGGCCAGCTCGTCGTTCAGAGAAAAGTTTGCCAAATGGTCATCATCGAACGCGACCAAGTACGACTTTGAATTCCAAGGTTGTTTTTGTTGTTGTTGTTGTTGTTGTTGTTGTTGTTGTTGTTGTTGTTGTTGTTGTTGTTGTTGTTGTTGTTGTTGTTGTTGTTGTTGTTGTTGTTGTTGTTGTTGTTGTTGTTGTTGTTGTTGTTGTTGTTGTTGTTGTTGTTGTTGTTGTTGTTGTTGTTGTTGCTGTTACTTGTTGTTGTTGTTGTTGTTGTTGTTGTTGTTGTACACGTTGTTGCATTCAGAGAAACTGCACCTACTCGACGCTATCCGGGATCACACGAAACGACTACTCGAACGAATGACGTCACTGGTGCACACTTTTGAATCGACGGGAAACAATGAATCCAATAGAAGTGCACCGGGGGTTCGTTATCGTCTTTCACTCACTCCCTCACTCACTCACTCACTCACTTACTCACTACTAGGGTAAACCCGTTGCAGGGCAACGGACGATCAAGTTAAATAATAACCATTTCCTGCACTAAACCCGAGGATGAAGTATATTTTGTATATAAACCATTATGTATTATACCATTATAAGTGTTCGGTTGTGTTAACCCGACCCGTTGATTGTTCAAACTTTAGTCTAGAGTTTAGTTTATTGACAGAATACTGTAAAAAAAACCCGTCAAAAAGTTAAAGCCACCCGTAACGTTTTCAACTCAATACAACTTCTTTTATATATTTCCCTGATTACACGATATGGAGTAATCTATAACGCACAATATGAACCCGTTGAACCCGACTTTTTATTTTTTAACTTTATACCCACTCAGTATAATTACAGGGTAACATTAGTTAAAAGAACCCGTGGAAAATAGTTGAAATTACAACCCGTGGAGTTTGGCTATTAATAATTTTTTTCGATCCATGAAATATTATATTTAAGCCCCATCTCGTAATAAAAGGTACTTTATTTATCTCATGACCCGACCCGATAATTTGGAGTGAACATTAGATGAAAAAACTTCACCCGACCACCTAAACACAAAATTTTTGGCTTTTGATTTTAACAAAAGTCTTTTATTTGAAAAAGACTGATTACATTTTACAGTTTAGCTAGAAATAACTTCTTGACGAAAGGTGTCATGTTTCGGTTAATCATGGAAAAAGCTTTTGTATTCCCACATTAAAATAGAAACATTGAAACCCGTGGCACAACAATTACGGTAACTTCAGTTAAGGTCAATGATATTTCCAGTTCAGTGAAATTAGGGAACCTCCTTTGAGGGTGTTGATGACAATATCAACTCAACTTTTATGAGAGAGGGTAATGATGATTATACTTTTTTTTGTTTCTGCATGAAAATATCATAAAGAGTTTATTTGCGTTTCACTTCTGATATTTATATGGAACCGCTTGCGGACATACATACATACATACGGACATTGGAGTTTTAATATATAAGACTAGGGTAAACCCGTTGCTACGCAACTGTGAATTAAGTTTACCAAACTCAACTATCGTGTTCAAACTCAGACAAATCTATTGATTCGTTACATAGCTTATCTTTAGTCCAGGAAATCATGAGATGCATGATGATGCGATAATTTATGTATCCCCGTTTAATTGAATTAGATATGTACATATAAGCATACTTATAGCCACATTTTTCAGCCAGTGTAACTTACCTGACCCGTTGAAATTAGTTCATGTCATCCACTACTCTACTCTATTGTAGAATAGCTGAACAGTGGAAATATTTATACACCCCGTTCAACTTAACAACCCGTTTTTTCACATACGTATCTGTCCTACTCCTACATAATGTAGAGCAAAACATGGGTAATTAATAACTTATCAAAAATTTTCATTCCATTAAATTTAATTGTCTCATTTGACTCTAACTTCACTTTGTTGTCTTAGTGACTTCAGTGAGAATACCCGTGGAAAAATTTTGAGCCATCCATGAAGTTAAACGCTTATTATCACCTAGTTTTCGTTCAAATATATATTTTAACCCGTCCAGTGGGAAACAATTTTTTTTCTTTAAACTTAAAAACATAAGCACTCGTATTCGCTACAGTTAGCGGTACAATAAAACTACAATTCCAATTAAGATCAGTGATGTTCCATTAAATTTAATTGTCTCATTTGACTCTAACTTCACTTTGTTGTCTTAGTGACTTCAGTGAGAATACCCGTGGAAAAATTTTGAGCCATCCATGAAGTTAAACGCTTATTATCACCTAGTTTTCGTTCAAATATATATTTTAACCCGTCCAGTGGGAAACAATTTTTTTTCTTTAAACTTAAAAACATAAGCACTCGTATTCGCTACAGTTAGCGGTACAATAAAACTACAATTCCAATTAAGATCAGTGATGTTTCCAGTTCAAAATATGGGGAACATCATTGGGTGTCGATAAAAACTTATGTGAGTATGTAGGTGATGATGACAGAATTCGCAGATTCTAAACGTGATAAATTATGAGAATAAAACATTTCGGATAAACCGATCATAAATGTTGAACTAAACTTTAATTATCTTGACCTCACGGGTAATTGAGGTACATTGAAGGTGAGTTGAGGCATTATGTTTAGTTATGGAAATCAGTGTTAATCGACTGGGAGGGTGGTGATGATTTTCCTTCATTGAACTTTTAGTCTGAGCGTAACTTTTTTAAATAAATGATTAAAAGAGTTTTTTGGAGTTTCAGTTCTGATATTTATATCGATTCATTGTGTGGACATACAAACTTACAAACTCTATTCTTTTTATTTATAGGATTTGCAGACGTCACGTCACGGCATGGCCGTCAACAAAACCCGACACCACACTCAGAACATGGCAGAAATCTTTGGCAAACTCGGTGCCCTGCTTCCCAACGAGTCGGGCATGACCTACGGGCCGAATATGTTGGCTGCGCAGGAGATACTCAACGAAGTCGGTTAGTCCGGCTGTTGTTGTTATTGTTGTTGTCGATGTTGTTGTTGTTGCTGTTGTTGTTGTTGTTTTTGTTGTTGTTGTTGTTGTTGTTGTTGTTGTTGTTGCTGTTGTTGTTGTTGTTGTTGTTGTTGTTGTTGTTGTTGTTGTTGTTGTTGTTGTTGTTGTTGTTGTTGTTGTTGTTGTTGTTGTTGTTGTTGTTGTTGTTGTTGTTGTTGTTGTTGTTGTTGTTGTTGTTGTTGTTGTTGTTGTTGTTGTTGTTGTTGTTGTTGTTGTTGTTGTTGTTGTTGTTGTTGTTGTTGTTGTTGTTGTTGTTGTTGTTGTTGTTGTTGTTGTTGTTGTTGTTGTTGTTGTTGTTGTTGTTGTTGTTGTTGTTGTTGTTGTTGTTGTTGTTGTTGTTGTTGTTGTTGTTATGGATCTAATACATGTTGTTGTTGTTGCAGCCAAGTTCGAGCGCACTTTAATCAAGGAGGTCAGCGATCAGGTGATCCTGCCGTTGACGGAGTTCACCAAGAACGAGCTCGACCGAATGTTTACTCAACGAGAGGCACTCTATCAAGCCAGGAAAAAAATGGACATTGCCAGAGTGAGTGAGTGAGTGACTGAGTGAGTGAGTGAGTGAGTGAGTGAGTGAGTGAGTGAGTGAGTGAGTGAGTGAGTGAGTGAGTGAGTGAGTGAGTGAGTGAGTGTGTGAGTGTGTGAGTGAGTGAGTGAGTGAGTGCCATGTCAGGGTAAAATGGAAATGATGAAAGCGGATGATGCCTATGCCGCACCAACCGAAAGCGACATGGCCAGTCTTCGTGGTGATACCGTAAGCTTCATGGAGAAGAGAGAGACTGGTAAGCTAACTAAGAAGGATGCGCTCGAGTACAAATACAAAGCAAAGAGGGTAAGTCAGTCAGTAAGTCATTCATTTAGTCATTCAGTAAGTCAGTCAGTGAGTCAGTCAGTGAGACAGCCAGTCAGTCAGTCAGACAGGCAGTCAGTCAGTCAGTCAGTCAGTCAGTCATTCATAACAGCTCATCCACGACGAAGCTATGGTGGCCATGGAAAAATCGATTGATCAGCTCGATGAATTCACCGACCATCACTTGAGTGTTTGTTGACTGGCTAAATGACTCACTCACTCACTCACTCACTCACTCACTCACTCACTCACTCACTCACTCACTCACTCACTCACTCACTCACTCACTCACTCACTCACTCACTCACTCACTCACTCACTCACTCACTCACTCACTCACTCACTCACTCACTCACTCACTCACTCACTTACTCACTCACTCACTCACTCACTCACTCACTCACTCACACTCCAGTGCATACTGTTCTTCATGGAACAACAGCAGGCTTTCTGGGAAAAGTGCTGCGAAGCCATCGACAAGCATGCATTCATCTGATTACAGACTATTGACGCACTGGCGGACGATTTGGGGTAGAAACAGTGGAACTCCACCTTCTTTTGCGTTTTCGAAAAGTGAAATTTGTTCCTGTATTCTGAAATTCTTCTCCCTTCGCAAAACTACATATCTCGTCCGCTAGTGTAGTTATCTAAACCTTGAGAAAGTCTTGTAAACCTTTTTTCAGGAACCAAAATCATAGGATGTACTGCTGTATTCGGATTTTGTTATACGTTGGACAGACTTTTATTAGAAAATCTGGTCTGTAAAACTATCGGCACACAAGATTCAGATTTTGTCTAATTTTGGATTATGACCGAATAAAGTCATAAAATACGAGGAAACGTGTTTTCGGATAAAAAAATTAAAAATCCAAAATTCCAAAATTTTTATTCTGGATTTGTCTTATCAAAATGGTTTTTGGGATTAATTCCTAATAAGTTAAGAAAGTATGTTATTATTCATCATATTAATTATTAATTGCCATGATATTGGTTTTCCATTCGTTATAACATTTAATGCACACATTTCCTCTGTGTAATACACTTTTGTTTATCCGTGTTCGTTTTCTTAATCCAAAATTCAAAAAATTTTGAATCTTGTGTGCCGATAGTTTTACAAATCAGAATTTTAATAGAAGTCTGTCAAATGTATAAGATCTAATATAGTAGTGAGCTGGTGAATTTAATATTTTTAATTCATATTTCTCTAGTATTATTCGGCTCTTCTTCACAGTTAAACAGCTCGTGATGAAAGGTTTACCCAAAGAAATTACCACTACATCAACCAAAAATTTGTTCACCTAACACGAGCAAGAAACAATGAGGTTTCAAGTAATAGAATTAAAAATCACTTCATTGATTTCAATCATGATAAAGTCTACGACCACTTATTATTGACGCCCGACCTTAAGAGTCCCACCAATCCAGGCGTCTCGATTAAGGGACGAAACGCCAACTCTTTTTTGCACACTTTTATTTTTTATTCCTCATTCTGCTATTGTACATTGACTGACTTGGATGTAACATCCCCGAATTTATGGTACGTTTTCAACGGTTTTCGTCAAACGGGATGAAAATCAGACTCAGTCAATATGGTAGTGAATTACCGATTACCAAACCGATGATTTGTGATTGACACTTTCACTGCACACTTGATACAAGATAATCAACATAATAGTAAATTCAATCAAGACGAGATATACAATGATAAACGCATGATAAATAAATAAACGGAGATTTTGAAATTTTTTGTTGGTTCACGATGAAAATGCAATAATTTGAGGTGATATAGAAATTTATAGATAAATACAGTCACAGATGAAGTATTTCAGAAAATGTGGGATATGATACAAGACAATTCACTCGCTAATATAAGGCATACAAATTGATTAGCTCATTGAAACTTATCTTCTACGACGGTTCCTTACTGGACATTAAATTCAGCTCTTTTCATGGCAGAGATAGACAATTTTAGCTGAAATATTCCGTTCCATGTGGGCATTTAGAAAAACTTAAACTAAGCCTGCCAAAAATCAGAAGTCCAAGGTCCAGAAGTACGTTTGTATGTAATCCTGCTCGAACTTCGTACTTTCCTTTCCATCAATCCTTTCCATAAGCTCTTCTAAAAGTTTTAGTGGTTATATTAGTAAGACAACGTAATGGTACACACCTAATCATAATGGCACTCTGCTTTTGAAACTTTCTTTTTTCCCGGATTTCCCGGATTCCCGAAGTTCATACCTGCGGATTTCTTTGATTCCATACTTACGATTTTTCAAGACAATATTTACGGTTTTGTACATACATACATATGGATTTGTAAGTCCATAAGCTGATCTTTTCCCGATAAGCCAAAAAAAATCCTAGATTACCGAATGTTTCATAAAAGCTGATTTATCGAAACCGTCATCGAATTCAAACGGTCAACGGCATTGAAATCACGGATGGTGTTGGCGTACTGCTGGACGTGGATGGAATGACATTTGAAGATGTGGAACGATTAGCCTGATCAGGGTGACATCGATTGTGAACCCGATCCAATGATGATCCGTAGGGCGGTGGTGCACCACGACGATCCAACGATTGGTGATACTGTTGTTGTTGTTGTTGTTGTTGCTGCTGTTGTTGTTGTTGTTGTTGTTGTTGTTGTTGTTGTTGTTGTGCTGTTGAATCATTCGAGGAACTGAATTTTAACGTGTCAACCGAAATCACGTGCGACTTGGGAACCCTTGATTTAGGGTTGTGGAAAGTTGACATGTGTTGTTGTTGTTGTTGAGGATGTCGTTGTTGTTGTAGCTGTTGCTGTTGATGATGCTGCTGACTGGTTGATGGCATTTGGTGGGCATGCGCAGATGGTAGTTTCTTCTTGCGAAGGTGCATCGGAAAACTGTGGGTGGTGAGTTGTTGTTGTTGATGAAGTTGATGTTGTTGTTGTGGTTGTGGAACAACGGCTGTGTCTCGGGCGTGTAACGAATGGTACTCGCGTAACTGTTGGTGTTGTTGTTGATGTTGTTGCTGCAGCTGTGGTTGCTGTTGGTGTTGATGTTGTTGCTGGTATGGAGATACTTTGCGTTGTTGATGTTGCGCAGGAAATCCATTTCTGACAACCTCAGCTACAGGCGGTGGTTCGAGCATATCGTAATCTCTGAAATATTAATTTTGTATCATCCACTAAGTCACTCACTCACTCCCTCACTCACTCACTCACTCACTCACTAACTCACTCACTCACTCACTCACTCACTCACTCACTCACTCACTCACTCACTCACTCACTCACTCACTCACTCACTCCCTCACTCACTCACTCACTCCCTCACTCACTCAATCAATCACTCACTAACTCATTGGCCGTATTATCGGCACTCGCTGTCGGTGGTCGCGGCGGCGGCAACGGTGGACGTCGGGCCCGATCCAATTCCATCAGATCGACGTAAATCCTGGATGAATCGTTAGGTATCTGCTCATAGACGTGCTCATCGTAAATGTCCACGTCTTCTTCGATGGCTTCCTGGATCTGGTAATCTTGCGGTGGCAGAGGTGGTGGCGGAAGCCGAGGTCGTCCCAGCTTTTTCGACTTGGAAGTGCTGCCGGATCGCATCGAGCTCCGTTTTGCCAGATTGGATAGATCGGGAAAGTGCGGGTTGACGATCCGTGAGGTTGATGCGATGTTGTTGTTGTTGAGATTAACGTTGTTGTTGTTGTTTTTATGGTTGTTGTTGTTGTTGTTGTTGCTGATATGACTGCTGTGACGATAGGTTGTGTCGCGGTTATTGTTGGTACCATGATTGGCATTGTTGTTGTTGAGGCAACCCTGACTGGTGCTCGGGAAAAAGTGATTTGTGTTGAAGTTATTGCTGTTGTTGTTGTTTATGATGATGTTGTTGTTGTTGTTGTTGTTGTTGTGGTTGTTGTTGTTGTTGTTGCTGTTGTTGTGGTTGTTGATGATGATGTTGCTGTTTTTTTGGTTGTTGTTGTTGTTGTTGCCGACCGAATGTTGCCGAACGGCATGTGTACTGTGGCTGCGAAATGATTTGCGTAGGTGGTGATTGTTATTAACAGTTGCGACATTTATACAATCTCCGTTGTCGATCCAACTATGAGTGGGCTGTTGTTGTTGTTGTTGTTGTTGTTGTTGTTGTTGTTGTTGTTGTTGCGCGTGATCGAGTTGAGATTTCAACGCGAACACCGGACACTCCTGTTTGGAACGTTTCGCCGACGTATCGCGTCGCACCGACATTCGTGACATCCGCAGTCCGGACCGGATAAACTCCATCGGAAACACGTCCATACTGGCGGTGAGGGATGGTGATGGCTGAACCACATCCAGTGATGTCAGAGATAAAGTCTGGAAATATCATCAATTATTATTTTTTTTACTTTTTGAGAAATTTTTTGATGTAAAATACACAAATCATGTTACAGTCAGTATAATAATTGCAGTCAGAACTGTTGACTACTTGGCGCGGGTAGATATTTTCCGCAAACTAATTTGTATTGGTTGGTAAAAAAATTGTTTTGATATCTGATTTGAGCCTTTGTTTTCTGTACACACAGATCATAAATACAGTAAGTTCAAGACTTGCAGTTTGAACTGTTGACTGCGTTTGCGACTGGTAAAATATTCCACATAAACTTTTTCAAAACCTTTAGTCGCTTTAAAAAAATATATGTGAACCTTAAACCGTGCTTTATTACGTTTGCAATAATAACACGATCTTGGTTAGCCAGTATTTTGCTCATATCCATAAAATATATTAGAATGGTAACACACATATACATATGTACCTGTGCTTCACATCAGTTACGAAACCGGAATATTTAACGTAAATAAATTCTTATAAACTCTTGGGAATTTCAAAAGCACGTGAATTCCTTTGAATGAGTGACTCATGCGTATTCACGTCTGATGACCGATCAATACGATATTTAATGGTGACTGTTCTCGAAGGAATACTAATCAAAACAAAACATCTGTTAAACGCATTATAACGTTTGTGGTGGTAACTGGTGACTCATTTACTGAAATCACCTAATGTAGATGAAATACATAATAAGTATGTGGCTGTAACAAAATTTAATTTTTATGTCTGTTTGAAAACTCTAGCTGGGATTTCGACATTTTAGAAATCTAAGTAAAATAAAAAATGCGATGAATCGAACGATTGTTAAACCACCAACCAAACTTTGGTTGTCATAAAACAACAAGAACAAAACACACTGATGAATGAAAACAATATTTAATAATCTTATATTAAAAAATCTATGTTTGCTGTAGTTATTGAAACCAAAGGTTTCCCAGATAACAAATCAAAGTTTTATCAAATGACAGAAATTAATTATCACTAATTAAACTATCTAATGATGATGTTAATTAATCATAGTTAGTCAAGTCATAGCGCTCACGGTCGTAACAGGCGATATCGGGCCCGAGCCGACAAAACAAACAACATGTCATAAAACAAAACATAAAAACACTATAGAATCATAAAAACCACAATGAAAAAATTGGGGATTATGAACTTTTGCTCCACCATCGGAAGAAAAAAATCACCGATTTTATTAGAAAAAATGGTGAACTCGGGATCGCAGAGTAGATTAAGTTAATATTGGATAGGTAGGTGATTTATTATGTGAACTATAACTATAAGGTGATATTATACTTTATAATCGATGTATGTCATGATGAGATGATATTATATCGATGTCATAACTGGGCGACAATTAGTCCGATTCGAGACGTTACTTGTAAGTACGTTCGTTTGACTAATGACGGATGTTGCGACGAAACGTTCGATCTCTGATTATATATATTGTACATACAGTACATTTTATCAATCTCTATTAATATAGCTATCTTTTATAATTTATGCAACTTCAATTGATGAGAAATCAAAACTCTGTCACGTTCAGCCTGAAGTAAGTTTTGTTCCATGCAGCAACACTGACAGCGATGTTCAGTGAAAAGATGTCCTCTTATTTTCGTTTTGGTTATTTTTAAATCAAAGTTAAATGAGCTAAGGTTCTATGACTTCTATCAGTGAGAATCGGATTAAGGAGGTATTTTTCGTAACTGTAAATGTTCGGGCGTGTCCTTAACAAGGTAGAGACGCGTTCGCGTGGAAGGGAAAATTATCCTTTAAGTTAAAAGTTAGCGCTAATTTATGCGACATTGATTGAACTGTTGCAATTGGATTGACTGGCTAATTGGTATTGTTCTGATGACTGACTTACTGACTGACTGACTGACTGACTGACTGACTGACTGACTGACTGACTGACTGACTGACTGACTGACTGACTGACTGACTGACTGACTGACTGACTGACTGACTGACTGACTGACTGACTGACTGACTAACTGATTTTCTGGTTCACTGGCTTACTGACTTTCAAAACAGAAATCTAATGCAGTTTTTGTTCTGAATCTCGAGGAAACTTTTAAAGAAGTCAGCTTTCTTCAAAACACAAGCCAGATAATGGAATTAACTGTAAGATACAATATTTAAATAAATTATTTTTACCAGGAAAACTCAACAGTTAACACGTAATTTTTCTACGTAATAACAATACTCAGTCTGTTACACGGTCGTCTACCACGTACATAGTTGTGTGAAATCTGTGTAAAATCAAAAACAGTACGGAAATCGGATAAGTGTTATGTTGATAAGCGTGCACTACAAAAGTGTTACACGCTCAAAAACACGGGCAGACCCGTTACTTTGGGCCGTGTATTATTGGCTACTAAAACACACAACTACTTTGCAAAGCGGCTGAATTTAAGTGATGAAGGATGGAATTTACCTCTTCTTGAAAAAATTTGGGAATGAAATTTTTCTCTAGATGAAATAGGGAAATCTCCGTAACATTTTTTTGTGGAAATTTTTGATTAATTGTAATAATTTGTTTCTCCCGCCACCCAAATTAATGTGCGTTTATTATCTGTTCGTGAGCATCAGACTAAATTTTCGAACTTATAGTTGGTATGTTTTGCCACTATCGTTGGGTGTTTAGGAGATTGTTGTTCACTGAATAATTACAACCGAAACTTAGAAGATCTGTTTTCCGAAAACGGTGAGATCTCGGCAATTTCCCAAACGTTGTTTACAGTGAAATGAGTGACTTCATGATTTCATGATTTCATGATTTCCTTATTACCTCATTGCAATAATGCTGAATGTGTGTACAGACAGTACATAAATGGAAGTAAAAAAGAACACTCTTGAATGTATTCGACTAAATCTTTTGAGACACCATAAATCTCATCAGTTTAGCAAGACCAATTAAAGCAGTTAAACATGAAGACAAAAACATAGTCGCGGTAAGGAAACCTACCGCATGAAGTAGAGTACCCCAAAGCCAAACTGTCACCATTTAAAACAAAACAAGAAATGTTTAAATTTTTGACATACAAAGTTGTAAGCATTTACCCCAAAAATGACATTTATACTTGTGAACGATCATTGGAAGGTGACAACAAGGTTGGGACGAGCAACGGGGTATCTCCGAACTAGATCTACACCTCTCCAATGTAAAAAACATTAGTTATATTATAATACTAAAGATAAGGAAAAAATAAACGAATTGAGTTTCCCCCAGCGATAAATAACTCTGGTTAGCTGGAAGAAAACAAACTGGGAATTATTTAATAAGGGTTTTAATTGTGATTTATATAAAAAAAAATCTCCTGATGAGACCTGAACTTTCCCATCATGAATAACTAAGATGAATGTAATCTGTCACTTACTGTATGTTGCAAACAGTATATAGAAACTTTAATATTTTATTAAATATCATCAATGATGATACGACTACACCGTCGTTATATATACATGTATATGAGCTCCAGTCAGTAAGAATCGACAAGTCCAGGAAGAAAATCATTTTTCGTGAAACCACCTCCGATGCCAGTTAAAATGAGTTTCTGTAGTAAATCGATGTCACTGATCACGATTCACATGGTCCCTTGCTTCAAAACTCACTCAAAATAAAGATTATTGCGAATCAATAGCCTAGAGCGCACTCATTTTTTTCCAAACGCATGCATTCGCTACAAAGGCTTGTGTCAAGAAATTCCTCAGAGCTCGGTACTCCATATTTCATACAGCTAATTGTTAGAGTCTTACGATACTCGTATGAAATTTTCAAGGAAAATGAACGGACCAAATTTTTTATTTACAGGTTTGACCGTTGCCGATTGAGCACTTTTTTCGCCTCTTCTTCGCGTTTTCCACACAGATTTTGTAGAAAAACATTTCGGTTCAGGTTTGAACGAAAATTCAGCGTGAGTTTTATCCGCAACGTTCGTATGAACAAGTCTATAACAGAACTCGGAGCCCAAACTCTGTTAGAAATATTTTTGAGATCGGTTTCAAACGCGCGCCTGTGCAAATTAACCTGTACATGGCAAGTTGAAGAGGAGGGTTAGTGGCGGGCGAGAAAATGACTCAAACATAGAGAATTTTGACAAAAACATAAAACTTTATGGTGAAAACAAGTATAAAATAAAAGAATAAGTATGAAATGAAGAACCGTTTGGTTGTTTTAACTCAGAAAAAGGAGGCGTTACGCTATTTTATTCCTTTTCAGTCGCTCTAGTAGGATTGGTTGACGGCTCAGAAATTGAAACATTTGGTCTGGCGTATAATCGAATTAGCGGAAGGGAAGAAGTGTGAATGACTGAATATCTCGAACTTTTAGTGTATTCAAGAATCGAAACTATTATCTAGGGCAAAATTGAATGATCTTCTACCGTTATTTCATGTTTTCATCGAAATTCCCTACGATTTTCTCGCCCGCCACTGGCCCGCCTCTTCAACTTGCCATGTACAGGTTAATTTGCACAGGCGCGCGTTTGAAACCGATCTCAAAAATATTTCTAACAGAGTTTGGGCTCCGAGTTCTGTTATAGACTTGTTCATACGAACGTTGCGGATAAAACTCACGCTGAATTTTCGTTCAAACCTGATCAGAAATGTTTTTCTACAAAATCTTTGTGGAAAACGCGAAGAAGAGGCGGAAAAAGTGCTCAATCGGCAACGGTCAAACCTGTAAATAAAAAATTTGGTCCGTTCATTTTCCTTGAAAATTTCATACGAGTATCGTAAGACTCTAACAATTAGCTGTATGAAATATGGAGTACCGAGCTCTGAGGAATTTCTTGTCACAAGCCTTTGTAGCGAATGCATGCGTTTGGAAAAAAATTGAGTGCGCTTTAGGCTATTGATTCGCAATTATCTTTATTTTGAGTGAGTTTTTAAGCATGGGACCATGTGAATCGTGATCAGTGATATCGATTTACTATAGAAACTCATTTTCACTGGCATCGGAGGTGGTTTCACGAAAAACGATTTTCTTCCTGGACTTGTCGATTCATACTGACTGGAGCTCATATATTGAAATCTCAAACTACAGTTCAACATCGTACATTATTCGTGGCACTGAATTAGAAACTAACAGTGAGATTATATGATTAACTAACATGGTGGTAATGCCATAAACAATAAACGAGTAATTGACTAATAGACTTTTTCACCCAAAGATTACCGGGAGAAAAACAACGATTGCATCTTTTTATTGAAAAAAAACACCAAAAAAACGTTCGCTAAAGGCGTTCACAAAAAATCAGATCAGCGTTAGTCATGTCAAGTGTGCTACTATCCGAAAAAATCAGCGCACGCGCTAAAACTGATATGAGCGAAAACAGTCATATTTATTCTTAGCGGATAAGTGAACTTATCATGTGACACGGGATATTTTGTGCATATAAAATGTCATGTATTATTAATTTCAAGCTGTCTATCTCTTTAAACGCTCTTAATTCATTGGAACGCAAAAACCATGATTCACTCACTCACTCACTCACTCACTCACTCACTCACTCACTCACTCACTCACTCACTCACTCACTCACTCACTCACTCACTCACTCACTCACTCACTCACTCACTCACTCACTCACTCACTCACTCACTCACTCACTCGCTCACTCACTCACTCACTCACTCATTCACTCACTCACTCACTCACTCACTCACTCACTCACTCACTCACTCACTCACTCACTCACTCACTCACTCTCTCACTCACCACACTCACCTTCTGTGTATCCGTGCCAATCTCATCGTATATCTGGTCATCGTCACCCTCTGTATCATGGTGCACCTCATCTGATCGCAGATCGTAGAATCCACCGTCACCGCCCATCCATTCCGCCCGGAACAAACTATCAATAGGAAAAGCTAAGATTAGACATTAAGTAACTTTTTTATAGAAACAAAAGATCTAATATCATGAAATC
>OZ038444.1:22165797-22188594 GCA_964036265.1 Daptonema setosum
TGTGAAGTACTGAAATAGCATCTGTATATATCGTTCATTTCAGTTTTATAAATAATAATAATAGCTTATCAAGCTTCGGATGCCATATCGGAGGATGACAACAGTCTCGAATCAATGATAATACATACGATTTGGAAATTGAGATATCTTATAAAATAAAAAGACGTACTGAAAAACGTAGAATATGCGTCAATTTATGCGGAAATTTACCAGATTTATACCACTCAAAGCCCATCTCTAACATAAACCATCCTATCTTATCGCATTCTAATTGTTGTGGTACAAGAGCATTTGCCCTCATGGGTTACGGTAACCTGATGGGTGGCATGCGTGCATGCATGTATTACCTGGAGTTGCATGTACAGGGTGGTTCGATTTTAAATCCGTATGTGACTTCTTCAAATCAATAATATTTCTCAATATGACTTATAATGAAATATAAATATAATCAATTCTTTTCTGTTCACCAATCAGTATAACACAGTGAATATTATTTCATTATCTGTCATTTTGAATTACGTGTAGTTGCTGATCATGGTCCAACGGGACCCCATAAAACATGTGCCCTTAATATTGTCACATAACGGTGGTCGATTCCAAGATGTTTTCACTGATCTTGCCTTCCTAACTTTCTATTGAGTATCCTACATTTGCATAGTATATACAGTTCCTAAGTAAAATATGAGCACAATTATACCTGAAATTTTCGGCCACCCTGTGGGGCAAAGTCCGCCGGTGACATGATTGCGTGGTCTGATCTACTTTAGAGGTTACCATCCTAAGTGATTACCACAAATCAAGATGCGTGATATGAATGCTTAACGACTGATTCTGAAGGTTGAAAGTCAAGTAAGGTGAATGTTAATCATTATTTTAGGGGGCATGCCATCAATAAACGGCCTCATTTTTGAGGATTTTTTCATATAAAGTCCTTTTTGTGATAACGGGATTGACTTTAATTCACAATAATTGTGAACTCCTACGTAATTAATGAAGGGATTCCCAGGCAAACTATTGATTGATATGGCATAGGTTGGCCGGCTCATATCAGATTGGCAAGATGGCATGATGGCTGAATGGACGGAATGTACTCATGGAACTCTGGGAAATTAACGAGAAAAAAACATACAAGCCGTTGAATGAACAGAACAAAACTATGGTAAACAGGAAAGCACATGGATGGCGTTTCATGATGAATAATTCAGAAGCAGACAAGACAAACCAAACCGTCACCCAACCACAATATAGCCTATTTGAAAGCTTCAAAGACATTTTTCAAAACTAATAAAAACAAATCATTAATCGCCAACTCCCGCTTGTTTCACCCGCTATTGCTTATTATATAGCACATTTGTTATACCGAAAAAAACGAATAAAATATTTGACCCCCATCCCAGATTAATCACTTTATTTTTATATAACCCAGTCATCACTAACCCCGGACATCACTGATTATCATTGTTCACCTCAACTCATATGGGCGCAAATCAGACCAAACAAATATCACTGACCAGAAGTACCAGCTACACATCTTCATTAACTAAGTTGGTAATCCTTGGTTGACTAAGTTGGTAGTCCTTGGTTGACTAAGTTGTTAGTCCTTGACTGACGAAGTTGGTAGTCCTTGGTTGACTAAGTTGGTAGTCCTTGGTTGACTAAGTTGGTAGTTTGATTTAGTTGACTAAGGTGGTAGTCTGAACTTTTGACTTAGTCGGTAGGATAGTTGACAAAGTTGGTAGATTGACTAAGTCGGTGACTAAATTGGTAGCCTGAATTGGTTGCCTAAATGCGTCAGTGGACTAATTTGTTAGTCTGTTTTTTATGTTGTCTAAGTTGGTAGTCTGCGTTGATTTATTAAGTTGTTAGTATTGGGATAGTTGACTTATTCCAATCCGAGTGTACCCTTCTAGTGTCTTGCATACTTCAGCCAGATGGGAATTGAACCCAGTACCTTAGGTTTTCCATGACATCATTCTAACCACTACGCTAGCACTATTTTATTTCAATATGCCACCGTCATTGCGTGGGGCCAGCTCGTCATTCAGAGAAAAGTTTGCTAAATGGTCATCATCGAACGCGACCAAGTACGACTTTGAATTCCAAGGTTGTTGTTGTTGTTGTTGTTGTTGTTGTTGTTATTGTTGTTGTTGTTGTTGTACACGTTGTTGCAATTCAGAGAAACTGCACCTACTCGATGCCATCCGGGATCACACGAAACGACTACTCGAACGAATGACGTCACTGGTGCACACTTTTGAATCGACGGGAAACAATGAAACAAATAGAAGTGCACCGGGCGTTCGTTATCGTCACTCACGCATTAACTCACTCACTTACTCGCTCACTCACTCACTCACTCACTCACTCACTCACTCACTCACTCACTCACTCACTCACTCACTCACTCACTCACTCACTCACTCACTCACTCACTCACTCACTCACTCACTCACTCACTCACTCACTCACTCACTCACTCACTCACTCACTCACTCACTCATACTCCAGTGCATACTGTTCTTCATGGAACAACAGCAGGCTTTCTGGGAAAAGTGCTGCGAAGCCATCGACAAGCATGCATTCATCTGATTACAGTCTGTTGACTCACTGGCGGACGATAAGGGGTAGAAACAGTGGAATTCCACCTTCTTTTGTGTTTTAGAAAATTAAAATTTGTTCCTGAATGTGTATGTGAAATGGCTTGAAAACTGTGAACTCCCACTCTTTGACGAAATTTTTCTCCCTACGCAAAACTACATAGCTCGTCCGCTAGTGTAGTTATCTATACTTTGAGAAAGTCTTGTAAACCATTTTCACGAACCAAAATTAAGGTATGTATTGCTTTATTTGCATTCCGTTGAGATCTAATACAGTGATTTAATGAGCTGGT
Source organism: Daptonema setosum (assembly GCA_964036265.1). Taxonomy (NCBI): domain Eukaryota; kingdom Metazoa; phylum Nematoda; class Chromadorea; order Monhysterida; family Xyalidae; genus Daptonema; species Daptonema setosum. The sequence continues at coordinate 22,168,688 of OZ038444.1, forward strand.
GAATTTGATATTTTTGTTTCATATTTATATAGTATTATTCGGTTCTTTCTCGCAGTTAATCAGCTCCATGATGAAAGGTTTACCCGAAGAATTTACCAATACATCAACCAAAAAAATTTTCACCTAACACGAGCAAGAAACAATAAGGTTTCAAGTAATAAGAACTAGAAATCACTTTATTGATTTCAATCATGATAAAGTTTACGACCACTTATTATTGACGCCCGACTTCCTCATTCTGCTATTGTACATTGACTGACTTGGATGTAACATCCCCGAATTTATGGTACGTTTTCAGCGATTTTCGTCAAACGGGATGAAAATCAGACTCAGTCAATACGGTAGTGAATTACCGATTACCAAACCGATGATTTGTGATTGACCCTTTCACTGCACACTTGATACAAGATAATCAACATAATAGTAAATTCAATCAAGACGAGATATACAATGATAAACGCATGAAAAATAAATAAACGGAGATTTGGAAATATGTTATTGGTTCATGTTGAAAATGCGATGATTTGAGGTGATATAGAAATATATAGATAAATACAGTCACAGATGAAGTATTTCAGAAAATGTTGGATATGATACAAGACAATTCACTCGCTAATATTAGGTATACAGATAGATTGATGGCTCATTGAAACTTATCTTCTACGACGGTTCCTTACTGGACAATAAATTCAGCTCTTTTCATGGCAGAGAAACACCAGTTTAGCTGAAACATTCCGTTCCATGTGGGCATTTAGATAAATTAAAACTAAGTCTGCCGAAAATCAGAAGTCCAAGGTTGGTACGTTTGTATGTAACACTGCTCGAACTTCGTACTTCCCATCAATCCTTTCCATAAGCTCTTCTAAAAGTTTTAGTGGTTATATTAGTAAGACAACGTATGTAATGTTACACACCTAATCATAATGGCACTCCGCTTTTGAAACTTTATTTTTCCCGGATTTCCCGGATTCCCGAAGTCCATACCTGCGGATTTGTGATTTCCATACTTACGATTTTTTAAAGTCAATACCTACGGTTTCGAAATTCCATAAGCTGATCTTTTCCAGATGAATCAAAAAATTTCCTAAAATACCAAAAATTTCCTAAAAGTTTCAAAAAAGATGATTTATAAATCTTCATCGAGTTCACACGGTCAACGGCATTGAAATCACGGATGGTGTTGGCGTACTGCTGGACGTGGATGGAATGACATTTGAAGATGTGGAACGATTAGCCTGATCAGGGTGACATCGATTGTGAATCCGATCCAATGATGATCCGTAGGGCGGTGGTGCACCACGACGATCCAACGACTGGTGATACTGATGTTGTTGTTGTTGTTGTTGTTGTTGTTGTTGTTGTTGTTGTTGTTGTTGTTGTTGTTGTTGTTGTTGTTGTTGTTGTTGTTGTTGTTGTTGTTGTTGTTGTTGTTGTTGTTGTTGTTGTTGTTGTTGTTGTTGTTGTTGTTGTTGTACTGTCGAATCATTCGAGGAACGGAATTTTAACGTGTCAACCGAAATCACGTGCGAGTTGGGAACCCTTGATTTCGGATTGTGGAAAGTTGACATGTGTTGTTGTTGTTGAGGATGTCGTTGTTGTTGTAGCTGTTGCTGTTGATGATGTTGCTGACTGGTTGTTGGCATTTGATGGGCATGCGCCGACGGTAGTTTCTTCTTGCGAAGGTGCATCGGGAAACTGTGGGTTGTGAGTGGTTGTTGCTGTTGTTGTTGTTGTTGTTGTGGAACAACAGCTGTGTCTCGGGCGTGTAACGAATGGTACTCGCGTAACTGTTGGTGTTGTTGTTGATGTTGTTGTTGCAGCGATGGCTGCTGTTGGTGTTGTTGTTGTTGTTGCTGGTATGGAGATACTTTGCGTTGTTGATGTTGCGCAGGAAATCCATTTCTGACAACTTCAGCTACAGGCGGTGGTTCGAGCATATCGTAATCCCTGAAATATTAATTTTGTATTATCCACTCACTCACTCACTCACTCACTCACTCACTCACTCACTCACTCACTCACTCACTCACTCACTCACTCACTCACTCACTCACTCACTCACTCACTCACTCACTCACTCACTCACTCACTCACTCACTCACTCACTCACTCACTCACTCACTCACTCACTCAATCACTCACTCACTCACTCACTCACTCACTCACTCACTCACTCACTCACTCACTCACTCACTCACTCACTCACGCACTCACTCACTCCCTCACTCACTCACTCACTAACTCATTGACCGTATTATCGGCACTCGCTGTCGGTGGTCGCGGCGGCGGCAACGGTGGACGTCGGGCTCGATCCAATTCCATCAGATCGACGTATATCCTTGATGAATCATTAGGTATCTGCTCATAGACGTGCTCATCGTAAATTTCCACGTCTTCTTCGATGGCTTCCTGGATCTGGTAATCTTGCGGTGGCAGAGGTGGGGGCGGAAGCCGAGGTCGTCCCAGCTTCTTCGACTTGGAAGAGCTGCCGGATCGCATCGAGCTCCGTTTCGCCAGATTGGATAGATCGGGAAAGTGCGGGTTGACGATCCGTGAGGTTGATGCGATGTTGTTGTTGTTGTTGAGATTGACGTGATTGTTGTTGTTGTTATGGTTGTTGTTGTTGTTGTTGTTGTTGTTGTTGTTGCTGATATGACTGCTGTGACGATATGATGTATTGCGGACATTGTGGGTACCATGATTGGCGTTGTTGTTGTTGAGGCAACCCTGACTGGTGCTGGGGAAAAAGTTGTTAGTGTTGAAGTTATTGCTGTTGTTGTTGTTATGGTTGTTGTCGTTGTTGTTGTGGTTGTTGTTGTGGTTGTTGTGGTTGTTGCCGACTGAAAGTTGCCGAACGGCATGTGTACTCTGGCTGCGAAATGATTTGCGTAGGTGGTGATTGTTATTAACAGTTGCGATATTTATACAATCTCCGTTGTCGATCCAACTATGAGTGGGCTGTTGTTGTTGTTGTTGTTGTTGTTGTTGTTGTTGTTGCGCGTGATCGAGTTGAGATTTCAACGCGAACACCGGACACTCCTGTTTGGAACGTTTCGCCGACGTATCGCGTCGTACGGACATTCGTGACATCCGCAGTCCGGACCGGATAAACTCCATCGGAAACACGTCCATACTGGCGGTGAGGGATGGTGACGGCTGTACCACATCCAGTGATGTCAGGGAAAGGGTCTGAAATTATCATCAATTATTAATTTTTTGAAATACTTTTTGATGTAAAATACACCAATTATATTACAGTCAGTACAAGAATTGCAGTCAGAACTGTTGACTATGTACATACTTGGCACGGGTAAATATTCTACGCAAACTAATTTGTGTGCTTCAAAACGTTTAGGTAAAAAAATTTCGTATCTGTTTCGAACCTTTATTTTCTGTATACACTTGAATACACACAGATCATAAATACAGTCAGTTCAAGACTTGCAGTTAGAACTGTTGACTGCTTGCGACTGGTAAAATATTCCACACAAACTTTTCAAAACCTTTAGTCGCACCAAAAGATATAGGTGAACCTTAATCCGTGCTTTATTACGTTTGCAAAAGTAACACGGTCTTGGTTAGCCTGAATTTTGCTCATATCCATAAAATTTAATAGAATGTTAACCTATACCTGTGCTACATATCGGTTACGAAACCGGAATAATTAACGTAACTAAATTCCTATAAACTCTTGGGAATTTCAAAAGCACAATAATTCCTTTGAATGAGTGACTCATGTGTATTCACATCAGATGACCGATCAACACGATATTCAATGGTGACTGTTCTCTAAGGAATACTAATCAAAACAAAACATCTGTTAAACGCATTATAACGTTTGTGGTGGTAACTGGTGACTCATCTACTGAAATCACCATATTTACATGAAATACCTACATATACTCGAATTTTTTGGTTACGCCTTTTTCTGGGAACTTTTTTTTGTGTAAAACCTTTCCCTCACCCAGAAATTGGCGGTCGAAAGCAGCATTTTGGGGTTGATGAAAAGGTTTTACACACAGAAAAGTTCTTAAAAAGATGATTATGACTCTTTTTAGGAACTTTTTTCTGTGTAAAACCTTTTCTTCAACCCAAACTGCTGCTATCGACCGCCAATTTCTGGGTGAGGGAAAGGTTTTACAGAAAAAAAATTTCCCGAAAAAAGGCGTAACCAAAAAATTCGAGTATAAGTATGTGACTGTAATAAAAATTAATATACAGGGTGGGGCAAAAGTAACTATACACTTGTTGACGCAAAATTTCTCCAAAAAATTATATTGCATCAATATGATTAAACAATCTAAACAGATGCTAAAACACCTGAAAATTTCGATTCTGCTATTTATTTTAACTTACAACAATTTATTTCATGAGTTATGCGTCTTTTTTCTCGAAATTCGCCTTATTTTTGGTTGTTTTCAGTGATTTTTGTCAGTTATCTCGCCATATCAACTGTTATTTGACGAAAATTCATGTTGGTATATAATATAGAATGTAGAAAAATATTCTTAAACGTTTAACAGGAGAGTAAGTTTCAATTCATGCCTAATAAATAAAATAATTGCCTCTTTTTCTATGAAAATCACCGATTTTAGTCTGAAAATGGTAAAATTCAAAATTCTTATTTTTCAGCTTAAAGCAATTAAAAACAATAAATTTCATGTTTATTAACTTATTTTAGTACCATAGGGTCCATTAAAATATTTAGCTTGAACTGTTTTGTCAATAATCGAAAAACCGCGAAAAGTGGTTCAGGCATCTTGAACACGCGCCTTACCATATTATCAGTATCGAATTGAACCATAGAGATATTCTGAAGATGAAATCATTCGATTCTCATTCAGATACATCAAGTGAAACGTTTTATACACTTCTTATCCTTTATTGAGGATTTTGATTAGACCATGAGGTCACTTAAAGACGTTAAAAAGGGAAAAACCATGAAAATACTGAAAATCCTGTTTAAAATTGAAAATAACTCAAGATACGGTCAAATAAACATCGGAATCGGTTTTTTCAGGTATAATAACGTATATATTGCTCATAACATCATATACACTCAATATAATTTTTTTGAGAAATTGGCCTCCAACAAGTGTATAGTTACTTCTGCCCCACCCTGTATATCTGTTTGAAAACTCTAGCTGAGATTTCGACATGTTCAAAATCGAAGTAAAATAGAAAATGCGATTAATCGAACGATTGTTCAACCACTAACCAAACTTTGGTTCCCATAAAACAACATCCAGTCATCCACTGATGAATGAAAACAATATTTAATAATCTTATAATAAAAAAATTCTATGTTTGCTATATTTATTGAAACCAAAGGTTTCCCAGATAACAAATCAAAGTTTTCTTAAACGACAGCAATTAATTACTCCTAATTAAATTGTCTAATGATGATAATAACTAATCATAGTTAGGCAAGTCAAAGCGCTCACGGTCGTAACAGGCGATATCGGGCCCGACCCGACAAAACAAACAACATGTCATTAAACAAAACATAAAAACACTAGAGAATCATGAAAACCATAATGAAAAAATCGGGGATTATGAACTTTTGCTCCACCAGCGGGAGAAAAAATCACCGATTTTATTAGAAAAAATGCCGTACTGGGGATCGGAGAGTAGATTAAGTTAATATTGGATGGATAGGTGATTTATTATGTGGACTATGATTAAAAGATGATATTATACTTTATATTCGATGTATGTCATGATGATATTATACTATATCGATGTCATAACTGGGCGACAATTAGTTCGATTCGAAACGTGACTTGTATTAACGTTCGTTTGATTAATGGCGGATGTTGCGACGTAACGACCGATCTCTAATAATACAACAATATATAATAATATAACAATCTCTGATTATATATACATACAGTACATTTTATCAATCTCTATTATTATAGCTATCTCATATAATTTATGCAACCTCAATTGATCAAAATCAAAACTCTGTCACGTTCGGACTGAAGTAAGTTTTGTTCCATGCAGCAACACTGACAACGACTGTTCAATGAAAAGATTGTTGTCCTCTTGTTATCGTGTTGTTATTTTGAAATCTTGTTTGTAATTTTTTTGTTATTTTGAATGAAAATTAAATGAGCTATGATTTATATTAGTGAGAATCGGATTAAGGAGGTATTTTTCGTAACTGTAAATGTTCGGGCGTGTCCTTAACAAGTTAATATAGACGCGTTTGCGTGGAAGGGAAAATTATCATTTGGGTAAAAGTTAACGCCAATTTATGCGACATTGATTGAACTGTTGCAATTCGATTGACTGGCTAATTGATATTGTTCTGATGACTGACTGACTGACTGACTGACTGACTGACTGACTGACTGACTGACTGACTGACTGATTGACTGACTGACGGACTGACTGACTGACTGACTGACTGACTGACTGACTGACTAACTGACTAACTTACTGGTTCACTGGCTTATATACTGTTTTTCAAAACAGAAATCAAATGCAGTTTTTACTCTGAATTTCAAGAAACGTATAAAGACAGCTTTCTTGAAAACACAAGACAGATAATGGAATTAACGTTGGGATTAAATTAGGAAATGAATCAATTTTACCAGGAAAATGCGTTAGTAAACACGTAATTTTGCTACGTAATCACACAAGTGAACAACAATATTCAGTCTGTTACACGGTCTGTTACACGTAGTTGTGTGAAATCTGTGTAAAATCAAAAACAGTACGAAAGTCGGACAAGGGTTACAGGAATTATCTTTATGAAACAATTATGAAATAAAAATAATTTTTCCTGGAAAATTCAACAGTAAACACGTAATTTTGCTACGTAATCACACAACATAACAACAATACTCAGTCTGTTACACGGTCTGTTACACGTAGTTGTGTGAAATCTGTGTAAAATCAAAAACAGTACGGAAATCGGATAAGTGTTATGTTGATAAGCGTGCACTACAAAAGTGTTACACGCTCAAAAACACGGGCAGACCCGTTACTTTGGGCCGTGTATTATTGGCTACTAAAACACACAACTACTTTGCAAAGCGGCTGAATTTAAGTGATGAAGGATGGAATTTACCTCTTCTTGAAGAAAATTTTGGGAATGAAATTTTTCTCTAGATGAAATAAGGAAATCTCCGTAGCATTTTTTTTTATTTTTGTGGAAATTTTTGATTAATTGTAATAATATTTTTCCCCGCCACCCAAATTAATGTGCGTTTATTATCTGTTCGTGAGCATCAGACTAAATTTTCGAACTTATAGTTGGTATGTTTTGCCACTATCGTTGGGTGTTTAGGAGATTGTTGTTCACTGAATATTTACAACCGAAACTTAGAAGATCTGTTTTCCGAAAACGGTAAGATCTCGGCATTTTCACAAACGTTGTTTACAGTGAAATAAGTGACTTCATGATTTCATGATTTCCTTATTACCTCATTGCAATAATGCTGAATGTGTGTACAGTACAGTAATAGAAGTAAAAAAAGAACTCTTAAATGAAATTCGACTAAGTCGTAAGACACCATGAATAGAAGAATGGGTCTTGATGTCTCATCAGTTTAGCAAGACCAGTACATACAAACAGATAAACATGCAGACAAATCAGGGTCATGGAATTCAGTAATGAAAACTACCGCATGAAGTAGAGTACCCCAGAGCCAAACTGTCACCAGTTAAATCAATCCAAGAACTGTTTTAATTTTTTACATGCAAAAGTTAAAAGCATTTACCCTAAAAATGACATTATACAGTACTTGTGAACGATCATTGGAAGGTGACAACAAGGTTGAGTTGAGCAACGGGGTATCTCCGAACTAGATCTACACCTCTCCAATGTATAAAACATTAGTTATATTATAATACTAAGGATAAGGAAGAAAAATAAATGAATGAAGTTTCAAACCAACGATAAATAACTCTGACTGAGTTAGCTGGAAAAAATATAGGGAATTAATAGAAAGGTTTTTAATTGTGATTTATATAAAAAATCTTTTAGTGAGACCTGAACTTTCCTATCATGGTTACTAAGCTGCATGTAATCTGTCACCTACTGTATGTTGCAAACAGTACAAAATTTATTATTTTATTAAATATCATGTGTGATTTTACGACTACACCATCGTAACAATTCTACATAGAAATCTCAAACCACAGTTCAAGATCTTACCTTATCCGTGGCACTGAATTAGAAAATAACAGTGGGATTAATACGATTAACTAACATGGTGGTGATGCCATAAATAATAAACGAGTAATTAACTAATACACTTTTTCACCCAAAGATTACCGGGAGAAAAACAACGATTGCATCTTTTTATTGAAAAAAAACACCAAAAAATCGTTCGCTAAAGGCGTTCAAAAAATAGATCAGCGTTAGTCATGTCAAGTGTGCAACTATCCGAAAAAAAATGAGCGCACGCGCTAAAACCGATATGAGCGAAAACAGTCGTTTTTCTTCTCAGCGGATAAGTGAACTTATCATGTGACAGGGTATACTTTGTGCATATAAAACTGTCATGTATTATTATTTTCAAGCTAAATTTTTTTCAACGTTCTTACTTCATTGCAACGCAAAAAGCCACTCACTCACTCACTCACTCACTCACTCACTCACTCACTCACTCACTCACTCACTCACTCACTCACTCACTCACTCACTCACTCATTCACTCACTCACTCACTCACTCACTCACTCACTCACTCACTCACTCACTCACTCACTCACTCACTCACTCACTCACTCACTCACTCACTCACTCACTCACTCACTCACTCACTCACTGCACTCACCTTCTGTGTATCCGTGCCAATCTCATCGTATATCTGGTCATCGTCACCCTCCGTATCATGGTGGACCTCATCTGATCGCAGATCGTAGAATCCTCCGTCACCGCCCATCCATTCCGCCCGGAACAAACTATCAATTAGAGAAGCTAAGAATAGAAATTGAGTAACATTTATACAGAAACAAAGGATTAAATATCAAGAAATCACGACCGTATAGTTGGGGTGAACTTTCTAACTTAGAAGAAGAAAAGAGAAAAAACCTATCAATGTCAGCTTCCGAGTCCAACTTCAGCGATATCGTTGAGGTGGTCATGTCAGGAGCGATACTGCCTGCAGTGAGTGAGTGAGTGAGTGAGTGAGTGAGTGAGTGAGTGAGTGAGTGAGTGAGTGAGTGAGTGAGTGAGTGAGTGAGTGAGTGAGTGAGTGAGTGAGTGAGTGAGTGAGTGAGTGAGTGAGTGAGTGAGTGAGTGAGTGAGTGAGTGAGTGAGTGAGTGAGTGAGTGAGTGAGTGAGTGAGTGAGTGAGTGAGTGAGTGAGTGAGTGAGTGAGTGAGTGAGTGAGTGAGTGAGTGAGTGAGTGAGTGAGTGAGTGAGTGAGTGAGTGAGTGAGTGAGTGAGTGAGTGAGTGAGTGAGTGAGTGAGTGAGTGAGTGAGCGGACCAACCGTATCCCGTGCTGTCACTATGCATCGACGAACTACTACTTTTCGGCACGAGTACATTGGCCGTGGTACAAGTACAGTTGTGTCGATGTAAACTGCCACCGACCATGTTGTCGACACCATCAGAGCCCGTGCCGTGGTGTCGTCGACGATCGGTGGTCGCCGACTTGATGAACGACCGAAGAGAATTCATTGCGATTCGTCTGAAAAAGAGTTATTTTTATTCAGAATTTAGTTTTTCTTGATCATAAGTTAAGGAGTTTTACTGAAGTTTTATTTGTTTTATGGTCAGTTAAGTTTCAGACAGAAGTCGCAGATATTAAAGGATATTCCAAATATATGAAATGTTATTTGGGAAATACATACGTTTGTATTTTGTTAAAAGATATACAAATATTATTGAATATTTGTACTTTTTTCTCCATGATCGGTGTGCAGTCTCTTGGTTAGAAAACACAATAGGAGACTTGAATAGATTCACATTTCTTCACAAAACAAGTTGCATTAGTGCTGAATTTGTTGAAAGTACACATGGCAGCTACCATAGGACATGTTGCAAACAGATACCATAAGTGCAAACCTCTGCAAATAAACACAAATACAAGGATGTTAAGAAGTGTATATCTTGTGTGAAGGGTTGAAATCAGATGCTTGCTACATAGAATAGTTAACGCATACATCCAATGTTTGAACTTCATTACTCTAATCAATTCCAACTATCGTACCATCTTTTCAAGTAATACAGTGGCGGTAGAACAATTACGTCCAACGGAAAGGAACTTCCCTGAGCTAAAATCCTCAACTAACAGCCAGTTTTTATCAACATCCAGAAGAAGAATCTACTTTTTAACTAAAGAATGTTCAGTTTCACTCAAAATGTTCTTCCCTCTCCTGTCCGCTACAAGTATGCAAGGTCTTGTGTAAATAACAGTGTTACATAAATTGCGACGGTGGGTGAGGTAAGGTTGAAATAGTGCGTTAATTGAGCTTTCGAACAGTCACGAATTCACAACTTTTTTGCGGAACGCAGTGTAAAACGAATGGTTGTGGAAAATGAAGCAACATCAACAACTGGAAAACATACATGGGAACATAGATAATTAGATTTAAATAAAGTTATTCTCCGCGATATTCAAAGAAATAATTTAATTACAGTTTCATGAATAAATAAAAAAAATTGTGCAGGACAACAGACCGGTTACAAAAGGAAAAACAAACGAACGAACGTCCATATGTAAAGCATTCGCTTTGCTAACGGCTCACGGTTTTATGATAATCATAATACAAACAGCTCGCACGGGCGTCAAAAAAAGCTTCCATAAAACCCCTAATCACCATAAATCCCATGAATAAAATCATAAATGCAAATTATCAATAGTTTAGCGCCGGGTAACCGGTAAGGGAGAAATTATCACGCAAAATAAATACATAAGGGAAAGTGGATAGAAGGCGTTTTACCGTCCAATGGACAGGTTTATGATTATGACTACAAATGGGCCGATGATTGAAGTTGAAGGCTAATGCATAGTGACTGGTTGAGTCATCCCGTAATGATAGTCACTGACTGACTGACTGACTGACTGACTGACTGACTGACTGACTGACTGTCTGACTGACTGACAGACTGACTGACAGACTGACTGACTGACTGACTGACTGACTGACTGACTGACTGACTGACTGACTGACTGACTGACTGACTGACTGACTGACTGACTGACTGACTGACTGACTGACTGACTGACTGACTGACTGACTGACTGACTGACTGACTGACTGACTGACTGACTGACTGACTGACTGACTGACTGACTGACTGACTGACTGACTGACTGACTGACTGACTGACTGACTGACTGACTGACTGACTGACTGACTGACTGACTGACTGACTGACTGACTGACTGACTGACTGACTGACTGACTGACTGACTGACTGACTGACTGACTGAATGACTGACCGACTGACTGGCTGACAGACTGACAGTATAGATGTTCTCAAATGCCAAAATAGTTAAAGGGGCTGCATCATATGATCATTTTCAGATGGCCCACAACCATTAAAGAATCAAAAAGTACACTTTCATTGAAGCAATGGCGGCTGAAACTCGATGAAGAAACCTGGCTTCTTTGAAAATTCAAATCATATAGATTTTTTCCTAAATGTTGATATATGAATGGTCTGAAACTTTTAATACTGTTTACGTTGATATCAATATTACTGTTTTATTGATCAATTTGTCCGCCTCTGGATAAAAGGTTATGAGCGAGGAGCGATGGACATAAAAGTTAACGGCTACAGTAATTCAAAGTGGTCAGCTGAGTCGTTAACTTATTGCCTGGTAACATACATTGGACAAATAAACTTCTTTCCAGTATTAGGAATTGAGTTTCTCAACTTTTATACTAAAACTAAAATTCAATTTCGAATCAGTATAGATTAAAAACTTTTTTATCTCATTCAATTGCGGCGGCACTCAAGGATTTTAATCAGGAAATAATTTTTGGCTCAACTTATGACCAAATATTTTTATCCTAATTATGTTACTATTACTTATTATCGCAAAATAAAAGTTTTCAGAAAGTTTTCATACAAATATTGATTCCAAACACACAGTGGATACAGAATATTTAAAAGAAATATGTACATAACTCAAGTACGCACCGATCGGTTGGTTTACGTTTGATTGATTTATTATCGTAAACTATAGTAAACCAAAAGTTGTATATATAAACAAAAAAAAATAAGTAATCACCATGTTTTGTAAACTATCATATCACCACAAATGGTGAGTCATATATAAGAACTATGGTGTGAACTATACGGGAAATACAGTACGAAGTTCTAGCAATGATGGATCGGATGTTATGATATGGGTAGGAGGAATTTTAGATGGGAGAGTTTCGATAAACAACTCAGTGTCAACGATAATAAATAGTTTGACAATGAGTCAGTGAAAAAAACAGACATTAAAGTTTTCCAGACCATGAAACATTACCCGCTATTGTTATCTGATAGAAGGTGATGACCGACCAAGCATGTAAACCCAACTCAACTCAATGTTATAAAATGGCTAAACATCCTCTTCTTACTCGTTCATGAGAGGAGATGTTTCATGATCTGAAAAAGCTGGAATGTATCAGTAGAATCTTTAAATTAGTGGAATTGATTCATGAATCTATAATCAACAATGAAAATAGTGGTCTGGGTCTGCAAAACTGTTGAACAGGGAGCAAGTCGGGGACATACGAAGTCAAACTCAGAAATTTGTGGATCAATAGGCTGAACTGAACATTTCATTGGAAGTGCTGACATTGAAACGCTTTTATGAGAAGTCCGACGCGTAAGTGACTAGAGAGAGAGAGCTTCAAGAGTGAAAATAGCGACTCCTAGTCAAGTGACCTAGTCATGTCCTAGTGAAATGACATGCATTCAAACTTCGAATTCTGGTATAAAAATATTAAAGTACAAACATACGAAGTCAAACTCGAAATTTGTGGATCAATAGGCTAAATATTTCATTGGCAACGCTGACATTGAGATACTTTCATGAGAAGTCCGAAGCGTAAGTGACTAAATAGAGCTTCAAGAGTGAAAATAGCGCAGCGACGCAAATCAGACAATTATGTATGAACTTGCTTTGCGTTTACGGGCGGAAGAGCAAAGTTACCTGGGGAGAGGGAAAGTTCTAGAAGAATGAGAAAATTCGACATTTTATCTACATTTAATGGGATAAATCTCCTGTTTTGAATTCACCGAACAGGGATAATCTACCACATTTTTGCTATCTCGTCCACTATTGCATGCGCTCAATCAGTCTAACTACAGGGTATACCATTAAAAAGTTACGCTTTGTTTGTGTTGTTACTTTTGCTATGTTTAATCAATTTTTGAAATGTATTCGATAGAGGAAAGTTTATGATTACTTTTTGTCACCTGTCATAAACTCGTCTTCATATGCCGTAGCCGTATGAAATTAAGAAATCGGTTAACCGTAGCAAAAGTAATTGCGAAAACCAAACCGGACTTTTAAGTGGAACACCCTGTAAATACCAACCCATATCAACGCTAAACGATCAGAATGGTTTGACTAGAAAAGGCAGATTAGAACTAGATTAAATCTATGTTCATTATTTTCTATACCTTTCCCAACAAAAACACTGGCCTGTTCGAATACGGGTTTTCACGGTTAAATGCTGTCCGATAATTCCTGAAAATTGACTAATGGGAGAGTTTCTTTGTTTCCCAAATAACAATTTTGCTCTCAGAAATGGTAATATAATAACAGGCTGTATAGAATTGGGTTAAGTATTATAATGCAAAAGCTATATTGTGAATATTTTTGATATACAGTGCGTTTGTTACGACTTTCTCTGGGACATTTCATGTAAATGTAAAATAATTTTATCTAAACATGCATTTTAATGACATTGACTTCGGAGTGAGGGAAAAGTTTTACAAAAAAAAATTCTGAAAACAGTCGTAATCAAATAAATGGAGTATAGAAACAAAAACGATGAATATAATAAAAAGTTCTCATTTGCGAAAACTTTAAGAATAACCTGTGAAACGAAAATTTAATCGGAGAATACGATGAAACACCTTCCATGATGTATAGAATACTTAATTTTTCGACTTACGCTCTACCATAACGCTAATCAATGAAGAATGACCCACAAGGTTCGCTCAATCGGAGAGTTTGTCTCCCAATTCAAAGTCCCGTTAGTCCATCAACCAGTCAGTCATTCAGTAATTCAGTCAATCAAACAGTCATTCAGTCACTAATCGAATGTCAATCATGTAATATCGCACTCTGTAAAAGGCCGTTTCACTTTTGTTGCATCAAGCACGAAACCAGGAAAAACGTGCGGCGCACGGAAAGTTATTTATAGACATTTTGATAAAAAGTGTCGAGCGACAGCTTTCTTCCGTGCGCTAACTTACGAATTCATGTTTTTTCAACAAATTATCAGAAAAAATCGCCGCCCAATCAACGAAAATCGGAGATCGTAAAAAAATAAGTGACGATAAGAACATTATTTATTATCTGAATTAGTCTGAATTTAGCGAAAAGTGACGAAAAGTCGAAAATAGGTAAAAATTCGAAATTTGACGTTCGCTGCTGATTGACCCGTCTAACTTCGTGAAAAAGCCACAAGATTTATTCACAGTTAGGAGAATACATAGATGTAGTAAAGCATATGTTATTTTGGTGGTTTGTAGTATCGTCACCCACTGGCGGACGAGGAAAACCTCCAAAGTGAGGGGAATTTCGCCAAAGAGGGGGGAATTGGCAGAAATTAAGTCATTTTACCTACACCTTAGGAAACAAATCCTACTTTTTTAAATCGCCAAAGAGGGGGGAATTCCACTTTTCCCACCCCTTCTCGTCCGCTAGTGTCGTCACCCAACCTTGAAACACAACTTTATTGTCAATTATGCAAGATACATATAATTACTGAGTCACATAATGATTGAGTGTCATGAACTAAATGATTTGCCACACTGATTGACTGGTTGAGTAACTGACTGACTGATTGACTGGTTGAGTAACTGACTGACTGATTGACTGATTGACTCAGTGACTGCTTTATCTAATAACAGATAATTTTTGACGCATTAATTATATAAATTAATAATTGAGAAATAAAAATAAAGATTAACATAAAAATACGTAAAAACTTATTGTTTTGCCTAATCTGGCAACAGAAATTTGTTTTAGCGGCAAAATCTGATGCCGACCTTCGCTCCAGCGGAATCATGAAAAAAAATTCCGTTAGCGCATTTTCATTGCCGTGTTTGAATTTTTGAATTTGACGGCAAATCAATCAATCAATCAATCAATACATCAATCAATCAATCATTCACTCAATTACATGGTTGCGTTGTCAGAAAGTCAATCAGTAGTTCAGGCAGTCAATCAGTCAGCTCTGGTGACAGGCACCTACATCATTCAATCAAGCAAAGGCAGATTCAGAAGTTGGTGGGAATTTCTACTGATGGACTGGAAAGGACTGTCTGACTGACTTTTTACGGACTGAATGACTGACTGACTGATTGACTGACTGACAGACAGACAGACTGACTGACTTTTTACGGACTGAATGACTGACTGATTGACTGACTGACAGACTGACTGACTGACTGACTGACTGACTGACTGACTGACTGACTGATTGACAGACTGACTGACTGATAAACACATTTCCAAATCTACTCAACGAATGTGTCAATGTCGCGTTGTCGGCGAGTCAAAACGTTGAAAAGACATGGAACAAATCACTGGCGGACGAGTCATCCCCAAAGGGAGGGTAATCTTCCCAAAGAGAGATAAATTGGCAGAAATAAGGGCATTTTACATACCCCTTGAAAAAAACTCGCTTTTTGAAACCGCCAATGAGAAGGAATTCCCTTTTGCCTCGTTGTCTCGTTCGCTAGTGCAACAAATGATGATGTACTGGATGAATAGATGTGAAGAAGTAGTTTTTGTTGTGAGGTGTTGCGGTGTGATTCGTAACAACAACAACAACAACAACAACAACAACAACAACAACAACAACAACAACAACAACAACAACAACAACAACAACAACAACAACAACAACAACAACAACAGCAACATTAACAACAATAAGAAAAACCATAACAAGAAAAACAACAGCAATAGCAACAACAACAACAACAACAACAACAACAACAACAACAACAACAACAACAACAACAACAACAACAACAACAACAACAACAACAACAACAACAACAACAACAACAACAACAACAACAACAACAACAACAACAGCAACATTAACAACAATAAGAAAAACCATAACAAGAAAAACAACAGCAATAGCAACAACAACAACAACAACAACAACAACAACAACAACAACAACAACAACAACAACAACAACAACAACAACAACAACAACAACAACAACAACAACAACAACAGCAATGGTGATGTAAAACCGTGCAACAATAACAATAACGGTGAATTATGCAGCGAATACCGTATTGCGCAAACTGAAAGAACAGATCAGCCGGAAAAACGATGTTCTTTGTGCATTCGGTGGTAATTTTCGCACTTTGGAAAAGTGAGCGAGTGAATAAGATTCAGAGAGCAGAAAGGCGGCGTGGGTGAAAGCAGAACTGGATGGTTCGGCATTCGGCAAGGTTCGCTGATAATGTGAAGTAATAATGTAACTCTGGTTTTTCTCGGAAAGTAAGAAAGTTTCTGCACAGTACGAAAATTGCCGAAAGGTCGGCACGGAAAGTGCTTCGTTGAAAGTACAATGTGATTCAGGGGTTTTGTAGGTTTTATCGGGAAAGTTCCAAGACGATTCCGTACGATATTTATGACACATAATTCTACCAACAAAAGCAAACATAGGATATGATAACAACAAATAAATCAAACGGCTCAGTTCAGTAAACGGAGCCTAATTATGTCTGCAATAAATGACACGAGTCAATCGGTAGTAATGTAATTTATCTTCATACTGATCATTCTCATTTCCATTACCACCCATAAATCTCATGCAACCAGCGTCATCATAACGGCGGCGGTAACCCCTTTTCATCGCAGATCCAATACCGGATGAGAAGGCAATACTCGAATTACCTAATACATAGAGCGTTTGTTATGTGATGTTTATTACCGTTAAATAGCCTATTCGAGGTCGGAATATGAAACTCCGCTAAAATATGTAGGTGCTCCTTTTTGTCCATTTGACAGCAATGAATCACTCGTTCAAACATCGTGCACCCACCACAACAACATCAAAGCTATTAGCTTTCACAATTGATTAGAAACTTAATTGAATGTACTTCGTTCGTTGTTTTATTTAATTTCTGCCGCACTTTGAAAGACTTCCCAGCCCATAAATATAATTGAAAAAGTTTTACAATTAGGTATCATTGGCGCCCATTCGAATATAATCTGGTATTAGTTCATTTTGTGAGTATTACGTACATATATACGTACATAGTCAAATACATTCATTAGCGGACGAGCTAATTCTCCAAAGGGATGGGAACTTCGTCAAAGAGGGGGGAATCGGCAGTTTTCAGATCATTTTACCAATACCTTAAGGGAAAACTATACTTTTTGGAATCGCCAAAGAGGGGGAATTCCACTTTTCCCTCCCCTTTTCGTTCGCTAGTGAATATATTTATACATGCGCATTGAACATCATAACTGGCGGGTTCTTTACTAAAAGATGTATGGGACATCGTAAAGTGGTATTGAATAAATTATGGTACCGCAGGGGTTCGATTGCTGCCAGTATTTATTTATTGGGTCGATCGGTGATCAGCCGCCATACTTAAATGGTACTTGTTTCACGTTACATTCTATCATATTTATATGTTATTATTAGAGTTTAATCAGAGCTTCTGATGAAAAAAATCGACATTCGAATCAAAATTCATCATCAAAAGAGGCAGAATGGGTAACTTCGAATTCACCGTAAAGAAGAATTCAACTTAAAAAACAGCCAAAGAAAGTGGAATTCCACTTTTGAAGCTCCTACTCGTCCGTTATTGCCATGCCTCACAGCTCAGCCTTGCCAGCGTGCGGACAGATGTAATGATTGACGAATTCGATGTCATAATGATTACATGAATCATGGATCAGGATCATGGCCATCTCTATGACCCCATGGAGCTATGGACGAGCCAATTCCCCAAAGAAAGGAGAATTTCTTCAAAGAGAAGGAATTAGCAGTTTTTAGCTAACTTATCTTACCCTAAGGAACGAATTGTAATTCTTGAAACCTGTTAAAGGAGGATATTCATTTCTATGTACGTTCTTCCCTCGTCCCCTAGTGAATGACACCAAAGTCTATAAAAACCTGACACACGTCGATTTCTGCTTGAATTGATGCTCAAACGATGTGAACGCGTCAAAAAATTTCAATGTAGTCTATTTATGATATCGTGATACCCAAATTTATTTCTGTTAACTACTTGCCACACTTCGAATAAATAAATGGGTTAGAACGGATCAAAGAAAGAACCTTAAACCTACAACTTATTACGCTTATATAAATAGATACTTTAACAGCAGATTTTACTCATAATGAACTAGGAACCACGAAAGTTTTATTCAAGCGCAGACTAGGACTGGTGATAAACTTATAACGGTGTCTCAACACGCTCAAAATTTTTTTACAAAAAACTGAAACTTATAGACTTGCTATCCATCAATAAACGGCGATTGTTATAGCTTTGTATAATTGACACTGTCTTGCAACACCCGTTGGCCGTCGGGATCGTTCAACCAATAATTATTTTAACGGATCAACAGACAAACATTCAACAAGCAATAACGTGAATAATGGCAGTTTATCAAGGTGATCATGGTCTAGAAGAGACAACGCTAATTTCTTGCCGTCGCAGAACAGGAATATGTTTGTAGGAAAAATCTGTTTTTTTTTGAAAAAAAATATGGGAATTCTGTCTAAATATTGAAAAGAGGCGGCTATTAAAGATTATATTATATATAGTTTTGTAATTGATAGTGTCATGTAACACCCGTTATGGGACGGATCAAACGGCCAACACCGAACGTCAATTTAATAACAACTATTAACGTGTATAACGACCATTGGCGGATGAGCATTCCGCCAAAGGCAGGGGAATTTTTTCAAAGATGAGGAATCAGCAGGTTTACAGCCATTTTATCCACACCACAAGGAACAAATTCTGCTTTTAGGAACGGCCAAAGAGGCGAAAATCTACTTCTTCGTGCTTCGTTCGTCCGCTAGCGATAACGACAGTCAATCAGTGATTAGTGACACGTACTGTTGGGCAAGGTCAGTCATGTCTGTCAGTCTGTCAGTCTGTCATTGCCCGTAACTGCGATCGTTCATGTTTCAGTAATTATTGACACCTGAATGTGCAAATTTTGATCGTTAACTGATAGGGATGTCGTGTCATGATCCTACTGATTTATACTGACGTTTACTAAAGTACGGTGTGATTCACAGATGACCGAAACCTCCAAAAACAGGGGAATTTCCTCGAAAGAAAGGGAATGAAAAGTTTTGAAACCGTTTTAGCTACACCTTCAGGAGCAAACGTTTTAACTGGCCAAAGAGGGGGCGATTCAACGTTTCTGTTTCCTTCTCCTCCGCTAATGGTAGAATTGTACAGGAAAGCAGACTAATAAATAACTTAGCGAAGGAGAGCTCTTGGTAATAGCATTTCAGGAAGCTAGGTGTGTAGATAAAAGAGTTTTAGTTGATTTCAGTTTGTAAGGTCAGATTTGGTATTCTTTAGATATGAAAAAACCAAAAACCCAACTCCCTGGCCTGAAAAGTAATAAAACCCAAGCGAAGCTGAGTATGTATTTCACACAGCGAAAAAAGTATATAGTAAGATAAACATGAATTTCATCCCCGGATATACCGGTGTCAATATCGACATTGTTTACCTAAGAAGAAGGGAAAAGGGGGGAG
>OZ038444.1:22188794-22193794 GCA_964036265.1 Daptonema setosum
GTACGGTTTGAAATTTATTTTTATATTGAAATGATAGTTAGAACTTCATTTACACATAATTAGTGAACAAGAACATTAAGTAGCATTCGTCTAGACCCCGGGATGAATCTCCTATATTAGGTTAGAATTGTTTACTTTCCCTTCGTATTTTTGGTTGAATTGTTTGCTTCTCTAACGTAGGTAATAACATCGGAAAGTCTGAAACCATATGTAAATTCAGTAATAATGGCGACGCAACCGTGTTGATTTATTTGGTATCTCCGTTGTAATCAGCATAAAAAGCCTCAAATGTCAAACCACCATAAATTTATGTATGTTATCGAGAAATTGAGCAAAAACCTGCTATTGAACTGAACATGCGTTTGAGCAGCGATAACAACGCTGGTTTACACTGCATGCGTGTAAACTCACATGAGTTAAGTACACGTTACAATAACAACAACAACAACAACAACAACAACAACAACAACAACAACAACAACAACAACAACAACAACAACAACAACAACAACAACAACAACAACAACAACAATATGAATTTCAGTTATAATTATTTCGGAGAACAAAAATTTTGTACATGCGTCAAAAGGACTACGATCGAAAAACGTACGACGATTAATTTCATGAAAAACCCTAATATAGAATAAACTACGTACATCAAAGTAGACATTATTTTCTTTTACTAAAATTTTAACACAGCAGGTAAATAAATAAAAATAATTGTTATTATTCAACCGAACGCTTAATTAATATAATGTTGTTGTAAATTGAGTGATGAATGAACAACACACACAAAATAACGGTCAATCAGATCACTAGCGGACGAGAAGGGGTGAGAAAAGTGGAATTCACCTTCTTTCGTGTTTTCAAAAAGTTGAATTTATTCCCTAAGGTGTAGGTAAAGGGTCTGAAAACTGCTAATTCCGCCCTCTTTGACGAAATTCCCCTCCCTTTGGTGGATTAGGTCGTCCGCCAGTGAATCAGATAACCGATCGCATCACATGTTGGTGGTTCTTGGCTAGGACGATTGAGAAAAAAAGATTCTTCGAACTTCTCATTTATTGACAGTGTTAAAAAAACTAAATCGGCAGTTTTTGAGCTCATTTTACCTACACCTTGAAGAAAAAATTCCATTTTTAAAACCGCCAAAGAGGGAGGACATGTTCACTTTCCCCCCTTCTCGTCCGCTGGTGTATTGTACTGGCGGATTAGTCAACCCTCCCCTGGGAAAGGAATTTCTTCAAATAGGTAGGAATCAGTAGTTATTAAAACATTTTACCTACACATAAAGAAATTACACTTTTTGAAACCGCCAGAGAGGAAATTTTTTTCTCCTCTGCTCCTCCTCTATTTCAGCGTTGCTTGGATGGGACTGATGACAGTCAGCCTCCTACACGAGCGGATGAGGGAACAACGGAAACGTGGAATTGCTCCCTTTTGGCAGTTCTGAGAAGTAGATTTTGTCACTGAAGGTGTAGGTAAAACGGTTTTCAAAACTGGTAATACCCCCATTTTTCAAAGAATTTACCGTGCTTTGAGATTTGGCTCGTCCGCCATTGCCTGTAGTTAGTACACATGGATGGTCGCTAGCGGATGGTCTAATCATGTGAAAAAGTGAAATTCCTTTATAGAAGGGAATTAAAGGACATTTTACTTACACTTTGAGACGCAAATTACACTTTTTGAAACGGCCGAAAACAGTGAATTCGTACTTTTCTGTGCTTTTCTCGTTCACGTGTGTCTAGTGTAGTGACACATGCACTAGCGAACGAGAAGGGGAGGGAAAAGTGGAATTTCCCCTCTATGGCTTTTTCGAATTTTCGAAAGTCAATTCGAAAAAGTCGAATTTTTGGTTCTTTAACGTGTAAAATAATATGACCTAAAACTGCCGATTCACCCCCTTTTTGACTGACGAATTTCCTCTCCCTTTGGAGGATTAGCTCGTCCGCTAGTGTAGTATAGTGATACATGGATGGGTATAATGACAGTCAATAAGATGATATCTAGTTACAAACATCTTGCCACAAGAAGACTACGTGTCTTCTTGATGATATTTACTCTCATACTGACAGACAGGTGAAAAATAAATGTTCATATGGGGCAGTAATGCAATTTCTATCTGTAAATAACCGATGCTTATATGAAAAATTGTTCATATTTAGATTTAAAAAATTACAATAAAACTCACGAAAATCCATGTAAAAACCGTCAATGATTTACTGGTAAGCGTGGCGAACATCATGGACAATATGTAAACAATAATGTAACAATAATATTGAAATTCTATAACTGTTTGTGTTGATACATACAATATTAGGTACTTTTCGTTATAGAATTCAACGGCACAATCATATTATTTAAAAAATTGGTATCGACCTGGAGAAAATATTCACAGATGAACAATCAAGTAAATTTTTCGTTACGTATTATAGTCACGTTTAGTGTACCCTAACTTGATATCATGTGGATGTGACACATGTTCAAACGGTGAGGAACGGGTTGATTTTATATTTTGTCAAAAGTTTTCCAACATGATAATAATTGAAAATAAAACTACGGATTCAGAATTACAATTACGTGGATGAAAATGCTCAATAAGTTCTAGACGGTGAAATGGCATCGTTAGAATTTGTGTAAATAACGAATTGGTACTTGTAGTGCAAACAAAGCGTAACTAATACAAAGTAAATTTATATTTTATGATATCAGCTGAGTTTGAGAACATGAGATTTTTAAAAGTATGTGTTTACCAAACAACTTTCTAAAAAAATTCATGCAACTTGCACAGAATGTACAACAAAAGGACTGAAATCAACCACATAATTTCATGAAACGCATCCACACAAGTTAGAATACTGCGAAAAAACACACTGTGCAAATGAAAATATGCTGTTAAAAAGAATCTGTTTGGGCATTTTCATGTGGGAATTTGTCAGTCACCCGTTAAATAAACAGTTCAATTTTTTTCCCAACAAAATGTTTTATGGTGACAAGTGATGCTAAACCAATAAGCACAAACAATGTTGAGCCGTTTAAAATGTATATAAGTCGAAACATAATAAGTAAACTGTAACCTAGAATTTAGGCCATCAACATCGAGAAAAGTAAAAAAACTCGAAACCAACATCTACTTGAAGCATTCACCTAACGTCAACCAGTTCTTCCATAAAACTGTTGAAGAATAGTACTATGCATATCGATGAGTCAGTCAACTGCGCGGCCGAGCAACAACTACAACAACAACAACAACAACAACAAGAACAACAACAACAACAACAACAAGAACAACAACAACAACAACAACAACAACAACAACAACAACAACAACAACAACAACAACAACAACAACAACAACAACAACAACAACAACAACAACAACAACAACAACAACAACAACAACAACAACAACAACAACAACAACAACAACAACAACAACAACAACAACAACAACAACAACAACAACAACAACAACAACAACAACAACAACAACAAATGCACGTTGCGCAAGGCTAATAGAATATTCGTTAAATATTCTTATCGTGCGACACTAACAGCGTCAACATTATCATAGCGGCTAACGTTGGTAAACCTTTTCATAAGTATAAATGCAGTGGTATAATATCGATATCACTGAATTAAAATACCGATTTTTTTTATAAATTTGTTAAAGAAACTTCAGTGGCCAACACATCATCACCAAGCAAAGAAGTAAAAGCTATGAACCAAGTTTTATAAGTTGGAAGTGTAATTTTGTTTATGCAACCGTTTTATATTATAATTCTGCTTTATATTAAAGATGTGGGAAATGAAAAATTTGATGAAAGAAGTTGTTATTAATTAAAAATCTACATACGCATTTTGTAATGATAACGGATGCTGCTTGAGTTTCAAATCAAGTTTAGACTGGATAGCACTTTTATGCTTCAAAATCTGACTCAACCTCGGTTTCTGTTGTCATTGAAAAAAAAAGAATCCCGCTTCGGTTACTGAGAAATTTAGGAAAAATTTAATTATTTCATACAATGATGAGAATATGCAAAAAGTCAAATGATTTCAATAACATACATCGCAACCAATTCTTTTTTTCCGGTCTTTGTGTTCAATTTTTAGGATAATTTTCGACTTTTACACGGGAAACGTATTTTTTTCAAAGTCAAACGACGTGAACCAAAATAAATTATGTGATTGAGAACAAAACAAGTTTATTGTAGGCGTGTGACAATCACATTTGTCTCGTGAATTGAAATTAAATTCACATATTTTTGGTGCTCTAACGAGAAATTTACACGGACATCGATGACCATAACGGCTTTTCCAAGCCGACACAAGACTAGGGACTACAAGCTTCATATTTTTTAAGGAAAAATAGTACAGAAAACCGGGAAAGATGACTGGTTTTTCAAATTGAGTGTACTAAAAAAATAAATTGTGAGTAGTATCAATTACAATCAGATTATAATTTGTATTTGTATTTTTTAGCCTAAATTTAGCGTCGGTCTTACGGGTTGACTGAAAAATTTCAGGTTTCGTAATCACAACTCCAATGTATTATCAAAAAATAATAATTCAGAAAGAGAACCTAACAAAGAAACTAAAATATGGTTTCCATAAATAAACTACTGGTACGTCAAAGCATGAAAAAAGCAGGAATATTAATTATGTTTATTGTTTATGCACGAACAGTCTTACATAACACAGAGTGAACGAGCGCGTAATGATGATTCGCGGAATGCATACCATTCCTCCTTGATTAAGATACTTGAAAATCTTAAGACTTTTCCACCACGTGAGTACAAAGATATTCACTGTTCAGTTAACCATCCTATAGGCCTCAGTATAAGAAAATCCAAAACGTGGCACAGGAAATTCATTACTTGAGAATCTGGTTCTGCACTTGAGAATTTGGTTTTGGCTAAGTCATGGGTTTTTGCAGTTTTAATACATTTCTTATAATCAATTAAGAACCATTTCTTATAATCAAATAAGAACCATTTATATAA
>OZ038444.1:22198794-22201294 GCA_964036265.1 Daptonema setosum
AGGAAAGCACCCAGTCACATGACCATCATTATGAGGGTTCCTTCCAAGCATGGTCTACTTACAAGAGGTGTGCCAAAAGGAAACGTATTTCCGCCAAATTCACTAAGACCTATTATCGAAGGAACCTGGAACAGGAAAATTAACAAAAGGTGTCTGGGTCAAACAGATAATTTACCGGAGATAAAGGCTCGGAGTTCAGGATGTGGATTTCTCGTTGGAGTTCTTAGATTATGAACAATGTGGAAACAGTGGTTATGGTGAAACAAGTATGCGTTGGAAACTCAATAACCATAAATTATATAAAGACGCTTTCGAGATTCTAGTGAAAATCACACACACTATTTTGCTCAGACCGTGAAACATCAACTTCACTTTTGTTCCACACGTGCATTATGCACGTACTGAACTGGCTTGTGGCCCAACATTTGAGTTGAGCGTAAAAGGTGTATTTTTACGGGCTATGATGTTTTTTTATTAAATGGAATCGGTATATTATCTTTGTATGCTCATGTTTACATAAATTTTTAAAACAAAATTAGCGTTTTTTCACCAACAAGTTTTCAACCTGATGGTTCATGGTCTGACTCTTTTTGTCTGTCAAATTTCACTAGATTCCCGAAAGGGTCTTTATAGTCGGTTATTATAAACCTTTCCAAAAAGGTGTACATGATTTTATGTACAGACACATTAAGTTATGTAACTCTTGCTTACCAAATATAAAAAAGCAATCTAAAAGTATGAACAAGGTTCTATGGTACATTGTAAAACAGTATGGAGTATTCATCCATTTAGTCGATCAGTGATGGCGGGTCAATAGTTCTTTATCTTTCTACGCTTGGAACATTCAGGGACCAACCATATTTGCAATTTTTTCATGCCACAGGGGGAGGCATTTTTGTGCTTATATTCAAATATTCTGTATCGCCTGCCCCATCGATACCTTTTTATTTTTCCTCCTGTACGGCCGGCAATTTATGCAAATTACGGTCTGAGACCGCAGGAGGGAGGCCGTGAGGAGAATACATAGTCCATTTAGCAAATTTTGCTTCCACAATTTTTGTTTGTTACGCCCTCCTTTGGGCAAATCATGTCAAACCATGTTATAAAAAGGATTGGTCCCGGCATGAAAAGTTAGTTGCAGAACGTCGGTTCCAGGAAGGGAGCGAGCTTTCAAGAATGAATGAAAAGTAATAAGAATGTCTGTTACGCCCAGACCAAAATGGTTTTGATTCATACAATACGTGATTGAAACTCCAACAAAAGATTGATATAAATCTGCTGCATTCTTTGGCGGCTTAACAAATGTATGTACTGTTGTTGTTGTTGTTGTTGTTGTTGTTGTTGTTGTTGTTATTGTTGTTGTTGTTGTTGTTGTTGTTGTTGTTGTTGTTGTTGTTGTTGTTGTTGTTGTTGTTGTTGTTGTTGTTGTTGTTGTTGTTGTTGTTGTTGTTGTTGTTGTTGTTGTTGTTGTTGTTGTTGTTGTTGTTGTTGTTGTTATTGTTGTTGTTGTTGTATGTAGCTGGCTACAATCACGCAGTTGTTGACATATCCGTTACGTTTAGGCGCCTGCTTTATACAGGGAGGGTTGGAAAGTTGCGCAAAAAAGAAAGCCAAAAGGTTTGGTTGATCTGAGATTGTTTGAAGAATAAAAAATTTCATAAAATTATTTTCAGTGTCCTCCATGGACTCTGTTTGATATTTATTTATTGTGTTCAATGTGGCACATCAAAATGGACCAAAATCCTCGGCACTGGCACATAATAATAAAAGTCAAAATGCCTTCCACACCAAGAAACTTGAGTTTTAGTTTCTCACTTACATATATACTGCTACAGATAGGATGTTACCAATAGTAAAAAACTATACTGTGTATGTAATAAGTGATGAATAATATGAAATAGGCACAACTAAAGAATGAATAATCTGTAATAAGTGATGAATAAACTGAACACCCTGTAGTATAACATGTGTATGAATAGTACGGTCATGACACGCTGAATCACCTCAACAAACACCCCAACCACAAGCTTGTATCTTCTTTGCTCAAAAATGCCGGATTATACTATTTTGTTGAACCACGCTTTTCAGCCCGGATCACTCAGATGAAAACAATTTGGAGAATTTCGCCAATCGTGTTCTCACGCTCCAAACTTGATATTACATTTAGCTAAAAAAAGTTTACCAAAGCAAAAATACGACTTTTTTTAATGGAATTTTTTTATATGGCCACGTTTTTCATTCTGATACAATAAACCATGAAAAACTGAAAAAACGTGATCTTGTATCAAAAAGTTATCGGATGGTATCTTCATTTTTCACAAAATAAATAATCTAATGAAGTATTTATATACACTCAGTCTCTACAGTACAGTAACGAACACCACCTATTTTGTTCCATAGTTTTCAAGCACCTGATAAAAACTTTATTAATACCATCAACCACTCTTTATTTTTCATCTTTTCTTTTGTTGATCTACAAAAAAGCTTCAGTGTTTTTACT
>OZ038444.1:22206294-22235453 GCA_964036265.1 Daptonema setosum
TGCATACTAATCATGTCAAATTATTGTACCAAATATCTGAATTTTTCATGCAAAAATTCAATATATTCGCTGTGAAAACTTTAATCAAATTTACAACGTGCCCTATCTACATTATCCCATCTGTGTAAGACTATTCAAACACTAACGGGAAGAATATAGACTTTTAAGACTTGAAAGATTCAAATTCAAGTTTCAATTAGCGTGTTGGCAAAATAAATACGTATGTATATACATATTGAACGAAATCTTAACATGCCCGGGCCGGCAAAAGCATTGAGTAAGAAGATCATAGTTGTGGTAACATTAATGACTCATATTTACAGTCTGCCCTATCTATCATATCTGTAAGACTATTCCCACACACACTCAGTTTTGTATGGTTTGCCTGATAAAAAATTCTCTATATTTGAAGTTCACATCAGTTTCATTATGTGAATCAGATGAAGTGCTCATTTATGTATGATATGCAATAAGGGCAGTGCGACACATTTTTTCCATGTCAACCGAAACACCAATGGTGAGAAACTAACGGGAACGTTTCAAAATTCAAATTCAAGTTTCAAATAGCGTATTGGCTAACTGTCTAGAACAGGAATTTTAACATGCCCGTACCGCTAAAATCATCGAGTATGAAAATACATATTAGTGGTAACATTTTAATGACTCATATTTACAATCTCTATTATCTATTTGTGTAGTTTCAAGTTTCATTGTATTGCCTAACATATAATCGGTCTTACAAATTACGAATGACAAATAAGACAATGTGTAAGACTATCCCCACACACCAAACACTGATGTTTCGTTTGCCTGATAAAAAAATCTCTATACTTGAAGTTCACATCAGGTTCATTATGTGATTCAAGTGCCCAATATGAAATTACATAATAGTGGTAACATTTTAATGACTCATATTAGCAACCTGTCCTATCTATCATGTCTTTGTAACATTATTCCCGCACACCAAACCCTGAATGCGTGTGTGTTTGGGTGGGCAAAAATGCATCGCCAAAAAGTTATTACTTGGTTTCCTTATCATATCGTGTGCTTTTTTATTGGCATGTCACCTTAGCGGGAATGGTGCAACGTTTATCGTCTTTGTATCAGCAAAAAACTGAGAGATTTTACATACATTTTGGTGTTTTGCTGGCAATATTGTGTAACATACACTTTTGTGCATCATCTTTTAGCTTGAAGGCAATATTATTCAAACACCTATACAGAGATCACGCACACTGTAGCTTAGTCGAATCGGTTGGTTGATGAATATTTTGGACTCTAAACTGACGAACTTTGAAGTTGAAATCATCTTTATAATTTTTACTTTTAATTATATCAAATTTATTTCTATATTTTTCGTAAAACTATCTGAAACTAATTTACATGACCGTGCCACATTTGATCCGCTAAACAGGTTGGTCAGAAGATAATTTCCGATTTTACATAGTAACTTGTTGCATTTAATAAAAAAACTCGACGAAAGAGCTTCTTGAGATTCAAGTGAACAAATGACACGTTAGCTTGTCCAACACGGTTTTAACACCCACTGAACATGATGTTTGCCTGTTATATGATACAGCTGTTGGGTTGAGTTGAGTCGGACAGCCGGCTATTATGCATCATCTTCTCTTACATATGATGCAGCTAACGATTCAAAGTTGGAGTAGTTAACACTACAAGTTTTTACTTGAATCCCCGGTAGCCCTTTATTCAGTTTGCGCGATGAAAAAATCTCTATATTTCAAGTTCACATCTGTTTCACTGCGGGATTCAAGCTCCCTCTATGACATGCAACGAGATCAGTGCAAATCAGTCTTTAGATTAAAATTAAAATTCAGTACCCTAATCGATTGAGAATGCTATAACAAAAATGTGTTGCGATAGATAATCTATAACTGTCTGACAACAATAAATTATGATAAAGCTATATGATTATTAATAACACATGTGTGGCGCATTTCACAAATGATTTACGATAACGCCTGATAAGCTGGCTCTGATGTATTCCCTTTCATACGAGAGAACCATCAGTCTTCTTGGCATACATCGAGTTTTGACCGATATCCTATGTCCCAGGATACTCATTAAAGAAGCCAAGAACGTCGGGTTTCCAATAGTCGAAACGAAAAGTATCCAACTAGTCAAAATGAATCCATTAGTATCGAATGCGAATTTTGTTTCCGGTCAGAATCTTTGATCAAACTCACGGATGAAAATCTGACGGTTCATAGAACTTACACGAGCAAAGTTATGAATATGAATTTCAGTAAATTTATACAATTAAAAAAAATGTAATTTGTAATTTTTATCACGTAAATTTTTGCATCGATCAAATAGATGATGTGAAACGAGTCTTGGTTTCTTAAAGCAAATTCTAGTGGTTCCAAAAAATTAGTACATAAGTACTGATGCCCAATGTCCCTTTTTTACCTGATATCGATATATTCGCTGCTCTGCTGTCTTTTACTCGTCGTTATTTGTGGCATAATGTATTGCCTCTACACGGTTAGATTTTTCGTGTTTGTATACCATTGTATATCTTGGTCAATGTATCTTGTTAAAAGACTGTTTTTAGATCGAGTTATTAACGTTCAAAATCGTATGGTTTTTTGG
This sequence comes from Daptonema setosum, assembly GCA_964036265.1. Classification (NCBI taxonomy): domain Eukaryota; kingdom Metazoa; phylum Nematoda; class Chromadorea; order Monhysterida; family Xyalidae; genus Daptonema; species Daptonema setosum. The sequence goes on from OZ038444.1 coordinate 22,208,908, forward strand.
CCCACCCTGTATGTATATTTTTCACGGTACATTTGCCACACCCCGAAACTCTCAAGGGTGGGAACTCACTCGATTGGGAGTATGTATGTAAACATACCATGGAAGTTAGTCATGTTTTCGATTTTTTAGAATAGTTTTATTATTCAAACTCATGTCCAAATTCATAACATTTGCACTCTCTTAGTCTGATTAACAATACAATTTGGATAAATTTTCAGTATTTAGTAAAGTTTTCATTTGAATTTGTTTATCAATCTTCAGTATTTATCAAACTTTCACACTCTTTCGGTCATTGCCACTTACTATTGACCAACACTAAACTACCAAATATTTATATTTACTTAGTTAATAAGGTGGTATTCGTCCGGCGGGTGGGGTGGGGTAAGAAAACATGATATTTGTAAATTTGTATTAATAAGAGTCGATGCCAGAGAAAAGCACCCGTCCGGGCAGTTTTCCTCAGAATTTTCGAAATCGTTAATTTCGCTGTTATTAACGCTATATATGCAGAAAAATGTGGCGATTCTGAAAATATTCTTTGTTTTCAAATTTGATCGACAGAATTCATAGGAAACTCCTTTTTCTGACCACAGGTCAAATGGTTTTGGAAAAAATCTACTTTTTCATGAATTTATCAATTTCTCTATATGTGAGCTTCAGAGGCTCATAATATTTCAGATATATATTTTCCAGGTCATTATCGATTTGTGTTTACAATTTCAGTTTGAAAAACAAATTTTTCGTTTGTCAATTTCTTCTCTAAACATGGGACCTTTTACAAGGCGACGAGATTATCAATCGTTTCCAAGCGCCTAGAAATTTGTGCGCGTAAATCTGAAAGCTCCTATCGGCATAAATTAGTAGTCTTTTATATGGAGAATCTTTTGAAATTAACCATTTCATAGCAATTTCCTATATCTTTCATAATACCTCGAAGAAGATTCAAATATGCGTGCCAAGCTTACGCTGGAACACGCGCTTTCTACGTGATTTTCAGCCGACGGTGTTTTGAACATCGTTATGTCATATAACGTTGGAGTTTTTGGTAAAAAATATGGCAAGACTTCGTGCTACGCATCAGGATTATAATTTTCCCTATATACTAACGATTCAGCGAAAAAAATTGTCCGAAACCGTCGTATGGGTATCGAACCCGAAACCTGGCGCGTGCAAAACTAAAGTGCTAACCACTATGCTGAACAGGCGATGGGTAGTTATGCGCCTTTCACGCTTATTACGCATTTGGCTGCTTGTTGACGTTCCATGTGTGTTAGTCTTGGAACTCCCATGAAAGTGCTAAACCACAAGTTTCTTCAACTTCTTTGACGAACTGTGAGAGATATAGGAAATTGCTATAAAATGGTTAATTTCAAAAGGTTCTCCATATAAAAGACTACTAATTTATGCCGATAGGAGCTTTTAGATTTACGCGCACAAATTTCTAGGCGCTTGGAAACGATTGAGAATCTCATCGCCTTGTAAAAGGTCCCATGTTTAGAGAAGAAATTGACAAATGAAAAATTTGTTTTTCAAACTGAAATTGTAAACACAAATCGATAATGACCGGGAAAATATATATCTGAAATATTATGAGCCTCTGAAGCTCACATATAGAGAAATTGATAAATTCATGAAAAAGTCGATTTTTTCCAAAACCATTTGACCTGTGGTCAGAAAAAGGAGTTTCCTATGAATTATGTCGATCAAATTTGAAAACAAAGAATATTTTCAGAATCGCCACATTTTTCTGCATATATAGCGTTAATAACAGCGAAATTAACGATTTCGAAAAATCTGAGGAAAACTGCCCGGACGGGTGCTTTTCTCTGGCATCGACTCATAAATTAACTTTTTTATGGGAGTTGATACAAAACTATATAAAGAAACCAAATATAATAGTTGCTTCAGAATGATAATTTATTTTGTTTTGTTATCCAATTAAATTTGCTCCTAAAACGGACATTATTAGCACCGGCAAACTCTGATTGACAGAATAAACACTCAAACAATGCAATAGGTATAGTGTTTGTCAATGGGTAGCATTCACAAGTAATTACGAGATTGTATTCAAAAGTGCGCTAAAAAATATGCATGCAGAAAAACCTGACTATGTTCTTAGGCATAGACTATAGGCCTAAGATCAGTCTATTTGACGTAGATCACTTCTGGTTTACCCTTGGGAAAAAATCGCAGAAATTTTTCATGTTTGGTGCAGACAAAAGTGGCTCGCATTACAAACTGTGTAGCTGTAGGCCCCCTATAAACTGTGAATGATAAAGGAGGTGTCAACAAACAACTTGACACAATTATGATGGTCACATATGTACATATGTATGTACATATCTGATGGATACAACTTTTGCCAAATGTAAACGGTAAACAGAAAGATGTCGCCTCTGAAACATTACGTGTTGCAGGCCAACAATATTCTGCTATACATAGTAATGTTTTGTAAGGCCCGAAAACGCTAGGGGCCCGTAGAGGGTTATCAAAAGGTACGGTGATTTCGGTTTAACAAAAAATCACAGTGAAGTTTGCAGATGTACCACTAAAGAACATCTGCACCTGGTATTTTGGTATTATCAGCAATGTTTTGCAAATCACGTGTTTGTAGAGAAGACACTAGCGGACGAGAATGGGAGGGAAACGTGAAATTCCCCTTCGTTGGCGGTTTCGAAAAGTATAGTTTGTTCCCTAAGGTGTAGGTAAAATGCCCTTATTTCTGAAAATTCCCCCTCTTTGGGAAAATCCCCCTCTCTTTGAAGGTTTGGCTCGTACGCCAGTGGGAGAAGACCACCCAGAATCCCAGACTGGTAGTTTATTAAAACGCTAACGATATTAATTCAGTTTTGCGTTTCATCTGCAGTTCGAATGCGCGCCAAAAACGGATTTGTATTCAAATTGCATCCCAAAAACTTTCAGAGTATTTTTTTCAGTACGTATCGCCTCCAAGTTTCTGTAACATCGGTATTTCAGAACCAGTATTTTACATGTTTTGTTGAAGAAAGTTTGAGAATACCGTTTTTTCAGGACGTACGTGCACTGATCAACATGTTGGACTCTGCCATCCATAACGAACGGATTCGTGTAGATAGCCTGATGTCATCGTCGGATCAGCCAGATCAACTGGCCGTCAGACAACACAAGTTGGAGTCACTCATCGCCAAACACCGATCCATGTCGAATCGTTTTGAACTGGTGCGTTGTTGTTGTTGTTGTTGTTGTTGTTTTTAAGTTTTTTCGTTGCCGCCTGAATACAGGTAATTTACTTTTTTCTTATTTACATTAGCATAATCATGATCTTCGCTTTCTCTGTATTACTTACATCTTGTGAGGGAAAAAATCACGTGTCATGTTTTCATTTTTATCCATGTTACATATGTGTCAAGTAGTATAAGGTTCATATCTTCTCATATTTACTTCCCACATTAATCTTGGAAAAATACCGGTCACTGCGATCAACGACATACTTAATATCAGCATTACGCTAATCAATTGTTCACCTCACATTTTCACACACTCACACTCACTCCATTAGTCGGTCCGTCAAAAATGAGCGTCACCTCTAAAAAGAGCCTCCTAAACTCCAAACAAAACATGTCATCTGACGAATGCGTAGTGATTTTCGTCTACGCCCGCCGAGCGATGATATTTCACACCCCAAAACATCCATAATGTTTACCGAAATTCGTTGAAGCTGAGCGCATTCAGAGTTAAATGTAATACTTTTATTTTTAGTTTTTTATAGAGTTATACCACCAGACTATATTTGAGTATCAGAGTATACCAGAGTAAATAAGTTTCTTGTAAAAATGTTCTCGAGTTTTTTTTATGTTTTTACCATTTCAAACTGTCTTACGTGCTCTGTTATTCACACCCACATAAATACGATGTTTAATTTGTAAAGAAGTGTAAATAGTTGGTGACTTTTCACTGTTTTAGAAACCCATTATATTTTAATGAAAAATAGACTCAATTAGCATAAGACAAAACTAACCCATTTCTCATTGTGAACACTAAGCGATCTAACCAATGATTCGTTAACACAAATTAATAACATTGAATATCATTTTTCTGTTCAAAGTAGTGAAAGTAATTTTATAGAAAGGAAGTATAGAAAACGAAAAATAAAAGTAAAAATAGAAAAGCCTTGGGTGTTTGAAGCAATTTCTCTAGTGAAACTGCCCGCTTTACTGTGACCGGTTTATGGCGCCGAGAGTTAGGACCTTCAGGTCATCTCGAGTTTCCGGTCCATTGAACTCAGAGAAAACAGCTGTGAGCCCGTCGGTCTATTCCACTTGAAATTTACGGTCAAAACCACGTACTTTCAGAAAAATTTGATTATTTTAAGGCTCATAAGTTCTTGAAATTTTGTTCGTGTTAATTTATTGTGTCGAATTTTATGTATGTATAACATGTTGAGTGAAATGGGGAAATTTTTATGAGTGGTTGAAGATTTTTGAAGGTTTTTCTGAAACACAGAAAATACGTGGGTTTATTTTGCGCAGTTCTACGTGGGATTTATCCTAATTAAAATTAATCGGATTTCCACCCAAGTTACATAGCTGCGAAACGAAACCAACATACATTTAAGTGTTCTTGTAAAGTGGACTTATGGCAACACAAACACAATAACATATTCTAGTTCTCGGCCCGTGGCACAATAGTTATGCTCTGTTTTTAGTGAAGTATTTTTTTCTGAAAACGTTCGCTTATTTTCCGTCAAAAGTTTATGCGCTCTCAGTTACTTTTCGAAAAACTTTGTTGTTCCAGAAGTTGCGCATAACAGCAGTTCAAGAGTTCAGAAACAAGTTAGAGACCAATAGTCAGGCTAGTTTCTTGTCATAAACATTTGCAGTAAAAAATGTAAATCTATCAATTCTGTGTCCTCGTCTCTGATGTTTCTAGAAATTTCCTAATTTTTTCTCTTTTCTCTCTGAGAAGTCATGAGTTTATACGGTTGTCGACCTGCGATGAAAATTCGTTTGCAAACTACATACATTTTGTAAACTTATTTTGCTATGCATGAGGTTTTAGTTGGGTCTTGTAAAACAATACGTCACAAAAAACTTCTTCCACAAGAAATAAGAAGGCATTAGTATATAGCCCTCGTAATTGGTTATGAGAAAAACGAAATCCGGATTACGACTGACGGATTTTGTGTAATGTAAGATTTTCACCATGCTTGAATTTCAATTGTTTCATACCCTGCCTGTTGAATACTTTCCTTACTTTTTCCAAAAAATGTTTGTGTTGAAAAACATGATTTTCGTGGTTCTGAAAATTAAATTAGGTTCTATTATTCTATAAAAAATTATGAAATCAGAGTTTGTAATAAATTCAGCACGGTTGACGTCGAAAACTTTCAATTTAGAATTTTGTCCCGAATCTGAGACAAATTTTTCGGTCGTAAGACTATTTCCCGGCATGAAGTGACATAGACATGTACACATCATGGCTGAGAAAAATCTTAATCATTTGTTATAATGAATTACGGGTGCTATACTGTAAAATCATACTATATTTTGTAAATAAGAGTGCTTCTCGATTGACTGTACTTTCCTCCAAAAATCAAAAATATGTTGTCTTATGTTTCATTGTTTTCATAAGTGTTAGCCATTTTGAGAAACTTTTTCCAATGGTCTTTTGTCATCCTAACTGAACCAGTAAGCTTCTTTTTATGGAGTGTAAGTCGTGAAAAGACTCAAGTGCGCTTCGCATCACTGACTTCTTTGCTTTCTCTCATTTGAGTGCAATATCTTAGTCTTTTTCTATGAGTTATTGGTGGCTGTTTGTTCTTCTGTTTTGTGCCTCAACAGCAACAACAACAACAACAACAACAACAACAACAACAACAACAACAACAACAACAACAACAACAACAACAACAACAACAACAACAACAACAACAACAACAACAACAACAACAACAACAACAACAACAACAACAACAACAACAACAACAACAACAACAACAACAACAACAACACATTGATGTTCCATGTTCATGATGTTCCATCATGCAATATTTCATGGTTCGGTGCCTGGCACTTGCATGATTCCTTACAAAAGCCAGTTTGTCAAATCACCAACAATAAGCCGTCCATTATCAGAACAAATTGCTGTTGTTGTTGTTGTTGTTGTTGTTGTTGTTGTTGTTGTTGTTGTTGTTGTTGTTGTTGTTGTTGTTGTTGTTGTTGTTGTTGTTGTTGTTGTTGTTGTTGTTGTTGTTGTTGTTGTTGTTGTTGTTGTTGTTGTTGTTGTTGTTGTTGTTGTTGTTGTTGTTGTTGTTGTTGTTGTTGTTGTTGTTGTTGTTGTTATTGTTGTTGTTGTTGTTGTTGTTGTTGTTGTTGTTGTTGTTGTTGTTGTTGTTGTTGTTGTTGTTGTTGTTGTTGTTGTTGTTGTTGTTGTTGTTGTTGTTGTTGTTGTTGTTGTTGTTGTTGTTGTTGTTGTTGTTGTTGTTGTTGTTGTTGTTGTTGGTGGTGGTCGTGGAGGTGGTGTTGTTTCTTTTATCAATATTATTACTGTTCTTATTGTTGTCTGTTGGTTGGTCGGTTGTTTTTGGTTGTTCCGCTTCAACATACCAGTAACCTTTATTTCCCTCGGGACTTGACAGTTTACTTTGCCCGACTGTTAAGTCGCAACATTCAGATCAGGTCACAAAAGGTCATATCGTAATCCAAAAGCCTTCCTACAAGACTGACTGAAGCTTTGTTAATCCTACCATGTTTTTGTAAAATATCTAACCATTGTGTTTTATGTGGCATACATAACCATAAATTTGGAGATTAAATTCTACCGGAAAAATGTGTGGTAATGTCTGTTGCATTATGTAATTTCATTAAAAATAATGTGAGTTAGATAGAATCATTCTTACATCTCATATTTACGTTTACTCACCACTACCATACCATGTATACCATGTTGTCATTTACATACATACGTAATTAGATATCGCAAAAAGTTCATGCATGTATTAGGAATTCATGTTCTAATCAAACAAACGGTATGTATGGGGTATTGGGTAGTCCTTGATGAAGTCAAAAAGGGGTTTTGTTGTAATTAAGGTTGATTCAGGTGACCTCACATTTATCAAAACACCCAATTTCCAGGGAACTTTTTCACTGTGGCAGATTATCTCATCCGTCCACGCTCTAACTATAAGACATTGCGCGTAATGTAAATGCATGCAGTCTAACACTACGCGTGTTGCAGTGTAAGAATACAGCATGCGCGTGCAGGTAATTAATCTCTAGTGTAGTGATAAAAAGTTTTCGTCTCCGATCGGATCTTATCGATCCCCGATCATCCACTTTAACATGGCTGAGTGGTCTAGTGGCATGATTCTCGCTTAGGGTGCGAGAGGTCCCGGGTTCAATCCCCGGCTCAGCCCGTTTTGCAAATTTTCTCGAAAAAAATATTTTGTCATGCATAAGTTATAAAAAAATTATTTTGATGTTAGATTATGTTTGAACACCAAATTCGACCATTTAAAACAGTTTCCAGAACCTCCCCAGAATACCGTGCGGGTGTGTGTCTAATTACACGTCAGTCAAAACCATGAAGACCCGACCGAAATTCGAACCCGGTCGTCTAGGATTACAAGTCCGACGCACTGCCGATTGCGCCATGGTGCATGCCAAAGGGGCGACGACTGTAACGTTCCGTTATCTATATGCACTACGAGCACTTGGATGAATGGAGAAAAATTTCCAAACAGAGGGGATTTCCCCAATGATAGGAGTAGAAACAGACGTGAGATTGTTTTACCCACATCATGGAAACAATTTTTTAACTCGCCAAAGATTACAATTACAATTTTACAATTTTTGTTTGACTTTTCTCATCCGCTAGATAACGGGTACATGCCTAGTGTCATCTCATTAGCATTCCGAGTTCAGGCCAGCAGCGGATTTATAACGGAGAAACTTATGGAGGTTACTACTTTCTAGAATATTTCAACGATCCTTTTGTAAATACATATAAATTAGCATTCAGAGCCAAAAATATGTTAATTTGTTCATGATGGGCTGGGCAGCAACGTACATACATACTTTTCGACTAATTTGCTTCTCTGGTTCAGCGGGTTTTTCTTTCAACGCCAAAAAGGGATTAAAATAAAAATCTGGTTTTTCTTCTTTCGGAATAAACAGGTAAATATTTGAGTAGAAGATGTTGAAAGAGCTGACTTGAATGGCAATGGCACTGATGGTTCGGAATTGATTCTCATGCTTTATGGTTTACCATCCGCTTATTACGTAGAGCCATGTCTTGTTGTGTACAAGAGTATTCCTCCAATATGTACGAACCTCGAACCTGTATACATTAAGCTGAGCTCGCTTTGAAGGCGTTGTATTATATCGAAGACACTTCCCTACAGTTCTTGGATCTGTACCAAATACCATGTAATGTGAGTGAATTACTGAATTAAAGACATTTTATTTTAACTCTTGCAATGTTGTTCTTATTTTATGTTTCTGGGTATAAGAGAACAGTATCTCAGTTTGTAGTGAACATGAAGCAGATATCCTATGGAAACATTTTTATTGTTGGGTTGTCTCACTTCTTCGTTATAAATTATCTTGAAAAACATGAAATTGTTAATATAATTTCAAGAAACGTTTGACACTTCCACGGGTCATTGCACTCTAATTTACCAGAATTGTCTGCAACATTGCCATCTCGTGAGTCAAATCAGTCCGGCAAACAATATTGGCTGACGAATAATAATTCCGTGCACTAGCGGACGAGAAGGGGAGGGAAAAGTGGAATTCCCCCCTCTTTGGCGGTTTCAAAAAATATATTTTTTGTGTCTTAAATGAAGATAAAAAAACTCATTTCAGCCAATTCCCCCCTCTTTGAAAAAATTCCCCTCCTTTGGAGGTCCGCCAGTAATTCCGTGTATGGGCAATCGGTCATGCGAACAAAATGCAAATACAATTTTTTTATTTGATTGAATACTGATAGGAAAAAAGTTATTTCCATATTTACCGAGTAGGTGAACAAAAAAATACAGCTCTATGCTACTAAATCGGCTGTTACATATTACATACATAATTTAGACTGATATTGCCTAGTTAGGTATGTACCTTATCTAAGCTTCCCACTTTTTCAAGTTTTCGTCTTTCTACTGATATGAAACAACGTTTTACGGACTTAACTGTACACATTTAAAAAAGCAATTTACAAATCTTATTTTTGAATATCGTTGAATTTGTAAAGTTAATAAAAATATTTAGTGCCAAACGCACTATCAGTCGTCCGTGTAACACCAAGGGCGCGTTCAGAGTTGTCGTGAGAAAATCTTTTTTTGTAAAACTTTCGGAACTCGTAAATAAATTGTTCCGAACCAATTTTTTTAGAATTTTTCAGAAATCTACAACATTTTCATTAATTTATTCCGAAAATTTTACCAAAAAAATCTGGCGACTTTCCCGAAACCACCCTGAACGCGCCCTTAGGTCTTATCAGGTGGTATTGTGTTTGGCAATAACATTATTGTGTCACATAATGTCCGGTTGACTATTTGGTCACTTGGTGCAATATTGCTAGTGTTTCATCACTTGACTGACTGACTGACTGATTCTGAGTGACTGACTAACTGACTGACTGACTGACTGACTGACAAACTGATTGACTGACTGACTGACTGACTGACTGACTGTTTGACTGACTGACTGACAGGCTGACTGACTGACTGACTTACCGACTGACTGACTCACTCACTTACTTATTGACTCACTGACCGACTGACTGACCGACTGACTCACTCACTCACTTACTCATTGACTGACAGCTTGACGGACAACTTGAAACTGTATCAGATGTTTTACTTTGAATCAAGACATGCGTGTGCTTTTATTGTGTGCCACGAGCTGTACCATTGCCATTATTGAACCAATTCATGTGGCGCAAATTGCGGTATTTTATGGTAGAATATTTTCGATTCACTGAGCTGAGGCGTTCGCTCTCGTTTATTATGCAGTTTTGGATTCATGCCCACCGCTGTTCATAGCTTGATCAGGGTTTCTTGTTATCAACAAATATTTTTATGGACCTGTTTTCTTAGGTTTTCAATTCAAACGCTATAAAGTTTCCGATTAGCAAGACATTCTGGATGGTTATATATATGAGCATCGTGAATACACAAATTACGTCTCATTATTTCGCCCATTAAAAATTTCCGAAAATGGAACTGATTCTCATGAATAAAAAAATATTGGAAGTAAACCAGCCGCAAGTTAACACACCAACATGTCCAGCTTTTTATTATACTTTCTGGTGGTGGTCGTACCATTATTACGGCGCTTTAGGGCACGCGGTACATCTACATACGAACATATGTGAAACAATTGCCAGCTGTTGTGTTTAATTGAAATATTTATTTTCTTGCTTTTCATTTTTTTATTTTCATGTAACAGCTTTAATATGTACACATCGTAAGATCTTAAATCCTCAGAAATCGTGCTTCATTTCATGACACTTTTCACGGTGGTCATGAACACGTATCATTTCAAAAAAAGTATTCACTGTGCAAAACCTAAAAACACGTGAGTTTTTCATTAAATACTTTTTGCCATGGTCGTCCAGTTTCTATGCCAATTTAAAGTTCTAGAGAACATATACATGTTTATTGGATTTATGCCAGTTGCGGGACGGGGCGCCTGGTGTTTGGGTATATCCATTGCATTTTTACTGTGCAACACGATACAATACTTCATCCATAAAGTGTGTCAGGACTACTAGCAAAAAAGTGAAATTCCCCTCTCTTTGATGGCTTTCAAAAAGTAGAATTTGTTCCTTAATCCGTTGGTAAAAAGGCCTCAAAACTGCTAATTCCCCCTTTTTGAAGGAATCCGCGTCTTAGAAGATTGGCTCGTCCGCCACTGTTAAGGATTTGTTTTTTTTCATTAATATGCGATCATGTTAGAAGAATAATTTTATTGAAAGATATTAATAACACAACTGAAAGAATTTACCGATAGCTAAAAACAATTTGCATTTATTGTTCCGTTCGATTAGTAATCGTTCCTGTGTCTGGGTTCATTTTGGTTCCATTCAGGGCAAATTGCAGTCTGTCCATTACGTACGTCCAATGGATTCTTACATCTGATCAAGTGTCTTTTCGTTCAGATTACGATGCTAGAGATTCGAGTCACATTGAATCTTACTATTAAAACTGGAAATAATTCCTTATACTAAAAAACTAATTGCTTTAGTTGTGTAATTGGATTCGTACTTCTTGCTGTCTCTGGGTACATATTCATTCAGGGCACATTTCGCTGTCCATTACGCCATTGGCCAATGCATTCTTACATCTGATCAAGTGTTTTTTTCGCTGAGATTACTACGCTCGGGATGCGATTTCTATTTTTCGTGAAGTTAATTATTTTTATAACTTCAAGTTTTTACTAATGCTGCCTGAAATATTTTTTTTTGCCTTTTTATAATTTCTTGAAATTCTGGTCTTTACTGAGAAAAAAACATCATGTTCAACTTTGTCTTTTAAGGGTGCATTCAAGTTAACTTCGACCGCTGTCGACCGCTAAGTGGGTCATGAAAATAGTAACGCTAAACTTTTTGAGTTTTTGGGCTTAATGGATCCGCTAAGGCCTATAGATCATATCTGTAGCTCAAGTTTATGAATTTTCGGAACATTCCAATTTTGGCGACATTTTTTGTACCGTTGGTAGTCAAAAAGTAGCCCACTTTGGGGTTATTTTTCAATATGCTCTGGAATGTTTCAGAAGCTGATACTATCACAAAAGAACCGCCGTGCATCAATCTATCTGTGGTTAAATTATTTTGAGGGTGCTGTTTCCTCTAAAGTGCCGAATTTTCAACGTACTTTTCGAATCCGTGCGATCTTTGCCACACGTAAACGACAACCACTTTCAGTCACAATCTGTTTCGACTAGCGTGTAGTTCTGTCAATCTTGAATTGCCTTGGCCAAATTAAAGCTTATTATTGTTATTTTATGAAAATTTAATAATAATGAATAAATAAAAGAAAATAAAATTAAAAAACATACTCAAACTCATTGGCGCAAAAAACATCGAATGGCAACCAAAAATTTTTTTGTTGTAAAACTGTACCTGGTCATCAGTTTTCAAATGAAAACGAGAATGCAGGCTAAAAAACAGCACGAAACATTTTGGTTGTTAACCAAAAAAGACAAAATTACAGAATGGGCTAGAAAAAACGACGATTATTTGATCTTACTCAGAGGTGACCGTGTTCAACGTTTTTGGTTGACGTTTTCACAACACACAAACTTAGTTTTCCTGAACTTTCCAGTATGAATTGTGGATCTAGGCAGTGAAGTTGTGCAAGTTCAACCAAAAAACGTCAAACACATTTTTGCAACAGCCAATAAAATTTCTTCAATATTCTGTCATTTTCACTAAACACATCTGTCATGAAAAACTAAATTTCTTATTTCGAACATGAGAGTCGAAAACCATTTAAAAATAAATCTTACGATGACCGTCATGGAGTCTTAGGTCTTTCAGAAGTTCAATCGAATTTTTATTCTAATCAAAACTATTGACACACGTTTCTTAACCAAATAATTTTAATGAAGTTTTTCTCATAAAGCGGGGAAAAGAGTGAATTTCAATAAAAAGGGCTCCAAAACAACATAAGTCCATGTTTCAGTGACAAATATCATCGTAATGACAACTGATAAAAAACGATATGGCTGTGCATAGCTGTTGTAAAAACGAGCGAGCAATTAATTTAGACAAAAACGCAAAAGTTTTCATGATCATATATAAGTTCATATATGAGTTTTTTATATATAGATCCTAATATAATTCTTTTTCAAACTCTATTCATGTGTTGTTAACAAATGGTTTCTCTGCGTCAAGTCCACTTTCACTCTAACCAGCAACTCCGCCTTATAAGTCAAATTAGAACAAACTTCGTATTGACCCAGCCTGTATGTGAGACAGACAGGCAAACATTGATTTGACGCAAGAAACGAGTAAGCCTACGTTTAAACAGATACCTACATATTTATGCCTGAATGACATGAAGCCACGCATTAAAAGAATCAAATTATGCACATTCAAGAATTAAACGTTCAATAAGCTGACACGAGCCAGACAGACACAGCCATACCGAACTATAAGGCCTCATAATTGATTATAAAAACCAGAAACTCAAGTCCAGAACCGGATTCTCAAGTAATGAATTTTCTGTGCCACATTTTAGCCACTTTTCAAAATTTCTTAGAACCAGATTCTCAAGTCCAGAACCAGATTCTCAAGTAAGGATTTTTCTGTGCCACGTTTTGGATTTTTTTATAACCAATTACGAGGCGCGAAATTCCACACCCAAAAATTTTCCTAGAATTTTTTTCTGAACGCCTAACTTTTCTGCTACCAGGAGAATATTCCATATCAAGTTTTACTGTCCGTTAACCCCCGATAACCTATCTTTAGGCTGGCTTAGGCCCGCAAAGCGTTCGTATTTCAGTGGTTACCCACCTTTATGTGCAAATAAATTTTCGTGTTTTCGAAAATTTTGAGGAAAATTTTTGGGTTTTATGTTTGAGTGTGTATTTCTGTGTATGCCTGTCTGAACCGACTATATCGGTTATTTCTGTCTGTTCAGCTGCCTTTCTGTCTGTCTGTCTGACTGACTGTCTGCTTGATTGAATGTTGTATGTGATGTAATCCTGTTTGTCTCTCTGACTGTCTGCTGTCTGATGAGTGTCTGTATTGTAATCTTATCTGCTGTATGTTTCTGTGTCAGTCTGCATGTCAGTCTGTTCCACTGACTGTGTTACTGACTGTCTGTCTGTCGGTCTTCCTGATTATTGTCTGTACTGTAATTCTGTACGTGTGTCTGACTGTCTGTCTGTCTGTCTGATGGAGTGTCTGTGATATAATTAAGTGTTTGTCTGGTTCTCAGTTTTTTATGTGTGTGTCTGACTGTTTGTCTGTCTTTCTGTCAGTTTGTCTGTTTCTTTGTTTGTCCCTCTGTTTGTTTGTCTGCCTTTCTGTATGTCTGTCTCTATCAGTCTGTCGATCTGTCAGTCTGTCTCACTGATTATTTTTTGGTTCTGCAATTCTGTATGTCTCTTGTTGACATGTGTTTCTAACTTTTATGTTTGAATCAAGAAATTTCGTTGTTCTTACATTGAAAAATTTCAGGAAAACTAAGTTCGTGTGTTGTTATTATATAGTGAAAACGACACGCAAAAACGTTGAACACTGTCACCTCTAAGTCAGATCAAATAATTGTTGTTTTTTTCTAGCCCATCCTGTAAGTTTGTCTTTTTTGGGTTAACAACCATAATGTTTCGTGTTGGTTTTTAACCTGCATTCTCGTTTTCATTTGAAAACTGATGACCAGGATACAGTTTTACAACAAAAAAAATTTTGTTTGCCGTTCGATGTTTTTTGCGCCAATGAGTTTGAGAATGTTTTTTAAATTTTATTTAAATTTTATTTATTCATTATTATTAAATTTTCATAAAATAACAATAATAAGCATTAATTTGGCCAAGGCAATTCAAGATTGACAGAACTACACGCTAGTCGAAACAGATTGTGACTGAAAGTGGTTGTCGTTTACGTGTGGCAAAGATCGCACGGATTCGAAAAGTACGTTGAAAATTCGGCACTTTAGAAGAAACAGCACCCCCAAAATATTTTAACCACAGATAGATTGATGCACGGCGGTTCTTTTGTGATAGTATCAGCTTCTGAAACATTCCAGAGCATATTGAAAAATCACCCCAAAGTGGGCTACTTTTTGACTATCAACGGTACAAAAAATGTCGCCAAAATTGGAATGTTCCGAAAATTCATAAACTTGAGCTACAGATATGATCTATAGGCCTTAGCGGATCCATTAAGCCCAAAAACTCAAAAAGTTTAGCGTTACTATTTTCATGACCCACCTAGCGGTCGAAGTTAACTTGAATGCACCCTTAAAATTCCAAATTCTTGCAGTTCAGGGATCTGAAGATTTTTTCGTTATTATCTAGGAACATTCTAAATAAAACATCTGTTTTACAATATCTGTCACCACGAGTTGCACCAATCGACACAGTGTGTTGGCACACATTGGCGGAAGAGCTATTCCTCTAAAGAAAGGGGTATTTCGTCAAAGTGAAGAAAATTATCAGTTTGAGATCACTGTTCTTGCACCTTAGGAAGCAGTATCCAAAATTAGGAAACTAACAAATAGAGGGGAATTTCACTTTTCCCTCCTCTTCTCATCCGCTTGTGTTGGCCCATGTGGCGTCCATACATAAAGGCACATACACACAACATGACATTGAGTGCCCGGCACCCTCTAAACAGTGCCCGTTACATAGTCGGTTCACAATATAATGAGAGGGGAAAGCGATAATTTATTGTTTGTCAATCGTTTCTTATATCCAATAGAAGTTGGTTATTGACTATAAACATTCAACACCGTTAAAGATATGAGTCATGGTGTGGAAGTTTTCAAAAACATTTCTCCACGTTAGATCGACTCACGAAAGCGGGGTTTCAGACAGACGTTTTACCATAGAAAAAATATTTCTACCAGTTTCATGCAGTGCGATTTAGTAAAGTTACTTATTTATTCTTTCATGAGAATAGGTTAACAGAGAAAATTCATAGTCTCTTGATAAAGTGAATGTGGTATACATATGCCATCATGTTGTTGTTGGACCAGCAGCACCCACCACCAACCCGGGCTAAAGCCCAGAGTCCGGCTGGCTTTCCGTCGCGGATTATCCTTTAGAAACAGATATTCCCCTTTTAATTAAAAATTTTTATTAGCAAACTTTGGTGATAACATTTTTAATCTTTAAAAAATATCGTTTGTAAAAAATCATAGTTTTTGTTTCTTTCATTCTTTTCACCCGCCTTGGGGGGACGCAGTTGGTAGTGGTGGGGGTTCGCTGCAGTCGCCTTCGCCTGTGTATGTATGTGTCCCGACCACTCAAAATGTCTGAGCTCGAAGAAAGCTCGGACGCCCATACTCATCTTTGTGTGTAAATGTATATGGACTTGATACATTTATTGTCTGTTGCTGGTTGTTATCACTAGCGGGCACTGGCGGACGAGCTAATCATCCAAAGGGAGAGGAATTTCTCCAAAGATGGGGGAATTGGCAGAAAATAGGTAGATTTACCTAAACCTTAAGGAACAAATTCTACTCTTTGGTACTGCCAAAGAGAGGGAAATTCCACTTTTCCATTCTTCCTTCGTCCACAAGTGCTAGCGGGCCAGGAAGGAGAAAAAAACGAGAATTTCCCCCTATTCGGTGACTTGAAAAAGTGTGTTTTGTTCCTTACTGTTTAATAAAATGGCCTCAAAATTTCTCATTCCTCTTCTTTAGAGAAATTCCCACCCTTTAGCCCTTTAGAGGTATGGCTCGTCCGCCAGTGAGTCTTATATGAATGAACCAGAATGCTTCTT
Organism: Daptonema setosum; assembly: GCA_964036265.1. Taxonomy (NCBI): domain Eukaryota; kingdom Metazoa; phylum Nematoda; class Chromadorea; order Monhysterida; family Xyalidae; genus Daptonema; species Daptonema setosum. The sequence continues at coordinate 22,225,336 of OZ038444.1, forward strand.
CCACTTTAATCATGAGATTATCATGATAAACTTCTAAATTATCATGAGCTTTGAATTATCCTTTCGATTAACCATCATTATCGTCTGCAGTACACTGGTTTTGAATATGCATACTTGATGTTTCATGTTGTCTCCTGCTGGGCTTATCTACTTGAATTAGCACGATTTTATTAAGTTTATTCATGAATTTCATGTTTGTACAGAAATTTTATCCACATTCCCCATTGAACTTGATATTGGAATGGTATGTAGAATACTTCTGAAGTCACAGCCCTGACGAATGATTCAATTTTCGTCTATGATAGTTTTGCCTCTTTGTTGCAGATTTGAAAATCTAGGTTGTTCGCTTTGGCGTTGAAAAGCCCTTCTCAATTCTTGAGGAAGGGTAAATTATCTCTTTCGCTTATGAAAAAATACTACATAACCCAAACGCTACCAAAAGGTTCTTTGCTTTATCACAAGTCAATCATCACCTTTTCTCATGCTAATATTCTCCGCTCAGGAAAAGCGGGAACACATTTGAGTAACTCAATTTCTAGTCTATGTAAAATATTTTGTTCGGCAGAAATTGTTATCTTACTTTTTTCTCGTTTAGTAGTATTTTTACATTATGCTTATTCTATGCACATTTTTTTATCCGTAATAATAAATTTGTTACAATGCTACAAAAGTACTTTATGTTTGTTATTGTGCAGCTAACTGGCTTACAAAAATCGGATTATATTGTAGGTATTGTTAGCAAAAAATAGCAGGGCAGTATTAGTTTTCTGAATCATTAACCAATTGTAAAAAGAAGTTACCATATAGAACTAAAATGTAAAGAGAATTACTTATATTTATTCATTCGTTCTGTCCTAAACAGTCACTGGTTAAGAGCAACTATCATAAATGAAAATAAATACAGCAAAAAAACAATGGCATCTGAAATGATATAAAAACAGGTTTTTAATTTACTCTATTTTTCACAAACAAGTCCGCCGATTACTCTAAATTGTTGAAATACATCGCTCGATATGACAATTTGTTTGTTTTATTACCTATTGCTGCCAAATTTATAGTCAATTCGTTGATTGTTATTCGCTATGACATTTGGCAACAACAGTATTGTGTTCAATCCCAGTTTATATTAACGTCTTGATTCATGATATGTCGGTAAGAATTATCGTAACGTTTTTAGTATGGATATTTGCATTTACTTTTAGTATTACTTTCACATGTGTACATAGAACCTATAGTGAATCATCATTGTACAATTTCTGTTTCATCGTTGTTCCGAGTTATTAGCCTGATAACTTTTGCATCCAGTCCTACGGATACTGCAAACGGTCGTGAGCAAAAGCTTTCATAAGTAAATGAAAGTACGTTTTTCAAACCTTTTTCCAGTTAATATCATGACATGAGCCAAAATGAACTATGCCCGAGCTATACGAAATGTGCATAAAGAAACTATGATCAAGCTGCTAAACTATACGAAATGTGCAATCACCTGATGTTGATAGTTGTTTGTTTAACTCAACGGTTTGTCGGTTTGTTTGTCACTGGCGGACAAGATAACCTCCTAAGGAAGGGGAATTTCTTCAGAAAGGGGAGAATCGGCATAAATTAGGTCATTTTGCCTACACCTTAAAGAACAAACTTCACTTTTTGAAACTGCCAAAGAGGGGGGAATTCCACTTTTACCCCATCTCTTCTCATCCACTAATGGTTTTTTACGGTTTGTTTGCCAATCACAGCTATTACAAAAATACCGTTCCTGTGGTCGTCTGACTCCACTGAAACCGGATTTTGACTCATCCGTAGGGTTTTTTGAGCTAACCACTTAAATTTTCGATTATAGAACTCTTCGCGAGGAGAGTGCAATTTTTTTACTAAACTTGAGGAAAGTTTTTGTTATTGTATTTTATTTGTTTAGGTTACTGAACTCATATAGATGCTTCTATTTTGGGTTTTTGGTATTTGTGTCAAGCATAGTTATAGCTGTCATAAAAGCAGGTCATTAAATGTTGAACCGAGAAAACACTCCATAATGTGTATATCAGACCACACACAGCGCTACAACATTTTTATGATCACAATAGCAGGAGCAATTTTTGTGCGCGGAATAATCTGAATTTTCGGGTCAAAGACCTCATTAGACACCTAATTTCACCAACGAATTCAGTACCATTCAACTACCTGACTTGTTTAACAACAACAACAACAACAACAACAACATCATCATCAACAACAACAACAACAACAACAACAACAACAACAACAACAACAACAACAACAACAACACCAATTTGTCTGGCGTGCATTCGATTATATCACGCGCGCATATGCAAGCGCATAGAGTGCGTGCAGCTGAGATACATCCAAGCGGCAGAGCGAATCGGTCAGAAGGGAGAAACTTACTGGGTTTTCAGTCCTTTTACCCTTATTCAAAGGAAAAATCTCTGTCGTGTCAAATCACCTTAGGATGAGGAAGTTCAGAATTAACAGTAGCAAAGCCGGTATACAAGCGCAAACTGCAATAGAGAGTGCGTGCAACCATCGGCGATTGAGCAATCCTTGAAAAGGAGATGTATTACTTCAAACAGGGGAAATTTAGCAGTTCTGAGATCTTTTTACGCACACCTCCAGAAACAAAATGAATTTTTTGAAACAGGCAAAGAGGGGTAATTCCTCTCATTCCTCCTCTTCTCGTCCGCTACTGCTATTGCGTGCGGGCGCGCGCGTTGGATTTCAATGCGTGCTGCAGTATAACACGTTGGACGCTCGAATTTTATACACTCGCAACCAGTCTTCCGTCATGTCTGGGCGGGTGGAATGTAGGGAAATCACCCCTCTTTGGGGATAAATTTTAGTTGTTACTGAATTGCAGGATCAGGATGAGATGGCGATAAGCTGGGGAATTTCTCCCTTTTCAGTGAAGTTTGTTGCCTGATGAGGTATAGTTTGCTCGTCCGCCTGTGCTTGATCAGGGGGCAGTACATTTGTTTACCTGGGCTGTTGAGTGCAGCGTCATATTGCCAGGTTTTCAGTGAGGTAATATTCAATTCGTGAACCCTCGGAAAAACATTAGTTCATGTGCAATCCTGTCACATTAATAAATTAAATCTTTGTTTCAATGATGTTTGATGATCATCTCACTTCCCAGAATATATAAATCCCAAGTTTCAAGAGTTTTTCAGTATTCAGTTTATTCAGGGTTTCTTGGTGATACGTAAAAATTTCGGCGAATTTGAATTAATCAAAATTAATTTTGGTGCACGTTAAATTTTCGAAAAAACGTACGAAAGCGGTGCCTAATTCGTTGTATAAGTATTTCTTAGTGGATTACAATTCGGTACACATAAGTTTTGATAACGAGAAACCTTTGCCAAGAAGCTATGTATACTGTCGTATCGTATCACAACTGAAGCCAGCCTGATTATCAAGTTTACTTCAATCAACCTACTATCTCCTTATTCCGTTCACGTTTCATACCAGTCACATAACTTAATCTCGATCTTTGCCAATCGGTCATCGATCATACTTATCTCCAAACCGTTGGTCAGTTACTTCGCACTCGGTTCAAGGTCGTGCTGACGACTGGTCAGTTAGTCCGTTAGTTAGTCAGTCTGTTAGTCAGTAAGTTTGTCTGTCAGTCAGTGAGTTAGTCAGTTGTCTATCTGTCAGTCAGTCCTGCAGTCAGTCAGTCGGTCAGTCAACTAGTCAGTCAGTTAGTAAGTTTGTCTGTCAGTCAATCAGACAGTCAGTAAATCAGCCAGTCAGTCAGTCACTTCACCACTTCTTTTAGAGTCAGTCATAAATGGCGAGACAAGAATAGAACTCAGAAATCGGGAAATAAATACCCATGTATTTCTCAGAACGGATCCGTTTCATAACATCTAAAAATTATATATTCAGTTTATATGTTGTTGCGTAACTATAGAACGACTGACTGACTGATTGTTCAACGGTAAATGACGGACACTTGACGTACGTTTTTTACCGCAAGCTCCCGGGTTGCAGCTAGAATAGATAAAATCAGCTGTGATGTGAGTTAAGCGGACGAGAAGCTTCAATAATTTGAGTTACAATTGCGAATCTGTTATATATTTTCACACAACAATAGTTAAACACCTTAAAATTAAATTTAAAAATTTTTCAGTTGAATTAATTTTCCTGGTATGATAAAGAGACTGCTGATAAAATATCATGCATTTACCTGTTTTAGCAGGTTTCTGTTTAGCGTTTATAATGTTTACGTTCTGTGGTTAGGCTTAGGCTATTGAACAAATTATTTTACTGTGGTAAGGTTATGCTTTTAATAGCTCACACATTTTAAACTTAAACTATTCTACCTCTAACAAAACTTACAGTATGCGTATGTTTTCAAGTCTATAAGAAATTTTTCATGTAACAGATTGATATAATGTTACAATTTAATATTATCTTCGGATTTTTGCACTTTTTGTTTTGTATAGTTTTGAAAAGTTTTATTATTTTAAATTTGGGAATTTTCAATAGTGAAATTTATTAAGATTCATATTATGCCCACAACAATTCCGTACTTAGGATTCCCGTTGTTATAAAACTGCACAGAATTATTCAGTTTTGGATGCTTCTGTTGTGTATGATAACAGTTTTATTTTCAAAGTAACCGTAATTTTTTTAGTATTATTTTCATTTAACGGTACCGAAAGTCGTAGCGTAGGTATGCAGCTCAGCTCAGTAATTTCCGTTGTATATTGTATGGTTGCAACGTAATAATCATCCCGTAACCCCTACCATACATTCACCAGTATGTATATAATTAACCGTCGAATTCACTCAACCTGAACTCCCAGAGGTTTTGCCAAAATTCTAGTGGATTTATCTGTTGTCATGCGGATGAAATAAGAACGAAAAAAAGGTTCTCAACACTTTAGCTGCTCCCAAGAGTAGAATTTGTTCCCTGAGGTGTAGTGGAAATGGCCTCAGAGCTGATAACTCCCCTACTTTATGAATAAGTTCCCCTCTCTTTGGGAATTGGCTCGTCCGCCAGTGGGTGGATCTGTTTCATCCAGGACAAAGAGTATTGGAATCACCGATAAAACGACCATGTTATTATTGACCATGAAACGTCGTAAAATACCGAGTTTGTATGGATTTAGTGATTTTCGTGAATGTACTCGAATTGAGGGCGCGGGATGGATAAATCCGTGGCAGATATTTATATGGGTAAACATGTTCAGAAATTAAATAGGTTTTGAAATTGTATTCCGCATAATATGAGGGTTTCGGTTATTTTATTATCCGTTACTTTGTTCGGTGACTTTGAAGTTAAATTCATGGTTCAAACTGTCAGGTGCTTAGAATAAAGTATAGAAAGTTCTGGAAAGTGCCCCATAACATAGCACTTGTTTATGAAACTAAACTGGATGGCTCGCTCTTTCCATGGTAATATTTTACCGTACAGGCACAGATATGCAATGCGATCAGTGCCAGTGGAGATTCCTTTTCTATTTCCATTGAATTTTTTTAGCCACATTGAACACCACCCATGATTCAAATTTAGTCTCGTAATCCATCGAGAACGGTATACATAATTTCAAATCTGTCTCCCTGTCCATAACTCATTATAATCCACATAACGGCTTTATTCAATAACGGCCCGACTGTCATCCGGCGGACAATTCTGTTCATAAATCATCGAACGCCCGACCTGTACCATGACTATGTATATTTTCAGTGACTGACTTAGTGACTCATGCAGTGACTGACTCAATGACTGATACAGTGACGGACTCCGTGACTGATTCAGTGACTGATACAGTGACTGTATGAGCGACGTAATTGAGCAAGTCATTTGATAAGTCGTTTGGCTGAACTGCATGCCAGGTATCAACGAAAGGTATATACGAGCCAATTCTTTAACCGAACGAGATTTTTTTCAAGTAGAAAATACTGAGAATCAAGGTTATTTGACCTGCATTTCATGAAAATTAGGTTTAGAAACATTCTGAAGGTGGAATTCATCGATTTCAATTACCTTCTCACCCGCAGGAACGTTGTTACCATGACGATACTTGGAACTGAATACATATGTAGGTACAGTACATGAGTATACCATGACTGAGTGCATGAAGGCAGTAATCAACTTGCAGATCACGTTTCAGGTTGCTGACTGGGTTTATGCCCGAGAATAAGCCATTAAGTTTACTACGTTTCAGACCTTTCTGGCCAGGCGATACTGAGTTTCATGACTCGCTCTACGATCAGCTTTAACATTTCAGTAAATGTTTTGGTATGTATTACTTTTTTAACCAAAAATTTATATCCACTGTTTTGAAAATGCAGATTTCCGTCCTGGAACAAACTCCTTCCCATTGAACAAGCTCGACCGCCAATGTTTTACCTTCATTTTTGGTATTCTCTGTCATCAACACTGGCGGACGAGATAATCTTCCGAAGGGATGGGAATTTTGTCAAAGAAGGTGGAATCTGCAATTTTCAGACCATTTTACCTACACCTTAGGGAACAAAATCCTCTCTTTTGAAAACGCCAAAGAGGGGGGAATTCAACTTTTTCGTTCTTCTCTCGTCCGCTAGTGGTCATCAAGTATACCATTGCCATGGCCATTGCCATGATTCCGTGCCGTGCACTGTTCATGTGATCATAAGATCAGATTACCAACGGCCATCCTCCATGACCAGTCGGTCCCTTATTTTGTGCCATTCACTGTTGTTCATGTTTTTATTTGTCAAAAAAACTTGAAACTTTATCCATGGATTGAAAAAATTTCCCGCTCCCCCCTGCAATTGATATTTCAAAAGCTGATCTGATAGCAATGTTATTTTATTCATGACTCCTGCAGTCGTTCAGGAAATGTCAACGAGTTCCTCCCAATTAATTCCACTCCAATTTTATTTAATTCTAAAATAATTACTAGATTAGTTGGCCAAAAATAGGAAAAATTCGGCAAAACTCATATTGACAATGCGCTGTTGATGGGGCGTTTTTTATATTCGTGCTATATTGGGCTGGTCGTAGAGCAAACACACCGATCGAACGTGCAAGCAAACTCATCTAATTCGTGATGTTATATATCAGTCAGACTTTCATGTTACAAGAATTGTTTTTAGATATAATATGTCATTATATTAGATCAAGCAGAGAATTGTTACACAGAATTGTTGTTCAAACCTTTTCACCGTCTGTTTATCACATGAGATTTTCATATCGGTTCGTACATATGTATGTTGTTTTTTGATGACGCTCTTCATCTTGGTTCTTTAGAACAGTCGAACAATTCCACTATCAAAAATTAAAAAAAAATCTAAATAAATCCCCGAATATTATGTTTACTTTGGAAGGCCAGTAAATTAATTACCTATAATAATAATACCGTAATCGTATTCCGACTAGACCGGAACATGCGCCGCTGTTCCCTGCGTTCCATTCCTTGCAGCATTCACAATTAATTACGGTAACGAATTTGAATACGCGCCAATTTTCACCAAAACTCCACCTGCAGAACGGGAGTATAAAAACTAACAAATTGAAACTGACAAAGGAATTTGAACCACAGCTCAGATGAAGGAAGCAACTGGAATATGATCCACAGACCACAGCTCAGATGAAGGAAGCAACTGGAATTTGATCCACAGCTCCAAGACATTTCAAATGTTTTACACCCGTGAGTAGATTCCCTGCCTAAACATTTTTTTTGAAAAATATAATTTGTGTTCAAAAAAATTGGCGCACATTCAAACTCAGACTCCTAATCAATTGTGAGCGCGTGAGAAAATACTGTGATTAATGAACCGCAATTTGAAAGGAAATCGAGCGTCACATTACCAGCTGTACCTTCAGCTTTTTTAGCCAGTTAGAACCATGATTCCGCGCTCGGAAATTGAATTAGGATCATAATGAACAGAATACAATAATAAATTTCATCATTATAGTTTGTTATAATCATACTTCATATGTAACACCAACCATATCAAAATGTCAGTAGTAAGTTTCTCTTACTCAGTAATAGCTTTTTTCACTTGTTCTGTTCTATGAATGTTATCATAATGATTCTATTAACTTATTGTTGATTTCAAGTAGTGAATGTTGAATATCTTATTTTAATTAACAAATATTTATTTAAAATGTAGTAAAATAAAGTATAAAAATGAGAATATTTTTTGCAGGGTCAATGGTCAGCAAACAAATCAAGACCCGGTAACGAAACAGATCTTCCTGTTGACAAGAAACCAGTGTTCCATATTCGAAGTTCACCATCCACCGACCAATCGACTAATCATGTTACAAGCATTACTTTCAAGTTAGTGGCTCACGCATTCACTCACTAACTCACTCACTAACTCACTCACTCACTCACTCACTCACTCACTCACTCACTCACTCACTCACTCACTCACTCACTCACTCACTCACTCACTCACTCACTCACTCACTCAATCACTCACTCACTCACTCACTCACTCACTCACTCACTCACTCACTCACTCACTCACTCACTCACTCACTCACTCACTCACTCACTCACTCACTCACTCACTCACTCACTCACTCACTCACTCACTCACTCACTCACTCACTCACTCACTCACTCACTCACTCACTCACTCACTCACTCACTCACTCACTCACTAACTCACTCATATGCAGCCGACTGTTGTCTGCCCGGCCACAATATCGGTCGCTCCACGCCCGACGCCCGCTCCTCCTATCTCATCAACGCCGAACCCCAAATGCACGTTGATCCGCCATCCGCTCCGATAAAAACAGACGTCGGAGCGTTCGGTGATGGAGCGGAGCATAAACACTACCGAGAGTGGGATCCCACACCGCTCATCCGCCATCTGCATAGGGTGAGTGAGTGAGTGAGTGAGTGAGTGAGTGAGTGAGTGAGTGAGTGAGTGAGTGAGTGAGTGAGTGAGTGAGTGAGTGAATAATTGGATGAATAGCTTTTTCAACTCCTAGCTAATTACATAGCCTTCGATTACTATAATTGGACTTGCTTAGAAACTCATGAACTCTAGATGACTGACAAAAAATGCCTGAATGATTGACTGAATAAAGATTGTAGCACGATCATCTTTTTGAAGCGGTGAGTTGGCAAAACTGTATTCCTCTGTGTATACTGTCATACTCACAAAATTAATTCGGTTTTCAAATATAACACCCGTTTCGCAATGTTGTGATAATTAATTTTTCGTGTCTCTTGAAGGATTGAAACCTCAACCGTTCAAATACCAGAATGGCATTTCATATCGGAGAATCAGTTTACTTATTATAGGCGGAGCTTCATCTTATAACACGTGTTTCAATAACTAATTGTTGATTGCTTGTTTGACGGCTTTGATGCTTAGATATGTACCAGATATGTGTGAGCTGACGGAGGTTACTCCATTCACCGAAAATATCCTGGTTCTTGTGGTGGTTTTTCAGTACTAACATTCAAGCATCATAGAAAGTATTTTCATGAGAGAAATGCAGGAACATAAAACACCATGTTTTTAAACCAACAGTAAATGTCTGTTTTGAGATGTGAGAATTGTTTACCTTCAATTGGCTCCGTATATGCAGATAGAATATTCGCCGAGGAAGGAACAGAAGAAGAACCAAGTTGCCAACATGGAGGGTCACCTTCACCATCTGCCCATGGGACAGAAGACGGCATTCACCGAGAAACAGTGGAAGGAACGCTACTTCAAGATCACTGACGCACATCTCAACTGGTTTGCGGTTGGTGAAAATACTATGATTTTTGTAATTACAAACCACAAATACATGGTCTTATCATGACACTATCTAACTACCATGGTAGACGATTTTTGGCCTACTGTAACAGTGTCATGTTGGGAAAAATAATTATCTTGCGATATGCCGTACAAATTAGTTTGTGGACAGAATGTATTTTCCGTATTCAAATAGTATTTTGTATGCACACTAATCATATAACAATGACCGAGTTAAATGGTCCTGGTTTCATAATTACTGTATAATGCATGAATCAGACTCGACAACTTTGATTAGGTTTTTTCCCTGGTTCTACAGTATAGGTAGAACTATAAATTTGGTTTTTTTGTTTATTATTTGTTTTTGTGTATTGTTTGTTCATTTATAAAAAATAATAATAACATGGTTTCAG
>OZ038444.1:22235653-22293153 GCA_964036265.1 Daptonema setosum
GCGTTGAGTGAGTGAGTGAGTGAGTGAGTGAGTGAGTGAGTGAGTGAGTGAGTGAGTGAGTGAGTGAGTGAGTGAGTGAGTGAGTGAGTGAGTGAGTGAGTGAGTGAGTGAGTGAGTGAGTGAGTGAGTGAGTGAGTGAGTGAGTGAGTGAGTGAGTGAGTGAGTGAGTGAGTGAGTGAGTGAGTGAGTGAGTGATTGAGTGAGAGAGTGACTGAGTGAAAGAGTGAGTGAGTGAGTGAGTGAGTGAGTCCGTCAGTCAGTCAGTCAGTCAGCCAGTCAGTCAGTCAGCCAGTCAGTCAGTGAGAAGGTCAGTCAGTCTGTCTGTCAGTTGGTCAGTCAGTCAGTCAGTTAATCAGTCAATTGATAACCCAGTTCATATAAGTTACCCACTTTTCAAGTTACCCAAGTAACCACTTCTAGAAATACATGCATCAGTCACGTAACAAAACAACTCCTTCAACAGCAAGTCCTTTCAATAACCCGTCACTTTGCCCCAGTTATCATAAGCTGACATGTTTTGGTAGCCAAATTTCGTGGAATTTTCTTACCCCCTGACGCGTGTCATGAAACAAGCGACCATGGTACAAAGAACGAAAGCCTTATCATGCAGACACCCGAAGTTGACACCATCACGTAAATCTGTTCCATGGAGGGATGTTCTCTATAAACCTCTGAATCGTCAGTAATGAGGTGATCATATTATACCCACACCACACTTTCCGCCCTAAAAGATTGGGATAATTCCCCGATGCCTAGTCGTTTCTCTACCACCACTGGACGGCACATCCGAAGTTTACCGAATCACGACGACCATGGTGTGTGCCGGATGTCTTGACCACAGACCAACGGACCATGGCACATGGCACAACTGAATTCCATGATTCAACAATGGCATCATACCAGAAGGGATGGCACCCAGAATTCCTCTATATTTCGCAGCTTCCAAAAGCTGACTTTGATCTTCAAGATCGCATGATAATGATCGCATATTGTTCATTTATCCTCCTTCCCATCTTGGATGATTTTCCCCGCCGTTGGTACTATTTACTCTTCCGCCCATGACCGATGGTATGATGGTACCCTGGGAGTGATGGTTCGTCGGGCTTCCTTGTTTCCGTGGCACACACGCCCCATTATACTGGTACTGTAGCCGGGTGGACCCACAGACCCCACAATCGACCCCCTCAGTCTCCCTCCCGTTTGAACCGAAGCTCCCTGGCGTGAAATTGCGTACACAATGAGCATGGACTCTCGGTCGGTCGGTCAGTTGATGTGCACATGAAACTGAACGATGGGGAGGGAAAATCTGAAACTTTTCCCATTCCTTCTTACCTTTTTATATTCTCAAGTAACTGCTCTGAAATTGGATCAGTAGATGTTGTAGTGTCGAAGAGGAACTAACCAAAAAAAGTTTTTTTCACATGCTTTTTCAAGCGTTTGCTCTTCCGCTGTGGGAATTTCATTCCACCGTATGTGGTTAGGGCTGAAGGGACTGAAACTTTGGCGGTTCAAGTTGGTTGACCCGACTTAAAGATTTTTCGCTCCAAGGGATTGCTTATTTATTAGCTGCCTGACGGACTGATTGACTGACTGACTGACTGACTGATTTACTGACTTACTGACTGACTGATTTTTTGAGTAACGAGCTGATTGATTCGTATCAAGCGATTGGATGAATATGAAGTCAATCTGTAAATTGACTGGCTATAAATAAGCTACTTTTCATTACTCTGACACAACAAAAAAATTCAAGTAGAAAATTTATGTAAAACCCGTATATTGTTTCTGCAAGCCAAATTATAGCCCAAAACGTCTGATAATGAAACATCAGACAATCAATGTTTACACGCACAATATGCTTCCGTATACTGTGTTAATTTATGGTGTCAACCGAGTTGAGTTGAGGTTAGCGATGTTTTATTATCAAACGTTTTGGGCGATATTTTAGCTTGCAGAAACAACATACGTGCTTCAATACTGTAATTTATACTGTATCATAGAAAACTATGGACTGATATTTCGCAAAACAATAGTCAAAACACAAACCACGGTAATGAACCTGGCACAAAAATTGCCGATTACGTATATACAAAATTACAGGTTATCTCTCATTTTACCATGGGCATGATAATAACAGCTTAGTATTCACAGTTGATCGAAAGATTTAATTTTGTGCAATCTGTTGGTAGGGATTTTGATTCTGTGATGTAAAATGTAATAAATGTAAAATGAAAAAGATTACCAAAAAAATACATTGAGTAAATTATATGAAAAGTTTACTCAAATGATTTTAATCAGCCGTAAATGTTTAACTTATTTATGTAAATATTTTACTTAAATTTATGTGTACATAGGTAGTTACGGTAAACCTGTGAGAATTTCCGGAAAGCCGGACCGGAAGCCAGTGTTGATGCGAAACCCCGTTTCCGTCATGCAGACGAACTTCGTGAACAAGTACCGAATGAACCAAGCTCAACAAATGATTACAGATTTCAGTAACAGTTTGTATCATCTTTCAAAGCCAATCTGATCAAGTATGTTTTGCAATACGTTAGTCAAAACCTGGCAGAAAACATCACCAGAGTCAACCGATTCATTCACATGATTGGGCACAGAAGTTCATGAATAAACAGAAGTGAAAAATGTTAGATAACAAAAATTAAACTTATAAGCCCCTTTACATTCTACTCAATGACGATAGAGTACGGATAGAGTATGATTTCATAAATGGTTGGAGTTTTGTTGAGTGGTACCTTGAACTGAGTAGCTTATACTATGGTGATGTGACTTGTACTATGGAATGATATCCCTTTGGTTGACTACAACTGAGCTCCTTTGGGAAACAGTTTGGGGGGAAATGGGTTGATGGAACGTCTGAGACACCGGGGAAGGGGGGGGGCAGTGCCAGACAAGAAGAAACGAGAGGGGATGGGAAGGGGGGATTGACGATGGGGAATCACAAGTAAATGAATGCGCGGATATTCAGATCAGAAGATACATGAATGCAGAAGATATTTACATGAACTATCAAACGGTCGGGAAAACTTATGGAGGTGAATAGACACAAAACATGGAGCATCAACACGCGAAAAATGCATAGACAGACATGAAGGTGCGGGAACTGACAAACAAATGCATGGAAACACATGAAGGTGCGTGAACAGAAAAACAAATACATGGACAGACATGAAGGTGTGGGAACTGACAAACAAATGCGTGGACAGACAAGAAGATGCGTGAACTGACGAACAAATGCATGGACAGAAATGAATTTTTTTTTATTTAATTTTATTCGAGGTTATCTGATGGAATAATGAGCATTATAAAAATTTGATGGTTTGACCAGAATATGTATATTAGCGATAAACCTGAGGTAACCTCCTGTTATTCAGGAGGGAGAAGAAAAAAAATGCATAATGATTAAAATTTGAAGGTGCGTGAACAGACAAACAAATGCGTGGACAGACATAAATATGCGTGAATGTCTACGTCACTTTTCACAATCGCAACCTGGCGAACATACTATAACTGCCGTCTCCCAAACATATATAAGCAACCCATTATTTTACTCGAACTCACTTTATTTATTTTTCATCCCTGGCTGCTGGTCATCAACACCCCGCTGGTGGCATTAACATCCTCAACTTGAGGAGTCAACATCTCAACTTGAACAGGCAACATGGCCGAGATCTCAAAGAGGCAGGACGAAGACACGTGGTCGTGGGTGGAGATCGGTGATCCGTTCCCTGATGGACCCATGCGTGTTAAGGTATGGTGATTTGACCTGGTGATAAGACCCAGTGTTTCGAATGACTTGGTGATATGACCTGGTGATTTGACCTGGTGTTATGTATGACTTGGTTTTATGACACGGTGAGATATGACCTGGTGATATGATCTGGTGACATGGTTTGGTGATATGACCAGGTGATATGATCTGGTGACATGGTTTGGTGATGTGACCTGGTTATATGACCTGGTGTTTTGTACGACATGGTGATGTGATATGACTTAGTTATATGACCTGATGTTTTATATGACTTGTTGGTTTTATGACCTGGTGATCTGCACCTGACTTGTGGTGTTACTGTATTATTGAGGTTGAATATCTCACTGCCCAGATTTCCAGGGCGAGATGAATCAGTACATTGCGTTGTGGTACAAGAATGGCAAACCGCTCTGTGGACGTGCATGGTTGGACGACACCCACCCACTCACTCACTCACTAACTTACTCACTCACTCACTCACTCACTCACTCACTCACTCACTCACTCACTCACTCACTCACTCACTCACTCACTCACTCACTCACTCACTCACTCACTCACTCACTCACTCACTCACTCACTCATTGACTCAGTCGTTGACTCATTCACTCACAGGAACGACGGTGGTGTGGTCTCGTGTTCTTTCCCATACAAAAGTGCCGAACTCTGCGGCAAGTCACAACTGGGTGGTAAAATCCAGATTCTGACCTACGACACGTTCAGTGAGCAGCAGCAGGCTTGGCGAAAGTGCGGATACTGGTAAGTGAGTCAGATGAGGGAGAGTGAGTCAGTGAGTCAGATGAGGGAGAGTGATTCAGTGGGTCAGATGAGTAAGTGGGAGTTAGTGAGTCCGATGAATAAGTATGAGTCGCTTGGTGAGATGAGTACTGTAAGTGGGAGTCAGTGAGTCAGACGAGTAAGAGGTAGCCAGTCACATTAATAAGTGAGTCAGTGACGTAGCCAGGCATAAGTTGTTGTGTTTCAGTATGTCTGAAATTTGAGTTGATTCAGTGAGTTTAAGAGTTATCAGCCCGTGACATAATGAGTCGGTGAGTCATATACGGAGTCACTTGCAGGTACGAATGGGTCAAGTGGTCGGAACGGCGAAAGGCCA
Source organism: Daptonema setosum (assembly GCA_964036265.1). Classification (NCBI taxonomy): domain Eukaryota; kingdom Metazoa; phylum Nematoda; class Chromadorea; order Monhysterida; family Xyalidae; genus Daptonema; species Daptonema setosum. The sequence continues at coordinate 22,240,537 of OZ038444.1, forward strand.
ACTGTCAGATGGTGAGATGTGGTGATGCGTCGCCCGTTATTATGAAGGTTGGGCAGATTTTTAGCGTTCATTCATTCTAATTGATAATCCTCTATTCCATCACTTGTGTTATTATACAGGGTGCTGATGGTAACACGTACGCTGGCAACATGGAGATCAGCAGCGAAACACTCAGTATCAGTCATGATGGCAAGACCGAGGTCAGTCACTGACTGACTGACTGACCTGACTTACTGACCTAACTGACTGACCCGACTTACCTGACTCACCTGTCTCACCTGACTCAGCTCACTGACTTACTGACTGACTGACTGACCTACTGACTGACTGATCTGACCTGACAAGACTGACTGACTGACCTGACCTGACTGACTGACTGACTGACTGACTGACTGACTGACTGACTAACTGACTGACTGACTGACTGACTGACTGACTGACTGACCTGACGGACTGACGAACCTGACTGACTGACTGACTAACCTGACCTGACCTGACTGACTGACCTGACCTGACTGACTGACTGACTGACTGACCTGATGGACTGACGAACCTGACTGACTGATTGACTGACCTGACGGACTGACGAACCTGACTGACTGGCAGACGAAAAACACCGGTCTGGGCGAGTGCATGACCATCGTTCGCAATCTGGCCGATCCCGGCTACAAGCCACCGGAGGCACCGCCGGCAGCACCGGTCGACTACGACGATCGCTGGATTGATGTGCGCGATGGTTGGTGTTGTTGTTGTTGTTGTTGTTGTTGTTGTTGTTGTTGTTGTTGTTGTTGTTGTTATTGTTATTGTTATTGTTGTTGGTGGTGGAGGTGGTGGTGGTGGTGTCGCCTGTCTAGTCTGGTGCATAGAGCGCCATCCTCGAAAACTGACGGTTCTAAGTTCGAAACCTGACTTGAAACACGGAGCTGACTGGGGGGTTTCTGCCACTTCTTGTCAGTTTATTCAACCTTTCTGGCCACTACGAAAACACCATTCTGAAATAGTGTGCCTTGATGACCTCAATTTATGAAAAAATGTAAGTAACATTTTGTTGTTGTTGTTGGTGCGGTGGTGGTGTTGTTGTACCTTCTTTGTGGTGGTGTGGTGTTGTACAAGGTGTTGTTGTTGTTGTTGTTGTTGTTGTTGTCCTTAGGTTTTGTACAGCATGTTGGTGAATAATCTATTGATGAAAAAATTAATTTCAGGCGACGACTGGTCGCGTGTCAAGTTCCACATCCCGGCCCTGGAAGGCAAGGGTCTCAAGGGCCATCCACCGCCGATGGACAGACCATCGGTGGTGCTGTGGTACAAGAATGGACAGCCCGTAATGGGTGCCATGTGGGAAGAAAGTTGGTTGACGATCTGGTAAAACAGGGGAACAGTCAGTCAGTCAGTCAGACAGTCAGTCAGTCCATCAATCAACCAGTCAGTCAGTCAGTTGATCTCTTTGTCTGTCTGTCTGTATAAAAATTGTCATAAACAGATAACATCATCCAAGTAATGATTTAAGTTAATCCTATCTAATTTGCAGATGGCAAGATTCGCTGCAAGTTCGGCTGGGGAGGCAACGAGTATGAGCGCAACATCGGCTCCATTCAGGCTAGTCAGTCAGTCAATCAGTCAGTCCGTCACTCAATCAGTCCGTCACTCAATCAGTCCGTCAGTCAGTCATTCTAGGTGCTAGTCTACAACCCGAATGTGGCCGCCTTCAAGATCAGCTGGCAGACGTATGCCACGTGCATCAAGCCGGGCAGTGGCTGGCGTCCCGTCCTCGTGAAACACTCGGGAACGGTTGGCTCACTGTCAAATCGATTGACTCACTGACTCACGACTAAATGACTCATTGATTTGACAAAGTAGCGCATTGACTGATTGACTAAATGATTCAACTTATGCACAGACTGGCCGAAGTCACTTACCCCTCAATCTTTCACTCACTCACTCACTCACTCACTCACTCACTCACTCACTCACACACTCACTCATTCACTCACTCACTCACTCACTCACTCACTCACTCACTCACTCACTCACTCACTCACTCACTCACTCACTCACTCACTCACTCACTCACTCATTCACTCACTCACTCACCCACTCACTCACTCACTCACTCACTCACTCACTCACTCACTCACTCACTCACTCACTCACTCACTCACTCACTCACTCACTCACTCATTCATTCCCTCACTCACTCACTCAATCACTCACTCACTCACTCACTCACTCACTCACATCACAGGACTGCGCACCGTGCGTCATCCCGGGCAAGGACGGCAAGGAGTATCTGGGAAAAGTCATCGTGTCCCAAGAGAAGGCATCCTACCCGGCGGTACGGTTTACTGAATCAAAGTTTTTTTTTGGTCAGAAGTCACTTTCAGAAAACTTTTCCGTCTGATGTTTTATGTTTCTGGTGAAAAATCTGGCGTCCAGTTATGCCTAAACTTTTTTTTCAAATGTTTTTCATCCACTCCAAAATCAGCACTTACACATTCACAATCGATAACTATTCTCAATTCGTTGTACATTGATTTAAAATGATGAAAAAATCTAAAATAAAAAAAACTTTGTTTTCAGGGCGGCAAAGAGCACGAGTTCATTGGACCGCAAGTACAGCAGTTCATGGTGTTGGCGCGTACCGATTAGAATATAGTACAAACAAGACAACCATTATTGTTCGCAAAATACATTTATAAATGTCTTCCTTCAATTGAAAAACTCACAGTGGAAAATGTTTCTCTTTATTAAAAAAAACTCACAAACTTAGCAAATGCGTATAGTTGACACTCTCACACTAACCTATTGACGTTGTTGAATCTACTGTGGTTTCTACAAAATTATATAACTGATCAATCCGTCCACATAACTCGTTGCTACTTGTAAATTCTATCGAAAATATGTAGTTTCTTTAGTGTGTGATCTGTGGTCTACTGTTTACCGTGTGATCCTGTAGACTGTACCATATACCTAAAGTGTAGTGGTTTGTCGTTTGCTGCTATTGATGCCAATAAAACCGGAGTTTCATTTGATTGGTTCGAGATTCGTTTATATGTGAACAGACCAATTGAATTGACTGACAGACATACGACAAACAGACAGAGAAAGAGACAGACAGATAACACAATCAGTCATACAGACAAACAGACAAACAGACAAACTAGAGAGACAGACAGACAGACAGTCAGACAAACAGACAAACAAACAAACAAACAGAAAAAATCTGTCGATTCAACTTTGGTTAATTTTGTTAGTCAAAAAACGTTTTGTTACAAATAAGTTTTTGCGGCACAACAACTTAATTTTTTTTTAATTTGAAAAATAAAATTTGAGAAAACGTTATCCTACTTTATATACACTTTATTTTCTATTTATCCTCACGTTATTCAGTAACTATCACTCGCATTTTTTTCAGCTCAAACGCAGTCTGCAGTGGCTAGTTCATAAAAAACGGATAATCTTCAAGTTGCCTCTTCAACAATGCCACCGCCGGGTATCCCGAAAGATGTGCTAGACGACTTGTGCAGTCGTTTTCTGGTGAATCTGCCGTCCAACGAACGCGACGACAACATTCGCATTTGCTTCCAAATCGAGCAGGCGCACTGGTTCTATATGGACTATTATGTGATCGACGATAAACTGCCCGAATGTCAAGGCATCGGACTCCGCGACTTCATTCGGTTGGTATTTTTGTTTAGGTAGACCAAGGATAATGCGGGTTGAGTATAGTAATTGGTAATGCTGTGAAGCGGTATTGCCGAAATTTCCACGTAACTTTATTGTACCGCCTCCATAGAATTTGTTCGACATCCATGCACTCTTCAATTGCCTCCTCGCATCACTGATCCGTCAACTCATGATATCGTGAAAATCGGGAAGAATTCCGTCGGAAACACGGAGGGTGGAAGGTAGGATGTTAACACCGATGGCCTGCCAGCAAGCCATGTGGATGCATTCATAAGAATTGCAGGCAGGTAGCCTAAAGGCATGAGGCCACATCACTTTCGCTTGGGTCTCGAATCACCTAACGTAAACAGTGTCGCCTTATCTTATTATCTTGTCAACTCTTCAGGCTCATCTTTCACCACTGTGATTTCCTGCAGCCGTCGGCGCGTTGTGTGGACGGAGTGATCGATCTGTGGCGGGAATACAAATCGTCTGTGCCCGTTTACGGGTGTATTCTACTCGATGAATCACTCGAATACGTCCTGCTGGTGCAAGGATATTACGCCAAAAACAGCTGGGGATTCCCCAAGGGCAAGGTGAAAATGCTGTTTTTGAAATTATTTTTTAGTTCTTATGATAACGTCTCAGTGTTGACGATGACGTCTAGTTTTCGTTGCTGTGCTATAGCTCATGAGGATCGTCAGTTGGAGGTACCTATCGCAAGTTGAGTAAAAAACTTATCGTTACATGTAAACTTAGGAGCTAGGAAAATTGAAATTCGGAGAACTGGAAAACTATTGATTTCAATCTTGAGACTTTGAATTCCTCGTAGCCATTATGACAATAAACTTGATTAAAACTTGAAACCAAACCCAGAAGCACCATTGCCAGGTTAACGAAGCGGAATCGCCGATGCGTTGCGCGTGCCGTGAAGTGTTCGAGGAAACGGGATTCGATCCGTCAGATCTAGTCGATCATCATTCTTATCTGTGCCATCCCGTTAATGACAGTCTCGTTCAACTTTATATAGGTTGGTAAATGTTTTACAGAAGCGTTTTCGAATCTTTTTCTTTTTTTAACGGAACAATTATAATGGCATAGAACCGTTCATTACAGAGCTATTCATTAAGCTGGCGTAAGCCATTCATTACGTAATAGTTGGGTTAGCGTGAGTGATGTTTGGCAACAATATGCTTTTTTGTGTCTAGCTTAACTGAACAAACCTTAAATAGGCCACTTGACTTCGACTACACCACTCCCTTTTTCGTTTCTTCCTCATCTTTGTAGCTTATTATCTGCAGCGCCCGGTTGCCCAATCGACTATCCATTCAAGCCGTGCACTCGAAATGAGATCAAAAAGATTCAGTGGTTCCGTGTGGATGAACTGCCCTCCTACAGGTGAGAAATAATTGAAGTTTGTTTATCTTTCATGTTTTTTTCAATAAAATAACTGAAGCTACATAGCAAGGCACACTAATGTAATGTTTCCCATATTAGAATGATGTTTTCGTAGTGGCCAGGCAGGTTGATTAAACTGAGGAACGATGGCAGAAGGGTCGGTGTAACAATAGACAGGCGATGGCGACAAATTTAGTTGTTATGATTAATGAAACATCTTAAATCGCCTGATAATTCAGGTCCGATCATCGTACATCGGCGGGTGTGGGTGCCAAGGAACTGAAGACGGTGCTGCCCTTCATACCCGACCTGCGTATGTACATAGGTGCCCGACGAAAGCAACGGGTCAAGCGCAATCAGGTACCCGGCAAGAAGATACCAACGGGACAGGCGTCCGCTTTCCGTCCACCGCAAGCCAACTCATCGGTTGGTTATTGAGATGTAGATTGGAAAATAAATAACTGTTCCAATAAGGTGCGTGAATTCTCGAGTCCTGATGATTCATTATGTACGATTTTCTTTCATCAGTGCAATGAGGAAAAGTCACCGCCACCCCCAAGAACATATATACGACGACATTTTCGTCAATAAAGTATATGACATCGTGAATCAGTAAGATGTTTATCGAGACGAGAATTCACGCGCTTTTTTGGAACAGTTATCCATCTTCATTTGTATAACTTTTGTTGTCGTTGTTCAAATATAATATAACTCGAACTATTTCAGTTTTAGAGAAAAAATCCCGATCTTTTCAATAGAATCAAAAATACAATGACCCTCAACCTTGACGATCCAAACATTAATCCTCTACTGTAATTTTCTGTTCAGAAACACCGGGTGATCGCGGTGCAGGCGCCGACAGGTCCGGTGTATTCGGTGCATTCGCCGATCGATGGCGCGATGATGATCATCAAACCCGTTAATCAGTCCACGTCAAAATCGAATAAAGTACAGCCGACTACGCCCGGCAACAACAACAACAACAACAGTAGAAATGGTAACAACAACAATAGTTCTGCGAAACAACAACAACAGCAGCAGCAACAACAACAACAACAACAGTTACCACCGGTCGTAATCGGTGATATTCGACCGGCGCGGGCTTGGCAAAATGTACAGATTAATTGGAAACGGGTGGTTGGAAAATAAATAAATCTTATTGTTTTGTAATGAAAGAATAAGCAGCAGACAGCATCATGGCTTCAAATAGTTATAACTAATAATTTTTTGATTTAAAAATTGTATTGCTGAATTTTTTGTGCTTTTTACTGAAGTTAACATGCTTTCTGCTGTTCGGGTTTGGCGCGTGTACTTATTTAGATTCTATCAGCTTTTAAGTGTTCCAATAAGTGTTTCATATTTCAGTTACTTTATTGCTCGTTCCTTCATGTGTTGTTTTCTCAAATGTTATAGATAAATATAGTATAGCTCTTCATTATTCATAACTGTTCGACTGACTGCATTTTCATTATAATTTTACTTTTGAATCCTTTCCACTTTCTCACTCTACACTTTCCATTTGCAGTCTATCTCATTATAATCGCAAAATGTTTACAAAATCTGCTAAATTCTTGCGTTTTCTGTGAAAATCATCTCAGTCTTTAAAACACCTGTTGAACAAATCTTCACGTTACCAATTATGTAAATATTATACTTCAATTTTTCTTATCATTTATGTAAATACTATACTTCATTTTTATATATTTCACATAACGTGTGCTGTACATAGATACCGGTGTCAACATGTTGGTAAAGCATAGACGGAGTTTCTTGACAGTCAGAATTTTTGTATAAAAACCATTTCCCATAGTTCTACAGTCTTGTTGTTCGTTTTTATAAAACTGTGTTGGATGATCGAGAAACTCTGAGAAGGCTTTATTAATAATCTTGCATAAATTATATTCACTATTCAGATTGTGATTGAATGATGATCAAAATGGAAGAGATTCTTCGGCTGGAAGATTGGTCTTGGAACGATGACCTCAGACGACATATAGTAGAACAACCGGAGTGTGAAAAGTGTGTCTATAACTACAATTATACAGCTATACAGTTTAGTAATAAAATATGCAATATGATAACATCATGTAAAAAGAAAAAAATATTTGCATAAGAAATACAATCAAAAACAAAGGCCCAAACGTGGTGAAAATATTTAGGTTATATAACAGTTAACTGAAGAAAGTAGTAAAAGGCACAGTTACAAAGTCACAACAACAAAAAAGAAAAAACTAAATCCCGTAACAAAAACAAAAAATATTTTGATTATGGCTCCGTAACAGAAACAGTTGAAAAATTGAGTTATGCATGGACAAGATTTCAACACAATTTCAATATATGCATATCACCGAATGCATCCAGAATGATCACTAAAGCTGTGGATTTGTCAATGTTGATCGTGTTGATGTAACGAACATTGGTGACGTGCATCGGATAAGTCTGTAAGAAAGAAAAAATAGACTTGACGTGAAATGGCGGGTAACAAAAAGAATTTTACTGGGAGGGAACCATGGCAAAACAGAGACGAGTCACAGTCATTGATTCGAATTAAAACACCACATGGAATTGGTTTAGTTCGTAAGTTAAAAACTGTAGTATGAAACTTTCCGAACAAGTTATTGGAATGGAAGTATGACCTCGCAAAACGTCTTGATTGGAACGAGTTAAAGCAGAATGAAATTCACGGAATTTTGATTACTGAAAACTGAAAAAATATATTTCGATACATACAACGGGGAGGAATGTATCATTGAAATTAAAATAGAACGGAGAAGAATGAAGAAATAAAGAATAAAAAAGAAGAATTAGTATTTGGTAACTTACTAATATTAACTTTATGACCAAAACTAAGGTCTTTAACCACTACCTTGGATTGGACACCAAAAAGAGTAAGTAAAATTCCCACCTGTATGCATTTGGTGTGCGACCAGAGTTTGACGGCGGGCCCGACGGTGAGCAGCTGGTTATCGAGCACGAACCTCAGATGTTGTACCTCCGAGTCCAGGTGGATGTCGTAGAGCTGGCCGTTGACGAACATATCCGCCTTGAAGTCGTAGTTGACGTTGATCAGGTGCACTGTGCCTATAATGGTACCGTGCATGAATGAATGAATATATATGATGACCCATAATGAACCGTTCCCGTTCCTCCCAAATCGAATTTTACTGTAACTGTACCACTATTTCAAAAGCGGTGGGGTATTCTAGAATGTTTTCTTGTCAGAAGCATTTATAGTCGGCCGCGTGGCTTAGTTCGTTAACGCGCTTTGTAAAGTAGCGTGGTGTTGTGAGTTCCAAACTCACACCGCTTGCTAGCTGTGACTATAAAGCTGTCCTGTTGGTGAGAGGCGTTAAAGACATCGCACTCTGTCTGTGGGGGTTAGTCGCTCCGCACAGACTGGTATGGAATGATCTCCTGGTTATCATCTCAACGCAGATGCTGAGAATCATTCCCGACGGCCATCTCCGTCCGTCAAATGACCATTCTTATAATCCCAGATTCGCAGATCATCTATAATCTTTTTCAAAACAAATTTTCCATTGCTACCAACCGTCACTGGTTGCGTACCCGAATTCATCATTACCAGCTGCAAATGCCATGTTCGTCACCGTAACCTCTGGTTTCATGGCCACCGAGTGGACGAGTTTGAGTGCCATCTGATTGGGTTTGGCTTCGGCCAGTACGTCACGATCGTCGTCTTCCTCCACACTCAGCACAAACATCTGAGATAAAAACACAATCAGTAAGTCAGTTACCAGATTAGGTTCATCCTGACGCACTGCCGGACGAGCTAAACCTTCAAAGGGAGGGGAATATTTCCAAAGACGGGGAATTGAATGAAATTAGGCCATTTAACCTACACCTTAAGGAAGAAACTTAACTTTTTGGAAAACGCAAAAAAGGCGGGGAAATCCACTTTTTCCACCCCTTCTCGTCCGCTAGTGTCCTGACGCGTTACCCTGGTTTCTAGACTAACTAAACTGATGATATTCCACAACTAGCTGATAGATGACTCTTCAAATGAATTATAAATACATACCTAGGCAGGTTGTCTAACCTTCAACGAATTGTGCTGAGTGCAGGCGATCAGCTGATAGTCGGCGTTGGGTTGAGTGGGACACAAGATTATGTCCGTGAATGGTACACCTCGCGGATCCACGTATTCCGTTACCGTATGTGTACGATCAGAATGCCATACCTCAAGTAAAACACATTTTTAAATTAAAAATAATAAATATATTATGTTTTCCATGTTACAAATATTCGTTTTTGGATACTGTAAAATAAAAAATCGGCGTTACGTATGAATAACGTCGGTTATCACTTTCGTGTCAGTCGAAAAACTACTGTTTGTAGAAAAAGAAATTGTCGGACAGGACACCCGAAAACTTGAAAAATACCATATTTCATCCATGTGATTATTATTATTTTTTATAACGACATTTATGATTTCATTCAACCAACAATAATCTGTCCAGTGTTGGTCGTGCCGAGTATGGTGCTGATAATATCACTAAACATGACATTCGTGATGCGACCTTTGATGCGACCCATATCCAATGAACGCACTATACCCGTTGATACCGGTAATGAAGCGATCTGAAATACTTACTCCATTATAACCTGCAAAATAATATGAGGATTTACAGTTAACATTCGAATATTACCTTAACGTTGTTTAGTTCTGGCATGTATCGTTTGTCACGTCTAAAAAACCTCAAGCTAGGAAAACAGGAAGATCCGAAAAACACGATCAGGACGTTTGTTCCACCGATATTCGGGTTCGCGTTTATATTACGGTGTACCCGATTTCATCACCCATTTTACCTTTGATTTAGAGAAATGCTGAAGGCTGGACTCACTATTACTCGAGCTCGAGCGGCTACCGTAATAAGAAGCCAAAATGAGATATTTCACTAAAAACCGGATTACAATTACAGTGATTAGAACAATTAAAACGTACCATGGCCGTACGTCCCTGAGTGTTGAGCACCAGAATCTGATCTTGTCGGCCCGAGAACAGCAACTTGGATACGTTGGCACAGACGTTGATGATACCCACTGACTTGACACCATCCACACTCGGTTGATACAGCTGTCAAATAGTGATTGATCATCAACAACAAGTCGTCAACAACTCGGGCACGCAAATTTGAATTCAATTACTGAATTTCAATGATTCAAACCACAGAAACTTGAAACTTTAATAACTCATTAATTCAACCAACCTTACACTGCCCGCTGATATCACAAACGGCCAGGATGCCCGAATCGGAGAAACGGACGGCGGCCACGGGCTTGTCCACGTCTATCCGATGATCGGGCTGATCGCTGAGCGGACTGGCCACAGACGCCGAGTCGTTCACGGACACGTGCCATAACTGCAATTCATTTAAGTACCACATTATTTTCAATGGCATACCAAAATAAAAAGCAAAATAACGGTTTAATGATTTTTACTGGGACTTTTTCAATACTGAAGCCATCAAGGCAAACAAATACCATAGGAGAATCGTGTTTCCGTATTCGTAGTGGCCAGAGATGTTGCATAAACTGGCGGGCAATGACAGAGGTTCTTTGTGTCAAGTCAGGCCCCGAACTAGAATCACTTGTTTTCAAGGCTGGCGCACTACGCACTAAACTAAACAGGCGACGAACCATCAGATTGCACTTCTTAATGTGTTTCAGCGGTTTCTGTGATTCTAACTTCTGTGACGTGACTGGTTTTTCGGACGTGAATACAAACAAGCTAAAGGAACGAAAGCAGAGGCGGGCCGCAGGGGGGGGGGGGGGGTAGGGGGGTTTACCCCCCCCCACTTTTCAGGGTCGGCGGGTAGCCTACCCCCTCCCCCCTAGACAAAAATTTAGGTCGCCTACCCCCTCCCCCCCTACTCGAAATTTTTGAGAAAATCGGCCTCAAAACCTCGATTTTGAGGCTCATTTTTCAAAATTTTCTGGCTGTGAGAATTTTTTTTCGAAGAAACACGTTTTCTGGGTCAATTTTCTTGGTTAAAACTTGAAAAAACCGGTATATGTGACGTTTATACCTTATAATAGAAATTTTTTAAGCAAAAACAAGCAAAAAACAATTTTTTCTACCCCCCCTACCCGACCTTACCCCCCCCCCCCCACTTTTCGGACAGGTCGGGTAGGATGGGATTTTCTGTCGGCTACCCCCCCCCCTCCACCCCCTGCAAAACGCCAAAAAACCCGGCCCACCCCTGAACGAAAGTATGATACTCATGAAAAGTTGGTAACAACCAATAAACCTCTTCTTCCCATGCCTACCCCAACATTTTTTATGTTATTAAGGGCACGCCATACTTCGTTTTACCCCCGAAACGTTTCAGTTTCGTGTTTCCGACCAGAAATACGGAGTATGTCGTCATGACAGAAACACAGACCCCGCACAGACAGATTTCAAAAAGCCCGCGCACTGACAGAGGCCCTGTCTGTTGAATTGAACGACCGGAGAGCGGATGCACTGTGTTTTAGCCCCCACCCCCTACCACCCCTTGGCCATTCCTGACCGAACTTCACAGCCAGCGCATGCGGCGGCTGAGTAAAAAGCTTAAGAGGGGGAAAACTACATCAAACACTTGTTTCTGTGATTTGAACCAAGTTTTTTCTTTTTCTACATGTCCGATAATATAATAGTATATTTTTTAATCAAGAATATGGTTCGTGTTTCTCCAGCTGTTGAAAAAACAAATTTGTCAGCTGTCAGCCTGCTTGGCAGCTTGTTTCGCATGTTTTTCGGATTTTACCGAAAAACACCTGAAACACAAACACGGAAAGGAATTTGCTTTCGTTTCGGCTGAAACAGAAACAACCCGAAGAAAAGTATGGCGTCAATTTGAAACGTTTCGCGTTTCGGGTGAAATTTCGTGTTTCTGTTTCGGTTTCAGCGAAGTATGGCGTGCCCTTTATACGGGACACAATTTATTTTCCCATATTTATTTTTATTTAAAAAGAGGACAAGTTTCATACCGTCGATGGTGTCGATTATTAAAAAAATAACCTGTACAGAGTTGTCGGCTGCATCGAAAGCCACCAGCCAAACGAGCTGCTGAATGAGGACGGCCTGGCGTACGTCCATGTTATGGTGGCCCGTGATCTCTTGCTCGATGCGCTCCACGTCCCAAATCTGCGGGGAAACAACAAAAACCAATGAACAAAATCGAATTATAATTTTAAATTTTTATTGGTCGCATTATATTAGTCTTTGTTATCAACTAGTCGAGAAAGTAGTCGAGCCTGAATCAAAACAGTAGTCGTGCTTACGGAATGGGAAACCGGACGTTTCTATGCTCAACCAATATAGGACATGGGGAACTAGGAGTGAACTTATTTATTAAAAGTATGCAAAAAATATAGAGTTTTTTATCACAACATTTTAAACATTTATCCAACCGCAAACGAGTGATCCGTGTTGGAAAACGTAGCCAGTCGCGGTGGAGCGGCCTTCAGTTGCGGACAGTCGGGCGAGAAGCGCACCTGAGACAAGTTGGTTGAAATTGACATTGAAAACAATTTTGATAAGGAAACTCTTCAAAGTCTGGTAGCATAGATGAAAAAGTGAAGTGAATTGATCTACAACAATAACAACAACAATAACAACAACAATAACAACAACGACAACAATAACCTGATCAACGGGTGACGTATGGGCGAGCAGTGATGTGATCACAGACAGACTGGACGAGTGCACGCTGTACAACTGAAAAAAATGTTCGTTGTGGACATACATTCTACTAAAATATTCAAGAATTTTTCAATTATCACCCATCTGATGAAGCTTGTTTATTGCAAATATTCTACGAAGAACATACAATTCACAACAATCATTTGGATTCTCGACCGAAATCGAACTTCGGCTCAGAAGCATGAATCAGGGTAGTCGAGTCAGATAATAATTTGCGATTAAGGCAAAGAAAAATATTAAAAAACAGCAGAAAATAGTCCTAGTACTAAAATAACTATATTTGACACAAAATGTAAGTTTAATAAACATGTAAAAAAGTCAACGAACCACCGCCGAGTAATCGGACATGGCAATGGCCAGGTACTTGCCATCATCGGACACATCCAACGATCGCAGCTGATTCTTCTGCTCTCGGTTACGGTAGAGATCGAACTCGAAGACGGTCTTGACGCCGCGGAAGGAGTCGGTCAGATGACTGAAACACGATCGTGAAGGTTGATGCTATGATCAACAACAACAACAACAACAACAACAAAACAACAACTTCAACATCAACAATAACAACACCAACAACAATAATAATAACAATCAACAACAATAACATCAACAACCAACCATACGGTAAGACGCGAGTTGGCCACGACGAACAGCTGATGGGTGGATGGCACGATTTTGGCGAGATCAAGGTGTTTATGGCTGGCCAGTGAGGCAACATGCACGTCTAAATACAAAACAGTGTCAATTATTATTACTTTTGATTCGTTCGTGAAAATTTGAGAAAAACTGAGACATTTTTGCACAAAAGAGAAGCTAATATACCTGATTATTTTTCGCAACTGAGCAACCAAATATTTAACTTTAGTTGAGTAAGAAATAATTTGCAATAACAGATGTGTATCCAAGGTTCAGGGTCAGTCGCAGATAGCTGAGCTGTAAAATTGAGAAATAAGCTTCTTCATTGGCGCCGTGTATGAGCCGTGTACCTTTACAAGCAGCAATTCTTATGGAAAATCAAAGTATGTGAAAAACTTAGGGTGACCCATGTGCTGCATCTGTTGCATGACCGCACTTATGTTTCAATCCCGGTCTCCCAAAAGGCGCTCTAACCCGTATTGTCCAGTTGATGCATGGCCAGACTGAGCACCTGACCGCCCTCATCCACCATGACCAGGATGTCGTCCACAAACTGCATGACAAGAATCCGACATCGAGCACTTAGACCGAACACACGATCCGGCAGTACGACCACCCCAAAGTTGCATGTGTTCTCGTGCTGCAGGTAAACTAAGTAATTATTGACATCGACAATAACAACTACAACAGTAACAAAACTACTAAAAGAAGATGAAGCTGATATGATATGAAAAAAATGTCCATCAAACCCTACCTACCTTCAGAAATTCACGAAATTTCAACTCAGAGGGAAGGTTTGGAGTAGGCTACCTGCCCTATCCTGAGAGTTGGGGAAAGGGTAACCCACTATCCCCTGCCATATCCACATTCCCTTACCTTACTTACCAGAACTGCTCTTCATGGATCAATCAATCATAGAAAAAAACCCTCAGTCACTGCCAAAATAAGATGAACATATAAATATATCGCAACAATTACACAAAACAGTGAAATAATTGTTAACTTATTCAGAGGAATATTTCCAAAACAAAAAAATTGTAACCAACGGTGAATCGCTGTACATTCCAGACGCACAATCGATCGTGATCGGTGACGGCGGCGGCCCAGCACGCCCGATGGTCGATGGCACATCGGAGCACACGTTCGGCCGTGGGTGGCACACGATTGCCGTGTTCCTGGTGGTTGGATCGGACTAACAGACAGATGCTCTGATCAACTCGCGGCGAACATAATGCTGAAAATGGTAAGTTAGTTGTGGCTTTAAAATATTTTAAAAAATTACACCGACTTTCTTGATGTTTTGACATGACACAACTTAGTTCTGAAAAAGATTTTTATATTTCGACCAGATCAGTCAGTCAGTCAATCAGTCAGTCACAATCAATCAGTCAGTCAGTCAATCATTCAATCGGTCAGTTAGTCAGTTAATCGGCACTGATTCTATTAACGAGAAGCGACGGGGGACGCTGAGTCGCCAATGTTGAGGGCCGCGAGCTTGTCCAGCATCGACGTCGAGTCCCCACCACAGACCACCGACGTGCCAGGCGCGTTATCGTAAACGTCATGCATCGGGCCACATAAATGTCTGCAATATTAACATGTATTTTATATAACATTCATGCATTTTTATTACCTTTATTATACTTCATCTTAACGTACTTCTGTCACTAAATTGTTACAAAACGATGATTTTACTGTCATCTTTCGACATTTGCTGTACTGTTTATCGGTTTCGAAGTTTTTCGGGCGTGATGTGCAAAATGAAAAAAGTGTACATACAGCAAAAATATCGTATCGTATCCTATTACTGAAAATAACCGGGTAACAGGCGACGGTGTCTTGCCAGATAGTCGATCGTCATCCAGCAGTGCCATGTCGGTCAGATCTTCAGGCAGATCATGCGATCGATGTGTGATGTGCTGGTCGATAAAGTACAACATCAGCTCACCGTCACCCATACCTTCGTTCTGCAGTCCAACCAGCACACAACCTGCAAACATGGTTACAATTCATGAGGTAAATTTCGCGAATTGTGAAATAAAATGTGAAAAATTCACGGTATTTGTTGATTTCTTGCTAATTTTGACATAAATCTTCCCCGATGTAGACAGTTTTGATGAAAATCTTTCAAGTTTCAGCATTTTTTCGTTTTTTTGCTGTTTCATGAATGAAATTTTGGAGGGTGCGAGCAAAGACAAAAACGCCAAACAACTCGACACACCCCTGTGGTCAGGTAAATAATTACCGGTTAACCTTTGTCATTGCCCGTGGCCATGCATCTGGCGGCTGACGGCATGTTGAACTCGGCTAGTCGACTGCCCGAATGACCGTCGCATAGCTGCAGCATTATTTGATTTATTCAATCTTTTATTTTGTTATATCAAATAGAAGCAAAAACAAAAATTAAATGAGTCATAAAAAATAAGAACATAAAAAAAATGTTCAACAACAAATAACGGACATAAAGTTTGCTGGTGCTGACGCCGGCCAGTGCGATCGTGTACCCGGCGTCCATGTATTCCACCAACGAGTTGACCGGGGCTGAACAGTGCAGGGCACAGTCCGTGAACGACACAACTCGGGTCCTGCAAAATAAACCGATCAGTGAAAAATATGCGAACTGCAACTTGTGTATTGTAAAAATCGATCAGTGAATGAACAACTCAAGTAGATGAAAAAAATACTGGGAATTCTCAGTTTACTAAAGCCAACAAGGCACACTGATACCAAATCAAAAAGGCGTTTTCGTAGTTGTTGTTGTTGTTGTGGCCGTTGAAGCTTTGTCTCACATGCCCTCAGTCAGCTGGGCCGCGCGGGCTGGATCCGACCAGAGCAGGGTCGGGTCGATGCCATTGCAGGTTAAGGCGTGAAGGGCTGTCTCGGGTTCGTTGTTGCATTTGCGACACCTGTCGTTTGTGCTGATGCCGATGCGATATTGGTATGCTGCCAGTGTGCTTCTGTAGCTTGAGCGTAGTTGAGCTAGTCGCACTCGCGCGGATCTCGTCAGACCACGCTCCAACTTATCGACATAGTCAGGCGGCTTGGGTGGGGGCCGGTTGAGGAGTTTGTTGTCCCCATAGTTGTTGATCGCCTGCTCTACATGTTTTTGGTGCAGGATTTTGACGATGGTTTTAGGATCTTCATCGTCGTCGTTGAGGTTGAAGCGCAACATACAGTCTTTATATGTTGTAGATAGAGTTCTGCGGATGTTGCGTTCAGGAGGGTCGGTTTTGACGTCATTGTTGTTTGGGTGACCCACAGTCTTTGCCATGGCTGCGAACTGTGTTGTTATCAGTTGGCAATGGTTCTTGATCGGGAGACAGCGGGTCTCATGTCGCAGGTGATTGGGGTCCGTCATCTTCACGCAGCCTGTGGCTGTTCTGAGTGCCTCATTTTGTCTTGCCTCGAGCTTTCCCCAGTTGGAGTCGGCGATGAACGAGGACCATGCAGCTGCACCGTATTCCATTGATGAACGCAGGATAGTTTTATAGAGTGTGATGATTTCTTCTTTGTGGGGACCATCACCTGCGGACGTTAAGGCCCTGATGGCGCTGTTTCTGGATTTGGCCATAGTGTTGATGTTGTTGACGTGGTGGTGAAAGTGAAGGCCGTGGTCGAAGGTGACGCCAAGGATGCGAAGGGATTTGACAGTGGGTATGGTGGTGATAGCCATGTTGATATTGAGGTCGATGTTGTATTCGGCACTGCAGGTTGATGTTAGGAAGGCAGAGCATTTGGCGGGAGAGGGTATCAGCTGTTTTGCTATGACGTAGGTGTTGAGTGTTGCGAGATAGGGGTTGAGTAGTTGGTGTGCTGTTTTGGGGTCCCGGCCTGTTGTGTAGACGGTGATGTCGTCGGCATATGATGTAACATATACGCCAACGGGTGGGTTCGGGAGATCTGATGTGTATATGGCGAAGAGGAGTGGGGATAGGACTGCACCTTGTGGTACCCCACAGCGTGTGATTAGTGGGCCAGAGAGTCTGCCATCGAAGCAGACACGCTGCTCGCGCTTGTTGACGAAGTTGCAGACCCAGCGCTTTATACGGTCGTCAAGATCCAGATTTAGAACATGGGTTCTAAGTGTGGTGGGATCTACCGTATCAAATGCAGACTTCAGGTCGATGGCGACTGTGACAGTTCTTTCTGGATTTTTGCGGTTGATGCCTTCAGCCATACGACGAACGATCTGTACAAGGGCAGTAGTGGTAGAGTGACCACTTCGGAAGCCATGTTGGTGAGGCGGCAGAGTGACTGAGTCTTTGATGTGTGGATGGAGTGTTCTTTCGAGTAGTTTGCTGATTGGGGATAGAAGAGAGATTGGGCGGTATGATGATCCGACACCGGGCAGTTTCCCTGGTTTGGGGACAGGGACGATGCGTGATGTCTGCCATGTGTGTGGAATGATGCCGGAATTGATGGACATGTTGAAGAGTTCAGTGAGCTTGATGATGGCAGTTTCACCCAGATATTTGATGTGGATGTTTGCGACGCCGTCTGGGCCGAGTGCTGGGGAGCGATTTAGGTGTTTTATCGCTTTCTTCACATCTTCTGCGTATATTAGGGGGGTACCGTCAGTCGAACGCGTTTTCGTAGTGGCCATAGATGTTCATCACAGGAGTTAGTGATATGCGAACTATTCGAATTTGATGTATTTCGTATGAATAAATCTATCAGTGAAACAACAACTGAAGCGGGTGATACACAATCACGATATAAGACTTACTCGATGAATAAACAAGAAACTCTGTATGCAGAACAACAGCCAATTCCAACCTGGGATCAAAGAAGGGTATGTTACTATTCTTGGCCTGTATCTGCGCCCGAATGGCCTCGGCATGTTGGTAGACGATGGAGTTTGGTGGTTCCCGCAACGCCAGTTGTACCACCGTAACCTGATATTTCATTGATTTAATACAAGATTAATAACCTGATAAGTGATATTTCATTATTTTTGTCGAATTATGCTGAATATTTTTATAAAATGAACGATAAGAAACCGTAAAAAAATAACCTGATCGGTGAGATCGCGTTGAGCATCCGGTTTGACGGGCATCACGTACGGATCGGTGGGACGCAACAACGATGACTGCAGATGGCGGGCATTGCGACGCAGGAAGCACAGATACTCGTGGTTGTGGTTGGCGATCTACAACAACAACAACAACAACAACAACAACAGTGAACAACATCATCAACAACAACATCTAACTACAAGAACAGTCAATAACAAAGTCTTTCACATCAGCAACAAAGAACAACAGTTAACAACAACAAGATAAACGGCTACAACAACAACAGTAATAATAATAACAACGGTTAAAAACAACAATAACAACAACAGTTAACAACAACAACAGTCAACAACAACAACAAAACTGACAACAACAACAACAACAACAACAGTTAACATAACATCATCAACACCAACAACAGCAACCAACAATAGTGTTCATACGATGTGCGTATATCATGTATTCGTTGATGACACTGCCGACTTCGTAGTGGCGTAGTCGCACCATCAGATGATTCAGGTTCAAAAAGTACTTGGTGAAGTCCACCTCTGGTCCGCCTAAAAATAAGCATGGAAATTATCGGAAAGTGGTGGAACAGATTATCAGAGGGATAACATTTTTATACCCGAGCTTCGTAAGTCACGTGTCGAATGAAATTCAGCTGACGGAGAAGCTTTTGAAACTCATATTTATACATCATTATGTTTGTTAAGGTGATGAATACGATGTATCCGATAAACCAGAATTGATTATAAGAATTTCAATGAAAACTGAAACCTCTTTTGTATGTAAACAAACAATGAACACCAACTTTTATACAGCAAATACCCGATGTTTATGGCCCAGAATCGTTCGAGTATGGGCCGACATCCGAATGAGCCGTCCTGTGAGCTGAGGGCCGAGTCCAGTGATTTGATCAGCTTTTTGGTGGTAGTCTGCAAAAATAAGTTTTTTTCGCTCAGACTACTTCATTCACTAAAACCATCAAGGCACATAGAGATCATATCATATTAGAATCGCGTTTTGGAGTGGCCGGAACCGCATTTTAACGTTTCTGTGCAATCATGTTAAGATTCAACCACAATAAAAATATCATTCTGATCATATACTCAAAATACTGACATCCATCACACCAACATATCTCTGTTCGCGCTTGGCCACGAATCGTTTGATGAACATGTGGATCAACGGATGCAGCGTGTACCACCGACGTTGCAGTACCCGATCACTGCTGTCGCTCTGCAATCAACTGATTGTGCCATCGTTTTTAGTATGAACATAATTAGAAAGGAAACGAAAGAAAATTTTTATTTTTTCAAAATGTTGTGAAATGTTGAAAACACATTGAATTTTGCCACAAAAGTGAACCATGTACTAGAACTGTCTCACAAATGTAGCTCGTAGGCCAGATATTGGACGAATACACACGAAAAATTCATCCTATGACTCAAGATGTTAGACTTTTTGACGATAACATCCCATCATTGTACTGGTAGTATATTCATCACGGAAAAATCTGACATAGTGAAAGTAAATCATCGATCGGGACGTGACGTTCATTGAGAGTTAACCACGCACATTTTTCTAACAGTTAGTCATTTTCGACAATAAAGTTGTTTATAACGTGCCAACCTCCTGCACATAAGCCAAAGTCACGAGAGACCGATCACACAGTTCGTCCATAACGTCCTGCACGTGCATCAAACGTTTCACCCAACGTGGTTCGTCGCTCCAAATCAGTGCCAGCACCTGAAGCCAGCACGGTGAATAAATCAGTGAAAATAAACTCTTCTTTTCACATGATTAGTCTACACCAGAATCCCAGAAAAAACTATTATAAAAATAATTAATGGTTTGCAAAAGTTATAGGTCTATATATTTTTATTGTCTAGTGGTCTTTGTGGCCGTCTAGTATAATGGTTAGGACGCCAGAATTGCGAACCGGTCGGCGGTGAGGTCTCGAAACCAAAACCTGGCGAGAGAAACGGACCTTGACGCGTTGCTCTGGGGTTTCTGCCATTGTCCGATCAGTTCATTCCACCTATCAGATCAGGCCACTACGAAGACACCGTTCTAATATGATATCAGTGAGCCCTGTTGGCTTCAGTAATGAAGAAGTCCCAGTAAAAACAAAAAAATTAACACCAACCGAATCAGCGATCACACTATCCAACGGGAACACGGCCAGCGTGGCAAAGTACATCCTGGTATCGTCCTGCAGACAATCGACACTCAGATTGGCCAGTGCCACGAACGTGTCATTACGCGATTTCGGCTTCACTCGGGGACGTCGATCGATCGACTCCAATTCATGTGCTCGCAGTGCGTCCACGTACAGTTGCCAGCGACTACTAAAAATCAAATCACATCAACATAATGGAAATTTACTGTTTTTTTAATCACGTAACGACAACTTTCTGTCACTTGTCCAATCCAGCCTCGAAAACTGGTGCTCCTCCTGGCTTCAGACACATAACGTGACGCGTCCTTTTGCCATCGCCCGTCAGTTTATTCAACATCTCTGGCCTCTACAAAAACACCCAATCTGATATGGTATCAGTATGCCTTTGTTGCTTCAGTAAATGGACATGTTCAAGTTTCTTGGAAAATCTGTTTTCTTCAATCACATCACGTAATCCCGAAACAAACAAAAAAACAAGAGAAAACCTCGACCAACGAATCGTTATTATTCTTGATCAACGCCGCAAACAGTCCGATCATGAATGGATGGCCACGGCAGATCCTGGCGACGACCAGCGCCTCTCGTGGCAGAGAGTGGATCGGTTTGCCGAGGGTGTTGGAGAAGAGTTGCAGAGACTGTTCCTCGGTGAATCCGTCCGTCAGTACGACATGTCGTAGATGAATGTCGTGATCCGTGCTCACGTACTTGAACGGTGAGTAGTTCTGCGTGATCACGAGGAAACGACGCTGCAAATCGGATGATGGAATGGACGTGAAACATTTCAGAAGTCAGAAACGAAAGAAAGGATAGAAAAATTTGGCAACTTTTTTGTAAGTTGCAGCTGGACTATGAAGATTGAAGAGTCCTTATTTATCTTGTGACTTGGAATAACTTGTTGTGTAATGAAACCATTTTTCAAACAGCAATTTGTCCCCAAATGGGTCAAAATCAAGCATTTAGGGAAAAACCTGCAGTTTGACGAGCACATTTTCAACCAGAGTTTCCGTGTCATGCCCATCAAGTACGAACAGTGTTTTCGGGTAGTACCTGAATTGTGGGGTTCTTTAGGTTTGGCTAAAATTTGGTTCTCAAAAGTACCAACTATAAAAAAAGTTCAACACACAGGACATAAAGCAGTACGAAATAAAAAATAGGAAACCACTTCCAGGATTTCTAATGGTCGAGTCGATTAATTTATGCTTTAATAAATTAAGTGTCAGTCCGACCAATTTGTCCCTAACGTTTCGCTCTATATTCGTCAGAATTAGTAATAATCCAAAGTTGTTACACGAAATTCATTATTCAATATACCGAATCGAAATTGAAACATTAGGTATTAATGTGCCTGCAAGTCCTTACACAAAAATCCATGAGTCAAGAATTCAACAATCAATCACGGCTTTGCTTGACTTACCTCTGAATGATCTGATCAATGCTGTACAGCAGGGCATCGCTGTCGGCGAACGATTTTTCGATGGCGTCCAACAGCACGTTGTCACCCTGCGGCAGGTCATCCGATCCACATGCCTTGCGCAGCGCCGTGTAGAACTGAAATTATATATCAAACCATTGACAAACGAAAACCAAATCATGTATAGTATTGATTGGTCATGTCATGGAGAACAGATTTTCTCTTTTCGATTGATTGATCGACTGACTAACTCAATGATTGATTAACTGACTGAATTAATGAGCAACTAACTGACTGACTGACTTTTTACTGACTGACTTACTAAACGATTGATTGATTTACGGATTGATTGACTGTCAATGCTCAAACATTAGCTCTCATAGATACCAACATTGGATAATATAAGAGTGCCGGAAGCCGCGTGACTCCGCGGCGGCAACCAGAAGAATTTGTAGAATTGACCCTGATCACGGCCGATCAGTGTTTGGACGTTAGTTCGCAGTACATACGAGCAGAGTGCCGTCTTGCCGATACCCGGTGGACCCGTCACCGAAACAATGCCGTATGCTGAAACAAAGTTACGTTGGATGAAAATGTTAAGAAATTGTTAAAACTAATTTGATTGAAGAAGATGAAGAATGGTTTACTAACACTGACATAACTACTTGATTGACAACTGGAAACAAACTTGACGAGAATTGTGATTCAGCAGTGCACTTCAGTCCTTCAGTTAAGTATATACTGTGTCTGTGTGTATAATGTATAGATACCACATCTGTGATGTTTGAATATACTGTATAACACTATATGTTGTAGCATCAAACAGATCGTACAAAAACAAAAAAAAAGACCAACGCAGTCTGGCCAGCTCATGAAGCGCATCTTTGAGTTCGTGACAAGCGGCAGGCACCTCCACCCATTGAGGCTTGATCGTCGGTACGTTCATGGCAGCCAGGTCATCACTGCAACCGTCAATCCAATAGAATGATTACCAAATTACCAGAATTTGCTGCGCTTCAGTTTCAAACACTACAGCGCTTCTTTTTGACTCTCATGCTAAGATCTGTAAATCGTTGAATACCATACGTTACCATGATTTAGCTTAGCACTCAAGCTCGGTAAAAAGAAACCAGGAATCTGTTAATCGTTGAAAAAGATGTATGTTTTAACAAACCCGCGTCGCGTCGGCGCAATCATGAGCTGATGTTGATTCGGAGGCCTGGCGACCATTGCCGTTGAAGAGGCCGGAACCAACGCATCACCCTGACCCGATAAAATGCAACGATCAGATGTCGAGCTCTGGACCAGCATGAAAGCCAGGTCTTCTGAGCCTAAAAGATAAGAATAATTTAAGCAACATTATCAGAACTTTATGCTATTATCGCAGTTCAAAGAAAGTCAGTAGGGCGATTATGGAAATCCGTTTTTCACTTCACACATCTGAAGACTGAACAAACACTTGTTCGATTGAATCTGAACTGGATAACTGTGCCATATTGTGGTGCTACACAATGACCTGAAACCCAAAAAAACGCATGTTTAATAATCAAATATAAACCAGCCTTCCTTCACCAGGGCGTTGAATAACCCGGCCAGCGATGGGGCTTTCTTATAGTAGATGCCCAACAAAAGACGCATGCCTTCGCGGTACGATGTGGTTCTGGCCTGAAACATTACAATGACAATGGTACGAATCCCATTTCAAGTAAAAATCTTCAACTATCTTTGATATACCATGTTTTTTTTACAAAAACGAACCGCATTGTTGATTATTTGTTCGTCCTGTTCATTGATGACGCCGATACAACTGAGTTCGGTGGCGATGAAGCACGGATCGCCGCGGTACAATAACTGCTCATTGGCATTCAACAGCATCAAAACGTCATTTTCTGTGAGCGACGTCATTCTGCATCAACTGAACGAATTCTATTATATTTATTTTAAGTTATTATAAATAATTTATTTCTTCTTCCAAAAACAATTTTCTCAAACAGAAAAAAATAAATTTGAATTTAAAAAAAATTCAGCAAAACTTTTTTTGTAACACTTTTGCTAAACGAAACGAGTGAGTGAATGAGTGAGTGAGTAAACGAAGTGAGTGAGTGAATGAGTGAGTGAGTAAACGAAGCAAGTGAGTGAGTGAGTGAGTGAGTGAGTGAGTGAGTGAGTGAGTGAGTGAGTGAGTGAGTGGGTGTTTTTACATGTTTTTACATGCAGTCTCTTCATCCATTTATAAATGAAGGTCTCATCATTCATTTTTAGCCAATTTAAACTTGCTCAATTTTTACCCTAAAATTTTTCAACCATTTCAGGGCGCAACTGTGAGACATATGGTAAGTAAGGTCTTAATAACAACTAAAATACTTCTCACTCACTACTGCATATTCATCGTATCAATTCTTGAATGACTCATCGTATCACGAATTGACTCACTCATCGAATCACTACTGCTCATTCATCGTATCAATTATTGAATCACTTATCGTATCACGAATTGACTCACTCATCGAATCACTACTGCTCATTCATCGTATCACCTATTGAATCACTCATCGTATCACGAATTGACTCACTCATTGAATCACTACTTCTCATTCATCGTATCACGTATTGAATCACTTATCGTTTCACGAATTTACTCACTCATCGAAGCACTAATGCTCATTCATCGTATCACTTATTGAATCTCTCATTATATCACGAATTGACTCACTCATCGAATCACTACTGCTCATGCATCGTATCACGTATTGAATCACTTATCGTATCACTAGTTGACTCACTCATCGAATTTCACATGCGCACATGGACAAAGCAAGGCCACACACGGTAACAATAAACTATAATAGCCATAACAAAAAATCCTGCACTTTGTTAAATAAACTGAAATCCTTTCACCATACAATTAAAATGAGTTGGGCTTATTTATTTGTATGTTGTTCAAATGCAGTGTGAGCTGTTGAAATTTAATTTAATTTGAATGCGCGCCAAAAGGATTACGGTAAAAATCGGAATGACTAACAAGAAAATCTGACCAGACTGAATAAGAATTGTCGACAACGTTATCGTTGTTTTGAAAAATACCCTGCGAATCGGTTTACAAACATGTATTTGGGCACTGACTAAAACCTCCTTTGGAAAACCTCCTTTTGAAAACCTCCTCGAGAAAAAGTCCTCACAAAAGGAGGTTTTAGTCTTTTTGCTCAGAAAACCTCCTCTCGAAAGGAGGTTTTCTGGCCAAAAAGACTAAAACCTCCTCTGGAGGAAGTTTTATCGAGGAGGTTTTAGTAAATTTTCAAAATTGACTAAAACCTCCTCTGTGTATTAGATACGTCGTGAGGAGGTTTTCTTTGTAAATTTGACTAAAACCTCCTCACTGTATTTGATAGGCAGAAAAGGTCATACTGAGGAGGTTTTCTAGTCGAGTTGTGTCATGAATATTTGAGGAGCTTGTCTCGAGGAGGTTTTGTTTTGACAAAAAGACTAAAACCTCCTCTAGAAAACCTCCTTTGGTGGCGGACGGTAAAATTTGTTAAAAGTGATAAATATATGGTTTAGTTCATTTTAAACAGGTAAAAAAGGTACAAAATGGAAATAAAACATCTCTCATAGTCAGAACCTGATGTTTCATTGCATTTGAAGATTGATAGGTGTAACATTCGTTTTGTTTATCTTCCGCCACCATGTTCACTGCACTGCTATGTACTGATAGTTACGTTCTTAACTGAGTTTCTATGTCAGCGAACAAGGTGTTACATGGCCTAGTGGTTAGTACTCAAGTTTATTAATCCAAAGTTTCAAAGTTCAAATCTCAAGTCATGGTGTACCGAACGTTTAATCATCTGTTCGTCGAACAGAGGTGGTGGGTTCGATTCCTGCAGAGGTGGCGTTTCGACTTTTACAAGAATACATGTGAAAAAAAATTCTTGAAATTTTGAGAAGGTGCCAAAAATTAAATTTGAATTCAAACTGCGCGCCAAGTTTTTTTTGGGCTAAAAAGAAACCCTGTTTAAGCTTTACTTTTAACTAAAGTCTTTATGCAAAAAATTATTCATCATGAATGGCAGTTGTTTGTAGATCCGAATCAGTGTTCGATTTTTTTTGTAGATCGGAAAATTTGTATAATATCAGAAGGGTGAACACAAATTACTTGACATTGTTTTATAAAAATACCCATATTATTGTTCTCTATCCGTACTATCAATTCATTTCCTGATAAATATACTATTCTGTACAAGTAATAAAAATGCCCAAAAGCATAATGAGTTTCTAATATGGTTCTTATTAGTGCTGATCGTAAAAAAGTGAGAGACAAGAATTCGATGGCGGCGTTACAACTAACTCTCATGAACCATGTTCTTAACTCTACGGCTGACAACAAGGAAATTTCACATGCTTATCATTAGTAAGAAAAGTAAAAGTTAGGCCTAATGATTACTCATTGCAAGAACCATATTCCGGACGTTCCACGAGTAGGTACATAGTTAGATTATAGTAAATTATTTACTGTCAAGTCGCTTTGACACACTTGTCACATTTTACACACTTGACTTTTTTATTACTGGAAAAATTTTTCAACGCCAGTTGAGTGAACAAATAAAGATCTGAGTTATTTTGCTTAAAAATGATCACTTCTCATCTTAAATTAGTCTACGTATGTTACACAATTAACATTATCATCGAAAACTGACAATTACATATATGCATATGTGCTTAATGCCGCATTCCACATCTTGCCCTGATAAACGAGGAGAGATACATGTATATGAATCCTCTTTGTATTACTCCAAACTTCTGTTGCATGTATGTAACTTACATCTACATACATGTGTGAACTTCCACGGGCTTATAATTATAAAGTCTTGTGTTAAAAAAATTTCAGCAAAAAATCAAAAATAGTGAAGAAGTAGAATAGTTAACGCTTGTCATGAAAAGTTTTCCTATACATGATTTGTGAGAAAGTCTATCGAAAAGTCAAATTAAACGTTTGTTATATGTTTTGACTACAATGATTTAGACAGAGCAATACAAACTTGAGTACTCAATATGAACAAAACTTATTAGCAACGAGACCTGCATATGAATTTCAGATCAAATTTTATCAACGTTTCATTATCAAACCTGTAGTAAATTAACGTTTTGTTTTGACAGATCAAATTGAATTTTGTATTAGCAACGGAAAACTGCAAATGAACTTATGAACAATATGCAAATGTAAATACAGGGTGTCCCAAGTAACTTGCAATATTCTGCGAGGCCACCAAAAATTTTGTGGTTGAGCTATTTGAAAAATTAAAAAAAGCAAATGAAAGCCCGTTTTATAAAGTTTTTTTCGCCGCATACTAGAAGTTCATAGCTAATACGCAGATCGAGATATTTTCATTTCACCAAAAGTAGTCATTTTCAGTTCTGAAATCTCAGTGGGCTCGGTGATCAACAGTATTAGTTGAAACCTATTTAAATAACTTTATCATGTCAAGAAGATTGAAAGCTGATTATTTCCCGTGTAATTAAATGTAAAAAGGTAGTTTTCTGATTCAAAATACGGTTTTGAGAATAAATCGCTAATGTGTCTTGTTTGTGATTGTTATGTCTTTTGATGACTCCTGCGGGTTTCGATCGATTATCCAACGTATAAATATGGCCCATCATGATAAAAAAAAACACATTTATTAATAATGATCACACAAACTTATTTTCAGACTTATATCAACTTTTCAATGAAATACTGTGTTTCTAGAACAATTTTTAGAGCCCCGATGAGACATCAAAAACTTAAAATGACTACTTCTGGAAAAGTAGCCCTAACTCGAGAACTGTTTGTACAATGAACCTCTGGTGGGTGGCAAACAAAACTTTACAAACTGGACTATCATTTGCTTTTTTAATTTTCAAAATAGCTCCACCACAAATTTTTTTGTGGCCTCGCAGAATATTGCAAGTTACGTGGGACACCCTATACATTATGTTTTCTTACCTATATCGAAAGCCGGTTGGTTTTCTCGCCGAAAAGTCCGGAATATGGTTCTTGAAATGAGTAATCATTAGGCCTAACTTTTACTTTTCTTATTAATGATAAGCATGTGAAATTTCCTTGTTGTCAGCCGCAGAGTTAAGAACATGGTTCATGAGAGTTAGTTGTAACGCCGCCATCGAATTCTTGTCTCTCACTTTTTTACGATCAGCACTAATAAGAACCATATTAGAAACTCATTATGCTTTTGGGCATTTTTATTACTTGTTTCTATCTTTTTTATGTGTGAACATTTATTCACTGCATATGTAGTCATAGATTCGACTTTGTGAGTTAGAATGGTGAAAATGCAATTTTCGTCAAATTTGCCAATAATGTCATCATAACTTTTGCATAGAAAGTTTTTCATAAAATCTGTAAAACTGTTAAAACTGTATAATATACCTTAGTGTTGATCTTTTGCATCAAATGCTGCTTTATGGGTTAAAAGGCAAAAAAACAATTTTTGTCAAAAATTGACCACAATGTCATCGTAACTTTTGCGTAGAACGTTTTTCGTAAAATCTGAATTTATTTTGAAGTCAGCGGTTAAAACTCTAAATATGCCTTGGTGTTGATCTCTTGCATCAAATGCTGCTTTGTGGGTTAAAATGGCGAAAAATCAAATTTTGTCAAAAATGGACAACAAAGTCATCATAACTTTTGCATGCAATGTTTCTCAAAAAATACAATGCTATAGCTTGGTCAAGGTATCTTGTTACTAAATAATTTCCTTAAAACCTTATTCTGAACAAATAATAAGTTGGGCATGTTTAATAATTTGTTAAACAGATGTAGTGTGAACAGCTGAAAAATTTGAATAAATTTGAACACGCGCCGAAATTTGAATGCGCGCCAAAAGGATTACGGTAAAAATTTTGGAGTAACGAGAAACTGTGACCAGACTTTATAGTGTTGACCAAATGCATCAGATGCTGCTTTGTAGGTGAAAGTTACGAAAAACCATTTTTTGCATGAAAATGTGTTAAAAAGTTGATTTACATTACCCCATGCGCATTTTGTTGTATTAACGTTATTTTCAAACGGACATCGGATTCCATTGCCCACAGGTCTCATACAGAAGAGGTGAAAACGTTTTTCTGACATATGATGTGTATCGCATGCTATAATGAAAACAACAATTTTTGTCTGCGATTTTTGGGCATTTTTTTGCACTTTTTTGAAAAATTGGCCGAAAAAATGGAAAATAAAATTCAGATCGCTTTGCGAGTTAGCCCATTATCACCCCTGGATAAAATTTTCAAGGTTCTAGCTACAGGGAAATACCCCTGCCACCAAAGTGGTATACAGAAAAAAAAACGGAAAAAGTCTTCCGGGAACCCAAAATCGACCCTCACAGCCGATGGGCTCAACGAATTTCTATGAAACGTTCGTGACCTATGCAACTTCTTACGGGAATTAAGGTAATGCATCTCAAAATTTGATAAGTTAAAGCAACGATAACATTTTTTGCCAAAATTCCACAAAATCGTGCAAATTGGAGTTTACCATCGAACCATATTAAGCTATCGTCCGAACCTTGATGTACTGTATTCTACTCTCAAAATCTAAATCATGGTCGCTGTTTGATCATACTGTCAATTGAATTTATCCATAGAGAGTTTCTGTTTCACTCTGAAAAGTTACATAACAGTTTCACTGAGGCAGGAGGTTTGAATGCGCGACATTCTTTTTAGTGCTTAGTGCTAAGCTACATATCTTAAATATATACTGTGTGTATACCATGTACATGCGAAAAGCCCCGCTGAACCACCAAATTTGATCCGTCTTCAAATGTAGCCAATAATAACTGTGGTTGATAAACTTTATCAATCTACCATTTTGCTCACTCAGTCACTCACTCACTCACTCACTCAATAACCCAATCACTCAGTCACTCACGCACTCTCTTCCTCACTCACTCACTCACTCACTCATGCACTCACTCACTCATTCACTCAACTCACACACATATGTATGTACATACACGACGACGAGTGTCTAAAAAACAACAGAGCGTTTGATTGCAACACGTTCTTATGCCAGCGAACCCTGCTGGTCATTTGATCGTTTGAAGCAGCCAAGAAGAACTATCAATTCAAGATGAATAAATTTTGCATAAATACTTTAGGTTAGATGTGAACAATGGCCCCGCCAACACACGTTCAAATCCCGGCTAATCAAGATTACCTTAGGTTAATATTTTTTCGTAGTGTATAAGTATGCCCATGGCTAATCTTGATTAACCTAGGTCAATCTTGATTAGTCTAGGCTAATCTTTTCGTTCATTTGTTCGAATTCTTGAAGTTTTCTTTGAAATAAATTTGGTGTACACCTGATAAAATCTCAAGTGAAATCGATTGGGTCATGATGATCGTTGGGCCTACGTACGAATTTAAAGAGTTTGAAAAATTGCTGACTCATGAGCTATATATATCCTGCTGTTTGACTCAATTTTAAACGAAAAAAATCGGTCTTTGTATAATTTTTTTCGGTGAAAATGCTCATGAAATTTCACAGGTATTATATGTTGCTGTATCGGCTGTTAAACCCGCAATCCTGAACCTAACAAAAAAATCGATTTTTCAGCTTATCGGACAAATGTTGTGCTATTAGCATATGACATTTCGCGTCTTTATCTGGATTTATCAGAAAATTATTGAAGAGTCAATCATCACATCTCGCTGGGACACCCTGTAAAAGATATGCATCACAAAGCATGATACAGTATGTATGTATGTACGTTTGACATGAAACATAAATTTACAGAAAACTGTTCTAATTGAAATTATCATATTTCTATGCTTTATATTTTGGTAAACTCAACGTGGTTTTAAATTTTTCTGCTCAAGACTGTCAGTTTCTTCTGTTAAGCTGAAAAAAGTCATTTTATTGTCTATGCAAAAACTAAACAACCGAAGAAAAAATTATGACGGAAGACCCAATTGGAGGTTCAAAAGGTTTTAGAGGCACTAGTGGACGAGGGATGAACGAACAAGTGGAATTCCCCTCTCTTTGGCAGTTCCAAGAAGTATAATTTGTTCCTTAAGGTGAAAAAAGCTCAAAACTACAAATTCCCCCTCTTTGAAAAAAAAACCCATCCCTTTGGAGAATAGGCTCGACTGCCAGTGTTTAGAGGAAACCCTGAAAATCATTGAACTTTGCTCAACCAGCTAATTTTGATATTTACCCTGATAAGTGAAAAAAATACTTCATGCACGCGGTTTTTTCTATGTGCAAATTTACACGCAATGAGGCCGCTGTGATATCCTGATCTCTCAGATAACATAGGTTTATATATTTTAGTATGTTGGTAATAATCCCTGAAAATTTCAGCTCAATCGGGCACCTGTGTCAAAAGATATTCCGCACCAAAGTGTTGGCATTGTTTGGACCACCCTGTATTTATACATGAAAGAATCTGATCTTCTTACTACACAGTACACGTTTTGTAAAAGTTGAACCACAACCTTTCTACTCATTATAGCCTATCCATGATTTCTTGTTAGTCAAAAAAATTTGGCGCGCAATTTTAATTCAAAACTGGTACGCCCAGTAGGAATCGTACCCACCACCTCAGTTCGACGAACATATGATTAAACGTTCGGTACACCATGACTTGAGATTCGAACTTTGAAACTTTGGATTAGTGAACTTGAGTACTAACCACTAGGCCATGGAACACCATGTTCGCTGACATAGAAACTCAGTTAAGAACGTAACTATCAGTACATAGCAGTGCAGTGAACATGGTGGCGGAAGATAAACAAAACGAATGTTACACCTATCAATCTTCAAATGCAATGAAACATCAGGTTCTGACTAAGGGACATGTTATATTTCCATTTTGTACCTTTTTTACCTGTTTAAAATGAACTAAACCATCTATTTATCACTTTTAACAAATTTTACCGTCCGCCACCAAAGGAGGTTTTCTAGAGGAGGTTTTAGTCTTTTTGTCAAAACAAAACCTCCTCGAGACAAGCTCCTCAAATATTCGTGACACAACTCGACTAGAAAACCTCCTCAGTATGACCTTTTCTGCCTATCAAATACAGTGAGGAGGTTTTAGTCAAATTTACAAAGAAAACCTCCTCACGACGTATCTAATACACAGAGGAGGTTTTAGTCAATTTTGAAAATTGACTAAAACCTCCTCGAGAAAACCTCTTCCAAAGGAGGTTTTAGTCTTTTTGGCCAGAAAACCTCCTTTTGAGAGGAGGTTTTCTGAGCAAAAAGACTAAAACCTCCTTTTGTGAGGACTTTTTCTCGAGGAGGTTTTCAAAAGGAGGTTTTCCAAAGGAGGTTTCAGTGCCATGTATTTGCTAAACCAGAGTTCACTAACGAAACTGACCTAAACGAAACTGTCGAAACGAAACTTCCTACCGAAATACGCTGTTTCGTTTCGGAGTATTCGAAACGAATTTTTTAATATTCGTTTCGTTAGCTATCGAATCGAAAAGTTTCGGTTGGGTTTTCGTTTCGGTTCGCACTAACGAAATTTGAACGTTTCGTTAAGCGTTTCGTTAAGGTCTCCAATGATTTAAAATTTGATAATATCGACAAATAAAATTTCAAAATAAATTCAAATAAATTAAGGTATGAGTAAACTTGTTAGAAAAAATCTCACTCACTAACTTACCTACTTGCTCAATCATTGAATCACTAACTCACACACTCACTCATTGAAATATTTACTCACTCACTCCATCAGTCACTCACTCACTCCTTCACTTATTCAGATAATCACAAACTCACAGCTCCCGATAAATGAAAAATAAGTGAGATTTTTTCCTACCAGGTTTACTCATACACTCATTTATTTGAATTTTGAGTTTGAATTTATTTTGAAATTTTCTTCGTCGATATTATCAAATTAAATCATTCGAGGCCTTAACGAAACCCTTAACGAAACTTTTTTCGTTTCGGTAGCTAACGAAACGAAACACGGAATTTTCGTTTCGGTTCGGTTCGATATATATTGACTATTTCAACAGCAAACAGGAAAACCACTATACAAAAATTGACAAAATAAAAAAATTTATTTTGGATTCACAATTATAAAATGTGTTGAGAATTTTGAGTGAGAGATTTAGGAAATGTGGAAGAGTGAGTAAGTGAATGAATCGGTGAGTTTGTTAGTGAGTGAATGAGTGAGTGATTGAGTGATTGAGTGAGTGAGTGAGTAAGTGAATGGGTTAATGAGTGACTTCATGAGCAAGGGACTGAGTGAGTAAGCGAGTCAGTTAGTGAGCGAGTAAGTGAGTGAGTGAGTTAGTGAGTGGATCAGCGAGTGAGTTAGTGAGTGAGTGAGTGATCGAAAAAGTGAGAAGGTAAATGAGCAAGTGAATGAGTGAGTGAGTAAGTGAGTGGGTTAGTGAATAAGTGACTGAGCGAGTGAATTCGTGAGTGAGTGAGTGAGTGACTTAGTTAGTGGGTGAGTGATGGAGGGTGTGAAGGTGTGATGGAGTGAGTGAGTGACTGAATGAATAAGTGGGTGAGTGAGTTAGTTAGTGAATAGTTAGTGAGTGAGTGAGTGAGTGAGTGAGTGAGTGAGTGAGTGAGTGAGTGAGTGAGTGAGTGAGTGAGTGAGTGAGTTAACAAGTGAGTAAGCGAGTGAATGAGTGAGTAAGTGAGTGAATGATTGAGTGAGTGAATGATAGATTTAAAGAGTGAATGAGTGAGTGATTGGCTGAATGAGTGAGTGTGTGTAAGAGAGTGAGCTAGTGAGCGAGAGAGCGAGTGAGTGAGTGAGTGAGTGAGTGAGTGAGTGAGTGAGTGAGTGAGTGAGTGAGTGAGTGAGTGTGTGTGTGTAAGAGAGTGAGCTAGTGAGTGAATGAGTAAAAATAAAGAGTAAGCAAGTTAATGAGTGAGTGAGTAAGTGAGTGGGTTAGTGAGTGAGTGAGTGAGCCAGTGAGTTAGTGAGTGAGTGAGTGAGTGACTTAGCTAGTGGGTGAGTGAAGGAGGGTGTGAGGGTGTGATGGAGTGAGTGAGTGACTGAATGAATATGTGAGTGAGTTAGTGAGTAGTGAGTGAGCGAGTAAGTAAGTGAGTGATGAGTGAGCGAGCGAGTGAGTGAGTGAGTGAGTGAGTAAGTGAGTGAGTGAGTGAGTGAGTGAGTGAGTGAGTGAGTGAATGAGTGAGTGGATGAAAAAGTGAGGAAGTCAGCGAGGATTATGAGAATAAAAATTTGAAATGCAATTGTTAAACTTTTTTCAGAATCCATAATAAAAACGCGCAAGTTTTCTTATTTTATAACATGTAGTAATTTACCATACCACATAAAAATTTGTGCGGGTTCGTATTTTGTGCTGCTCAAAAAATATGTTATATGACAAAAAATATGTTATATGACAATAGTGAATATATTTTTAACGTTTCGGTTCAATCGAAACGAAACTCAAAAGTTTCGTTTCGTTTCGTTTCGTTCGTTAGTGATCACTATGCTAAACAATTGAATTTTATATCAAAAAAATTCAAAAAATTCAAAAAAATAAAAAAAAATTGAAAATAAATAAAATAAAGTAATTGGCGTTTGTTTCTAGGTTTATACGAAATTGGCCGCTTTTTTCGGGAAAATCTGAGCGCAAAATTCTCTGAATAAACTACATCTTCAACCAATATGAGCGGCGGTGTCTACGGCGGCGGTTGGTTAAAACTAGAAGCTTTTTTTGTTTTGTTTTTATCTTTAAAATCTTGTTCGTTTCCTCAGCCCTTGTTATCAGTAAAAAAACTTGATACTGGCTGACTCATGATCGTTTTTCCCCTGGCTAGATTGAGGGTGCTGTTCTCTTACCACCGCTCCCAGTGCCAGCATCCGTCCATGGACGGAAGTAATTTTTACTATTTCAACAATTTTCATCCATACTTTTCATTTTCTACTCTTTTACAGACGAAGTCGGTGCGTTGGTGTTCGACGCCGGTCACTATTCGTTTCGGGCCGGCTATGCAGGCGAGGAGTTCCCGAAGGTCGACCTCTTGTCGGAGATCGGCTACATCGATGAGGTAGCGGGCAATGCTCAACAAATGGACACGTCAGAAACCAACATGGCGGGCGATAAGAAAGCCAATCGGTTGGTTTGCCGTGTGATTTCCATGAGTTTTTACTCGTGATGTACGAGATACTATTTGAATGAGCAATACATAAATGACCTGTCCTGTGCGTTATATATCGGTAATCGCGACCCGTCGACCGGTCGACCCGTCGACCGAGATCGGTCGACCGGCCATTTGGAGGTTTTTAGGCTGCCTACATAGCTGGATAGGTTTAGAAGGCTAGGCATGAGCATCAAAATTAGGTTTCTGTGTAGGCTTAGGCTTAAGCTTAGGTTTTTGCGATAGGCTCGAGCGCTACGCGCCCGAGCCCATACAAAAACCTAAGCCTAAGCCTAAGCCTACACAGAAACCTAATTTTGATGCTCACACCTGCCAAACTGTTAGTATATTGCTCCAGAATAACTTTTGTAAACTTAAGTCGGTGCTAGGAACTAAGCCGAAGCCGTACAAACAATATCAAAATTCTGGGTCGACGGGTCGACGGGTCACGATAGCCGTTATATATGTCAATGAATGTACAGGGTGGGCCAAAAAAACGACCAAGCTTTGATCTGATATGAAAATGGCTGTGATGATTTTTTACAATTGTCATTTTCACCATATGTTAACAACATATAAGCTTAGTTATATTGAGAATTTCGTTAGGATCGGTTAGGGTTTGAGAGAAATGTGCACTTTTGACTGAAAAAGTTGCTTGCTCGTTTTTACAACAGCCATACACAGCCATATACGATATATTGTTCCTGCGATGAGATTTGTCACTGAAACATGGACTTCTGTTGTTTCTGGGTATTTTTCAGTACAGTTAACCTTTTCCCGCATAAACAGGTGAGTTTCATCAGAAAAATTCAGTTTTGAAACGTTTTTGAAAATTTTAAATGAAAAAGTGAGAAAGTGGCGTTTATTAGAGTATGACCTGTTTTAAGCGTGATTTCGAATTTTTAGTCTGAATTAAAATAGGGTTACTTCTATCATACACTGTATTTGATTGTTTTGATAGATTTTGATGAAAATTATAGTCTACAAATTGATAAAAATCTTAGTTAAGTCCCATTATAAGCTGTTGTAAAAATGCGCGAAACGTTTTTTTGGATGCACGTGCACAACCTTTGTTAGAGTCAACATTTCATATTGAAAATTTCAGAAAAACTAAGTTATTATGTTGCTAATATATGTTGAAAACGACAAGCCAAAAGATTGGACACAGCCACCTCTAGGTCAGATCAAAGTGTAGTCGTTTTTTTGGCCCACCCTGTAGTATAACGGGCAATACTCGACATTAGGTATGCATATTATAACGGACTTGGTCCTACTTGTCCGTCCGCCGATGATCTTGAGCGTGAAGATAAAATGTGCTGAGTAGTCGTTCAGTTCTTTACGGACTCATTTTCTGTCAGGTCATTAAAATGTATCTGGTATTTCACTCTTGTGGCCTAAATGAAATTATTCTATTGTATAAAATATTTGGATTTAACCCGATGATGTATAGGCGAATAGATTTCAGATACGAAGTTGTTGTCTGTTGTGGTAAACCAAGTATTTTTTCTAACTAGATTACATGATTCAGAAAGTATGTCATCGATCCAGTATCGCGTATAATTCCTCGGGAGAACATGGAGGTGCGTGGTTTCCTGCGCGAGGGATTAAGTTGGTTTATCTTTGATTTCATAATTTTAATAATTCAGTTTGTAATCAAATACTAATTATGCGGTTAAAGTAAGGGAAACATGGTTTGGGTTTTTGGGTATCCTTTGAGTAACTGAACCGTAGCGAAAAATCCTTATTTGTAGTGTAGAGCATATGTACTCAATATGCAACTTTTTTTCGATAAATTATTGCAGTACATCATATCTTGACTGACGGCCAATAAAATAACACCAGTTGTAACGTTATTTATTTAGAAAAGGGTGTGTAATAGTTGTTAAATAAAAAAAGTTTATTGACTATTGTTGTTGTTGCATGTTTCAATTTGTTGTTCTGGAGCTAGTCTGGGCAGTGTTTTAACGTTTCACATTCGTGATGGTGATTCTCAAAGAGAAAAATGGCTTGGTAATTAAAATAATTTGATAATTAATGACTTGATTGGCTTGGTAATTGATAATTTGGTTATAAATTTTTAGTCGACGACTGGGACATGTTCGAGGCGATGATGGATTACGTCTATAAACGACCGCTGATGTGCGAGTCCAAGTGCCATCCGGTCATGATGTCCGAACCGGCATTGGCGCCGAAACACAAACGGGAACAATTAGCCGAGCTCATGTTTGAGAAGTTCGAGGTACCCGCCTTCTATCTCGCCAAAACACCCGTGCTCGCTGCGTTGGTCATTGTTCTTTTAATTCCTGGTTCAGGTGAAAATCTTTTTAAGTAGACGTAGTTGAGATGGATGGATCGCATCAATAATAATAAACAAAGTCATTTTATGCTACAAGAAGGCAATCGTATGATGATGTTGCATGAAATGTAACTAAACTTTGAAATTTCGATAATAATAATATTTTGTTTGTGTTTCTATTCTATTGGTTCCTCATTTCTTAT
The DNA here is from genome assembly GCA_964036265.1 of Daptonema setosum. Classification (NCBI taxonomy): domain Eukaryota; kingdom Metazoa; phylum Nematoda; class Chromadorea; order Monhysterida; family Xyalidae; genus Daptonema; species Daptonema setosum. The sequence continues at coordinate 22,278,151 of OZ038444.1, forward strand.
CATCGTTATTTAGGATGTTTAGAAAGGATGATGAATATAATCATTGCAGTTTTGCGAACGGTCGTTCATCGGGTCTGGTACTGGACAGCGGTGCCTCAATGACCACTGCGGCTGCCGTGTACGACGGATATTGCCTTTCCAATTGTTAGTTTCTGTTTTTCGTTTCTTTGTTTTCTATTTACCTTTTGAGGTTGACTTTGTGGTGGTTCTTTTTCATGTTGTAACAGCCAATCTATTAATTGTGAACAGATTTCTTGAAATTTAATCATGTTATATTATCAAATGGTTAGGAAACTGAATTTGGAAGCTTTCTTGTCGCTTATTTTTTTCTGTTTAGCGTTTTATTTCTGCAAGTATATAATACTATCACTATTACAATGTTCTCAATTCTTCGGTTTCTGCTGCGTAGAAAGTGTTACTAAGCTAAGGGTACGAAAAAAACTAATTAGAAGACTCTAAATTAGGCCTTTCAATCAGTTTCGAATGTTATAACTGTGTTTTAATCAACAACACAATGTTTCAGCGGTCGTCAAAACACCACTCGGCGGCGACATTTTAACGGATCAGTGTCGCAGATACCTCATCAAGCACAACATCGATATCGTACCGCAGTACATGATCGCCTCCAAGGTATTACGTTTTTCATAGAAAAAACTTATTCAGTTAACTTGCCGCAATACCAGATACGCAAGATTAAATACAGGGAAATAACAGTTCACTTAGTACAACTCACATATCACGACATTTATCACCAACAACGTTTCTGAATACGCTGTGTCTCAATTTGGGATCACAGCTAAGCTACACTGTTCTGCAGTTTTAAAGTTGCCAAACAGTTGTATACCGTTTCATTGTTTTAAGAAAGCATTCGATTTATTCAGAAGTTGATTGTTTTGTTAGTTTATAAATTTTTTCTGTAATTACAGGAGGCGACTAAACCGGGTGAGTCAGCTATCTGGACCAAACGGCAGAACCTGCCCAATGTTACGGATTCATTCCGCGATATGATGATGAAGGTCGGCAGGTTTTTGTGCCAAATAACGGCTTTCATTTATTTTTTTACTGCACTTCATTGAAATGTGTTTGATGACGATCGATTCATCGTTTCAGGAGGTCGTGCAGGATTTCCAGGCGGCCATCTTGCAATTGAGCGATTCACCCTTCAATGTAGAGTTGGTTTTTTCTAGTTAAGATAATTGTTATTAGTTCTTCTATGGATCTTCACTGGTTCTTAAAAAATTTATGAAAAAATCGTGTATTAAGTAATTTTTTTAATTTTGGTTTGGGAAGGGCTAGCCAAAAAACTGATCAGGTCGTTGTCCTCCCCTCCTTCCAGCCTCTGAGATTCCTTCCAACGCCCTATTACCGATAAACGAATATTTTATTCATTTTAATTTCAGCAAAATGGACGATGTTATGGGCAGTCACTACGAGTTTCCCCACGGGTACAACCGCGAGTTCCTGGAGGATCGTTTCAAGATCTCCGAGTGTCTCTTCGACACCTCGTACTTGACGGGCATCAACTCGGCTACCGTAATCCCGATCAGTCTGGCCGCGTCCACGTCGATCGCGCAGTGCGATATCGATATTCGATCGGTTAGCCGAATGGATGGGATTTCTGTCTGGTAAACGGATGGTACTGGGTTCGACACTTGAACTAGGATGGGACAATTTGATTGCCTTTCGGTTTTTGATTGTGTTTGTTTTTATAAAACTTACAGAGAGTCAGGCTGCTGGGTTTCAATGCAATTCATAGAACCAGGCCAGTTCTCTAAACTTATTCCTAACCTCACGATTGAAAACATTGATATTGATCGGTATTGATGAGACATTATGAATATTGTCGAGATTTTTGTAAATGATATTGATTTATTTTTGTCTGTGTTTAATTTAAATGTTTAATGTTTCAGGCACTATACAGCGGTGTTATTGTAACCGGAGGCAACAGTCTGGTACATGGATTCGTTGAACGACTGAATCACGATCTACTGGCAAAATGCCCCGCTGTTAGTGGCAATTCGTTTCTTATTTATATTCTTTTTCATGTAGTATTTCTTTATCATTGTTGTTAAAATTTGATTTTGTTCACTTTTAAGCAAAGTCCGAAATGTATTTTTGTAATTTTAATCTTGCTGCTCAATGTCCTGGTGTACAGGACAAAACGCAGCACAGGTTAGGTTAAATTAACAAGGTTAAATTATGTTATGATATTATTATTAAATTATTTTTCATTCGAATGTTTATTTTAAAATAATCCAAACAATATTTTGCAGAACTGCAAGCTGAAGGTGTCGTGTGCGCCGAGTATGCCGGAACGACGATACGGTAGCTGGTCGGGTGGTTCCATCCTGTCCTCACTGGTTGGTTTTTTTTTATTGTTTGGTTGTCTCATTCGGATTAGGACTTCGCCGGGTCCGAATGACGAATGGTGCTTGCCATAAGGCATATCATGGAATCAAGTTCCAAGTCACTTCGGATGTTCAAGGCATATTATTTAACGACCATCAGCCAGTAGGTCACACTTCTGTTTGACTGCCATCAGGCTTTTGGTTGTACTTCTCTTTTTAGTTGGACTTCTTCATTAACTGAAGTCATAAGGCACACTAATACCATATCAGAATGGTGTTTTCGTAGTGGTCGGACGAGTTGAATTAACTGACGGGCAATGGCCGAAACCCCAGAGCAACGCGTCAGGATCTGTGTCTCAAGTCAGGTTTCGAACTTAAGACCGCCTGTTTTCGAGGCCGGACCCTACGCACTAGACTAGTCAAACGACATTTACCGAACGATACTGCTTTTATAGTACAAAGTTGATGGCATTATCCAGTACAGCTTGATCGTTAACACACCAGATGGGCATATGTTTCTTGTAAAACTCTGCTCTACACTTATCATAACAGAAATCTGGGTTCTCCAAGAGGCATGGTTGAAAAAATTTCTATTAATATTACGATAGAAAAATATCTACAGGGTCCGTTCATAAATTCCGATTTACGTAGTAAATCCATTGAATGAAAAAAAACAGACGTCTAACTTTATACCACCACATTTCCTTATCTTAGGTTCGATCCTCTTCCGGTTCTTCCAGTAAGGTATTGTGCTTTCATTCTATGGTACCGTGGCTGAACCCGCATGTCATGTTGTGGTTTTTGTAATGTAATGAAACTTTTCTGTGTGAAAAATGTCAATGTCAGTCTGTCAGTGATGTTTTGCGATTCAACTGTCCAACTGGCGTTATGTCGACCTTTATAGTCGAAAATTTCTTGAGATTCTAGAAACATTCCAACTTTACTTGAATTCTAAGAAGCCTTTTTATGAAGGCTGATATTATCTAGAATATAATTAAGTTCCTTTTCAGGGTTCCTTTCAGCAAATGTGGGTGAGCAAACAGGAGTATGAGGAGGGCGGCAAGTCAATTGTGGAGAAAAAATGTTTGTAACATCATCGTGGTCGTTGGTTTGATGATCTCTTACGGCAATGTAAATTTTCCCTTGTTATTATAGCTCGGAAAAGGTATCTTGTTATCGAGAGTTGTTTATTTCCTATGGAACTTAACCATGGAGTTTAGGCTCAATTTACTTATCCAAGTGTCAAGAGAAGTTTTTTTTGGCAAAAATTGTAATTTACCAGCAACATTTGAATTCACTTTAATTCTGTTTGCGCGCCAAAAATACTCTATCCTCAGTAACAAGAACCCCTTAATGGGCTTTATTGTTTGTAATTTTATGATATCCTGTTTTTAATCTCATGTGCTCTGATTCATCTCGTCACTCACTGTCTGTTTGGTTCATGTCGTTGTCGGTTGGAACTATGGAAAACTTGAGGAATGTTGCTTTTAAGTTATGTAATCTGGACCTAATTTTCTCCCGTTGAAAGCGATATTTACTGCATCATTTCTTGATTGAATGTTATTTTGTGGATGTTAAACTTTTGCTCGTGCTTATGAAACTTGTATGATATTTACGTGTAACATTATTCCTCCTTTTACTATACGTGTCTCTGCCAATAATATGTTGTGGTACATTTTTTATTCGATCGAGTGTTGCTGTTATTCATTTCGTCGTTTACTTCTCTGTAAATAATCATAATGATAAAATGTGACGTGTACATGCAGTGGTACGAGTTGAATGCAAAATATCGAGAGTAGAGTAGTATTTCACGGGAATAACATGAGTTAGAACGTTAAACACAAAATGCAATAATAATATGGGATAACGACAAATTATAGCAAACTTATTGTATGTCCAACAAAAATAAGGCGTATGTATTCTTATAAAAGCAATCGGATATGGCAACTTTTGATTTAACAGTGTGAAAAATAGTAAAATGCTTCTGAAACAGCTGAAAGCAACTTTGTTTTGGAAATAATTGCTGATAACTGTTCTTTGGTACGATAAAGAAATTACTTTGATGATTGAACAATTTGAATAAATGTTTCGAACATCGAAAAATTAAGATTCACTGAATAGGCAATGTATCAGTTATATGCTCTTTACTGTTCAGTTTCACGTCGGTTTAGTGGTTCTCGTGTAATTAATCATACTCTAACATACGCGGAAACAGTATCACCAAAGCATGGTAAACTCTTATTCAACACGAATGATACAAGAAAAAACTAGAGTCAGTCACAAACAGTAATACAGTTATTGAATCCGTTTCAAACAGTAATACAGTTATTGACAGTTGAGTTAAACATTAATACAGTAACATTTTCAATTGATTAGGAGTCTGAACTTAAAATACGCGCCATTTTTTTCTGAGCCTTATTTAATTATCGTTCGTTGTGTGATTTTATCGAGAATTTTAAAATTAGATTATTCCCTGATCTCATTAGCTATGTCTGTGCATACAACCAGAAGTTTTACTGAGGCCCGGAAAACGTCGGGAATTCAAATTTAGTCTTAATCACTTGAGAATGTTATGTCAATTCCGCCTCTGACAGCAATACAGTTATCAACTCCGCTTCAAGCAGTAATACAGTTTATCAACTCCGCCTCAAACAGTAATACAGTTTATCAACTCCGCCTCAAACAGTAATACAGTTTATCAACTCCGCCTTAAACAGTAATACAGTTATTGACTCCGCCCATACCATCCGCGCACTGCTCATACTGCCCGGTGGCCTTCCAAACTCCATCCGCCACAAATTTGAACTCGATCCTCTCCGATTTGATCTCCGTTCGCGGCACGGAAATCGTGAATCGTCCGTCTTTCAGGTCCATTTTATGCGAATCCGCCGACCATTGGTTGAAGTTGCCGGCCACGAAGACGGTGGTCGGCCGTGAAACATCTGGTTCGGGTGACCAGTTGATCTGGATGGTACTGGACGCTGGAGTCGAGGTACTGATGGTGCAGGTGCCGTTGGACTTGGCCGTGCCGTTGGTGAACTCCGGGTTGCGAATGCAGACTCTGCAAATTGGGCATCGGTTATCGATCGGATTTAGAGGTTTTAGGGGAGGATAGGATGAGTGACACAGTGAGTTTAGTGTGACATACCATCCAGACAGTAAAACGTGATTTTCATGTTATGTGACATCATTAACAAAATACGTTAAGTATAATTGTTCAAAACCTCAATCGTGTCGTGGGTGATCAGAGGCAATATAAAATAGCAGTTGTTAAATTCATGTGGTACCTGAACACTCAAGATGAAGATAAAATGTATGCTTTCTATTTGAAAACTCATAATAACAACGAACTCGTCTGTTTTAGTCGGTGGTACTTCCTTTTCTGGTTGTTTGGTGGGTGACGAGGAGGAATCGGCATCGATGTACGAAAGAGTGAGATCGTGATGCGCGGCACCATCGATGGAACCTGCAAATGGGATTTTACCAAGTTATATGTTACATAATGTATTGTTAAAAATGTTATTGTAACAAGTTATGTTACATAATGTATTGTTATTCTACAAATGTTATTGTAACAAGTTATATGTTACATAATGTATTGTTACAAATGTTATTGAAACAAATTATATGTTACATAATGTATTGTTACAAATGTTATTGTATTAAGTCATATGTTACATAATGTATTGTTACAAATGTTATTGTAACAAGTCATATGTTACATAATGTATTGTTACAAATGTTATTGTAACATTTACGTAGCTTAACAAAACCATACTGTAATCTAGCCAAGCAACACATATTTCCAAGCTGCAACGCTGTAACAGTATATCACATAACATATTTTAACAAGTACATCATACTATTTGATGTACTGTATAGCAGCAGTTACAAATGTGAGTACAAAAAAACGAAATCCAAAAGCCGAAAAATGAAATATAAGATAAATAACTTGAAGAATATTAAAAATAACATAAAAAATCCAATACCTTCAGCACCGGCCGATTTGAGATACTGACAAGAATTGGAAAGAGCCTTTGACTTGGCCGTGGACGGACTGACCATCTGCTTGAGGGCGCTGCACTCCAGACCCATTGCTGATAACGGAAAACTGAAACCATAAATAAAGCAATGAAAAAAAATAATAATAAATACATTTGAAATGGAACTAGAACTTACGAACTTTTCCTAAGAATGGTGCTAGAACTAATATTTAGAATGTAGGCGTTGAAGTTTCATAGTAAACTGTAAGCGTAAAAGTCTAATGGTATACTGCCATTCAGAAACATGACGAATGCTATAAAATGGTGAGCTTTCAAATGTTGTTTCTCAAATTAAGAACTCATTTATGAACGAAGCTAAATAATGCACAATTAATCAGACACAATCACAGAATTTTCATGTAAAAAAACTTCTGGCGAACTTGAGTTACAATGCATACCACTTTGGCAAACAAAACTCAAGTACCTAAGTACCCCAAATACGCCAATAACATATGTAGTAAGTACCCCCGGAATCTACCCACTATACCACTATGATACTCACGACAGCTGGAGGGTGTTCGAGCAATAAAAACACGAGCCCCTGAGAGTAACGTAGTGTTTTGTATCTTACTGGCATCTGGAGGGTACTTTTACTATGGCAAATGCAAGTGCCTTGGAGCCAGTTCTTCTGCCAGCTTTAGTGGACGAAGGCCAACTGAACAGCTGAACATCCAAAACAATGAAGCGATCACTAATACCACATTATGTCTACTATTAGTAAGATGTAGGTTTACTACCTTGCACCGGAAATGGCAAAAAGTTAAAATGGTTTACGACCTTCTTTTATATGGTGATAGTTGAGAGTGAACTTATGAATGGAACTTATGCAAACTGGTAATGTGAGCATAAAATAGAGTAGGACTGAGCCGAAACCAAATATCGGGCATATTAGCAAAACGATAAAACTTTCAAAATTCATGACTTGCAAAATTCGCGTAATGAATCAAAACGGCTACAAACCCACGATACCAAGAAAAAATTAAATCAATCAGCTTTAAAAACTAGTAATTGATAGCGCAAAATCACGTTCGTATGCAATGCGACAAGTTCAACATCAAACTAGGCTAGTTAACTAACTAGTTAACTAACTAGTTAACTAAGTACAGTGTTGTAAAAAGTTCGAATAAAACTACTACAATAATTTTTATTCTCGGATGAACGCACCTGAACGAGACACCGGTGTGTTTGATGATTCTGGGTTCCACAAGGGCACTAGTTTTAACTAACTCATTAACTAAAAACAGTGTAGGCTAGTTAACTAACAAATTAACTAAAAGTAAAAGTTAGTAACTACTAGTAAAAAAATTCGACTAAAACTACAACAATAATTTTTATCGACGGACGAACGCACCTGAACGAGATACCGGTGTGCTTGATGATCCTGGGTTCCACAAGGGCACAACAGCCGTAAGCCACAGCCGCACAGACCAATGGAGTCGACCCTGACGTGCCCCACAATAACTCGATCGCCGGCAACAGCTGTGTGGTGGTTATTGACGGCAGATTATCCAGTGAATCCTGTACCACGGCAGCAATATACGACAACATACAAGACTTTATATATGGGGCGGAATCGCGTGGGGTTGCAGCAGCTAGTAACACCTGCAAAGGATTAGGGTGGAAAGGTTCACTAGCGGAGGAGCTGATCATTCGAAGGAAGAAGGCATTTCTGAGATTTTTGATGGTGGATTGGAAGTTTTTATACCATTTCAACTATTATACAACTTAAGGAACATATAAAACTTTTTGGAACTGCCAAAGGAGGGGGGAATACACTTTCCTATTCTTCCCTCGTCCGCTAGTGGAGAGGTTAATGGGGGCAAATGAACGACACCTGAAATCATATGGGAATGAAACATTCGGGTAGACGGGTGGAGGGTCATGGAAGTTCGTCTGCGGAGGGTGAAAAAAATCTACCCCTTCGTGAGACGAGAGGATTTTGTACTATATTACAAGTGTATCTTTTCACAGGATTTCCTTAATAACTAGCTAATTTTGGTTAATCCCCTCATTCACCATGTGTATTTCCCGTTACATAAACATGTGATAAGCGAACGTTGCTCTTAGCAATGTCATCATAAACCTACTTATGGAGGTGTAGGTTACGCGAGGTGGGGGTAGGTTACGTAAACAGGTAGCTAGGAACAGCGATGGGGTACAGGGTTGCTGGAAAATGGAGCCGTCAAATTTCTTTATAACATCAACCTTCATCAGAAATTTCTATAAAAGTGTTTGAGTTGATACAGGGTGACATTATATTCATTACTGAGAAGTTGTTCGATGACCGGGGAATCAACAGATCCTCCAAATGGGAGGAGAATTTTTTCAAAAAGAGAGAATTCTGCAGTTGAGACCATTTTACTTACTCATTAGAGAACAACTTCATTTTTGAAAGCATCAAAGAGTCGGGAATCCCATTTTTCCCTCCCCTTATAGTTCTCTAGTGGGCCAGGGTATAAACAGATCGATCAAAGTATGAAGGGTTCTATTTACAGCACAAATTAGAGGATTGTGTGGGTGGATTGGGTTTCAATGGCAGTGTACCCTCAATATAATGCACGATCAACAAATGTAGCGTTCACAACTCATTAGAGAACCGAGTTTTAATGATTTTTAATTATCTTCAAAAATTGGAGAATTAGCAATCTTCAGACTTTCAGCTTTCACGTACACCTTAGGGAACAAAACCTACATTTTGAAAACACCAAAGAGGGAGAATTCCGCTTCTCCCATCCCACCCCTTCTTGTCCGCTAGTGGTTCCTAGCCTGCGTTCATGAGAAATCACACTTTAGGTTCCTGCAGAAAAATTGAATTGCCTGTAACTCCTATTCGATTGTTAATGGCATACATAAACTGGCACAGCATTGACCGATGAAGTGAGATTCAACGTTTGGCATCGGGCCCATCCACGTGATGAACATGTGATCAGGGGTAGAGGGGAAGGCTTAGGCTGATTTGAGCTTAGGTTAAGCCTTCAGGCTTAGGCCCATTAACGTTAAAAAATAAGTAATCAGATGTGGAGGGAAAAGAAGGCCGTGAACTTCTCGTTACATGGGTTGATAAAGTCAAATGTATTCCTTTCAGGGTTTTTTTTTTCAAAAGTCTTTTCAACTTGCAAGGTTGAGCTCACTGGCGGACGAGCCAAATCTCCAAAGGGAGGGGAATCTCTCCAAAGAGGGGGAATTGGCAAATATTAGGCCATTTTATCTAAACCTTAGAGAACAAACTCTACTTTTTGAAAACGTCAAAGAGAGGGGAATTCCACTTTCCACACCTTCTCTTCTCGTCCGCTAGTGGTTGAGTTTAATCAAGATTTTCGTAATTTGGAAGGGAATGGAAACTGTTTCTCAGCCTTCTTTGCCAACCACTCAATAATCGATTGAAGAATTGATATCCGGCAGGCAGGTCAAGGAAGGGTTAATTAATAACCTAAGCAACAACGAAAAATGATTTAAGAGTGAATGAAAAAAAACAGTCAATATTTGAAGCAACACAGCCTTAATCGAAAAACAATATTTGTGCAGTAATGTTGTCTGTGTTTGAGTGAGACGTATAAAGACAGAGCCGACTGTAAATCAGTCGATATGTCAGTCGAAAAGACCCTCAATGCAACGAGAAGTGGTCTTGACGGTTTACAAGGGTTTAGCGGATGAGAAGTTATTTCAATGAAGGAAACGGTTTCTCAAAACCTCCTAAGCCTAAGTCTGACCTACTAAAATGTATCAAAAAAATCTTGATGAGTAATTCAAAAAAAATTGTTTTTTACTAGAAAGATTTCTTTTATCATATCGTATTCGTTCGCTGGAGCGCATAGGCTACACGTAGGCTGCATATGTAGGCAAGGTTTACTTTAGGTTACACTCAAAATGCCTAACCTACCTAACATAACATTGCGTAACACAAGCCTGTGGGTACGTAACTAGCCTAGCCTAAATAGCCTACCACTACCAGTATGGTCGGTCTTTAGGCTATGTTTTAGGTAACAAACCTACTTAGCGAACGTGAGCTTCTGTTTCAAGGAGATCAAGATAAATTTGATAGTGTGATCTGGGATGGGAAAACGAAACTGCTTTTCGATGCCTTATCGGAGTCGTTATCAAAGAGGGAAATCTGAAAAAAAATTGTTAAACGATAAAGAGTTTTTAGCATTCTTCTACTTTCCACTAACGACAAACCAACCTGATAATCAAAATATCACTTTCTTGGTGAACCAAAATACTGATCCTATTTCTTAAAATTGATAATAAAATTTATAAATTCCTCCTTAAAATAAATTATCTATTTCCAACAAAATACATGAATATTACAAACTAGGCCCATTACCGATTTATTCTCAAAAACATTCGCTTTGATTGAATCAGAAGACTACTGTTTAACATTCAACTTAACGGGAAATGATTAGTTTTCAAACTTATCGACAAAATATATTATAGCCGGTTCAATAGATTTCGACAGGTGCTGTTGACAACCGGCCCATTAAAATTTTTGAACTTAAAATGATTATTTTTGGAGAAATAGTTATATCTCGACTTGCGTTAGAACTATGAACTTCTATTATATGATGAACGAAACTTTCAAAAAAGCTTCAATTTACAATAGCTACCATTCAAATACAATAGCTCGACCACAAAAAATATTGCGGCCTCGCAGAATATCGCAAGTTACATGAGACACCCTATACTTTATCATGAAAATCATCATTAAATTACATGATAATTTTGTTGGTGTTTGATCTCATAAATTCCGATCAAAATGGAACTCTTGAGAACAGAACTGAGAACTGCTGCTGTCAGTGACCAAAGCGACAATTGGACTAGCAGGTTTATTTTTTTCGACCAGATTTGTGGAAACGGAAAAAACTCGATTTGTTCTGATCATGTTGGTAAACACTTAATAATTCACGGGCAGTCACATAAAAAATAGGGTATCATTATAAAAGCGTGAACACATTTTCCAGGCTTTATTCTTATCTGGAACCTGGATCAAGTATCTCAAACAACAGCTGATCACTGATTCACTGTTCCCACATATTGGTGCGATTAATTTGTATCGAGAGACATGAAACTCGAAAATTCAAAATCAACGCCAATATTTGTGTGTAAGCTAAATTAAATGATCAACCGTTGGTTGCTGTCAATGTCTCACGTTATAGCTTATTCGTTTTATTAGGAAACACTAAATTTGAAAGCCCGCCAACTTTTCGACTTTAAAGAGCTTCTGGAGATTCAAGTGAAAAAATGACAGGTTAACGTGTCCAACCCAGTGTAACACCCACTGAACATGATGATTGCATGTTATAGCATACAGCTGTTGGGTTGAGCTGAGCCGGACAGCCGACTATTGTGCATCATCTTCTCATACATTTGATGCAGCTAACGATTCACAAGTTGGAGTAGTTAACACTACAATTTTTCACTTGAATCTCAGGCAGACCTTTAACTGTCATTGTTATGATACATACATGCACAAACACCAGACGGGAATGGGAGGAAAAAAAAAGAATTCCCACCTTCTTGCCTTTTTCAAAAAAAATAAATTTGTTAATTGAGGTGTAAATAAAAATGCCCAACAACTGCCGATTCCTCTTTCTTTGATAAAATCGCCCTCCCTCCATTTGAAGAGTTTGCTTATCCACCATTAACAAACACACACAAAAAATATACATGCACAAATAGGTAAAAACAAAAAATGGCGCGCATTCAAATTTAGTATCGTAATCAAATGATATTGTATCGTCATTTCTTCACCATGTTGGCTGTGCTGCCAATCGTACTTCTGACCGCTTCTTTCGTGGTAGCTTCTTTGGAATTCACGGGGGTTACGATCAGCTGGTTTCGTATTGATTCAACGTCTTTGAGGGTCGGATCGTCCGCATTCGGGTCGGCTTCGGATTGCTTCACTTCGGGTTCAGTCTGCCAGAATGAATAAGTGAGTAAGTAAATGAATGAGTGAGTGAGTGAGTGAGTAAGTGAGTAAATGAATTAATGAATGAGTTAGCGAGTGAGTGATCAACCGGCAGTGGGGCGGCCGCTCCCACTTCATCGAGCTCCTGGTCAGATTTCTGGTTTTTCTCTTCGGTTATATTGGCTGGAAAATTTTAGCAGACTGTTATCACTTTTAATGAACAAAGCCTATTTGAAAATGAGTAGGTTAAGAAAAAATCTGTAGGTTCAACGATGAACAATCTTTTCGGGTTATATACTAAAATCCAGTCAAGAATCACAAAACCTTGAGTCTCCCCTTGTTGGGTAATTGATCCATTTTTTGCTTTTGTTGTTTCGCAGTTTTGTGTCTTGTCTTCATCGAGTCTATCATCATAAAACTCATTCACTTACTCACTCACTCACTCACTCACTCACTCACTCACTCACTCACACACTCACTCACTCACTCACTCACTCACTCAATCACTCACTCACTCACTCACTCACTACTTCACTCACTCAATCACTCACTCACTCAATCACTCACTCATTCATTCACTCACTCTTACTCACTCACTCACTCTTACTCACTCACTTTGCATTTTTTACCGATCCCTTTCTTCTAAGTCGACCTATCAACGACAATTTGGGACTGGGAAGGACCGTTGAGTCTTCTCTGGCTGTCGAAGCGCTGGATTGGTTTTCATCTTTATTACTAGTCTTTTCGGTCTTGTCTGAATGAGTTAGTGAGTGAGTTAGTTAGTTACTTAGTTAGTTAGTAAGTGAGTGAGTGAGTGAGTGAGTGAGTGAGTGAGTGAGTGAGTGTGAGTGAGTGAGTGAGCAAGCTGAGCAGTAGCTTACCCTTCTTGTTTTTGGATTTCTTCTTTTTACAGCAATTAAATGCCGAAAAAAGTAGCAGCAAAGAGGCGAAACCAAATGAAATTATTGCGCTGAAACAGTTGAGATATTCGAGAATACAAAGTTTAGTGAGTTGTTTTGGTGGGAAAATTCTTGAGTGAGTGAGTGAGTGAGTCAAGCAACCTGAAAACAATAACAGATGGTTGCTCAGTGTCGCCATTGTGCACAACAGTTGTGTCATAGTCAAATACCATTGTATCATCGATAATCGTTTGGTCTTCGGTGGGTCAAATCGGGTGTCAAAGCCTGCGTAACTCATTTACTCATTCACTCATTAACTCACTCACCCACTAACCCACTCATCCATCACTCACTCGCTCACTCACCCACTCACCCACTCACTCACTAACTCACTCACTAACTCACTCACTCAATCACTCACTCACTCACTCACTCACTAACTCACTCACTCACTCACTCACTCACTCACTCACTCACTCACTCACTCACTCACTCACTCACTCACTCACTCACTCACTCACTCACTCACTCACTCACTCACTCACTCACTCACTCACTCACTCACTCACTCACTCACTCCGCGTTAACTGAGTCGGAAGTTCGGGGAGTCAGTGAAAGGGGAAGTTTTCGGTGGCGGGGTGGGGCAATATCTCAATTGCAAGATATTGTTGAAGTTGTGAAAACGGTTTTTCAAATTTTTGTTTGCTGCAGAGATCAGTAAATTGAAAGTCAGTGCAGTGAGTTGAGGGTACTGGACCGGTGGTGTTGATGACCAACGTGGTTAAATGTTGAGTTATGTGGGGGTACGGGGGTTAAGTAAAAAATTAGTAGTGTGGGTAGAAAATAGTGATATGACTGCATTATATTATAGATGTGAGCCAAAAAATTTCAAATGTCAGAACCTTCTGCCAGAATTCCGTGATCAAAGGTGGTGGCAACTCCCAGATTCTTCTGTGGAAGCGAAAAAGTTACAAGAAGTTCAGAAATTGTCAAGACTATAACGTTCCGTTATTATTGTCAAGATTTTTTCTTTCAAATGTTGCTTCTCAGATCGTCTATGCGGAAACGATTTTGCCTTAAGTCACTCGCCTTAGGGTGCCTTCATAGTCAGTTGCAATTTTTTGCAACTGTTTTTGCAACTGACTATGAAGGCACCATTAAAGGCAGTTGAGTCGGTAAGTGACATCGTGTCGGTAAAAAGCTTACCGCCGCCTTTCATTAGTAATTAGTATTCAGTCATCCACTGTTCCATTTTGCCATAACTGAGACCTGTTTTCAAGAAGATTGGCGACACGAGACAATTTATGTATTTTGTCATTGTTTTTTTACACCGTTATATGCATTTGCTAAGAGGTTTTCATATATTCTACCGACAGTGCTAAACTGAAAGACGGTTCGAATCCCACAAAGCACTTGAATTTTTCATTTTCTTGGCTGGACTAGAATTTGTCTACTAACTTACATATAAGAATTTTCCATTGGATGATATCACTTGAGTTCGGACAGTCACTGATTCACTGATAACAAAACAGGTCGGGTCCGGTGAACTGTCTTCCGGTATTTACTTAGCGCCGGTTTGAACCCAACCACAGACACATTTCTTTTTGTTTTCATGGAAAAATAAAAAAAAACAAAATCAAAAACTAAAATTAAAAAAAAATTTAAATGTTCAATTAGTATTATCATGAGGTTACGTTTTGTTTCACTATATTTTACTATTAAAACGTAAGGTTATAGTGGAATACTATCTAGATTCAACCTGCCATTATCAATATCAATCGTCGAGTATGTTTATTGGTTCATTTTGT
>OZ038444.1:22298153-22323153 GCA_964036265.1 Daptonema setosum
TATATCAGGTTGGTACTTCAGCTTCAAATTCTTCACTGTGCACTTACCAATGTTTTTCCCATGTTCACAGATTTTTTTACAAAATTTTTCACCTCGTACGACAGCATTCGCAGAACGTACTCTATAGTCGAATATGAAATACTGTTCCAAAAAGGTGAAAGGGAATTCTCGATAAACAAAATGATGCTTCACGATGTCAGATTTTCGTCGATGAAAATATCGTCGAATAAAAGTGTTTTTTATTGTTCATCGAAATGTTCATCGACAAAAATTCTGACACCGTAAACACTAGGTTGTTTCATCGAGAATTCACTCAGCTTTTTGGAACAGTATATTTTCCGGCTATACCTACAGTAATCTTCAGATCTGATGCCACCGAACAACGGTTCATTCGACCGGATCTCGATGGTACTTCGATCGGTCGACACCTCCACCGAATGGAACACATCCAACGTTTCTGCCCTTTTATTCGGAGTATTCGTGGCATACTTTGCCGCCACAAAACTTTTTTGAGTACTGTATTTTTATTGTGTATAATAATTTAATAGTTCACATTTCTGATTATGTAATTTCAATGTTTTCTTTTGTTATTTCGGAATTTTTTATGGATTGACTGTGATATCGCCGATTTCTGGTTTTTGGCCTGTCAATTAATTTGTCTCCAAATGTTACATAAGTATGTATGTATGTACACAGTTCACCTAATTGTGAATGGGGCATGACAAATCAGTCAGACTAAAAATAATTTTAACTGGGCACGAAAATAAAATTTATAGGTTGTGAAAGGGTTTCATTCCTTTTCCATATGATACATAAATAACAATTGTTTTCAACTTATTTTATTCTCCACATTGTTCATTGATTTTTATTTGTTTTCACATTATTTCATTATTCACATTACATATTCATTAGTTTTATGGATTCTGTACAACGAATGAAAGAAACGGCATAATAATAAGGGAACGGGATGACATTTAGAGATCGTCACAAAGGATGGGTAAACCTGACCAGAGCATCAATTCGAATTCAGTACACTGAAAGTAATTTAACTATATTTACAGTAACAAACCTTCCAAGACTTCTTAGTTTCTGCCCACCAACTTACTTATAGTTCATGATAAGCTTCTGCAGAGTGAAGAACTCGTAAACAATTTTCTAATCATGAACGTCAAAAAAGTCTGGTGCCCATAAATTTTCACGGAAGAAAAACGACGAAAACAAATGGTGCACAGGAGTTTTTTTTACGAGAATTTTACACCGGCAGAAATTCATCATCCAGTTCAATAATATCGTTTAATAATTATATTAATTTAATTTAATTAAATAATGTAATTTATTATGTATTCCAGTTTACCAATGACAATTCCGGGTTATTCACAGGTGTCGTAAGAGCAGTCTGACTCGGAGTCTGCTGTCTGGAAGTATACCGTGATTGTTGTTGTTGAGCATGTTGTTGTTGTTGTTGCGATTGTTGTTGATGTTGTCGTTGTTGTTGTTGCAATTGGAGTTGCAACTGTTGTTGTTGAGTGTGTTGTTGTAGTTGTGATAAGGTCATAGTGGTATTGTTGCTATCTGGTGGTCGTTTCCATACTTGACTCGTATTGCTCGTCGTTCGATTCGCGGGCATGTGACCTCCACTGTCCGATGGTGTCACCGCGTTCACGTACGGTGTTACCGATCGCGAACTCTGGTTCGTTTGGTGCTGAAATTTTTGCTTATGCATAACCTTTTTATGATAATTTAATGTACACATCAGTCTGTCTTAAGAAAATTCAATGTGATTTATGATTTTCTCTCTTTGAAATTAATAGTTATGATTCAACTGAACGTATATACTACATTTTCATTAGAATACGTTACTAACAATATACTTAGTAACCGACTAAATAACAGATAAAAAGTGCAAAAAATATGTTTCCTGATAGAGCGAGGAAGTGGAGCAACGGAATGCTTCATTACCCCAGTTTTGACTAGAGCCTAATGGCATCTGAATCGGACATATGTAAGTAGCTTTTATTATCGATCGGCCCCTTTGTAACATGCTATGTTTCAGTGGTTGTCATTACCCCCAGATGGTCACTCATAGTTCACTGAAAATAGGACCGTTTCCAACGAGAACTGCGCATGAACGGTTAAATGATGGCAACTCTTTAAAAAGTTCCGCCTATGCATTTTGGGCATTTTATTTACATTTTTTGAAGATGATTGACTTTTGGTTTTATGCTGTGAGACAAACCGCAGGAGTGCCATCCGCTGCAGCCGAGTTGCTGAACATCATGAATGAGTACATGGGCGTGCAGCTGTTGCCCATCGACGGCGGTGCGGTGCTACTCGGTACACCATAATACTGTTGTTGATACTGTTGTAGTTGCCGATAATACTGTTGTTGTTGTTGTGCTTGTTGCTGTTGTTGTGCTTGTTGCTGTTGTTGTTGCTGAGACTGTGGTATTGACTGTTGTTGCTGTAGTTGCTGATTTTGTTGTTGTGGTTGTTGAGGCTGTTGTTGTTGCGGTGGAGGTGGCGGTGGTGGGTTGTTGTTGTTGTTGCCGGTGTTGTTGAGTTGAACGGGTGCGCTGGTCGTTGAGTTCATTGTGGGTGGCATCACCATGGCTGGTGGTGGCTCGTAGTACGGTAGGGCTTGCACCTATAATTATATTTTATACTTAAAATTATACATACTTATAATAATACTATTAATAATTATACATACACCAACTTATACTTCAACACATTTTATGTGTATGACCAAATACCTTGAATCATATGATTTTGAAAAAAAAATCGTGATCTTGTATGAGAATTTGAGAAAAGTTTATAAATAATTAAATAATTTCCAACATCGAGTTTATGCGCCTGTTTCTGCCGCCAGAATACGAACTTGGCCAGTACCGCAATGAAGAAGGCAGCGGCGAAGAAGAAGATGCCGAGGATGAGCGGGTACTGGAAATATAGATGAGTCACTGAGTCAGGGAATGAGTGAGTGAGTGAGTGAGTCACTTTCTCAGTCGTTGAGTGAGTCACAGTGAGAGTCACTGCATCAGTCACTAAGTGAGCATCTGATGGAGTCACGAGCATCTGAGGGAATGTTTAAATGAACCACTGAGTTAAACATGAAGTGAGTTAATGAGTGAGTTGTAAAATAGAAAATTAAATGAATGAATGATTTATAGGTATGTAGGTGGTTAGGAGAGTCTGTTACCTCCATGAATGAGTACGCTACATAATGAGTCTGAGTTTGTGATGAATGAAACACCGAATAAGTCGAAGTATGAAATCATAGTATATACTGCTCATAATTGATTATGCAAAAAATCCGAATCGAGTTTACAAGCAAAAAAAACTACACGAGTAAGATTTTTCCTTCAGTGTCAGTTGCATACGAGATTTCGAAATTCTGGAAATGGCTCAAAATAAAGGATTTTTTTTAATTCTGAAGTATTTTTATCTTCAGTATAATAACCCGTCATTCTAATATTTTTATGCATGTTTCTGAATTAATTATTTATCTTTTTCCTCGAAGAGGTGAGCACGGTCAATTTCCCCAGTAAGACTTTTCTCCTTCAACATTGATTGAAAGTGTTACAGCGTATTGCATAATGAAACACGAGCAGTATAAGTCATAATCAGTTACTTAAATGTAATTTATTATTTTAAACAAATAACCTGTATAATATAAAAAAAAATCAAAAAATTATAATTGAACTTTGAGTTCCTCAATAACAACTTCTCATAACCTGTTTCACTTCGTGCATCATCGAAAACTTACTCAGTTTTGTTTATCTAACTGAAAATTGCAAAACGCTCAAATTTAGAAAGAAAAACAAAAAAATACTTCTCCGAATTTTTTTTGTTTTTCACCAAAAATGTTGGAATAAAATGCAGTCTTTCGAATGGCATACTCAGCCCACAAAACTGACCAAGTTGGGTTGCGGTGGCTCACTCATGGCGCTGATCGCTGAATGTTCATACAAAATACATGCGCAAATTGAGGCTATTACTGTTGTTGTTGTTGTCGTTGTTGTTGTTGTTGTTGTTGTTGTTGTTGTTGTTGTTGTTGTTGTTGTTGTTGTTGTTGTTGTTGTTGTTGTTGTTGTTGTTGTTGTTGTTGTTGTTGTTGACGTTGTTATTTTGTCTAGACATGGGTTTTAATCCGTAAGTACATAGTTTGAATAGACATAGTATATACATATATAGTACCTGAATGTATTCGTTGACACACTGAATACATGATGTTCTGTTAAATTATTGATCAGGTAAGCCAGATCCCGTGATATCGTGAATTATCCAGCTGTTTTGTGCGCTCTGATACAGGTCGCTGGGGGTTCAGTATATGATGCCGCTTAAAATGACGCAGAAAAAGGCCATGATACGGTTAAAACTGGCGGTAATGTATAGTCGTTGTAATCCACTATATAATTTTTTTCCAAGTCCCTTGCTAATCCGAGGTGAATTTTTTCTAGGTGATGTAAAAAATGTTTGGATTGTAAAAAAATATTCTCACTATTTGAGAAACTCAGTGAAACCGCTAGGGTTTCAGTAACAGGATACCCTGACTAAGTTTTATAATCAATGGGGCAATGCAAGACACGGAACATTTCGTTACATGGCTTGAATATTTAATGACGTAAGCACTTTTACCGACAAAAGTAAGCAACGCTTGAAAACGACCAATTGTATTGTACCATGCAAATTGTTGTTTGCCTTCTTCCAGCTCTGGGTATGTAAACGTAGACCCTGAACGATGTTTAGTGCACGAAAACACTGAAAGGCGAATGGATGGGTAAATACGTGGTAAAGAATGACGTTGGAACTGCAATTATATAAAGTTTTTTTGTCCACAAAATTCAAAGATCAAAAAACCTGTTTTCGTCTCAAATTTCTGAACGAATGACGGTTTCTTCAAAAGAGAAAGTGAGGAACTAAATCTATGACTTGTTTGAGTACGATAGAAGAGTAGAGTAACCAAGATTTCAGAATAAAATTTATTTTAGCCTGAGGAAACTTCTTCACCGAATCGGTTCAAATGGGTTTCTGGTAAAGAAACTGAACCGACGCAATCTGAATACAGTATTCTGCCATTTCGCGAAAATGGTCACTGAAAGAGCCAGGAATATGTAGCTGATTGTCTGTTCTGTACATACTTTACCATCATCGGCGGAACACAAGAGATGAGGGGTTTGATGGTAAAGTTGAACTCTTTCAGCAGTCACAATTCAGTAAAATACTGTATTTGAATTTTTCGTGCCATTTTCTTCGGGATTTGACCAACACTACTGACTGATTTTATGCTAAGACATGTTGAAAAGTTGGTAAAAAGAGAAAAATATATTCACCGGAAGACACAAGAATAGCTGATTGTCTGTTCTGTACATACTGTACCATTGATGGAACACAAGAGATGAGGGATGTGATGGTAAAGATGAACTACTTTGCCATTCATTCTTGAGTAGGATACTGCATTTGAAGTCATTTTTGTGCATTTTTTCCTGCGGATTTCACTAACACGACGAAGTGCTTTTATGGTGAGGCATGTTGGTTATTTAATCAAAAGAAAAACATTTTTTCAGAAAGTATATCCTCTCCCACGCTTCCAGAAATTCATTTCACTGATTTCAAATTCGTCTGATACTGTATACTGAATACTGAATCAAGAATCCGTGGAAACACCAAGCAAACGCTTTTTAGTCGGGTCGCATCGAAACATGAACATCATTGATAACGAGAAAGCGGCGAATTGAGCTTTACGGCGGTTTCTCAGAGTCCAAAGGAAAGTTAACAGGGAAGGAAAAAGGAGAGAAAAATAAGCCATTTGTAAACCATTTAAAAATTTCGATTTTGTTTTTGAAAAAAAAAATTTTGGACAAAAGTTGCATAAACTCTGTATTTTTCATTCGTTTTTATATTCCTTTCAAATTCCCTCTCGACTCCGAAAGCACCTTTACGATGAATTGGTTTACAAAAAAGGAAGAACCGAAACGTACGCCCACAATCGGTTTCGTAACTGGTACAAAAGATGGGGGTGTATTGTTCGGGTCTTTTGTCGGAAAACCGGTTCGTCTCAGGGATCATTATTGAACAAACGCGGGTTTATTTTTATGGCTAATCTCTCGTAGCTGCCGGTGCTTTGTTATGCGTAATCTAGTAATCAAGATATTTGAACTAAAGAATGACTCATATTTTGGACGCAGTTTAGAAAACTTGAGATCCAATTTTTTTCCTACTTTGAAAACTAATTTTATAGTCGCCAACTAAACCAGTTCTGTATTTAGCCCTCTAGTTAGTCAGTCTGAGTGGATGTATTCTTGCGAAAATGACTGGTATACAAATGAGCATGTTCCGTGTTGGTATAAGCCCCCACATTTTCTGAACAATCAGTGAGTTTTTTTTATAAATATGATCACTGATATCTTCGAGATAACTAAGTCACCTAAAAATTTAGAAAATCTCATTCTAATAAACTTGGAGTTGGCTGATGTAATGGAGCGTACATAATGTATAAACCCATACCACGTATGTATTTACGTACATACCTACTCAGTCGGACTGAGTACAAGCGGTACGTCGAGGGTGCACATACAAAGAGGATACATATACTGTGTAGTGTGTACCCATAGAAAAAGCCCTGAAAGAAAACATTTTTTTAGATTATGCCAAAGGAGACATGTGACAAATCAGTATTGAAAGAGCTTAGCCTTATTTACATACATGTCAAAGGAGCCATGTGGTTAAAATCAGCCCTGAAAGAGTTTCTTTCGTTATATACAGGGTGGGGCAAAAGTAACTATACACTTGTTGACGCGAAATTTCTCCAAAAAATTATATTGCATCAATATGATTAAACAATCCAAACAGATGCTAAAACACCTAAAAATTTTGATTCTGCTAATCAATTTAACTTACAACAATTTATTTCATGAGTTATGCGTATTTTTCTCGAATTTCGCCATATTTCCGGTTGTTTTCAGTGATTTTTGTCAGTTATCTCGCCATATCAACTGTTATTTGACGAAAATTAATGTTGGTATGTAATATAGAATGGTTAAAAGTTTTCTTAGACGTTTAACAGGAGAGTAAGTGTACATTTATATATAATAAATAGAATAATTGCTTCCTTTTCAACGAAAATCACCGATTTTAGTCTGAGAATGGGAAGATTAAAAATTCTTATTTTTCAGCTTAAAACAACTAAAACTAATATATTTCATGTTTATTGACTTATTTTAGTATCATAGTAGTCGTTAAAACATTTAACTTGAACTATTTTGTAAATAATCCAAAAACCGCGAAAATTGGTTCAGGCATCTTGAACTCGGGCCTTACCATATTATCCGTATCGAATTGAACCATAGGGATATTCTGAAGTTGAAATCATTCGAATCGCATTCAGATACATCAAGTGAAACGTTTTATACATTTCTTATCCTTTCTTGAGGATTTTGATTAGACCATGAGGTCAATTAAAGACGTAAAAATGGAAAAACCATTAAAATACTGAAAATCCTGTGTTAAATTTAAAATAACTCAAGATACGGTCAAATAGACATCAGAATCGGTTTTTTCAGGTTTAATAACGTATATATTGCTAATAACATCATATACACTTAATATAATTTTTTTGAGAAATTGGCCTCCAACAAGTGTATAGTTACTTTTGCCCCACCCTGTATAGTAGATGCCAAACGAGGCATATGATTTCAGAAAACATTGACATGTTCCTTCATATTCATAATTACAATCTCAGGGATGAAAACATCAACCACAAAAAAGTCTACTCAAAAAGCAAGAAAAACGCTTACAAATGAGACTATATATATGCCATTCAAAATGGTTCTATCTGCGATTGGGTAACTCTTTTATATATAGAGGCCAGACGAGACATGTGGTTTAAATCAGAAACCCTTTCATTCAGAATCAAAACCACCATCTCAGGGATGGAAACATCAACCACAAAAAGCTTGAGTAAGAAAACGCATACAAAATATACTCTATTTATTTAGTCAAAGTGGTTCCATTTCCGATTGGGTAACCCTTTTTCTATAAAGATGCCAAATGAGAAATGTGGTGAATCAGACATCAGTGACACTTCCTTCATCATAATCCGAACCATAAATCATAATCCAAATCTCCGTGAGCATGGAAGATCTAACTACAAAAACCGGTTACTCCATAAGCAAAAATGGACTTTATACATGTTATTCAAAATGGTTCCATCTCCGATTGGATACCTCTTTCTAAATAAAGATGCCAAATGAGACATGTGGGTTAAATCAGACATCAGTGACCCTTCCTTCATAATCTAAACCATAGTCTCCGAGAGCATGAAAGATTTGAAACCACAAAACCGTTTACTCTATAAGCAAGAAAAACGCCTATAAAATAAACTATTTATGAACATGCTATTCAAAATGGTTCCATCTCCGATTGAGTCCATGATGGTACATGCAGAAAAATAGTGGCGGTGTGTGCCATATCAAGCTGACCTGAACCCCATCCTTATCAGAACGTTTCAGAAAAACCTCCGTTTCCAGAAAATTTAAGGTCTTTGGTGTCTTGCCTAGATACCATCCTGACAGATGTGGTATTTACACAAGAATGGGCACGTTGTAAGTATTCTATGTATCTGAGTGGCCTGGACCAAAACGGTGCTCATGTAAATAAACATGGGATTAAGTCTGGGCACTGGTGGACGAGCTAATCCTTCAAAGTGAGAGGTTCTTGTCGAAGAAGGGGATTTAGCTATTTTGAGGCTGTTTTATCTACACCTTGAGAAACAAAGTCTGCTCCTTGGAACTGCCAAAAAGGGGGGAATTACCTTCCTCGTTCGCTTAGTGAGTCAGGTCAGGGTGACAGTGGCTCTCGTGAAGACTTTGCATTGGCACCAAAGATGCAAAATTGGTTCCTTCTTAGTCTAGTGGTTAAGATATCAGTCCAGATAACTCATGGTACCGGGTTCGAAGTATGTATGCATGGATGGGTTGGTCTCCGCCCATCAATTCCGGGTTATCTGCGAACACTATTTATAGCTTAGTATGTCATTATTCAAATTTGATTTCCGCTAAACCCTCACCATACTTGTTATGAGTTGGTTGTACAGTTCAAATCAAATGTTTTTTAAGGAAATTGGAATAGATGAACCTTGATTTGTGAATTGAACAGGTAATT
This sequence comes from Daptonema setosum, assembly GCA_964036265.1. Lineage (NCBI taxonomy): Eukaryota > Metazoa > Nematoda > Chromadorea > Monhysterida > Xyalidae > Daptonema > Daptonema setosum. The sequence goes on from OZ038444.1 coordinate 22,307,316, forward strand.
TTCTCGCGATGAAATGGCTTACACCAAAACTTCTTGTTACCAGTAATATGTAGCTATAATAGCCCCAAGGTTCGCTTCTATAGGACATTCAGTGCAGTCGATACGTCATAAAAAAATTTTATTGCAAAAAACTGTTTCATATTTCTGGAAATTAATTTTTTCAGAGAATTAACAAATAATCCAGCTTTTACATTTACCACCTAATTATCATTGAGTTATTAGCAAAACGGAGTAAAATGAAAGAAAATACTCAATTAATGAACAAGGATCTTAACTTTATAGATTTGAGAGAAAACGTGATGAACGGTTTGAACAAAAACAACTGGAACACCGATACATATATGTACCATGGAGTATCGGTCAACTCCATAACCAAGATCGTCACAATTGATGGATCTGAACATTGGAACGAGATACTGTATGGATGGTCCAGTCCAGTTGAGCCGCTGAGCCAATCTGGCGTTTGAGTCAGTTTTTCGTTCAACTCAATGTTTGGGTCAACTGTTTTGATGGTCTGATAGTCATGGGTGGGTGAACTCTCTGGAGACCGACTCAATAGCGAACGGAGACCAAGCGTTCGAACTCGGAGACACGAGTTTCCCGAAGTAATGGAGACAAAAAAAGTTTGAAATCACTAATACATGATGGGACATATTAAAAGAAAACATTGAAATTGATGAAGTAAGGGAAGTTTCATGTCTCTACAGATTTCTCTTCCGTTATAACTTCCGCACTCCATTAGAGACTATTAGCGGAAGAGAGAGAAGGTACAAGAATTTGGGAAATTCCCTTCTATAAAAGTTTTTTATAGGATGGTGAAGTTATATACACTATACTGTATAGTCAACAGGGAAACTCCCCTGCGTTTGAACAACTTCGCTGATGCTGATGGCGTTTGAGTAAATTGGCCGCAATTGAATGGAACTTCTCCAAAGTTGGCAGAGTTGTTTACGATAAAAAGTGCTCAGAAAAGTTTTGCGGGCGCGTTAACTTATGAGAAAAATAATCTTTTTTTCACATGACCTTTGCAAATCATGTGAATTGTAGATAAAGGCCCATGAAAGTTAATTTTGATTACAAGAAACCCTGTCCTGACTGGTCAGACGGGTTTATTCTACGGGTTGTCATGTAACAGTTTACAGTTTTTTCATTGTCATCATACATAACATACAATAAAGTACTCAAATTGATTACAGAACTATATTTTTTTACCAAAAAAATAAGGTCAGTACTCGAAGAGTTAAAGAGGATTTTAACTTGAGCAAGAAGTGGAAAAACATATCCGGTACCCTCCGTTCCTGGTTTCTACGTCTTCCGGTAAGTGTCTGGCAGAAAAACTAGTCTGCCACGGGACGGTGGCACGACACGTTTGGATGGTATACTTGTAAGTATGTACAGTATGTACATAGTATGATTTGTATGATGATAAATGTAAAGGTTTATTGAACTAGTTGTAATCGAAGAATTACTTTTTTTTATTATAATCCGTTATGTTCGGAGCCAAGAACGGAGGTTCATCGGTGCCCTCCGTTCCTTGTATCTCCGTCTTCCGGTACGTTTCTGGCAGAAAAACTATAGTCTGCCACGGCACGGTGGCACAGAAACGTTTGGATGTTATACTTGTAAATATGTACATAGTATGTACTTGTATGTATGACAAATGTACATATGGTAAAATGAGCCGAAACTTTTGGCGGCCATTCATGTTATAAACTTTTTCTTGCTAACGAGTGTCTCGAAATAGAATTCGCTGACACACGAAACGGCACAAAACGTTTGGAGGGTATACGTATTGAAGTAGAATAGAATATGTACAGTAAGTACACAGTATACGATTTGTATGTATGATAAATGTACTTGGCGTACTGCAATGGTATCATGTAGTTTGGTTCATGGTATTTGTTATGGCACTTTATTTCTATGTACCCGTTCCCAGTATGTACAGTATATGATTTGTATGTACATGGTACATGTACATGAACTGCAATGGTATCATATATGTAGCTCGTTCACAGTATATTGTCACAGAACTTTATTTCTATAAATATATATGGCCACAAGTATAATGGAGAAGGCGCACTGAATTGGTGGTATGTTAGAACAAGAAATACGTTTGAAAATATGACTGCGCGCCAAAAGTTGTGGCTCTGTGAAAAAGGTGGACAAAGAAAAGTTTTAGTAACGGAAAACCTTGAATCGACTATATCATGGTAACTTACATGGTCCATTTAATGGGTTATTCATGAGTTCTGTCTCGGGTGTTGAAATGGAAATTTTGCTCCCTCGCGTTCACCGAGCTTTAGTGGAAATGGGAAACACAGTTCAAACATAAAAATATAAAAACCAATCATTTAACTTCGGAAAATCTGGATCGAGCTGATGTATCGAATGAGGTTGATGATTGTTTTGCTGAGTCCATTAACGTTTTCAATTAGTTACGGGACTGAATTTGAAGGCGCGCCAGCTTTCTAGATGATGTGATTGCTATACACAGCAAATTTTATTGTTACAAAAAAATCCCATGAACCCGTGAACACGTAGGCAATGTATATCGCAAATGTTCGTCGGTTGTCCAATTGTAATTAAATAAAGATTTTTATCGAAAATTTGAACGCGCGCCAAAAATTAGATTTGAATTTAAAGTACGTGCTGATAACGGTAACAAGAAACTACAAAGAGGGGGGAATTCCTTTTTCCACCCTTCTCATCTGCCTGTGCCTTAGTGGCTTAAATAAAAATAATAAGTCAAAGTGTCCAACCGACGGCGGGTCCTTGTATCGGTCGGGCATTGGTGCGCTCGGTGATGTGCAGGTGCTGCGATCGGGTTTTCACCGCGGGACCAGTCACTTAAAATGGCATAGAAACCCGATTGATGGCCGACACCCGAGTATATTATCGTATCGTATGAATATTGTATAAACGTAATTCAGTTGAGCCAGTACTTTGTCGTATTTTTGACCGAAATTGGATGAGCTGTTGTTGCTGATTGTATTTAACGCGGTTAGCCGTGTGGGCCCGCCGGAGCTGCAACAGGAAGTAGATTATAATCGTAGTATTGGGGGCTAGATACTGTCGGCCGTCTAGTCTAGTACGTAGAGCGCCAGCCACGAAAACTGGTGGTCGTAGTTCGAAACCTGACATGAAACACAGACCCTTACTCGTTTCTTTGGGGTTTCTGCCATAGCTGTTATCTGAACCCAGCAATGTTGTTACAATAGGTTCAAGTCAATCAATCAAAATCACCGAGTAAAATTTTAAAACACAAAAACTTCATTGTGAAAATGGTTATATTTCAACACGGTATTCAAATCTTCAATTCCAGATTATTCCGGTGACTAGTGTATGTATGTAGTCAGTAAATAATGGGACTGTTTGATGGCATACTTGATGTCTCCATTTGTGTGTGCCAGATTCACCAGCGGACGAGAGTGGAAAGAAGAAGGGGAATTCCCCTCTTTGACAGTTCAAAAACATTGAAAATGTTCCTCGAAAAGGTAAAATGACCTAAAAACTGTGGATTCTCCCTCTTTGGAAAAATACCACTTCCTTTGGATGAGTGGATAGACCGCCAGTGACCGTGGGAATGTAGGCCGAACGCGAAACATTCGGATCAAAGATTAAAAATACTGTGGATGTCTTGGATCAGAGCTTGTCTACAACATTTTACATAAATCGTCATGAATAGAGATAGCATGATAAATAGTAATGTAGCGCAGGGATGGTGGTATTTTCCGCGATAACAGTAATCTTAGTACCCTCCCTGTACGATTAGGGAGGTCGAACCTGCTGAAGACATTCAATGTACAGCATTCTCAATTGATTACGAGGCTGGTTTTCGAGTGAGCGCCATTAATAGGTTCTTAGTAAAACTTTTCTGAGCATGCACAGACATCGGAAATTCATCTCGAAAATCACGCACTGAAGTCTTCAAAGTCACTGAGTAAAACTGGCGCGCATTCAAATTCAAAGTCTCCGGATCACTAGCGGACGGGAAGGACTGGGAAAAGTGGAATCCCCCCTTTTTGGCGTTTTAAATAAGTAGAATTTGTTCCCTAAGATGTAGATAAAATTACCTAAATTTAGCCAATTCCCCCCTCTTTTACGGAATTCCCCTTTATTCAGAAGTTTAGCTCGTTCGCCAATGCTCCTGATCACGTGTGATGTGATTGCTTGATCCTGAGAAAGTCAGATCATGCGGGCACTTTTATACAACGCCAACGTCATGGAACGATGAATTGTATCTAATGTAGATAGTAAACAACATCAACGCTAGCAGAACGATTCCTGTGATAATGAAGTCTGACGTTTTTTCTTTTTTTTTCGACAAACCACATGATAGACAACTTTCTTTAATTCCTGTTCAGTGATTATTATTCCAATCTGGAGAAAGCCAGGCGTGAAATGTGAGCAAGTTTGTTGCCTTGAGAATGAAAAAAAAATTCTACTTTGAGCTACCGGGATGTGAAATTTCGTTAGGCTTAAAAGAGCAAAAAAATATATGCTAGTTTTATATATAAGATAAAATTTTTTATAAGAAGCTTGTTCGTTTTCCACATCAAGGAATATCGTGAAGACGTTTACGTACAGTACATGTAGCCAGTCACGTAGTCACTTCTTCTAATCCAAGGTAATCACGAAAACATGTCATCAATGGAAAGTGGTAAGAAGAAGAAGAAGAAATGGTAAGGAAAAATGTTATCTCTTCTATCGTTAGTTTTGACTCATTTCGCACAGTCGTACCCAATGTTTCACTGTCGACTAGTTTAGTAAATATGGTGTAGTGAAATCTTCCATGATCTTGTGAAAAATGAGTCAACAATAAAACAATCGACCATACATGTTATTGAAATGGCAAGATGGAAATGTCAATAAAGCCGATAGCCATTCATAACTACTTCGTATTGTATTTATACTGAACCAATAGCGGGCAAAAATTAATGAAATCGCTGAGTTAACCCCTTCCCTCCCTTCTTTGGCCGTTTTCGAGAATGGGAGTTTTTCCTCAATGTGTAGGTAAATAGCCTCGACACTAATGATTCCCCTTTTGGGAGGAATTTCCCTCCGAGTAGAAGGTCGACTGGTCCGCTGGTATACTGAACAAACGATGATTGTAAACAATAGTTTGGCCTCAGGTTGTAAATTACAGCATGCAGTTTCGGCAAACGATAAAGTTCAAGTCTCCTAGCTGTGCATAAATAAAGACTAGAATGGTAGCCGCAGAAATTGAAGGGATACGTGCGGTTAATTTTATTTATTCAAGGGGTTTTATTATTTTAGCTGGCAAAGCCCTGATTTCAAGCTCAACGAAATGAAAAAGTAGATAGCTCGTCTTATAACTTCATAACATGATTACCAATCAACAAGTTGCTTAGCGTCTGATAGATTTATAAGAAAGTTAAGTCAAGATGCCTGGACCAGTGGTCAAGTGAGAAATAGGGAGGGAAGAAGAAAAATGAAAGTTAAAAGCTATATCTCATGCTACACGACGTACAAGCTTTCAGTCTAAGGAAGTTAACTTCATAATACTTGTTTGGGTGCCTTCATGGACGGAGTTGCAACTTGTTTCGGAACTTTCCCGTAAACCCTTCCCACTTCCGAAACGTTTTCGAAATCGAAACAGGAAGAAAATTGAGGGAAATATCGAAACGAAACCGAATAAGGTTTGCAGAATTGTTCCGAAACAAGTTGCAACTCCGACTAGCAAGGCACCCTTTCCGTTACCTGACCGGACAGGATTCGATTCGGTGACATTAAGATACATACGGTATTGTATATTTGATGAGGGATAACATAAAACATTTTATTTGATAACGAGGAAGGAATGAATAAATTACATAACAGTGTATGGAAACGTGCCATGATCCTAGTAAACAAGTTCCGGGCACTAGCGGACGAGAAGGGGAGGGAAAAGTTTTATTCCCCCCTCTTTGGCGACTTAAAAAACCCAGTTTGTTCCCTAAAGCCAAGGTAAAACGGGCTCAAAACTGATAATTCCCCCTCTTTGGTGAATTTCCCCTTCCTTTGGAGGTTAGACTCGTCCGCCAGTGGTTCCGGGATGTACATGTAAGTAAGTTAGACGGTAGTTTTGTAGATTATATACATACATACATATGTATATGTAGACCTACTGTATTTGGTATTCCTCGTGGAATCTAAGGTAATGAATGACTCCTTGGAACAATCGTACATGTATCTACCTTATATTTGTACATTTTCTTTTCAATTAATGAGATGTACATACAGCTACATGTAAGTGCTTCATTTTTAGAAATCAGTGAGAGAATTGAGACTCCTAGTGAGAAATATTAGCGAGAAACTCGAACCTCCTAACCAAATGGGAACGCTATAGGTAGTATATATTAGATCGGTTCCAAGTACGATGGTAAGTTTATATGTCATATTATAGTGTACGGCATAACGTACAAAATTTATGAGGTTTTATAGTACTTCCTATTTCTGAGTATGTACACATTCATCATATGATGGATACTGTAGTAGACAATGTCATGAATGCGTAGGGACCTGAGGCACTGTAGGGTATTGTTCTTGTAGCCTGTAGGGCATGAAATGGAATCTCATTCTTTTCCGATATGGGTCGTGCAAACTTTTCACTGTCACATGAAAAAGGACAAAAAATAAGTGTCAAAAAAAAATATTGTTTATCGATAAAAGATAAAACTTGTAAAACTACTGTTGAAACGACCTTGAAAAATAATTACCTCCATTTGACAAAAATATTTTTGAAAAGTTCAACCAGACCACAACCTGAAACTGACGCGGAAACGTCAACATGAAACAACAGACGTACCACTTCTGCCTGATGTCATCGTTCCATACCATATTTATATGGTACACTGTTCCCCTAGGTTCGGTGTGCCATCACGATTCTGACTTGTGTTCGTAACTCTTTGCCAGTTTTGCTGCCAAAGTTCATATATATAACATAGGAGTAGAAAGACACACGTTATACAATAAAAATAAATAATCAAAACCGTTTTCACCCATAATTCTACCGGATCTCAACCTGAAACTGACGCAGAAACGTCAACATGAAACAACGGACGTACCACTTCTGCCTGATGTCATCGTTCCATACCATATTTATGTGGTACACTGTTCCTCTAGGTTCGGTGTGCCATCCCAATTCGGACTTCATGTAACTCTTTGCCAGTGGGTCTACCAGAGTTCATGGAACATGTGAGTAGAAATACACACCTTATACAATAAAAAAAATAATCAAACCCGTTTTCACCCATAATTCTACCCGGATCTCAACCTGAAACTGACGCGGAAACGTCAACATGAAACAACGGACGTACCACTTCTGCATGATGTCATCGTTCCATACCATATTTATATGGTACACTGTTCCCCTAGGTTCGCTGTGCCATCACGATTCGGACTTGTGTTCGTAACTCTTTGCCAGTGTGTCTGCCAGAGTTCGTTGTGGTATACACTCTGGCGGACGAGTCAAACCTCCAAAGGGCAGGAAACTTTTCAGAGAGGGAAGAATCGGCATATTGGAGGCTACTTTACCTTCACCTTAAAGAACAAATTCCGCTCTTTGAAACCGCCAAAGGGGGGATTCCCACTTTTCCCTCGACTTCTCGCCCGCTAGCGAGTATATGTGTCCTGAGCCGAAACAGTAGGTCAGTTCCTGGACCTATACATACTGACCAAACGACATATCAATGTGTGGGAGGGCATTCATCGTACGTCGGTTTGAACCGTCATGTATAGCTCATATGAAGAAATGACACTCAAAATTCTTTCAATGTAAACCTCTTCAGATGAAATGTTTTTGCAGAAGATTCGAATTGAGTTTGATGGAAAGGTTGTGAAAAAGTTTCAGTGGTCCGAACTGCGTGCGGTCAAATATGTAAACGTATGATAAACGCATGGACAAATCAGTACGAAAAATGGTTAGGGAGAACAATTTAGATAATGAAACACGGTGAACACATGTCAGATTTTTTCATGAAGCAAGAATAATATGGTCAATATAGCTTACTATTAAATTAGTCTACATAACATTAAAATTTAGTTTTTCATATAACGCAAAACGTTTGTGTCTGATTAAACGAGCCATTGCCCGTACCAAAAATAAATTTTCAGCGATAAAATTTGGTTTATTATACATTATCAATGACCACCACCCAGTGTTTAGGGTACCTCTAAACATATGCGAATCTAATAAATTACTAATATGTTAACATATTTGAATTATCCAGGGTTTCTTAATACGGGGAAAGTTTTCGGCCATTTGAATTCGAAACTGTTCTTAGCGCGCATTCAAAATTTCAAAAAATTTATATTTTCAACAACAGAGAAACGTTGCGCCTAATTCACTGTATACGTGGAAGCTATATGTAACAATAAAAAATAAGTGTTGATTTTTATTTTTTTATTCCATTTTATTAGGGCTCATGACATACAAAAGCATGAGTACATATGACCAAGGTATTGTATGACCCTAATAACAGGAACCCCTGACTAAGCACAAATTTAGCTGAAAAACATTTTTACCTCGATTCACGATGAATGGCCTTGACAAAGATCATGGGAAAAATAGTAGAGGGTGCTCCATATCAAAACGGTCATACACATAAACGACTACCACTAGCCGAGACTATGTACATATAAAATGACTATACATACATACTGGACTTTAGTCATCAACGGGGGTATCCGGAGCAAAAAATTCAAACTTTTTCGAACTCAATTCAAAACGACAAAAATGAGTTTACAAACCACTTGAATTGGTAGAATCATTTATGGAAGAACTTATCCGAAACAACCCCGACACATGGTCGAAAAGAGTCTAGAGCGTGACATCCGCTTTAAACCTTTTATATGATCCAAAACTTTTCAAGTAATTTGACTCTCAATGGTAAAAGGCAGATTTTTTTATGAAATAAACTTCAAAATTACAACATCAGCGAAAAATCTTTGATTTACAATTCGAACCACGTAAAACATTTACCAGTAAACTCGGTTCACGTTTCACCGGTATGGCATATAAGAGCGCACATATTGTTGCTTACATGACGAATCGGTCGGTTCAAAATGTCAAGATGAACCGGTCTGATACGATGGGTCACGGCAAGTCACGCCCACACGACTGTCTCAACATGATACATTGTTTACCATTTAGTAATTTTTTCCGAAATCCATGAATGAAGGGAGCTCGCTAGGATTCTAATAAAAAATTGAGTGATAATTATCCCAACTTTGGAACATCAGCTGCAACACATGTAAGAGAAGGTGATGTTTAGCTCAACTCAGCGGTATGCTATAACATGCAATCATCATGTTCAGCGGGCGTTATGATAGCCGCTTTTGAAAAGTTAAAATGTCAACTGTTCACTATAGAATCAAGAATCTCTTTACTTGATGTTTTTGTTATTGGCTGAATGTTTTCGGGACACTTACGACATTTTATAGCAATATCAAGTTTAACTTTGAACTTTCTACCGAATTGATATGGCTGGTTTATTGTTACCGTGTGTGACCTTGCATTGTCCCTGCGCACATGCGAAGCATTATGCCCCGTTTCAAAGTAGCTTTTTACTCATCAATTTTGAAATTTAACTGATTCATTTTCCAGAATAAGTTTCACCAATGCATCTTAAAACTTCTAAACAAGAGAATAAAAAAGTTCGTCGCCGCAATGTTGTTGTAACACTGCTGCCAATGTTCTTAGTAATGTTTCACATGCGCGCAGGGACAATGCAAGGCCACACACGGCAACAATAAACTAGCCATACAAAAAATAGACAGTATGGCATAAGTAGACAAAAGTGGCTTAGCGTTGCCTGAAAACTGACTTAGTCATGTGCGTTTTTAAACGGTTTACATGGACCGTTTCCAATTATTGCACGAAAAAACAGCAGGTGGGGTGATTGACCTGGCTCGTCTGTTGTATGAACAACGGATATGAAAAATCCAACAAGAGTTTTTTTTGTTACTCAGCCAGATATTGGCGCGCAGTTTGAATTCAATTCTGCTCTCGGTGCGCTTCCAAAATGTAGAGAATTTCTTCACATGACATTTCGACAGCGTATGAACATCACACTCTATTCTTTGCTTATGTACATTATGTACAACTGTTTCATATATTTTTTTGAATAAAAGCTAAATCTGTTCTGTTCGTTTTCACTCCACCACAGATCGTAATTCATGAAGACCTAGACCTCCCAATTTTATTATGCACTCTGGTGGGCACGGCCACTGGCGGACGAGCCCCAAACTTTCAAAGGGAGGGGAATCTTCCCAAAGAGGGGGGAATCGGCAGAAATTTGACCATTTTTTCTACACCTTAAGAAACAAACTCTACTTTTTGAAGCGACCAAAGAGGAGGGATTCCACTTTTCCCTCCCCTTCTCGCCAGTGGGCACGGCTCTTTTGAGGTGGAAAGTGACTGATGATGTGCCGTTCGTTCAGCTGACTGGCCGCGACTGATTTATTTACTGACTGCCTGTTTGACTGATTAACTTACAGATTCTCTCACTGAACGACTGACTGACTGACTGACTGACTGACTGACTGACTGACTGACTGACTGACTGACTGACTGACTGACTGACTGACTGACTGACTGACTGACTGACTGACTGACTGACTGACTGACTGACTGACTGACTGACTGACTGACTGACTGACTGACTGACTGACTGACTGTCTGACTGACTGACTGACTGACTGACTAATTGACTTTGACTGCTAGATTTTATTAACACACTGACTAATTGACTTACATCCAAATTAACGTGCTCACTTATTATTGACCAACCATACTCGATTTGACCATCACTGACAAGCAAACTCATGATGGTGGTACAGAACCAAGAAACATACAAGGCAGTCAGAAGTTGAAACTGAAAACAACAAACTGACCAAAATATATCCCTGTACACCAACAACAGTCAAAACAAAAAGACGGATGTGTCAATCAGACAGGATCATGAGTCACGCACTCCCACAGAAGGGGAGGAAGAAGTGGAATCCCCCCTCTTTGGCATTTTCAAAAAGTAGAATTTGTTCCCTAAGGCGTAGGTAAAATGGTCTAATTTATGTCATTTCCCCCTCTTTGGAAAGATTTCCCTCCCTTTAGTGAATTCGTTCGTCCGCCACTGCACGCCCAAAGCAAAAAGTTGACACCCTTCATTCGAATATGGGAACTTGGTTGTGACTGACAGGTCAACGTCAGTTTTGATTCGTTGCATAAGTATGTATAAGTCATTTCATTCTGTTGACAACAACAACAACAACAACATCAACAACAACAACAACAACAACAACAACAACAACAACAACAACAACAACAACAACAACAACAACAACAACAACAACAACAACAACAACAACAACAACAACAACAACAACAACAACAACAACAACAACAACAACAACAACAACAACAACAACAACAACAACAACAACAACAACAACAACAACAACAACAACAACAACAACAACAACAACAACAACAACAACAACAACAACAACAACAACAACAACAACAACAACAACAACAACAACAACAACAACAACAACAACAACAACAACAACAACAACAACAACAACAACAACAACAACAACAACAACAACAACAACAACAACAACAACAACAACAACAACAACAACAACAACAACAACAACAACAACAACAACAACAACAACAACAACAACAACAACAACAACAACAACAACAACAACAACAACAACAACAACAACAACAACAACAACAACAACAACAACAACAACAACAACAACAACAACAACAACAACAACAACAACAACAACAACAACAACAACAACAACAACAATAACAACAACAACAACAACAGTAACGGACTAAATGTCCCTAGCAATGAGTTGTGTGTAAAGACACCCTTCAATCAATGTCCGAACCGGCCCCCAACTTCCAATGTCAATGTTTATCCCCCAATCCATAAGTGTCAGTTTGTGGCTTTTCTTATAACATTTATCGTTGATTCAATGAGTAAGTTTGAATAGTCACCATTTTTCGGTGTCATGTAACCTTTCCCATAACGTGCGTTACGTCAACTGGGAAAAATTTTACAAAAATTGCGAGCAAGATGGTCTTTAGTTTTCGACTTTCTTCGGTACGATACACGCACTACCCTTGGGTATTTATAATGATAGTCATCGTTTTGATTTTTGAGAAAAAATTAACTGACTGACTGACTGACTGACTGACTGACTGACTGACTGACTTACTGACTAACTGACTGACTGACTGACTGACTGACTGACTGACTGACTGACTGACTGACTGACTGACTGACTGACTGACTGACTGACTGACTGACTGACTGACTGACTGACTGACTGACTGACTGACTGACTGATGGACTGACTGACTGATTGCAGAAAACATGTTTATTTTTATGACAACCAAAAAAAACGACAAAATTTCTATCATTCACACACATTTCATTATGTAGCAAACGAGTTTAAGTTAAAATATTCGATTTGAAATTATAGATCCAGCCCATTCCCAGCTCCCAGGTGCAAGTTATTTGGGTCATAAGCAGATGCTATTGATTCCTGACAGTATCCAACGACCGGTATCACAAACTCATGATAGGTATTCTCTCCGAAATGCACTGGCGGAAGTGTCAAACCTCCAAAGAGGGGAATCTTTCCAAAGAAGGGGAATTTTCAGAAACCAGTTTTTTTGCTTACACTTCAAAGAACGAAGAAGAGTTTTGAAACCGACAAAGAGGGGGAATTCCACTTTTCCTTCCCCTTCTCGTCCGCTAGTGCTGAAATGTATTTCAGATAGAGACAATGGCTGTCAAAAATGATGTACTGTGTCAATAAAGTCATGGAATCACAGGCGGACGAGTCAATCCTCCAAAGGGCGGGGAACTGGCTCGACAGGAAAAAAATAGCAAAATAGTGACTACACCTACACCTGAAGTAAGAAAATCTACTTTTCTCAACTGCGCCAAAAAGGAGGGGAATATTCTGTTTTGTTCGCCTCTCGTCCGCTAGTTCCTGAACTATTTCAACAACAACAGAGTGATAAATAAACTCAAAAACATGCCCCAAGAGCAAAATTGATTTTTTTTCATAAAAAATTGTTCGCCTAAATTTTTACGAGTAACGATAAACCATGGATTGGATATAGGTTCGCCGGACACCATAACCTTTTCGTCATGGCATGGCATTTTGCAGAATTTAGTTGGAGCTCATATATATGTACAGTACCTCATTTTTGGAATGACGCATTTTTTTATAAAATGTTCGGACGATCGTAAAATGAAACTGTCGGACCAGTGCACGGACAGACATATACCTACAGTATTATGTATGCCAAAAAGCCGACACGGCATACTGGAAAACATTACTGTGGTGCCGCGTTCAAACTTCTGTAATCAATCAGTCACCTAATATTTTTTTTCATTTTAAAAAATTATTTGCCCGTCAGTTTGGAAAGTGATCGATTATTATAACTTTCGGCTTATTATAGTCGCTTGTCGGATCAGAGCATATCGGATCAAAGACCAATTGTCTGTCGATTTCTTTCTCAAGTTTCTTGTTACTCCGTGAGTTTTGGCGCGCAATTTGAATTCGAAACTGATTTTGGCGAACGTTCAAACTTTTGAAAAACGTTTTCCTACATGACATTCGGATAACATACGGACAGGCGTCTGACTCATTGCATATGTGCGGGTTAATATCATTGATTTTGTGATAACCAGATAATGTGACCAGACCAAGTTATATGCATTGACAAATGAGTTGATTAATCAGATCTGATTTTTTAAAACAACAACAACAACGACAAATCTGTTCATATGACAATCAGATAATATACGAACCGTGGCTTGCGCCTAATTCAAAACATACAGGGCCCATAAAAAGTTTCCGCGTTTGAGCAGTTATTGTGATCCTTGTAGACAAGCTGTGAGATTGCGGTATAGCGCATTCGATTAGGCATGTTTTTGTCTACAAAATGATGTGATATGGTTAGACTTAGAAGTTTACAGCAGCAGCGGCATACATTTATTATACATAAATGCTCCACGGATCATGCAAGCGTGACCAGAGTAAGATCGTGTTTGTGTGCTCTGTTTCGCTTGCTGCCTGCACGTTCGCCGGTTTTACGAACTTTATTGAGTTTGTAATGATAAAGAAGATATCGTTTTTGCATATCAGCTCCGCTTTAAAAAAACTATCATTTTGTGAAATTTTAGTTTTTTTCAATAGACATGCAAATAAGAAGAAAGTCGGATAAAAACTTTGAGCCCTACATTATTTTGTAAGCGAAAACATACTGATTCGAATGCGCTATACCGCTGTCACACAGTTTTTCTACAACTATCACAGTCGTTCCTCAGACGCTCAAACTTTTTTTTGGTCCACCCTGTATGTGTGGGTTGATATCATAGATTTTGTGATAAACAGATACCCTGACCAGACCAATTTATATGCATTACTTGGTTAATCAAAGCCGATCCCACTGTTCATCCAAACTCTAGCGGACGAAAAGGGAGGGGAGAAGTGGAATTTCCCCGTCTTAGGCAGTTTCGAAAAGTAAAATTTGTTTCTTAAATTAGGTAAAATGGCCTAATTTCTGCTGAATCTGTTCTTTTTTTGGAAAGATGCCCTCCCTATGCAGATTCGGATCGTCCGTCAGTGCATTCTAACATTATGACACGAACATCATTCGTCTCGTCACAATCGGTTTCGTATGGCTTTATATACCGTATAGCCATCCATAATTTTTTTTTAAATCTGTTGAATTATTTCAGAAGCGTTATTTCGCTTTTTCACTGGGTAGAAGTTCCCTGGTTGGAAATTTGGGAAAAAATTATACATTTGCATTTTTTAAGTTAGCATGGATGAAAACTCGCGAAATCTTCCGACTTTATAGGACCAATTTTTTTTAAAGACAGCTCAAAAATTGTATTCCAGTATTACATCCCTGAAAAATAAAAATACTACTATACAACCATAACTAATTTTTATTCCAACATCACATCCATAAAACTTGGCTTTGTTATGAGTTTGTGTTATTTTCGGTTTACCATCACGGTTCGCGAATGACATTTCTATTGTCCGTCGGTTCGTACGAATAACCATCGGGTAAAGTTGGTCATCATAATGGTAGACTCACTCGGGCAGAAGTTGATTGGTCATGACGTTAAGTAAAGATCAATTCGATTCATGCTGATGTACATTAGCAATATCAGCTTGATTGTTTGAAATAACAATCAAATCTAAATGTCTAATCCAAAAGTCTATTAATGTTAGAACGCCATGTAAGTCCAATACCTCAGTTACATCGTATTTTATTTGAGCATACTGAACCTGAGATTTGTAATTTGAATGCATGCATCCGATTGGAGGATAAAAGTCATGAAAATTGAACTGTTTCTAAGAGCCTGTATTAAGTTTTTCTTGTAATTCATATTAGAATTGAAAAATGCTGATTTGGCACTAAACAGCCTCTCAATGTTTGTTCATTGCTTGTTTTTATTTAGACATAACATTTAGACAAGGTGAATCCTTTGGCTAAGTAAGGCATGTAAAAAGTGTATGTGAATGATCATGCGTGGGCGTTTGAATAATAATTGTTTGATAGTTTAACAAGCTTCAAAGATTTAATGTCAAGCTGGCACTCAGATTTTTTGGAGCAAATATCGCCGCTGAATACGGTACTTGGTCACCTGGTGCGTTTTTGACGGTCGTGGCACAGGCACTAGCGGACGAGGAAATATTCCCAAAGAGAGTGGGATTGGCAAAAACAGGGCATTTAACCTTTACGTTTTAAGGAACACAATTTACATTTCGAAACAGACAA
>OZ038444.1:22328153-22368153 GCA_964036265.1 Daptonema setosum
CAATATTTGAGAGCCTAATTAACATTAAATATCACTATAGTGCTTGAAAGTTTTTTGGTTCAGATATGATGGTTGTGTTTTTGCGTTTATATGCAATTCCTTCAGTTATTAAACATGTTTTCATCAAGCATTCAACAAAATTTAGGCGAAAATTATGATTTTTCTTAAATTGACTTGTAAAATCAGAAAAAGATCAAAAGAAACTTAAGTCACACATAATTTTGTAGGCAAACACATACTCTTTCGAATGCGCTTTATCGCTGTCATGCAGCTTTTCTAGAACTTTCACAGTAGTTCCTCAAACGCGCAACCTTTTTTTTGAGCCACCCTGTATGTTTCGTCGAGACAGCGGACGAGAAGGGGAGGGAAAACTGAAATTCTCCCCTCTGGCGGTTTCAGAAAGTGGAATTTGTTTCCTAATGTGTAGGTGAAATTTCTGTTCTCCGTTTATTAGACTGAAATCTATGTTCTTGTGCTTATAATATTAATTTTAAAAAAATCTTTCGATGTTTGTCCCATAGTTTCGAGATTAAAACTACAGTATAATAATTTTAAGGCAACAGTTCAGAATGATGTCGCGTATAGTGGGCTCGTTGCGGCGTCGCGCCTTGTCGGAGAGGAATGGACCCGATCACAACAACAACAACAACAACAACAACAACATCAACATCAACAACAACAATGATGAACAACCGTTCAAGCGACCGAGAGTTTCGTCAACCGGTCATGTTGGTGGCTTAGAAGACTTATACCACGTTTATGCGAAGGCTCAGTACATACTCTAGCCTTATATTTGTCGCCTGTCTAGTCTTATGTCCCCTGTCTAGTCTAGTGCGTAGGGCGTCGGCCTCGAAAACCGGCGGTCCGTAGTTCGAAACCTGACTTGAGACACAGATTCTGACGTGTTGCTCTGGGGTTTCTGCCATTGCCCGTCAGTTTATTCAACTCTCTGGCCACTACGAAAACACCATTCTGATATGGTATTAGTGTGCCTCATGGATTCAGTTAAATGAAAAAGTCCAAGTAAAAAAAATATAGGCTTAGGCAAAGGCTTTGCACAGACTTTTACTCACACTTTAGCTCAGGTACATGCTTAGTCCCAAAACAGGCTTAACAAAGATGTATAGACTCAGCGCAGACAATATACGCTTTGTCTCAAGTTAAGCACAACTTAGACAATTGTTTTATTTAGCATCAACCAGCGACAGCCATTCGTGGAAGCGGCAAGAAGGAACAACGTCAGCGTAATCAGGTATTACATACTGACTGACTGACTGACTGACTGACTGACTGACTGACTGACTGACTAACGGACTGTCGGACTGACAGACTGACTGACTGACTGACTGTCTGACCTGACTGACTGACTGACTGACTGACTGACTGACTGACTGACTGACTGACTGACTGACTGACTGACTGACTGACTGTTCCAGAGTTTTGCCGGGCAGAGTCAGCTAGATTCCGAAGATGAATCGCAGCCTCCACAAACGCTGCCGCGTCGGCCTCGACGCCAAAGTCTGGTGCACGTATTTAAAGGTGCGTCAGACAGTCATTCAGTCATTCAGTCAGTCAGTTAGTCAGTCATTGTAGGCTGGGAGCAGTATTCGATTGATGAGGTTGCCGACTCGATAGCCTACGCCAAGACAACGGAGAACAGGTTAGTCCAATCAAATATGCACATTATTTTCATACTTGTGTGTGCACCCTTTAACCCGCACCCACACATAATATTACCCTGATGAAGTTCGATATGCCCATCATTTCATACTCATGCGTGCACTTAAAAGCATTTAACCGCAATCAAAATTTAATTTCACATTGATATTTTCAATATAACCATCAATTCATACTCGTGAGTGCTCCCTTTAACCCGCACCCATACATATCTTCACCCTGATCAGGTACCTACTCCGTGGCCCGAGCGCATCGCCGCACATCGAGGCTCGTCATCGGCTGGTCCTGGTTGACTGGATCATACAAGTTCAGGTGGGCTTTCATGAAACTACAAAGCATTCTTAGTTGATTAGGAGACTGAATTTATAAGTTTGCCACGTTTCCCTGTGATTTGAAACTTTTGTCAAGGCGGAAATCTGTTTCAGACCCACCTGAAGCTGCTGCCCGAGACCCTTCACCGTACGGTCTATCTGATCGATCGTTACGTTCATGATCGTCATGTTGAACTGAATCAATACCAGTTGGTTGGCACGGTCGCATTCTGGATCGCCTGCAAAGTCGAGGAACGATGGGTGCCCGATGTTGGTTGATCACTCAATCACTCACCTCACTCACTCTTTCACTCACTCTTTCACTATCTCACTCACTCAGTCACTGACTCACTCACTCATTCACTCGCAGCTGAGTGACCTGCTCGACCTGACGGACAACTCGTACAAGGCCGAGGCAGCCATCCAATGCGAGCAGGATATGCTCTATGCATTCAAGTTCAGATTGTTGGATCAGACTCCGATTGCCGTAACAAGGGTACTCATGGACGTCTTACTGGTTAGCTTCATCAGTCAGTCAGTCAGTCAGTCTTTTCATATTCGAAATTCATGAACATTTCCAGCCGACAAGCACGGATGAAGCCATCAACAATGCGCATGCATTCAGTAAACAACGAGTGTTCTATCTGTTGGACCTGATGGCATTGCACCATCTGAATCTGGAACGTGTGCCACCGACCAAACAGGCACTGGCCGCCGTGTACCTGGTGTCACAGATTGAAAAGAGTTGGTTGTGCCGTGAATGACTTCACTCGCTCACCTCACTCACCCACTCACTCACTCACTCACTCACTCACTCACTCACTCACTCACTCACTCACTCACTCACTCACTCACTCACTCACTCACTCACTCACTCACTCACTCACGCACTCACGCACTCACGCACTCACGCACTCACGCACTCACGCACTCACTCACTTATGTACTTACTCACTCACTCACTCACTCACAGACACCTGGCCAACTGGACTCAGTCAACTGGTACAAATGTCGCCCAACCAAGTAATGCCTCTGGTACACACGATGGCGGCGTATCTGCATACTGACATCCGATGTGGCAGGAAGCAACAGATGAAGGTGAGTGAGTAGGGGAGTAAGTGAGTTAGTGAGTAAGCTACATACATCACCAAATTTCAATTAAAATCCGGAAAGGAACCTGATTTTGACGGAACCTGATTTTGACTGACTGACTTGACCTAACCTGACCCGACCTGACTTGACCTGACCCGACCTGACCTGACCTGACCTGACCTGACCTGACCTGACCTGACCTGACCTGACCTGACCTGACCTGACCTGACCTGACCTGACCTGACTGTCTTGCAGGGTGTCAACATCAAGTACAGTAAGCCACGGCATGGTGAATTATCGAAGAATGACTGGCCCGACAAGGAACAGATAGCGACGTGGGCCCACATGGCACCAAAGCCTGTCAGGACTGTGGTTCGGGCACTCATGGCACAGACCGGGGAGAATGAAGAACAATAACTGATGGGCTAGATCCGCTTTGAGAACGGCAATTTTGCCGCGAAATTTCATAGATTGAATTTTTGTCTAGATTGCTTATTTTATCAAAAACCGGAATTTGTGCTCACGAAATTTGAATGTTGTGCGAATATTTTGAATTCGAAAAGATAAATTGAATGTGTGTAAAATTTTTTGTGTGTTTTTCTCTGAATGTGTATTTCGTTTCACTGATATCTTTGTCCGATTGTTAAGCGATTCACATATGAATTTTTCCATCGTCGAATTATGATTATCTTCATGTACACGAACCATTTTAATGAGTTGATATTTCTGTTATTTTGTGATATCTAGATTTTATATACGTTGTAATTAGCAAAATATTATGGTATTTTCAAAATTTAATTCATAGCACAGCATTGTTCTTTTTCAGTTTCTTGGTTTGTACCCTTGTCTATGTGATATTATAACAAATTATGGTTGTATTTTTGTATGTGTACTTATACTCAACAGCCAGTTTTGTTTATCATACATAATTTGGGATTACGCATGTTTTCTAGTATATTATACTAGTTTATATTTTATGTTGTAAATATTTTCATACAGCAGGATGTGTATATATTCTATTTCAAAATGCAAATGTCATTTAACCCTTATATACACGAATTCAATAACAAATATGCGACACACATTGCGTTGGTTGAGTGAACTACAGTACGATTATAGAATATAAAACGTAAAAGTACAAAGATATACGTAATGGCGGTTGATTAACTCTAGAGTGAAAACATTAACTTTATCCTTTCACTAAATTTGGAATGCCGAAATTTTTTAATTAAATTTATGCAGTCAACGGTTGCATTCAAATTATTCGTGATCCACATTTAGCGCAGTCATGAAATAGAATATTTTCACCCTGGAAATCCCGGATATCAGAGGTCGAACTCGTAAAGATTGACAAACCACCATCGTATCGTTCGACTATCAGATCGTCATTATATAAAACTAACTAGAACGATCAAATAATAAGATGGAACAACCAATGTAATACCACCGCTGTGCGGGCGTGACGCGCTTGTCCTCCTCGGACAAGCCAACCTCACGATAGCTAATCGGGGGTTAACGGACAGTAAAACTTCATATAGATTTGTTTCCACTCATGAAACCCGCACAGACTTGCAAATTATAATCAATCTTCTGCTAAGATCGATTATAAATCACATTAAATACTCTGGCATCTGCTGTTTATTGGACAATGATCTTCCAAGAGCGACGGCCGTGGGGTTTTCATCATGGAAAATGGTCCTGATTCATGTAAAAATCCATTATCTGAATTCCGAAAAATCATGTGTCAAACCATCCGATTATCAACCCAACATCTTAACCATTGACCTGTCGCATCTACTTTTAATACATCATGAATCACATGGGCTCCTTACTGCCTGTTTTACTGCCTGACTTGCTTGACTCGGGTGTCAACGGCTGAGACTGAGATATTTTAAGGGGATGCAGGCAGGTGATATCGATGGCATTGTTAGGTGTCTGAGGTCCATCACCTGGTCCAGCTCCAACAACGGCCAGATTGAGCAGAGACAGGACGGGTGACAGAACAAAGTCTTTCTTGCGCCCCGATATGTAGCAGTAGGTGAAGAGTATGCCTGTGTGAGTGAGTGAGTGAGTGAGTGAGTGAGTGAGTGAGTGAGTGAGTGAGTGAGTGAGTGAGTGAGTGAGTGAGTGAGTGAGTGAGTGAGTGAGTGAGTGAGTGAGTGAGTGAGTGAGTGAGTGAGTGATTGAGTGAGTGAGTGAGTGAGTCAGTGAGATGAAGCTAACAAGTGCCAGTAATTATAATGGCTATAAGAATAGCCAAAGCTATTAACATCAACTCGGTGTCGAACGAACAATGTCCTGTACACAATGTCATCTGTTGTTATTGTTGTTGTTGTTGTTGTTGTTGTTGTTGTTGTTGTTGTTGTTGTTGTTGTTGTTGTTGTTGTTGTTGTTGTTGTTGTTGTTGTTGTTGTTGTTGTTGTTGTTGTTGTTGTTGTTGTTGTTTTTGTTGTTGTTGTTGTTGTTGTTATTGTTGTTGTTGTTGTTGTTGTTGTTGTTGTTGTTGTTGTTGTTGTTGTTGTTGTTGTTGTTGTTGTTGTTGTTGTTGTTGTTGTTGTTGTTGTTGTTGATGATATTCGTTTATTTTTTAATTTTCACATTTTCATGATTATGTTTGTTCATCACACATATTCCGTCGTTCTGACAATTTATCATGGTTCTAAGCAAGTCATTATTATTAAAATTATCGAAATGATCAACACACGATAGTTAGCTGAAACATGTATCATGTTAATGGAAAAACGAGCATATACGTATACGGACATGGGAAATAATCCGTTAACCTAATAATTTGTGGCATGTTTTATTCAATTCCAGCGTGTCCCAATCCCAGACTTAGGATTTTTTCGTATTACCGCAGGGCATGCATACTGTATGTAAGAAGTAGCACAGTATAAAAGCCGTGATCATGTTATATACAAAAGTTTCATACTAAAAACTTACTAAAACAGGTCACATACATATTTATATATGAAAACAATACACGTTTTTATACTTCAAAGCCTAAATATATCCAGATCTACATTTACATATATATCCAGGGTTCATTCCTTGATACTCAGAAAAATTCTCGCGAGCGCTACATATTTTAATTCAAATCGGATTTTGACGCAAATTTTTTAAACTTGAAAGTTAGAAAAAATTTGAGATTCTTTTTACATGCCGTTTGTTCAACATACGAATGATGTGCCGATTCCACTGCATATATAAGGGACGTGGTAAACTGTTCGAGGAAATGAGTTTCCGTAATAGGAAACCCTGACAGAGCAATACCAGACAGAATCGTTTTGAAAATCACCGATAAAAGTGGCGCGCATTCAAATTCAGTCTCCTAATCGATTATTATTCTATTTTTTCTTTTTTACTAGGACTTCTTCATTACTGAAGTCATCAAGGCACACGAATACCATATCAGAATGGTGCTTTCGCAGTGGCTGAGAGGTGGGATAAACTGACGGGCAATGGCAGAAACACCAGACCAAGGGGTCATGGTCTGTGTCTTAAGTCAGGTTTCGAACCAGAACCACCAGTTTTCGAGTTCGGCGCTCTAAAACTAGACTAGACTAAACAAATGACAAGAACCTTTCTCGAAATATTTCTGCCCTCGTGGGCTGCTATACAATGTGTTGGCTATAAAACCCTGGAAACACCTATGTCCACACAGACACACATAATCACTATAAAAACTACTCTAAACGCAACTTTATAGACCATTTACGAGTTTTTGTGTCAAATCCCAACAGCGTCCCTCCGTAAAACAGGGCAGTCCGGCAGAGTCAATGGCACATAAATACCACCAGCTTCCTCCATACAATCCCGTGTGGCACAAATTGAATTTTGAGTGGCTCCATTCCACGGTATGCCATGTATGTATCTGTGTACCTCAATAATGAGTTTCGGCCGAGATAAACTGCCGTGCCGTACGAAATATGTACCATGATTTTCTTCCATGAAACAAATTGGGGACGTATCATAGTACATAGGTTTTTTGACTCACGAACAGGTACCATTATTTTCTTCCATGAAACAAATCGGCCACATTTGTATGTAGTTCTTTAACATAAGAATATCATATCGAGTTATTCCGAATTAAGTGGAAGAATCGGTGTACAGAAATCTTTCCACGCACTGGCGGACGAGTTAAAACCCCAAAGGGAAGGGTATTTCGTCAAAGAAGGGGGAATCGGCAGTTTTCGGGCTATTTTATCTAAACCTTAGGGAAAAAATTTTACTCTTTGAAAACCCCAAAGAGGGGGAATTCCATTTTCCCACCCCTTCTCATCCGCTAGTGTTTCCACGGTACTATGTTACTTTTTACTGGGACACTCCATGGTATGCCTGTATCTGCGTACCTCGATAATGCGATTCGGCGAAGATAAACTGCCGTACGATATCTGCCTTTTGTATCCTACCATTATTTTCTTTCATGAAACGATTCGGGTATGTAGCGTTTTTTACGTGCGAATGCGTACCATCATTTTCTTCCATGAAACAAATCGTTGTTACATATGCCCGTACGTATATGTACATAAAATACATATGTATTTCTTTGACATCTTTGACATGAAAATATAATATAGAGACATGCAAATTGTAGTGAAAAAGAAGTATTTACTCTGAAAAAAAAACAGTACACGATACACGGTACTGTTACTCTTCCTCTGACATTCCATGGTATTCATGTACATACCTATGTATGTACATACCTCGAGTTTGGGCAGAAATAAACTGCCGGACAAAATTCGCCCAGCGTACCATTATTTTCTTCTTCCATGGAACAAACCGGGCACAGTATGTAGTTATTTTACTGGGACTTCTTCATTCACTGAAGCTTTCAAGGCAGAATAACATCAGGGAAGAATGGTGTTATCGTAGTGGCCAGATAGGTTAAATAAACTCATCATCATCATTATATTATTTATTCAAGCAATGCTCTGGATATGAGCATATGAATATGATTGTGAGCAACTCACAATCGTAAACTGACAAGCAACGGCAGAAACCACTGTTGAAATGACATGACATTTTGAAATGACCTTGTCAAATGAGATGCAATTCAAGTGAACAGAATGTAGTTATTCAGCGATAAGCAGGTTCTAAAACAAATAAGTGAAAGAATCGGTGAATTTTTCACCACACTCTTGAGGATGGAATGAGAAAACATTGTTATAATCTGGTCTCGCCACGAAAACTCAACGCGGAACACTCACAAAATGCTGCCGGCCAGGCTTACTGTAGTTTAGGCGCCAACTTTGGCGCATAGAGTTCTTGCTGTAATTCGTCTGCGGAATCTTTTCTATGAAAACATTCTCACATGGTAAAACCTTATAAAAGATTACGTAGATTTCTAAATTGATAAAACCTTATAATACATTTCGCAGCCTTCTGAATTGGTAAAACCTTATATTTGAAGTTGAATTTTTGAAAAATCTGGATGAAAACACGAATTCTCTTCTTGAAAAAACTCAAAACCTCTTTTAAACGTTCGAATGCGCGCCAACAATTTGTGCTCCAGTATGATATAGTTTACACGAAAATTTCTGGGTAACAAGAAATATGACCACACTATATCATACTACGGCTACGGCCAATTGGTTTGTGCGGTCAAATCAATGCATTCAATCAATCTCACAACATAATGGATTCGGAGAACTTTAATGTGCGCCATTTTACTCCCGTTTTTTTATGACCGCTAATGACAAGTGTACAGTAGTTTGTTATTGGGAAAATCGGCTAAAAAGTGTATGCGTTGGCATTAAAGGTATTGACGTCATTAAAGTTCGAAAGGGGTTTCTCGACGCTCGTCAGTATGCGAGGAAACCTAAGTTTAAAAAAAACTGGTTACCACAAATGCGGTGAAGTATGGGTTCTGTTTGGTGTTGGTTTTTAACAGGTAGGGCGTCGTGATATCACCCGTCATCAGACATGTGAAATTAGACACTATTTTCTAAGATTGGAGTCATCAATTGAAAATTCGCGCATGAAAAAAGTTTACACATAATGTTTGAACTGACAAGAAACACGGAATAAGTCATACAAGCATGTTGATACGATAAGCGTATACCCTTGAGCACCCATGACCGCCGTGCATGATTGTCCATTCTGAAGAAAGCTGTTTTTACGTACGGTGAGATGTTCCATTCAGTTTTTTCAGAGCAACAGTGAATGAATGTGAGATAAAACCCACAATTATTTGTAAAATTTATATGAAACTATGTTTGCTATATTCATGGATTGAATAGTTCATGATACGTGTTAGCGAGGTCAGTAATTGAAAAAGATGACAAGAACAAGCATACTACGATTGTGATGCGTATAAATATACCGTAACCTGAGTGGTTCTTTATATTGGCATTTCTTGTATTACTGTAGCCATCAATGCACACTAATACCACATCAGAATGGTGTTTTCGTAGTGGCCAGACATGCATAACAAGTGGTATAATCACAATCATGAGTACTCAGTGTTTCATACTCTTATGCACGCCTTGGGTGCCATTCCATAGATAACGCATCGCATCGGACGCGGTTTCCATTTTTATACCATCAGATAAGTCGTATCAGTGAACAACGCATATGTATCTGCAACCATTTCTGTAATTTTTCAGGTGCTGGCCGGCCAACGCAAACAATTAGTTTAATTGCTCAGTCATGAACATAATGATTCACGAATGATTCTAGTCAATGTAAACTGAGATTCCCTTATTTATATTTTCGTCAAAGTATCTTGTCAGTCAAAACTATCTCTATGGATCCAATAACACATAATCAATGAATTAGGCGCAAAGTTCGTATGTGCCATGTGAAACATGCTATTTTTCTCAAAAACACGCAACAAAATGAAATTTAAATTGAAATCGCGCACGAAAAACGTTGTTGATTAACAAGAAACACCGAATAAGCTATTACAAAAGTCAGCATGGGAAGCATACTTATCTACATACATAAGTGTCCGTGGACAAGACTTCAATTTTAAGATGGTCTCTAGGGTACTTATTTTTGGTACCGAAAATATGGTCTCCTCGTGTGGGGTCTCTTATCTTGTTAACGAAAGAACATATCTATATATGAGCCTCAGTCTGTAAGAACCGACAGGTCCGGGAAGAAAAAATGTTTTCGTTCAACTATCACCGTTCCCGGTGGAAGGAAGGTTCCATAGTAAATCGATATCACTGAGCACGAAAATCGTAGTGATTTTTCTAAAAAAATATGTTAACATAAGTTATGTATTGAAACTAGGCTCAAACCACCTCATGAAAATATTAATTCGCCTGCATCCCGTGTTAAGCTTTCTGGAGGGCGGAATTTTCTAGTTTGATGCCCGATATTAAATACAGTTATTTGTTCAAGTCTGACGAATATTCTGTGAATTTTTCAACAAAATTTATCGGCCACAACTTTTTATACATTGGGTTGAGTGTTCTCGATTGAGCCATCTTTTTAGCATATTTTGCTCTTTTTCACATTCATATTGATAGAAAAAGTTATGTTTTGTAATTTGGAGAAAAGGCGAGCGTGAGTTGTGTTTGCAAGGTTCTTATAAACATCTGAATGAAAGGAATCTATGCCCAAGTTCCATTTGAACAGTTTCCGTGTCCGTTTTCAAACAACGCGCGCGTCAACCAAACGGCCACTTGTTGTTACTTGAAACATCAGCCCTAAAAAAGGTAAACAACAATTTTAATCAGTAGCGGACGAGAAAAATAAAGATATTAACGGATTTTCGGCGATAAATATATATATTCTGTCTCCAAATCATAGTTTAAACAAGAAAAAACCCGTTATTTCTGTGTTTTTTCGGCCACTCTCAAACACGGGAACTGACTTTCTTATTTGATCCGCTCACTGCCGTACTACTGGCTGGTTGGTGCGCGCGTTGTTTGAAAACGGTTCCGGAAACTGTTCAAATGGAACTTGGGCATAGATTCCTTTCATCCAGATGTTTATAAGAACCTTGCAAACACAACTCACGCTCGCCTTTTCTCCAAATTACGAAACATACCTTTTTCCATCAATATGAGTGTGAAAAAGAGCAAAAAATCCTAAAAAGCAGTCTCAATCGAGAACACTCAACCCAATGTATAAAAAGTTGTGGCCTATAAATTTTGTTGAAAATTTCACAGAATATTCGTAAGACTCAAACAAATAACTGTATTTAATATCGGGTATCAAACTAGAAAATTCCGCCCTCCAGAAAGCTTAACACGGGATGCAGGTAAATTGATATTTTTATGAGGTGCTCTGAGCCTAGTTTCAATACGTAACTTTTGTTAACCGATTTTTTTAGAAAAACCACTACGATTTTCGTGTTCAGTGATATCGACTTACTATAGAAACTTATTTCCACCGGGAACGGTGATGGTTGAACGAAAACATTTTTTCTTCCCGGACCTGTCGATTCTTACAGACTGGGGCTCATATAAATTTGACAACGAAAATTTTTGGGTCGTGTATGTATGCTTGTCCAAAGGTTTCAGTTCTGCATGAACAGGCAAAATGCTTGGTAAAACTTGAGTCGCGGATGATCAACCGGAAAACTCATAATTGAAGTTCCATCCTGCATGAAAGTTGTTCCCTAAATTCGATTATTTACCTTGAATTTTTTAAAAAGTTTATAGAATGGCTGAATAATTTAATTTCGGAAGTTTCCCAATGGTCATCTGCTACCAAAAATTTCTTGAGAAACTCACAAGACGGCTCTGAACGCGCCCTAACACTACTGTCAACTGTGGAACTGATTTTGACAGCAGCGGTATGAGCTTTATAAGGTAAGAAATTCCTCTTTTAAGCAACGGTTACGTAGCGTAGTCGTTCAACGCGCCGAGTTAGTTGAAAAGTTCGATTCTTTATTCTCTTCATTTTTATGGTTGTCGTTTAAAGTTTTCTTATGCGAGAAATTTGGATATATTTTACCTATTTTTTTCACACATTTTGATGGATAACGATGCTGCTATAATTTTTGATGATTGAATCATTCAATCTAATGTTTGTTCGAATATTTATCTTCCATTTGTTTCAATTGAGGCGTTTGTGTGGCTGTGCATGGAAGGAAAAATTCCCTTACTGTTCAACTGAAGTACTGTAATTTCAAGTATTTGATGAAATAACTTATATTATACGGGTCGGGTCGGTCTAAGATATAACCAACGTTTAAGATTTTTATCCCTTGATTTCCTTTAACTGGATGGTTTCTGTAGAACTTGTTTCACAGTTGCCGGCAACGGGTATACAGAACGTTTCATGTTCGATTAATTACATTAACAATCCAATGGATGACGTTTGTTTTCTTCGCAATAAAGGGACATTCTTCTCGGTAGCAGTATCAGAAAGAATTTTCTTCATTTTGATGGTTGTCGTTTAATATTTTCTGCATAACGGCTGACCGACTATTTGACAGATTGACTGACTGACTAAATAACGATCCCGTAAACATTTGCGGAGTAGGGAACTGGCTTACCCGGATGGCATCACTCACTACGCTAGCCTATAACTTGATACCTAACATAGCGGTTGACCGACTATAGTTTGACATAATCGCCAGACAGTCGTAATATTTTTTTAGTTTGACTGACTGACTAAATTGAGGTGCCGTAAATATTCGCGGAGTCGGGAACTGCATTAACCGGATCGGATTATGGATTGATACACACTTCTTATCCTTTATTGAGAATTTTGATTAGACCATGAGGTCAATTAGAGACGTTAAAAAGAGGAAAAACCATGAAAAGACTGAAATCCTGTTTTAAATTGAAAATAACTCAAGATACGGTCAAATAGACATCAGAATCGGGTTTTTCAGGTATTATAACGTGTATATTGCTAATAACATCATATACACTCAATAATTTTTTTTTGAGAAATTGGCCTCCAACAAGTGTAAAGGGCTGCCTGGGGTTCAAGTGAAAAGTTGTAGTGTTAACTACTCCAACTTTTGAATCATTAGCTGCATCAAATGTAAGAGAACATGATGCATAATAGCTGACTGTCCGACTCAACTCAACCCAACAGCTGTATGCTATAACATGCAATCATCATGTTCAGTGGGTGTTACACTGGGTTGGACACGTAACGTGTCAATTTTTCACTTGAATATCCAGAAGCTCTTTATAGTTACTTTTGCCCCACCCTGTATACTCAAACAACGGGTTCTGTTGAATAGAAAAGGATAATCTACCTCACTGTCCAAATGAAGTAGGTTCAAATATTTAATGATAAACTTAATTTCAACGGGTCGGGTAAATCCAACAGAATGCAATTTTTGTCTAAAATTGGGAAACCATGATAAATAATGATTTCCTGTTAATGAGGTGTTCCTAAGGTGACGTTGAATCCCTAATGGTAAGGTTTTTTGATATTTTTCTGTCTGGTGTGCTAAGTGAGACGTTTAACAAGATGAGTGAGAAATTAAAAATATTCAGCTATGGTACGTTTTTGAATGAACCGTTTTATACTTTGCATATTCTACTCAACTTCATAACTGACATGTATCTACATACGTACGTATGTATGTACCTACTGTATTTACTCAAACAACTGGTTGTGTGGCTGTACATGGAAGGAGAAATTATCTTACTGTTTAACTGAAGTACATGGTTGTCTGTAGAACTTGATTCACAGTTGCCGGCAACGGGTATACAAAACGTTTCATTTTCGATGAATTAAATTAACAACTCAATGGATGACGTTTGTTTTCTTTGCAATAAAGGGACATTCTTCTCGGTAGCAGTATCAGAGAGAATTATCTTTGGATCACGTTGGGTTGGTTCAATTGATCTTTATCAGTAGCGGACGAGAAGGGGTGGAAAAAGTGGAATTCCCCCTCTTTGACGTTTTCAAGAAGCAGAATTTGTTCCTGCTGTTGATAAGGTGTAGGTAAAATGACCTGAAAACTGCCAATTCCCCCTCTTTGTTAAAATTCCCCTACCTTTGGAGGTTTAGCTCATCCGTCGGGTGGGTAGAATTTTTTTTTCAAAACAGTAATTACTTAAACGAGATGATTGAATTTTTATTAGGGTTTTTTAGTAAGGTGTTCAAATAAACTATTTACACTGAATGTACTTTGTGCTACTTCAGGAAATCTACTGTACTGCTGAACGTACATAATAAACCGTCTGAGCTGTTACATAATTGCTAACTGAAAACATCAATCAAAAGTCGTGTCAAGCCATTTCATCACAGATCAAATATTTTTGCCTTTGCCACAAGTACAACGGGCTCTAAAAATATGTTTTTTTTTATTATTTTCAGCTCAATCGCCGATACGAATCCAAAAAATACTGAGGTAGCAAAAAATACATATTTGAACCAATTAATCTTTGGATAGGGTTGTGTTGGTTCAGTTTATCTTCACTTTTAATCTTCGGATCTGGTCACAGTTAAAAATTATCTTCGGACGTTTTAACGGGACGAATGGAGTTTTTCGGAATGGATGAGCAATATTGGGACGTGATGGTTGAGTCATTGATCACGATTTTTGTTTGAATATTTATCTCAATTTTCTGAGATGTTTCACGGGATGAGTAGAAAAAATAAAACTACTGTATTCAATTCCTTTGCCTTTTCCATTCAATTACATAACTGTCATGTACCTATTCAAACACAGGATTGTGTTGCTGAACAGTACGAAGAATCTATCTTAATTTTCAACTGATGTAGTTTCCGATATTGGATGATATAAAAAATTTACAGGTCGGGTAAATGCCACAGAATGCAATTTTTGTCTAAACAGGAAAAAAAAGAATAAATCAACGGGTTTAGTATATGCATCTCATGATTTCCCGTGAAGCTTCGGTTCCTGTAAAATTCGATCATACGTTGCTGGCAACGGGTATTCAACTAGTAGTTATAATAGAAGAACGCTGTTCAACAACAACAGCAACAACAACGAGAACAACAACAACAACAACAACAACAACAACAACAACAACAACAACAACAACAACAACAACAACAACAACAACAACAACAACAACAACAACAACAACAACAACAACAACAACAACAACAACAACAACAACAACAACAACAACAACAACAACAACAACAACACTGGACCTTACGGGTCCAATCGACTGGTGCTAGTTTTAGGTAACGAAAGAACACGGTTATAATAGAAGAACATTTACTGTTCATAAGTAGATACTGTACTTAACCACGGTAAGAAGGCCACCCGCGTTTAGAGTGATTATTATTACAACAACAACAACAACACCAACAACAACAACAACAACAACAACAACAACAACAACAATAACGGACCTCACGGTTCCAATTGACTGGTTCTAGATTTAGGCAGCGAAATAACATGGTTATGAAAGAAGAACAGAGTTAAATGAAAGATATGTTGTACTTTACCACAGGGAAGGAGGCCACCCGCGTTAAAATGACTGTCGTTAGTTGAAATCCATAACTAAACACATTATTGATGGAAAGGTTGGGCGTTAAAAGTCCCAGAAAAAGTCCCATCCCAATAAACGCAGTGTACTTATATTGCATTCTTTCTGTACGAAGCTCGATTTTGTAGAAGTGACAAAATGAAAATATCACACACCATAATGATTTCTGCTCTGAATATTGCAGATTTTTTGTTTATACTTGATATTACATAACTTTTAAATAAAATACACTGTTATATTATAAGGGCATTATTCATGATACAGCCATTTTGGTATGGAGAGCCACCTAATCTGGTACTGGCAGGGATTAGCATCATGTACAATATGCATGTACCATCACTAGCGGACGAGAAGGGGAGGGAAAAGTGGAATTTCCCCCTCTTTGGGATTTTCAAAAAGTAGAGTTTGTTCCTATAGGTGAAGGTAGAATGGCCAAATTTCTTCCGATTCCCCCTCTTTGGGAAGATTACCCTCCCTTTGGAGGTTCGGCTCGTCCGCCAGTGTGTACCATTGAGCTTGGTCAGGGTTTCTTGTTATCAAGATTCATTTTCATACCTTTTACCACAGATACAATAAATCAGGCCCAACATTCGTATTTCGTCCAAACGTCATGTTGAAAGAGTTTTTTGTAATTTTTGAATTTACATGAAGAAATTGAATGCAAAAACGTTTATGAGTAACAAGAAACCTATGTAGCACAGGCTATAATAATACCATTTTGGCATTCATATCAACTTCTAGCAGACGAGAAGAATAGAAAACATTGTGACTGACAACATACTTTAAACAGTGGAAAAATACTATTTGTTATTCAAAATGCAATGAAAAAGCGAATCGCTCACTGTAGACGGTCAAATTACTCTCTGTTCGGGCACTCTCTCCGTGGGTACCATCCACTAGCGGATAAGTCGGGGAGACATTTCTGGATGAAATTCCTTCCTCTTTGGCGATTTCCAGAAGTGAAATATGTTCCTCCATATAAATACGTCAAAACTGCCGATTCTCTTTGTTTGAGAAAATTCCCTCCATCAGAATTCTGGCTCGTCCGTCGACGATACCATATACTGGCGGACGAGCTAATTCTCCAAAGGGAGAGTAATTTCGGCAGAGGGGGGAATTGGCAGGTTTGAGGCCATTTTACCTATAACTTAGGGAACAAATTCAATTTTATGGAAGTTCCAAAGAGGGGGGATTTCACTTTTTCGGTCTTCCCTCGTCCGTCGATACCATCACAACGTTGGATGCTTTGGGTTTGTTTACCAACCTGAACTGAAACTGACACCGGATCTTACGAGGATTCCACATGGTATGTACATACAAATGATGGAAGACGTGACCTTTTAGTTCCTGGCTGCGAAATGACTGCGGGCGTCAGATAAAAATTACGGACCACGTACAAACCAACTAAGAATAACAGTTTTTGAGCGGAAGTTGTGACTGGTGAAAGTTTTGGGATTGCGTTCCTGGGAGTTTTGAGACCGTACTAAGCTCTCATGTTATTTTGAGTGTTTAGCATATTACTGTTTAGGCCGATCTTACGAGGATTCAACACGTTATGTACAAATGTACTTACAAACGATGAAGACATGATCTTGTTCCTAGTTGCATGGCCAACATGTTTTTTTACTCTGACTATTTTGTTACTGAAGCCCTCAAGGCACACCATTATCATATCACAAAGTTTTTTTTCTAGGTGGCAGGAGAGGTTGAATAACCGGCTTGATTTTACTTTCTAAATCGTTATTGTATGAATCTTTTATCTCAGTATACCAATCCGAAAAGATCGTGTAGAATCGTATTTTATTAGGATATATTCACCGCACATACGGTAATCCGAGTATTATATATTCGCGCTGTTTAGATCACATGGAATGTGTTTTGATCATCGCAGAATTCAACGAATTCATATAATAGTAATAGTTGTACATACAATAGTAATTAAAATATAATATATATAATTATAATATATATATAATTATATAAGTACATTATAATGTACAGTAGGACCGAATTATCAGAAACTCAAACGGCTGCTTCCGTAAGGAGCGAAAATTTCACGTCAGTAAATATTGAAACTTTGATAATAGGCTAAAAAATTTGATTATTGTTCACAGAATACAAGAGTCGGTGGTCGAGACTGAGTGGGCGTGGCTTGGGATAGAAACTACTGAAACCAATACCGTAAGAAATAAAAAAATTCAATTTTCTATTATTATAAAAACAGTAAAACAGTACACGTCATTTACATTAGTGCTAATTACTCTACTCAATCACGACAATTAAACCTTGTGAGTATTTTAATTGGACTCGGGGCACATAAGCTGAACAGATTTTAGGCAGAAAATTTACGACGAAAGAAAAGCAAGATCAGTAATAAAAATATAGTAAAAAAATCATAATAAAAATGATATATATAAATAAATTTGCGACAGAAAAGCACAAGCACAATAATCGAAAACGAAACAGGAAATGATGAAGAGACCCAAGAAGACGATGAAAAAGCACTCTCTGAGACTGGCTGATAAATGGATAGAATGCGGTGTAGAAGTCTGCAAAACAACGAATGTACCATCATAATGAATATGAAAAAAGAAAGGACACATAAACTATAAGTAGCAACGGTAAACTGTAACCGAACTCTTCTTCTAGTTGATCCGACGTTTTATGAAAGTATGGAACGACAATTCCCCCACCGAATACAAAAAAGCTGACATTTGGCGTTTTGATCTCTAAAAGTCCTAAAAAAATTCTGACGACAAAAACATGTGTGGTACCGTTAACTGTGTTACTTAGGGCATAAAATTTAAATCCGTCCAGAAAATTCTGAGATTCTTCACTAACGTAACAAATTTAAAACAATGTAGGACCATTTAGAAGAGTTTAGAAACAGAAGCAGTAACAGTAACTTAGCCAATTAGAACCTTTACCTCACTGATAGCAACAAGAAATAAGTGTAGCACGAATAAATTCCTATAATTAACTATGACTTGTCTAATATTCAACAGGATATCAGATGCTTTGTGCAATAACAGTGGCAATTTGTGCGTAGTTTGAAGGAATTCAAAAACTCTAATTGTCTTATGCAGAAGAATCTGTTTAATGGAGACAAGAATATAGGGCCCTTGGGGACAGAATGGCAACTAATTGACACGGGTATAAGAAAAGGTTAAATCATATTAATTCTCATGAAAAGATTACCTTTTTTTAAAATATTAAAAATAAGTAATACTAAAAATAGCATTGCTGCCTTGTAGACACAAATCACAGGCGGAATGGCATGATACATATGGTGATAAATGGTTATAATAATGATATAAAAAAACAATATAGAGCATAAAAATACAAGGTAAAATGAGAAAGCACAATAGCTCAAGTCTCACCGA
Source organism: Daptonema setosum (assembly GCA_964036265.1). Taxonomy (NCBI): domain Eukaryota; kingdom Metazoa; phylum Nematoda; class Chromadorea; order Monhysterida; family Xyalidae; genus Daptonema; species Daptonema setosum. The sequence goes on from OZ038444.1 coordinate 22,347,012, forward strand.
AAACCCCCGGTGTACTTCGCCAGATAGTCGAAAGTTGCCAAATCAGACAATATTCCCTTGCAAATCAGGCTTTTATCATGACTTGACGTTAAATTTCGGATCATCTGACTTCCTATTGCTAAATTCAGAAACCACATGACTTTAAAGAACAATAAACAAGAGAAGTTCAATACGAAATTGCCTACTCAATAATAAAATTAAAAGCAGATTTTAGTCCAGCAGACTCATCAATGGCACATAAATGCACAGAAATCAGAAAATTTTTGCTCACTCAGTTAACCAGATTTTGGTTTGTGATAAAAATTTGTACAGTTTGATGAATATATATATATATTCAAGTAAAAAAGTCACGAACAATTATTCAATTCTTCGACTTCATAAAAATTTAAATTTCGCGCTTTTGTCACGTCATCTCGTTTTCTTCTCCAGGAGTTCAGATGGAGGCACAATTTTGGGCGGTGCCGCCGGACTGTTGTTGTTGTTATTGTTGTTGTTAATGTTGTTGTTGTTGTTGTTGTTATTAACAACTGAACTAGATTGTTGTTGTAATTTATCGAGCGAAAGTACGGCGGACTGTGCATGTTTCTGCGAGGCGAAACTCGACGTCCGACTATCGACCAGAATCACCGAATAGCCGGCCGACGAGAACCTGAAAAACAAAAAATATCGAATAATTAATTACTGGAAATAAAGCATGAAAATCAGAATTTTTTTAATAGAGTTAGCGTGGAGAAGAAAAGCAAGGTTGTTCGAGTGTTGTCCTGCTCTCGCTAGGATACGGCTCGCCACTCCAGCCTCAGAGTTGGCTCCAAACTCGACCACGATTATCAGTGGTAACCGCGTGTGTGCGTACCGGGCTACATCGAGTGGGTTTTCACCCTTACGCTGACCGCCACCACCTAACCCAGCAGCGGAGAGTCAAACCCGGGATCTGGCGATCCAAAGTCTAACACTCAACCAACTAAGTTAGACGGCCAGTATCTAATAAGAATAAGTTGCCTCCAACCCACCAGCTAACGAGGGAAGAACTGAAAAGTGGAATTACCCCACCCCCTCTTTAGCGTATTCAAAAAGTTTAATTTGTTCCCTAAGCCTAAGGTGTAAATAAAATGTCCCGAAAACTGCCAATTCCCCCTTTCGACAATATTCCCCTCCCTGTGGAGGATTTGCTCGTTCGTCAGCGGACGGCCAGTTTTAATTTAAGTAAGTTGCCTCGAACCTGACGATCCCCTTGTACCATCCACGACTCATCGTCTGTTCCTTGGACTGAAACAGCCCGAAGCACGTGGCCAGCGCCCGATAGCTCGACTCACCGTCGAAGAACGCCGAGAACGTCGGACTCGCACTTGTCGGTGGGGCTGGTCTGGAATGAATAAATTAAAATAAATTGAAAAATACTTCGGAAAAATAAAGAAATGCTATCCCTTTCCAATAACTCATTTTTTTATCACAATCAAAAGTTACTGCCAATCTTTAAAAACTTTACATTTTTTAGTCCAATGGCAGAATAAAACCTAACAAAGTCCTAATCATATACCGACATCAGCAACTTACTTCACTCGGACTTGGAATTTTGCGTTGCCATTATATGGCAATGAACCTAAATAAGTTTGATATTTGAACACAAACAAAAACTTTTCTCTCCTGAAATCACCAACTGTTCAACAGGCAGCAACACGGTTCCGTTGAACGTTTTTACACACTCGGGTACCCGTGATATGTTGAGTGGCAGCGATGCCTGCAACAACTCGATCAGATGCGCATCATAGTTGGTGGCTGACTGCAGTGCTGTGATACCATCCAGTTGAATGGGGAATGTTCTGCAATGAAACATGTTTCAGCAATCATGTTCGATAATACAAGTTCAAACTCTAAGCTATTGAAATTTGAAAAAAGCCTTGTCAACGAACAACATATATTACCTTCAGAGAACTTAACAACCGTCATACTATCACCTCTCAATTTTTTTCCTGACTGTAGCTCTGACCTTCCCGCCACTTTTCGGGCGGGGTAAGGTGAGGCGTTTGGCGGCTGCCTTCCCTGCTTTCACTAGCGGACGAGAATGGGTTGGAAAAGTGGGATTCCCCCTCTTTCGCCTGTTCTAAAAGTTGAAGTTGTTCCTAAGTTGAAGGTAAAACCATCTAATTTCAACCTCTTTGAAAAGATTCCCCTCTCTTGTGAGGTTTGGCTCGTCCGCCAATGCCTGCTTTGCAACCTCACGTTCACTCAGTCCTAATATGACCTCCATAAACAATGTGAATAATCTCACCTGGTATAAGCTCGTTTTCTATGGAACAGATCCTCATAATCGGGTCGGATCACGGCCAGCCCATCCGAGTGTCGTCTCGTGATTCGTGGCACGTCAGGCACCAGCGTGTAGACGGTCGTCTTATTCACGGCACCACCGAACTGCCATTGCTCCCAGACCCTGGAGAATGATGAAATATACTATAAACTCAAGTATCCGATTAGTTCATGTTTCTATGTTCAAAGTTTTCTTCCATTCCTGAATCAGTACATAACTATATTCCATATCTGTCCTCATTTGGTTTACATTGTTGTTGTGTTTTGAAGTGAGTATAAAAAATCATAAAGAGTTAATTTATGTAGTAGTCCCCACTCCCCAGAACTAACTGAAATTTTACAACGGAATTCTCACAAAAAATTTTCTACTGCACTAGAATACGAAACTGATTAGTGCCGCATACCCTCACAAAAATACCGATATTTTCCTTGCTAATGTAAAACAGAATCGGCATCGGCATCAGACATTTTGCTAAAAATAATGCTAAACAGTGATAATATTATGAACGAATAATATAGTTAAAATATCATCAATGAAACCAACCGTTTCATGCAACATCCGAGCATCTTGCCGCCGCTGAAGTTGATGTCGTACTGTCGACGAGTGAACATGTAGCCCAGACCGGGGAAGCCCTCCACTCGGTACACTGACGACGGTCGTCCCGAGGCGTTGGCAAAGGCTGCAAGATTCAGTAGATTGGTGAAGTAAAACTGGCGACTAGCGGATAAGAAACGAGATGGGAAAAGTTTAATTCCCCCCTCTTTGGCGTTTTTCTAAGTGGAAGTTGTTCTTGAAATGTAGGTAAAATGGCTTGAAACTTGCCAATTCCCACCCCTTTGACGAAATTCAGCTGCCTTTGAAGGATTAGCAGATCCGCCGCTGTCTCTGGCCACCACGAAAATAACATTCTGATACGGCATTAGTGTGCCCTTAAGGCTTCAGTAATGAAGAAATCCAAATAAGTTTTTTCTGCTTCTGTTCATCGCACTAACCATTATCATTCCAGGCACTGACCGCCACGAGTCCGTCGTCAGCCCGGATGACAGGCAACAGCTGCATCATGTAGTTCAGGAAATCCGCTGTCAGCAGCAGCTCTTCCTCGATCACGATCATTTCCGTCTACAATCAATGTGAAAACTTTTTATCAACTCGATTCAATCATTTTTTACGAAAATATGTTACTTTTAGCATGATTCGTGTAAAAAATGTCACCACTTTCTTCAAAGTTAAAATTTATGCTAACCGATTTCATGTGTTTCTGCCAGGTTTGCGTGAGTGCCTTGGCGTATTGCACTGCAATCAAACGAAATAAATGCAAAAATAAATGACATAAAACAAGATTCGATCGATATAAACGAAGAAATGAGCAACGGCCTCGCTGTTTGTTCGCAAACGTTTACCGAGAAAGAAATTTTATAGCAAAAATAAAATTAACTGAACTTCTAACGCAAAAACTATAGAAATAACAACATGAACTACTTGGAATTTGACTCCATGATTTGGCTATGGCAAGCACCATTCTGGATTCAGGTACCAGGCAAGGTCTTAATCGAATTAAACAACTCAACACTAACAAATAACAGCATATAACGAGCCAACCTTGATAGCTGGCGCTGACATTGATGCTGAGCGCATCGAACCCGTAGAGTTTGGCCAGTTCACCGCTTTCGGCGTAGTTTTCGTCGAACGCGACGGTGACCAGCGATGGATTGAGACCCGGTTGTAGGAGCAGGGTGTCCAGGCAGAGACGCAGTGCGTTGTGGGACAGACCTGAAATCAGATTGTTAGGCTAGGTAGGTAGGTAAGTAGGCTATGCAAGTAGGTAAGTAGGATAGATGGGGACGTGACTCTTTGAACTAACCCAATCACTCGCTAAGACACTCACTCACTCACTCACTCACCCAGTCAATCACTTACTCAATTCACTCACTCACTCACTCACTCACTCACTCACTCACTCACTCACTCACTCACTCATTCACTCACTCACTCACTCACTCACTCACTCACTCACTCACTCACTCACTCACTCACTCACTCACTCAATCACTTACTCACTCACTCAACTCACCTGCCACCACAAGTACCGGTACATTAAAGATGTCATTATTAGCAAGACTAGTATTAAGCAAGGGTGCGGCTGCCAATGGCTCGTCCACACGTTCATCCGAGCAGAACTCTTCATACCCGTCGTACTTGCCGCAGAATACTCGGCGAGCCTTGTTCGGGTCCCGAAGCGGTTGTTCGGGTACGGCTGATAGACCGCCCACTGCAAAATATCTTAAAAATCAAAATCGAGTTTTTATTATTTTTATGAAAATTCACAAAAAGCATCCCATTTTTACAAAAAAAAATGTAATTTTATTGAAAATCAGCCCACTTTCACACAGAAACGTCGTTATAATCCCGAAAATTACTCCAACAAGACTGTGCTTTGTGATAACCAGATAAAACAGAAGAAATCAAAAAATTCCAAGACTATTCTATCTTACTGAAAAAGTTCAAAATAGTACCACGGAAGGGTCGATGTGGTCTAAGAAGCTCCGGATCTGAAAGGTTGTACGCATAAGAACTAAACAGTAGCAAATATACGAAATTATATACTCAATTCAATATGATATCCTATCAGTTAGCCTTGATGGCTTCAGTTCATAAAGTCCAATAAAAAATCGATCTGACTAACGTTTGGCGGGTACACAGATGCGTTTATCGACTGGCTTCGCCCAGTCCGAATTCTTGGCAAAGTTCAGCTCTTCGAAGGGCGTAAAGCCGCTGATGCCCTTTTGTCCGATGAAGTACCAGCTGGCACGGAACTTGAGATTCTGCACCATACCACTGCCCAACTCGTAGAAGATCTGCTTGGCCAGTGAGGAGAGTCTACAAATGTGTGAGGAGGTTGAAAAAAGTGTTGGCACTCACTGACATTGACACTCACTGCCATTGACACACACTCATTTGTCACTCACTCACTCACTCACTCACTCACTCACTCACTCACTCACTCACTCACTCACTCACTCACTCACTCACTCAATCACTCACTCACTTTGTGCTGGCCTCATCAAAGGACACGACAGCGATCAGCTCTCCGGGTATCATTTGCTCAAGGAAGATCTCCAACGTGCTGCTGTCCTCAGCGTACGTGTCGAAGTGACCGGCCCGGAGTACTTCGTGTGTGGTGCCGTTGAGAATGACTACAACCACAACAACAACATTTAGAAAACATCAACAACAACAACAACAAATTAACAACAACAACAACACCAACAACAACAACACCAACAACAACAACAATAACAACAACAACAACAACAACATCAACGACAACAACAACATTTATAAAACATCAACAGCAACAACCCCATAAAATCATTCACAAACACGGAAAACTGTGCTTTTGAAACTCTTAAAGTTGGACCTAAAAATGTGTAATTAAAGAAAAATAATCCCTTCCATAAACTCACCAATATTCAAACCGCGACCGGCATTGTTAACGTTCTTGGCCATCACCCTGCAATTGTATAAGCAGAAATAAAAATGTGACCATAAACATAATAAAAGAAAAAAAATATATATGTTATGCTAAAATCACGAGCATTTTGTAACACAACAGTGTTGAAAATATTTCAGTCATGGAAAATGTTAAGACTAAAAATCTGAGCAACTTGTGAACTCTTGTGACCAACATTCGTCCGTGCACGCACATCAGCGGTTGATCGTCTTTATTGCGACCAGAGAACAGGTAAAATGCGGTTTCATCCGGTTGACATGCCGTGCGCAAACCTGATGAAACAAATAGAATAATTATATAAAAAACAAAAATAAAACTGTAAAAAACCGTTTTTCAGGTGCCTGGTTGTAAAAATCACTGTAAATTTGTCAAAATCACGGATTTTATTGCGAACGACGTTATATATGCTAAATTTCATGCTAATCTTAGGAGACTTTTCAGGTTTAGCGTACGAGCTCTGTACCTGTACATAGGCCTAAACAGGGGTGGGACGGTTTTTTTGGCGTTTTGTAGGGGGTGGGGGGGGGTAGCCGACAGAAAATCCCGTCCTACCCGACCTGCCCGAAAAGTGGGAAGAGGGTAAGGGGGGTAGAAAAAAAATTCCGCAAAAAACGCTCGTTTTTTGCTTGTTTTTTGCTAAAAAATCTTCCATTATAAGGTATAAACATCACATATACCGGTTTTTTTCAGGTTTTAACTAAAAAAATTGACCCAGAAAACTTGTTTCTTCGAAAAAAAATTCTCACAGCCAGAAAATTTAAAAAATGAGCCTCAAAATCGAAGTTTTGAGGCCGATTTTCTAAAAAATTTCGATTAGGGGGGAGGGGGTAGGCGACCTAAATTTTTGTCTAGGGGGGAGGGGTAGGCTACCCGCCGACTGAAAAGTGGGGGGTAAACCCCCCCTGCGGCCCACCTCTGGGCCTAAGCCAAGCCTAAACCGAAACCTGAACCTAAGCCACGACCAACCACAATGCGGCATGTCCTGGCCGTACATGATGCGTTCGCGCTGTATTAACTGGCCACCCTGTACATCGGGTATGGCCGCATTACCACCCGATGCCCCATTGGACGAACCATCGGATGCCCTCTCCAGATGCACGTCCGTGGCCAATTCGCCCACTGAAATAGTACAGGGTGTTACATTATTATGGATTGATTTCTACAAAATTATGATTACCACTTCCGAAACCACAAAACTATCATTTTATACCGATTCGGAAACCGAAGGCTGATCAAATGACAAATACTACAGCAAAAAAATATTCGTGCTCTAAATTGTGAAGAAAGCCTCACTGATTCACAGAATATTTCCAATAAGAACCAATGTGAGTGTCAATAGATACGTGCGATCAGTGAGGAGAAAAGTGTAATCCCAAGATAAATTTAGACACGGCTTGAATGAATAAATGAGAAGTAGCAAATGGTGATTGGCCTTTCAGCTCCGGGCCAAAAAATTCAATACGCATGTAGGACGTAAATAAGCTACGCGTTTGCGCTTTTTGGAACTGTTTCAGCAGCTTGAACTCAATGGCGTTGTACACCCTGTATATGAAACCGCGAACTAGCACCTTAAATCAACAACATTAGAGCGCCAACGTCAAAAACTGGTAGTTCGAAACATGACTTAAGACACACATGCCCGTCAGTTGATTCAAGGTCTCTGGCCACTACGAAAACACCATTAGATGGCTTCAGTAACGAATTTCCCAAAAAAAATAACGCAAAACCAACTGGGAAATACGGCACACCCTGTAATCTGTGCCGTACCACCACCGGCCGCCTCCTGACCGGAGGCCTCGACGGCCGATGATTTCTTGAGCCCACGTTGGCCGAGCATCACGAAACTACTGCCAGCCGGCAGTAATCGGGCGTAGGCACTGCCGAATTTTCCGAGAATGTCACGTGAATGCGGCGAAATTCTGCAAAAAACTTGTTTTTTACTAAATAATTTTTTAGTTAACGCTAAAATCGTTAAAAAATTTGTCGATTCCCAATTATCAGCTTCGAAGACTAGGGGAACCTAATCAATTGATTACTGAACTTCAAGTAACTGTTTTTGTTATCGAAGTAAATAACAAGTAGCTGTATTATTCAACTAATGTAACAATAACAAGTAACTGTTTTATCTTTCTAAGTAACAAGTACCTGCTTTATTTATCATCATTTTAAGAAGTATTATAATGAGTAAATAATAAGTAACATCATTCGTTTACTAATCAACACTTTTAGTAACAATTTCTCATGCTAGAAGAAACTGGTGAAAACCGACTTATTAGCGGCTTCGCCATGCGTGACTAGAATCAATGCCTCCGTATTTTGGGTTTGAAGCAACAGCTTGACGAGTTCAGCATCTGAAGAAAAACGGGAAAAATTGATCATCAAAAAGATTAACCGTGAAAAAATCATCAAAATCACCACTATTTGATTATATTCCATGAAAAATATCGAAACTGATTTGACTAATTTTGATTTTGGAACTGAAGTATTTTACAATTATCATTTCAATCAGTCATATAATATGAATAAGGAAAGATGAATAAATCATAAAATACTACATTATAAGCTAAATTTTTTTATTCATCAACATAACATTTTTTCAGGTTTTGGTCAGCATTATTTCACAAGTTATAAATTCGTTCCCGTTGAATAAATGTTATTGATTAATTGAATAAATGAATAAATCTTGCCCACCTCCATATGATACATCGATGTAATGTATACTCTTCGTGGTACGTAGAAGATTTCATTTCAAAGTAAATTTTCTTATTACTCAAAAAATTTTCAGGTTTTGGTCTGCATTATTTCATAAGTTATAAATTCTTTTCAGTTAAATTAATGTTATTGAATAAATGAATAAATCTTGCCCACCTCCATATGATACATCAATATAATGTATGCTCTTCATCGTTCTCGTCGTATCATCCACTCGAATCATCACAACGCTGGCCTTGTGCAGTTTGGATGCGTCCAAAACTCTGCAACAGCAACATTTGTGAAACTTTTGAGGACGAAATAATAGAAACAAAAATGTTATTAAAATATAATATATCCACCAACGATTGTTGTGCAATGCAGACGACTGGTTTGGCCGTATCACTGACTGAACCCACAATTTTATAGGCCATCTCGTTGGGTTTACATGACGAACTGATGGCACAATCTATAAAGATGGAAATTTTATATTAAAAAAAACATTTATCATGCCATACTCTAATCCGGATCCAGCACTCACTACTAGTTCGTAATTTACAAATACAGGAGGAGGCTATATAACTGAAACTATTAATTTGCCTAAATAACGTTTATCGTATGCGTCTTAGCTAAGTTCTTCCGAGGTGGTAAAATTTATCACAAAGACTTCAGTTCCACACCGCTACGCTTATGCAAAAAATATTTGGTGCAATCTAGTAGTCCAAGTCCAACCTGTAGGCTTTTCCCAAAACTTTACTCTCCAGAATGAACCTAAAATTGTTAGGTTGCTCAGTTCCTCGATACTACGAACACCAGATTTCAAGTCCGGCGCCCTAGCCGCTAAACTATCCTATTATCTTACCCAACTATTTATTATTTTACCCAACTATTTATTATTTTACCCAACTATTTATTATCTTACCTAACTATTTATTATTTTACCCAACTTTCCTTAATAGACAGGCATCGATGTACCAACCAGTATTAACGGCCTTGGCCATGGTCTGTACGGCCGGTGTTGATATCGGACCTTGATCAGATCCGGATGATTCCGTGATGGCCTTCGAGTCTTGTTGTGACTGTTGTATGGGTGCTGTGTCTGCAAATTTTAAAAGTGTAAATTTTTAGAAATTTTTTCCCAGTCTTTATGCAAAATTTCAACAGAACATGTCGACTTTTTAAACACGTCGAGATAAGAGAGCATGAATATTCTCTGTAGAAGTATCTGGTTCTTCTTCTTCCTCAAAGACGGGGCCAAAAGCTGTAAGGTACAAATGAACACAAACGGTTGGTCGGCGTACCCATAGTTTTCAACAAAACGCGACTTAACCGAAACCATCCAGTACAGAACAACAACACTAAGTGTTACTTACCAATGAAACAAGTTAAAAAATTTACTTTTCTGGAGAAAAAATTATAAACCCCAACCATTTTTATTAGCGCCCAACGATAGAATAGTCTGGACAACGAGTACGGTCATTAGCAGGGCACCGGCCGCCAGTGCTATCTTTCGCAGACCACCCAATCGACGTAAAAGACGAGCCATTCCACCTAAAATAAAACAATACAAATTGAACACATAAATAATATAATCCGAAATTGCGCAATAGAATCAGCACATACCTGGGTTTAGACTTGTTTTTATTATAAAGTCGTTATTTCTTTTCTCCTAAAACCAGCAAGGTTTCTGGCAGAACGAAATACATATAAATATCATCGAAATGAATAAGTGATTGATGAATAACAATATATTGAATGAATTATGAAACGTTATAATAAATTAAAATGTTCCCAACCGGATGATTGTGATCGTAGTTTAGACGACTCCAACCGTCGATACTGCAGAGAGTTCATTCCTCACGGCAAGACTTCATTTCCGAGATACAGGCTTGTCGAAACGAAATGGTGAATTCTGATGAAGAAAATCTCCGAATGATGGTATTCTGATGACAAATAATTGAAATTTCTGAAAGGTAAATTTTCATTTATTGTGCGATATGCCATGTGAACAAAAATGTTTTAACTAAAAGTACTTTGAATGGGTGATTTGTGTTAGACCGTTGGTTCGAACTTTTCATAAAATTTTTACTTTGACTGGAAAATACGAGAAAACATGCATCTATCCACTGATAAACACGTTTCGACACCCATAACAATATAAAATGGCGTGGCTGTAAAAACACCACCATACGAGTTTGAGCATTTCGTATTTAGTTCAACAGTTTCTGAGCCGACTGACATAATAAGAATGTCTTCACAGTTCAAGCTGCAACTTACTTCCTAGCTTTTTGATAATTCTTAAGTCAAGGTCAAACAAACACAAGAAAAAGTTCTCAAAAACCGATTCAGCAGGTACCCTCCCTGAACATATTAATTCATAACCGCAAGCCGCCGAAATGAATTCCATCTGCATGCAAGGCTGGGTGATTGCATACACAAACAACAAGCGTGATAAAACAGTGGCGGTAGGACCAACTTTTTATCAAACATCTCTAATTTTCTTGTAACACAGTGAAAGTGCTGATACATAGTTCGGGAAAATTTCATAAGCAGCATCAAGTGAAATATAATTAGAGAAAACATAATAACTTGTGTTAGGTATCCGTCGACCGTGCATAATACCAAGTATCAGTGTACACACAACCCGTTTTGAATGCCTTCGCCGAGTCAGAGATTGAAGACAGCCACATTCACTCATTTTATTGAACCAACTTTTATTATAGTTACTTTACCAGCGCTATAGGAAACCTAGCGATTACATATGGTACTAAACTCATCTTTTTTTCTTACTTTTATTCAGGTTTCACACCATAAAGGCAATGAGGAATACCAAGTCACAGAGTAAATTATACCTAAATTACAAACTAAACTTTATCAAAACAATTTGAATAACTTCATGTGGAAAATCCTGAACATACATGCATTATTGCTTTCTTTTGCCTGCCGCCTTCCAACTAACGCTTGTGCGCATGAAATCCTGTCCCCTCCTGGGTGTTATCACACGCTACCACTAGCGGACGAGAAGGGGAGGGAAAAGTGGAATTCCCCCCTCTTTGACGATTTAAAAAAGTAGAATTTGTTCGCTGAGGTGTAGGTAAAACGGCCTCAAAGCTGTGAATTCCCCCTCTTTGAATAAATTCCCCTCCCTTTGGAGGTTTCGATCGTCCGTCAGTGCACGCTACGTCAAGCACACGCGTTGGATTCACGTTGAAACTGAAGGTGACTTGTCGATGCACTGTTCGTCGGGTTTCGATAGTTACTCTACTTTGCAGACAAGTTCTGAATTTAGAAATCAACTTAGATATTCGGAAAGAAAAGATGCCGATGAATAAATTTTCGATCAGCTTTCAGACAAACCTGTGAACACCCAAACAAAAACACCCAAAACAAAGTCTAATCGAAAATAGGATTAGTATAAAACGAACGACAATCAACTCACCAAAATTAAAAATTTTATAACGCGATTGTATTCCAAAAAAAATACTGCAGAAATTCGCATACGCAAAACAAACACAAAATCCCACAGCGAAACAAACAGGCATGAAATAAATAATAAAAAGGCAAAACTCATAAAAATAAATCAACAAAACACAATAAATAACTGAACTCATGCGCGACAACATGAACGAGACAAAAGCCCGACCAAAAAGTCCGTCATTCACAAAAACACCAACCGAATACGCTGGAATGATCGATCTCACACAATTTATTTATGTATACCTTAAAAGCAATTCATAAAAAACATATAATAAATTTATCATAGAATAATAATATACTATAAACGGGGTGGTAAATCACATCGTGAAAACAGCTGTCAGAAGAACAAACAGCGTCAAACACAAAAGGGAACACTGTTTTTGGTGGGAATACATAAGGGAATGACATGACCGTTGGGAAAATGGATCAATAAATACTTTCTCAACATAGAAAATCTGAAACCGTGACCAATGGGATTTGTCGGCTTTTCAAAGCTTCAATGATTAATATGATTCATGAAAAAGTTATACATTTTTTTCCACAAAAACTCTGACCAAAGCCAACCATAAATAACAATACAACAAGGTTGAGCACGTCAGGCAATGAAATTGAATACACATACATATGACGTTAAAATATGTTTATCAATCAAAACGAATCCTACCGTTGTTGAACATTATCACTTAAAAGTTTTGACTCACAGATTTGAAAGAAATTTGATAACTTTTTGCACAAATCACATTTTCGATCTCACCTATAAAACATCAGGAAATGTCACCCAAATTGTATAACAGGTACGCGTAGATTATGGAAGTTTTTGAATATATCAGTACACAAAAATTTGTAGACCCATAACCGGAAAATAAATATTATAATTAAATATTAATTGCAATGCTCTATAATAATGCCAAATATTGGACACTTTGATATATAAATTCAGTTTGTATCACAAAACAGTCGAAAGAATTCAACAATATGAGAAAACTATAAAAGGCTGCCATTGAGTTGAACTCATAGAAATTCATTCTAAAAGTAAATTAATGGAAAGACATAACATTTTTGTGCAGCAGCTCCATTCCATTTAACGGAGATTTGGTAAATGTGCACTCGAATCGGCACCAATTTCGATAAATTCTCACAAAAAATACAAATAACAGTTGCTAAATCTTCATGGTAGATATGTAATAAACGAGTGGTATCTCGTTTGAATAGCCAATTAGCAATGAGTAAGCAACACATGCCCACTAGTAGTGAAGTGAGGAACAATCAATCATTAATGATATAGTGTAAATATAACTATAATATTTTAACTCTCAACATCACGCTCAAACTATATTTTGGTCAAAAACGTCCATTGGTTGTTTTGTGACTTTCTCTTCATTATGGCGAGGAAGCAGACTAAACTTCAACTTGCAACTCAAACTTCATCACAAAGACAAAATTGCTGACTGAATGCATTTTAGTTACATTATATTCTTTATTATAATAAATCAACGATTTTTTCCCAAAAATAATTGAAAGTAAATCAATGATTTCCAGTCAGATCGGCGGCACCACGTGCCATTTCCCTGGCATCTTCCAATAGCGCCAGTCGTGAACTGCGTTTCTCCTCCTTCTCGATGTCTCGCCACGACTTCACCTCCATTCGACGATCGTCGTACCGTTTCTCATTGCGGAATTTGTCCTGCAAAACCGAGGAGGATTATCGCCTATTTATTTAGAAAAATAGAAAACAGTATCATGAAATCATGGCACCGCACCGGCGCTGGGTTACACCGCCAAAATAACCTAACGGGCTTAAAAAACATACCTTGTCATATTTGAATACGGACTGCAGTGTATTCCTTAACTCATCATCGTACTCACCGCCTCCACCGCCGAAACCGTCATCTGTAAATAATAGACACAATACATAATGGTTAATAGAATACATAATAGAACGATAGAAATTATAACAAATTCAAAGCATTAAGTTATATTTATTTAGCGAAGCACTACCATGCTTCGTTAACATTTTACTTGATTCATTAACGCTGCTGTTACTTATTCACTCAACCGACCTTCAGTATCATCTATAAAGTCATCCATCTCCGAGTCATACTCATCCTCTTCATCGTCGTCATCTTCATCGTACCGAGATCCTGGAAATAAACAAGCTCTGATTTATATTACCAACAACCAATGAGAAAAACCAAATACTTAATAATCGTATTTTTCACTACCATCGTCTTTGAATATGCCACGTTATCATGTGTTATTAGTTTACATGTTGGCTATTTAGACTTTTGATTGAAGTACTCGTGAAGTAAAGACCAAAGACGAAAACAATTCAACAAAAGCAGCGGCAGCAGCAAGTGACCATTTTACTCCACCTCCACCCACTTTCCTTAAGCTTCTTTCTGAATTCTTTTATTGGCTCCAATAAAAAAACCTTACTCAATAGCTTTTTCATAAACCGTTTGTATCTGGAATCTTTTACATTCATTGACATTGACAATACTTTTCGAATTATTATTACATGAACTTCCACTAATTTCCAACCGTAAAGCTGTTGTTTGGCGCGTTGCAGGTCCTCTCGATCCCGGCCCATGCCATTTCGATAGGCGGGCGGCAAATGAGCTCTGGAATTCATCGATCCGCCACTGCGAGATGGTGCCGATCCACGGCCTCCTCCTCCGCCACCACCACCCAAACCCAACATGGCGGCCAGCTCCGTTTTGGACATGTCACGTGCCAGTTCCTGAAAATACATGAAATGACACTACTGAAAACATTTTCTCGTGAATGTGGTTCACAGATGTTGTGAATCGAAGACCTTACATTAAAACCAAAAACTACGCCATAAAAAATTACAGTACCATCACTCTACTTTCCTCATCAGAAAACGGATCTTGATTTGAATTGAATGAGGTGAGTGCTTGCTTCGATTCGTTTTCAAATCTAGTGACTTTTCCATGCAGCCTCCCCCCCCCCCCCGACATTCACAGATGTGGATGTGGTGTGGGCATTACACGAACTTGCCTTACCCAATCAACGTCTTACTAATCTGCTACTGTAAATTAATTGAGATGTATATAAAAAAACGATATAACGAAAAACTCATTGGTTATTTTAGATCATCTCCCAACGAACCTGCAGGAAGGTCTTCCGATCACCGGCCGATAGATTTTTCATCTGATCGCGGAGGTCGAACTTGCCGGCTGGAGGCTCCGGTCGCCGTTCGGGTTCGGATCGTCGGGGTTTCTTACTGTCCCTTGACGAATCCCTATCCCGATCCTTTCGATCGTCCCGATGTTTAGATGATAACGATGAGGAAGAAGACTGATGAGATGATGAATGAGGTCGCTTGTGATTGTTGTTGTTGTTGCGGTTGTTGCTATCGTGTTTGTTGCTATTATGATTACTGTGACTGGAGGAATGACGCGATGACGAGGTGGATGGTTCGGCAGAGAGATCACGTGCGGAGGAGGGCTTAGAGGAAGAGGACTGCGTGACCGGCTTGCCGGTAAATCTGAAGAAAAACTTTGTGAGATTTTTTCATTCCACCTCGATTTCGTACCTCTCACTTATTTTCTACTTGACAGAAAAAAATTCGGGAGCTTGGTTTGTTAAAAGTGAAAATACGCTTATTCTATCATCTCATTGCAAACTCCCAAAGTCCAAAACGAAGGTTTATAACTACTGACTCAGCAAATCAGAAGCCCCCCCTATGAAAAAAACGACGAAAAAATATCTATCAGTTTTTCGTCAGCGACTTTCAATCATTTAATGTACAACAACAGTCAATCACATAATCAACAAATGTATACCAATAAAAAACATTCGTAAACGCGTCTATTCTCTTTCAGATAGATACAAATTCACTCACCGATTAATAACGGGCGCACCCGTGGTTGCTTGTCGTTCACGCTGTTCCAGCACCTTCTTCCTCATCTGATCAATCTGGAACTTCTTCAACTCATCCGGATTCGATGCCATTTTCATCAGATCAGTGAATTTCGGCGGCGGCGCCGACGGAGGTTTATTCGATCTGGGTTTCTTCTCCTTCTCCGGTTTCGGCGAATCACGAGAGCCGTTGCTTGTGGATTTATGACGATCCCGATCTTTGTCACGATGTTTCGATGATGAAGAATGATGATGTTTGGATGAGGAACCTCAAAATCAAAATTTATTCAGTTGTTATAACACAATAGCAGTTAGTTACGAAATCGCAAAAAAAGAAACAATGTTAGGACAATCTGATCACTACTCAGTACTCACAAACACGTTTTGTTTTTGAATGAGCTGTGTCTCAACACAAAAATCGAGCCAGGAGCGTCGGCTTGCAAGACCGACACCTTAACCACTGGACCAGGACTAAACTAGCATTCATCAAAGAGACTGAACTTCCAAATAGCCTTTACATTACCACTCACCTACTTCAAACAAACTGAACCTGATGAGGAAGGCTTATCTCGGACGGAACCGGCGTATGAGTTACTGTTGGATGAGGGCGTGACTTCGGGTTTACCAAGAGCCTGGTTCTGTTGACGAACGATCGACGCGAGGAAGTTTGAAGAAGCTGATTTGGAGACGGGCTTGGCCGGGACCGACGGCTTGACCGATGGCTCTTTGTATTTTTCCGTTTCGCCAGTGACCTGTGTGAGTTGATATTGGTCAGATTACGGTTAAAATTTTTCGCTTTTTTAGTTTGTTAAGTTGTTCGACACCATTGGGTTAAAATGACAAGAAACAACATACCTTTGCCGTATAGACTTTGTTGCGAAGATCATCTACCGACTTCAGACCGCACGCTTTGGCCATGTACGCCGTGTGCTGAAACCGAGAATGTTTTTTATAATTATGTTGAGTGATGAGCCGAGCCTACTTAGCCTAGGGTTCTACGAGGATAGTCTAAGGCACTGGCGGACTAGGAAAAAGGATAAAATTAGATTTTTAATTTAAAAAATTGGGCTGGATTGCATATTTTGGGTCCGAACCCCTATTTGACCAGACCCCTATTTGACCAGACCCCTATTTGACCCGGTCAAATAGGGGTCCATGAGGACAATAGACCCCTATTTGACCGTGGTCAAACAGGGGTCTAGACCCCTGATTGACCGGGTCAAATAGGGGTCTGGTCAAATAGGGGTCGGTCAATCAGGGGTCGGTCAAATAGGGGTTCGGACCCAAAAAGTGCAATCCAGCCAAAAATTGTTCTCTAAGGTGTAGGTGCAATTCCGCCCATTTCCCCTTTACTGGGAAGATTCCCCTACCTTTGCAGGGTCAGCTTGTCCGACAGTGGTTTAAAGGTCTAGGTTTACTCCGTATATTAACTATTTTTTTTATAACTCTAACCTTGCCTTCATGCAATGCCACACGTTTCTTTATCAGCTCTTTCTTCTCTATCAGCTTGCGTTTCTCATCCTCGATTCGTTGTTTCTCCTGTTTGGCTTTGAATTGTTGAATGGCACTGGTTAAGTTCGGATCCGAAGAAGGACCGGCAGTTGAAGAGGAAGTTGATTTAGAAGAAGACGATTTTGACGGGATTTGAAACTTCTTTTCTTCTTTTTTGACCGGCCGAGAAGGTTTCGGCGGTGCTGCCGGTTTGGGAGTCGGCAACGCTTCGATTTTCTTCTTCGCTTTGTCCTTGTTCCGGTTGGCCTTGTCCATTAACGCCAGGAAATCCATGATTAAAAATTGTGATTATAAAATAATTGTTCAGTCTTCGAGGTGTATTCCAAGGCTTGGCACCACGGGCCGAGCTGAAAATAAGGGGTTTCGTAATTATAAAGCTGCTGGACAGGATAATAATGATCAAGAATAAATAAATGAATTATTTAACAGAAGAATGAATAAAAGTAAATTTGTGAAACTTTACAAAAAAATAAAAAAAAATAAGTAGTTTAGCAAAAAGTTGTTTGTAAACATTTTTTGCGTTCGAATTTGGCGCGCATTCAAAAAGTTAATACATTTCAGCTATATATCAAGGGTAGGCCGCTAGGCCTAACCCTTAATATGGTTCGATAGAGATAAGCTTTTTTGCGAGTATCTCGATCTAGCCTCATCGTATCGACTTCTAGTCTGTTCCATCGGTTTTCCCGTGCGATTCTACGGCTTTTTGGCTATTTTTAACCCCGTAGGGATAAATTTTCTTTTTTCAGGTCCGAAAATGATGAAATTGCGATTTTCCGTTTTTTTTTCTCATCAAAAATGGTGTATGGAAACTGGGTAAGACCTGTAAAGCTGAAAATTGGTACATAGGTCAACTTCCAGCGTAGAACACGATTATTAAACTGTCCCGGGGATCGAATGAATATTTGCACCATTTTTCGAGGATTTTTTGAAAAAAATGTCAAAAATCGCAGGCAAAATGGAGAAAGAATCGTTGTATGAGCGATAGGGTGGTCCGTTCAAACTGAAATTTCAACTAGATGTGTATTACATATGTCGAAATACGATCCGCTATTCAATTCAGCTAATTATTGAAACACACAAAAAACGCCACGAGTTATGTAAGAGGCAAAATTTGCGAAAATTTTCACAAAAGCTCTACTTCTCGTGACAAACTTATCGAATGGTCATAAAAACTAGCCTATCATTTGCGGAATCAAATTTCATTATGACCTCTATCCGACTTAATTTCCGATAAAATTATCGCACTTTGACAAAAACTTGAAGAAACTGATGTAGAAAGTTTCAACGTTTTTGACGATTTTTGCTCCTTCGAAAATCAGATTATCTCAAGATTTAAAGCCTTGACACCCATTGTATTATCTGAATGTCTAGAATGACTGAAGCTGTACCGAATACAAAAAAGATGATTCTCTGCGTATTCTCAAAAAATATTTATGAGCCACCAAAAACCAGTGAAAATTCAAGTTCACTTATTCACGCTGTTTCAGCCAAATTGGATTCCAAAATTTTTATTTATACAGAAACAGTAAAAACTTCATTTTAACAGGAGGTCTAGAGGGAATACATTTCTAATAAACTATATTCTTAAAACTTGATCAGTACCTTTAAGTAAAATTTTATGATCCGTCAAAGTGTACAGAAAAAAAAAAAAAACAAGTTGAAAACTTTTTTTAAAAATAATTTTTTTTTGTTTTTCAGACGTGTACCAATAACAATAAAACACTTCAAAACCTTATTATAAGTGGTATGGAAGTAAGGAAAAAAAATCAAGAGTCACATGGTACATAGCGGCCGCTGTTAAGTACAGCTCGGCGCTAACCTAATAATAGTCAAGTTTTGAAGCTATTTTCACCCTAGATAAAATGATAAATTTATGATTTGAAACTTGGTTTGATGTAGCAAATTAACTTTTAAAATATTTTTTCTCAAGGTAGTCAAGTGGATAGTGGGTTTGCAAGTTAAACGAGCGGTGCTGGGTTCAATACCCATGAAAATCTAAAACAATGAAAGTGTTAATTTGTTTCATTTTTGATATTATATACTTCTCCCGAACTTCAACTGTCTATTTTAGTTGTAATAAGGCAGCTGTTACCTCACTATACAGGGTGTCCCAGCGAGGTGTAATGAATGAATTTTTTTAATAACTTTTGCAGTGTTCTAGATAATAACCTAAAATTTTACATGTTGATAAAACAATTTTCCGCTATTACGCTGAATTTAAAAAAGTTGATTTGGTTCAGTATTGCGTGTTTTACGGCCGATCCGGCAATATGCCTGTTTATGTTCTTAACGCGACCGCATTTTAGAGATTTTCACCGAAAATAAAAAGGGATACAAAAGCACGAATTTTTGTTTAAATTTGTGTTAAATAGCAAGAAGAGGTCATATTCAAAAGTCAAAGTACATTTTTCATTCAATTAATTGCTTTTTTCAAATGTTTTTATCCGCAACTTTTTGCCAACATTTGCTAGAAATTGCGATTTTGTTTTCAATATCCAATAGAAGGTGGAATGATTGATCAAATCGAAAACTGTTTCCAGTACTTCAGATTTATAGTATTAGCTATCAGTGTTGCATGTTTCAAGCCATTTAGTTGTACTATCAGAAAGTTATTCAATGTTTCATGCGACATACTTGGCTATAAAGTGTAAATTTAAGGCATGTTGCTGGATCGGCCGTTAAACACGCAATATTGAACCAAATCAATTTTTTTTTAATTCAGCGTAATAGCGGAAAACTGTTTTATTAACCTGTGAATTTTTAGGTCGTTATCTAGAACACTGTGAAAGTAATTTCAAAAATGCAATCATCACACCTCACTGGGACACCCTGTATTACTAGTTCAGGGACTTTTTTTCATCATTATGTCAATTATGTTATGACTCTTTATGTTACAAGGTAAATATTTAAGGGGGCTCGCAAACGATCACTGTTTACAAATATTATTTTAATTCAATATATAAAGATCTAAGGTTATAAAAGGGAGGAAGTTCATGAATCTTATGAACAATTTTCAACTCATAAAGCAGTTTTGACATTAGCACATGTATGTACATATTTAGTCTACATACTGTCATGTGATTTGTTCACACATGAAAAAGTTATAGACAAGCAACTAAAAATGCCCTGAAGGCATGGGGAGTAACGAATATGGTTCGATCCTGGCTAGTCCAATCGTGAAAAAGTATGAGACAAGAAATTTTATTCTAATATTTTAAGTAGTCTGATCGTGAAAAAGCAGGAAACAAGATTTGCGATGAATCACGAAAAAAAGTTTGTACTTCATTTGTCAAGAATCAAACCAAATTACACGAAACATATTTGGGACTTTTCTGTGAAAACCAAATCCCTTTATTTCGTCTAGCTCGTTGTGTGCATGGGTCATTTTACTTCGGTTTGTGTGACACGAAATTTTTTTAATTCATTTCCATCCAATAATGATGGGATTTTTTATAAGATATTTATATTTTAAAATTGGATACCAGCATTTCGAATAAGGATAAATCTTACCACAACAACCGTGAATAGTCCCATCCCAAATATGTTCCGTGTAATTTGGTTTGATTCTTGACAAATGAAGTACAAACTTTTTTTCGTGATTCATCGCAAATCTTGTTTCCTGCTTTTTCACGATCAGACTACTTAAAATATTAGAATAAAATTTCTTGTCTCATACTTTTTCACGATTGGACTAGCCAGGATCGAACCATATTCGTTACTCCCCATGCCTTCAGGGCATTTTTAGTTGCTTTTTTTCATAT
>OZ038444.1:22370549-22378049 GCA_964036265.1 Daptonema setosum
GTGTTTGCTATATTCATGAATCGAATAGTTCATGATACGTGTTAGCGAGGTCAGTAATTGGAAAAGAAGACAAGAACATGCATACTACGATTGTGATGCGGATGAATATACCGTAACCTGAGTGGTTCTTTATATTGGCATTTCTTTTATTACTGAAGCCATCAATGCACACTAATGCCACATCAGAATGGTGTTATCGTAGTGACCAGACAGGCATAACAAGAGTGGTATAATCACAATCATGAGTACTCAGTGTTTCATTCTCTTGCGCGCCTTGGGTGCCATTCTATAGATAACGCATCGGACACGGTTTCAATTTTTATCCCATCAAATGAGTCGTATCAGTAAACAACGCATATCCGCAACCATTTCTGTAATTTTTCATGTGCTGGCCGGCCAACGCAAACAATTAGCTAATTGCTTACATATGATTCATGAAAAATTAGATTCAATTTTAATAAAAAAATTCCATGCTTAAAATTTCGGTCAAGGGTCGTGTTAATTAAATAAAAATTCTACGATTTCTTTAACGTTTATTAAATTAATTAAGTTTTTATGTTGTCCAAATGCCCTGTAAAAATGCAAGTTCTCTCAGAAATTTGAACATGCGCCAAATTGAGAATCAGTGGATTTTAATTCATTCGCGCACCAAAAACGTTGTTGATTAACAAGAAACACCGAATAAGCTATAACAAAAGTCAGCATGGGAAGAATACTTATCTACATATGTACATAAGTGTCCGTGGACAAGACTTCAATTTTAAGATGCTCTCTAGGGTACTTATTTTTGGTACCGAAAAGATGGTCTCCTCGTGTGGGGTCTCTTATCTTGTTAACGAAAGAACATATAGTTATAATAGAAGAACGCTGTTCAACAACAACAACAACAACAACAACAACAACAACAACAACAACAACAACAACAACAACAACAACAACAACAACAACAACAACAACAACAACAACAACAGCAACAACAACAACAACAACAACAACAACAACAACAACAACAACAACAACAACAACAACAACAACAACAACAACAACAACAACAACAAAAACAACAACAACAACAACAATAACAACAACAACAACAACACCGGACCTTACGGGTCCAATCGACTGGTGTTAGTTTTAGGTAACGAAAGAACACGGTTATAATAGAAGAACACACACTGTTCATAAAGAGATACTGTACTTAACCACGGTAAGAAGGCCACCCGCGTTTAGAGGGATTATTATTACAACAACAACAACAACAACAACAACAACAACAACAACAACAACAACAACAACAACAACAACAACAACAACAACAACAACAACAACAACAACAACAACGACAACAACAACAACAACAAGAACATCAACAACAACAACAAAAACAACAACAATAACGGACCTCACGGTAAATTGACTGGTTCTGGATTTAGGCAGCGAAATAACATGGTTATGATAGAAGAACAGAGTTAAATGAAAGATATGTTGTACTTTAAAACAGGGAAGGAGACCACCCGCGTTAAAGTGACTGTCGTTTGCTTGAAATCCATAACCAAACACATTATTGAAGGAAAGGTTGGACGTTAAAAGTCCCAGAAAATGTGTCATCCCAATAAACGCAATGCATATATTGCATTCTTTCTATACGAAGTTCGATTTTGTTTATGTGACAAAATAAAAATATCACAAATCATAACTATGATTTCTGATCTAAATATTGCTGATTTTCAATTTAAATTTTCTATTATATTACGTATAAAAATACACTGTTATATTATAAGGGCATTCTTGATACAGCCATTTTGGTATGGAGAGCAACCTAATCTGGTACTGGCAGGGATTAGCATCATGTACAGTATGCATGTACCATCTCTAGCGGACGAGAAGGGGAGGGAAAAGTGGAATTACCCCCTCTTTGGGATTTTTAAAATGTATTGTTTGTTACTGAAGGTGTTGGTAGAATGGCCTAATTTCTGCCGATTCCCTTCTCTTTGGGAAGATTACCCTCCCTTTGGAGTTTTGGCTCGTCCGCCAGTGTGTACCATTGAGCTTGGTCAGGGTTTCTTGTTATCAAGATTCATTTTTATACCTTTTACCACAGATACAATAAATCAGGCCCAACATTCGTATTTCTTCCAAACGTCATGTTGAAAGAGGTTTTTTAGGAATTTTTAATTTACTTGAAGAAATTGACTGCGCAACAACGTTAATGAGTAACAAGAAACCTAGCACAGGCTATAAAAACACCATTTTGGCATTCATATCAACTTCTAGCAGACGAGAAGAATAGAAAACATAGTGACTGCCTCCTTTGAAACAGTGAAAACATACTATTTGTTATTCAAAATGCAATGAAAAAGCGAATCGCTCACTGTAGACGGTCAAATTACTCTCTGTTCGGGCACTCTCTCCGTGGGTACATACCATCCACTAGCGGACGAGACGGGAGGACATTCCTGGATGAAATTCCTTCCTCTTTGGCGATTTCCAGAAGTGCAATATGTTCCTCCATATGAATACGTCAAAACTGCCGGTTCTCTTTTTTTTTGAGAAAATTCCCCTTCATTCAGAAGGTTGGCTCGTCCGCGGACGAGCTAAGTCTCCAAAGGAAGGGTAATTCCGGCAGAGGGGGGAATTGCAGGTTTGAGGCCATTCACCTACACCTTAGGGAACAAATTCAATTTTATGGAAGTTCCAAAGAGGGGGAATTCCACTTTTTCGGTCTTCCCTCGTCCGTCGATACCATCACAACGTTGGATGCTTTGGGTTTGTTTACCAACCTGAACTGAAACTGACACCGGATCTTACGAGGATTCCACATGGTATGTACATACAAATGATGGAAGACGTGACCTTTTAGTTCCTGGCTGCGAAATGACTGCGGGCGCCATATAAAAATTACTGACCACGTACAAACCAACCAAGAATAACAGTTTTTAAGCGGAAATTGTGAATGGTGGAAGTTTTGGGATTGCATTCCTGGGAGTTTTGAGACCATTCTAAACTCCATGTTATTTTGAGAGTTTAGCTTAATACTGTTTAGGCCGATCTTACGAGGATTCAACACGGTTTGTACAAATGTACATACAAATGATGAAGACATGATCTTGTTCCTAGTTGCATGGCCAAGATATTTTTTACTGTGACCTTTTTGTTACTGAAGACCTCAAGGCACACCATTACCATATCACAAAGTTTTTTTTCTAGGTGGCAGGAGAGGTTAAATAACCGGCTTGATTTTACTTTCTAAATCGTTATTGTATGTATCTTTTATCTGAGTAAACCAATCCGAAAAGAAAGTGTAGAATCGTATTTTATTAGGATATTTTCACCGCACATACGGTAATCCGAGTATTATATATTCGCGTTGTTTAGATCACATGGAATGTGTTTTGATCATCGCACAATAACGAATTCATATAATAGTAATTGTTGTACAAACAATAGTAATTATAAATAAAATATATATAATTATAATATATATATATAATTATATAAGTACATTATAATGTACAGTAGGACCGAATTATCAGAAACTGAAACGGTTGCTTCTGTAAGGAGCGAAAATTTCACGTCGGTAAATATTGAAACTTTTTAATAAAAGGCTAAAAAATTTGATTATTGTACACAGAATACAAGAGTCGGTGGTCGAGACTGAGTGGGCTTGGCTTAGAATAGAAACTAGTGAAACCTATACCGTAAGAAATAAAAAAATTATATTTTTATTAGTATAAAAACGGTAAAACGGTACACGTCATTTACATTAGTGCTAATTACTCTACTCAATCACGACAATTAAACCTTGTGAGTATTTTAATTGGACTCGGGGCACATAAGCTGAACAGATTTTAGGCAGCAAATTTACGACGAGAAAAACAGAATCAAATCAGTAATAAAAATATGGTGAAAAATTATAATAAAAATGATATATATATAAATAAATATGCGACAGAAAAGCACAAGCACAATGATCGAAAACGAAACAGGAAATGATGAAGAGACCCAAAAGCACTCTCTGAGACTGGCTGATAAATGGATAGAATGCGGTGTAGAAGTCTGCAAAAAAACGAATGTACCATAATGAATATGAAAAATGAAAGGAAATCAGAAACTATAAGTAGCAACGGTAAACTGTAACCGAACTCTTCTTCTAGTTGATTCGACGTTTTATGAAAGTATGGAACGACAATTCCCCACCGAATACAAAAAGCTGGCATTTGGCATTTCGATCTCTCAGTGTCGCCGAAAAATGCTGACGACAAAAACATGTGGTACCGTGAAAACTGTGTTACTTTATGCATAAAATTTCAATCCGTCCGAAACATTCTGAAATTCTTCACTGTCGTAACAAATTTTCCAAAAAAATTAGAGAGAACCATTTAGAAGAGTGTAGAAACAGAAGCAGTAACAGTAACTTAGCCAATTAGAACCTTCACCTCACTGATAGCAACAAGAAATAAGTGTAGCACGAATAAATTCCTATAATTAACTATAACTTCTCTAATATTCAGCAGGATATCAGATTCTTTGTGCAATAACAGTGGCAATATGTGCGTAGTTTGAAGGAATTCAAAAACTCTAATTGTCTTTTGCAGAATCTGTTTAATGGAGACAAGAATATAGGGCCCTTGGGGACAGAATGGCAACTAGTTGACACGGGTATAAGAAAAGGTTAAATCATTTTAATTCTCATCTTTTTTTATAAATACTAAAATAAAAATTAATTATACAAAAAATAGCATTGCTGCCTCATAGACACAAATCACAGGCGGAATGGCATGATACATATGGTGATAAATGGTTATAATAATGATATATGAAAAACAATATAGAGCATAAAAGAACAAGGTAAAATGAGAAAGCACATCGTGAGGAAACCCCCGGTGTACTTCGCCAGATAGTCGAAAGTTGCTGCCGAATCAGACAATATTCCCTTGCGAATCAGGCTTTTATCATGACTTGACGTTAAATTTCGGATCATCTGACCTCCTATAGCTAAATTCAGAAACCACCTAACTTTTAAGAACAATAAACAAGAGAAGTTAATTGCAAAATCGCTTACTCAATAGTCAACAATAAATTAAAAGCAGATTTTAGTCCAGCAGAATCATCAATGGCACATAAATGCACAGAAATCAGAAAAATTTTGCTCACTTAGTTAACCAGATTTTGGTTTGTGATAAAAATTTGTACAGTTTGATGAACATATATATTCAACTAAAAAATCACAAAAAATTATTCCATTCTTCGACTTCATAACAATTTTATTTACGCGCTTTTTCACGTCATCTCGATTTCTTCTCCAGCAGTTCAGATGGAGGCACAATTTTCGGCGGTGCCGCCGGACTGTTGTTGTTGTTGTTAATGTTGTTGTTAATGTTGTTGTTATTGTTAATGTTGTTGTTGTTGTTATCAACAATTGAACTAGATTGTTGTTGTAATTTGTCGAGGGAAAGTACGGCGGACTGTGCATGTTTCTGTGAGGCGAAACTCGACGTCCGACTATCGACCAGAATCACCGAATAACCGGCCGATGAGAACCTGCAAAACAAAAATATCGAATAATTGAATACTGGGAATAAAGCATAAAAATCAGAATTTTTTTAATAGAGTTAGCGAGGAAAAGAAAAGCAATTATGCTCGGGATTATTCCTGCTCTCGCTAGGATACGGCTGCCACTCCAGCCTCAGGGTTGGCTCCTAACTCGACCACGATTACCAGTGGTAACCGTATGTGTGCGTACTGGGATATATCGTGGGTGTCTTCACCCTTACGCTGACCGCCACCACCTGACCAAGCAGCCGAGAGTCAAACCCGGGACTTGGCGATCCAAAGTCTAACACTCAATTAACAAGTTAGACGGCCAGTACCCAATACACTAGCGGACGTGGGAAGAACCAAAAAAGTTAAATTCCCCCTCTCTGGCGGTTTTTAAAAGTGGAGTTTGTTCCTTGAAGTATAAGTAAAACGGCCTAATTTCTGCCAATTCCCCCTCTTTGGTAATATTCCCCTTCCTTTAGAGGATCAGCTCGTCCGCCAATGGACGACCAGTATCCAATAGAAATAAGTTGCCTCGAACCTGACGATTCCCTTGTACCATCCACGACTCATCGTCTGTTCCTTGGACTGAAACAGCCCGAAGCACGTGGCCAGCGCCCGATAGCTCGACTCGCCGTCGAAGTACGCCGAGAACGTCGGGCTGGCACTTGTCGGTGGGGCTGGTCTAGAATAAATAAATATAAATAAATTGAAAAATACTTCGGAAAGGTAAAGAAATGCTACCAATTTCCAATAACCCATCAAAAGTTACTGCTAATCTTCAAAAGCGATGTAATGTATCCTTATTATTTTAATAGCAGAATAAAACCTAAAATCCTAATTACATACCAACAAGAACAACTTATTGCACTCAGACTTGGAATTTTGCGTTGCCATTATATGGCAATGAACATAAATGAGTTTAAACGTAAACAAAAACTCGTCTCTTATAAAATCACCAACTGTTCAACAGGCAGCAACACGGTTCCGTTGAACGTTTTTACACACTCGGGTACCCGTGATATGTTGAGTGGCAGCGATGACTGCAGCAGCTCGATCAGATGCGCATCATAGTTGGTGGCTGACTGCAGTGATGTGATACCATCCAGTTGAATGGGGAATGTTCTGCAATGAAAAATGTTTCAGCAATTATGTTGGATACTACAAGTTCAAACTGTAAGCTATTGAAACTTGTCAACGAACAACATATACTCAATTTCAGTGAACTTAAGAACCGTCATACTAATACCTCTCAAATTTTTCCCTGACTGTACCTGACCTTCAATCCCCCTCACTTCGGGAGGGGTAAGGTGAGACGTGTGGCGGCTACCTCCCCTGTTTTCACTAGCGGACGAGAAGGGGTGGGAGAAGTGGATTTCCTCCTCTTTGTTCGTTTAAAAAGTCCTGAGGTGTAGGTAAAATGACCTTATTCTGCCAATTCCCCCTTTTTGAAAAGATTCCACCCACCCCTTTGGAGCTTTGGCTCGTCCGCCGGTGCCTGCTTTGACACCTCACGTTTACGTAGTCCTAGACCTCCATAATATGTACGATGTGAATAATCTCACCTGGTATAAGCTCGTCTTCTATGGAACAGGTCCTCGTAATCGGGTCGGATCACGGCCAGTCCATCCGAGTGTCGTCTCGTGATTCGTGGCACGTCAGGCACCAGCGTGTAGACGGTCGTCTTATTCACGGCACCACCAAACTGCCATTGCTCCCAGACCCTGAAAAAAGAAGAAATACAAAAAATTTCATTAAATTTTAGTTGTTTCACTCATGTGATGTGACTAAAAAAATTTCGTTGCCATTAGAGCGATGGATCAGAATAAAACTTGAAAAAACCTGGTAATTATTTTTGCAGCTGTCCCTAGAACAAACTGATTTTTCACTTTAGAATAAAGTTGGTTCTTTATATTTACAAACACGAATATGAGCGTTACAAGAATACAGCAATGTTTTTAG
>OZ038444.1:22383049-22393049 GCA_964036265.1 Daptonema setosum
CCACCACCGGCCGCCTCCTGACCGGATGCCTCGACGGCCGATGATTTCTTGAGTCCACGTTGGCCGAGCATCACGAAACTACTGCCAGCCGGCAGTAATCGGGCGTAGGCACTGCCGAATTTGCCGAGAATGTCGCGTGAATGCGGCGAAATTCTGCAGGAAACTTTGTTTTTACAATTTTTTTATTTAGTTAAGGTAAGGCAAAAAAATTTCAAGAATTTGCCGACTCCGAATGTTCGTGCTTGTGGTAAAATTCCGCAGAGGAGTTTCTCACATAAAATCTACCAACTGCTCTTATTTAATCGAGTAGAAAATTGCTAATGCTTGACTAGCCAATTTTCAGCTTCAAAGACTAGGAAAACCTAATCAATTGATTACGGAACTTCAGTATTATAATGAAATGAGTAAATAATAAGTAACATCAACACTGTTAGTAACAGTTATTAGAAAACCGACTTATTAGCCGCCTCGCCATGCGTGACTAGAATCAATGCCTCCGTGTTCTGGGTTTGCATCAACAGCTTGACGAGTTCAGCATCTACAAAAGAAAAAAACGTAAAAACAAAAAAATCATAAAAAAACATTGGAAAAATATAATCGAATCGGAAGAATAAAAAAATTACTCTATTGATTTTGAAACAAAAGTATATTACTATGAGAGTCTTGATCAAACATCAACGGTATTATAAATAGATTTTGTTACATAGAAACTACAACCTAAAAGATAACAAAAAATAGCACCCACCTCCATATGATACATCGATGTAATGTATGCTCTTCATGGTGCGTGTCGTGTCATCCACTCGAATCATCACAACGCTGGCCTTGTGCAGTTTGGACGCGTCCAAAACTCTGCAAAAGCATAATTTGTAAAACTTTTAAGGAAGGAATAATAGAAAGAAAAAACGTTATTAAAATATAATATATCCACCAACGATTCTTGTGCAATGCAGACGACTGGTTTGGCTGTATCACTAACTGAACCCACGATTTTATAGGCCATCTCGTTGGGTTTACATGACGAACTGATGGCACAATCTATAAAGACGGTAATTTTATGTAAAAAACATTTATCATTCCATTCTTTAATCCGGATGCAGCACTCCCTACTAGTTAGTTAATATACAAATACAGGATGCTGAATAACTAAAACGATTTATTTGTTCAAATAACGTTCACCGTATGCGTCTTAGCTGACTAGTACCAAGGTGGTGAAATTTATCAAAACGACTTTTTTATCGTTTTTTATAAACTCCTGTCACGATTTCAATCTAATTAATCCTTTTTATCAAAAAATTATGGTAATGAACTAAGGTTACTATAGCGGAACAATGGAAATTACGGCTGTCTTCGAACCTCGCCCGAATATCAGACCAAGACACGATTCTCCAGTTCCACACCGATACGGTTATGAAAAAAAATTATATGCAATCTAGAAGTCTAACCTGTAGGCTTTGCCCAAAACTTTACTCTCCAGAATGAACCTAAAATTGTTAGGTTCCTCAGTTCTTCGATAATACGAACACCAGATTTCAAGTCTGGCGCCCTATCCGCTAAACTATTATCTTAATTCTTACCCAGCTATTTAATATTTTCCACAACTTTCCCTAATAAACAGGCATTGATGTACCAACCAGTATTAACGGCTTTGGCCATGGTCTGTACGCCCGGTGTTGATATCGGACCTTGATCAGATCCGAACGATTCCGTGATGGCCTTCGTGTCTTGCTGTGATTGTTGTATGGGTGCTGTGTCTGCAAATTTTACAACTGTAAATTTTTTGAAAACTTTTTTCTACTCTTTATGCAAAATTTCAACACAACATGTCGACTTTTTCAACACGTCGAGATAAGAGAGCACGAATATTCTCTGTAGAAGGATCTGGTTCTTCTTCTTCCATCAAAGACGGGGCCAAAAAGATATGAGGTACAAATAAACACAAACGGTTGGTCGGCGTACCCAACGTTTTCAGCAACAAGCGACTAAACGGAAACCATTCAGTACAGAATAACACTAACTATTCTAACAACTTCCATTAATATTTCATAGCTTGCTCCGATAGTATTCCTGTTTTGAATCGGCTTAATAAATTAATGGTAGGTTTTTGTATAGCACATCATGTTTGAGTTAGTTGAGTACAAAGCGCTACTTACCACTGAAATTAATTTGTAAACTTGCTTTTTTAATTTTTTAGATAAATCCTAACCATTTTTATTAGCGCCCAACGATAGAATGGTCTGGACAACGAGTACGGTCATCAGCAGGGCACCGGCCGCCAGTGCTATTTTGCGTAGACCACCCAACCGACGTAAAAGACGAGCCATTCCACCTTAAATAAAACAAGTCAAATAAAACACATATATAAGATCATCCAAATTGCGCAATAGAATCAGAACATACCCTAGTTTAGACTTCTTTTCTTCATAAAGTCTTTATTTCTTTCCTCCTAAAACCAGCAATGTTTATGGCTGAACGAAATATACATAAATATCATCGAAATGAACAAGTGATTAATGGATAAAAATAAAAATATATCAAATTGAACGTTATAAAAAATTCAAACTTCCCGAACCGGATGATTGTGATCGTAGTTTAGACGACTCCAACCGTCGATACTGCTGAGAGTTCATTCCTCACGGCAAGACTTCATTTCCGAGAAACAGGCTTGTCGAAACGAAATGGTGAATTCTGATGAAGAAACTCTCCGAATGGTGGTATTCTGATGACGAATAATCGAAATTTCTGAAAGGTTAATTTTCATTCATTGTGCGATATGCCATGTGAATTAAAATTTTCTACCTAAATATAGGCCCTGTGCACGTATAAGCTTTGGGCTTATAATTATAAGCCTAGGGCTTATAATTTACCTGTTAAAGTATATACCTCAGTTAAATTTATAAGCCCAGGGCTTATAATTTATAAGCCTAGGGCTTATAATTTTATATACTTCAACACGTAAATTATAAGCCCTGGGCTTATAATTATAAGCCCAAAGCTTATACGTGCACAGGGCCATACTTTGAATGGATGATTTGACAATTAATGGTTGGTTCGAACTTTTAATAGCAGTATTGCTTTGAATGAAAAACAAGAGAAAACATGCATCTATCTACTCATAAACACATATCGACACCCATATCAATATAAAATGGCGCGGCTGTAAAAACACCACAATATGAGTTTGAGCATTTCGCATTTAGTTCAGCAGTTTCTGAGTCGACTGACATACTGAGAACGTCTTTATAGTTCGAGCTGCAATTTACTTCCGAGCTTTTTGGTAATTCCTAAGCTCAAACACACAAGATAAAGTTCTTTGAATCCAATTAAGCAGGTACCCTCCCTGAACATATTAATTCATAAGCGCAAGCCGCCGAAATGAATTCCATCTGCATGTAATGCGAGGTGTTTGTATACACAAACAACAAGCGTGATAGTATAGTTAACAGTGGCGGTGGGACCAACTTTCTACTGAACATCTCTAATTTTTATGTAACACAGTGAACATGTTGATATATAGTTCTGGAAAATTCCATAAGCAGCACTAAGTGAAATATATTTAGAGAACACCTTATAACCTATAATTTTGTTGAGTATCCGTCGGCCGTGGATAATACCTAGTATCAGTGTACACACAACCCGTTTTGAATTCCGTTACCGAGTCAGAGATTGAAAACAGCAACATTCACTCATTTAATTGAACCCATTTTATTGAACCAACTTTTATTATAGTTACTTTACCAGCACTATTATAGGAATTCTAGGATTACATGTAGTACCAAACTCCAATACAAACAATCTGAATGACTTTTAGTATGGCAAATCCTGAACATGCATGCGTTATTGCTTACTTTTGCCTGCCGCCTTCCAACTAACGCTTGTGCGCATGAAATCCTGCCCACTCCTGGGTGTTATCACACGCTACGGCAAGCGTACGCGTTGGATTCACGTTGAAACTGAAGGTGACTTGTCGATGCACTGTTCGTCAGGTTTCGATAGTTACTCTACTTCGGAGACAAGATCTGAATTTAGAAGTAACTTCAGAAAGAAAAGTTGCCGCTGAATAACATATTGATCAGCTGTCGGATAAACTTGTGAACCCGAAACAAAAACACCCAAACTGACCCACCCACCCAAAATGTAATAGAACATATGATTACTATTTTTATAAAACAAACGACAACCCACTCACCAAAATTAAAAATTTTATAACGCGATTTTAATCCAAAACGAGTATTGCAGAAATTCGCATTCGCAAAACAAACTCCCTCAGCGAAACAGGCATAAAATAAATAATAAAAAAGGCAAAACTCATAATAATAAATCAACAAAACACAATAAATAACTGAACTCATGCGCGACAACATGAACGAGACAAAAGCCCGACCAAAAAGTCCGTCATTCAATAAACACCAACCGAATACGTTGGAATGATCGATCTCACACAATTTATTCATGTATACTTTAAAAGCAATTCATAATAAACATATAATAAATTTATCATAGAATAATAATAAACTTAAAACGGGGCGGTAAATCACATCGTGAGAACAGCTGTCAAAAGAACAAACAGCGTCAAACACAAAAGGGAACATACGTTTTTGGTGGGAATACACAAGGGAATGACATGACCGTTGGGAAAGAGGATCAATAAATATTTTCTCAACATAGAAAATCTGAAACCGTGACCAATGGGATTTGTCGGCTTTTCAAAGCTTCAATGATTAATATGATTCATGAAAAGTTAGAATTTTTTTCACAGAAACTCTGATCAAAGCCAACCATAAATAACAATACAACAAGATTGAGCACGTCAGGCAATAATGAAACTGAATACACATATGACGTTAAAGTATGGTTATCAATCAAAACGAATCATATCGTTGTTGAACATTATCACTTGACAAAAAATTTACCTCACAGATTTGAAATTTGATAACTTTTTGCACAAATCACATTTTCGATCTGATCTATAACATCAGGAAATGTCACCCTATAACAACAAATACGCGTAGTTTATGGAAGTTTTTGAATATATCTAAATCAATACACAAAAAATTGTAGACCCATAACCGGAAAATAAATATTATATTATAATTGAATATTAATTACAATGCTCTATAATAATGCCAAATATTGGACGCTTTGATATATAGTTCAGTTTGTATCACAAAACACAGTCGAAAGATTTCAACAATATGAGAAAACTATAAAAGGCTGACAATGAGTTGAACTCATAGGAATTCATTTTAAAAGTAAATTAATGGAAAGACATAACATTTTTGTGCAGCAGCTCCATTCCATATAACGGAGATTTGGTGAATGAGCACTCGAATCGGCACCAATTTCGATGAAATCTTACAAAAATATAAATAACAGTTGCTAAATCTTCATGGTAGGTATGTAATAAACGAGTGGTGTCTGGTTTGAAAATAGCCAATTAGCTATGATAAAGCAACAATGCCTTCTAGTAGTGAAGTGAGGAACAATCAATCAATCATGATATAGTGTATAGTAATCCACTATAACTTAAAACACCAGAATAAACTTGAAATTTAAACTTAAACTTAGTCACACAGACAAAATTACTGACTGAATGCATTTAGTAAATCAAAGTTTTTTTACAAAACATTGTTCATTAAGGTAATAAATCAATGATTTCCAGTCAGATCGGCGGCACCACGTGCCATTTCCCTGGCATCTTCCAAGAGCGCCAGTCGTGAACTGCGTTTCTCTTCTTTCTCGATGTCTCGCCACGACTTCACCTCCATTCGACGATCGTCATATCGTTTCTCATTGCGGAACTTGTCCTGCAAAACGGAGGAGCATTATCGCCTATTTATTTAGAAAAATAGAAAGGAAATAGAGTATCTTTAAATCATGGCGCCGGCGCACAATACCAAAGTATCCTAGCTAAATGGGAGGAGAAATAGACTGGGTTACACCGCCGAAACTTTTTTTAAATAACCTAACGGACGTAAACAACATACCTTGTCATATTTGAATACGGACTGGAGTGTATTCCTCAACTCATCATCGTACTCACCGCCGCCACCGCCGAAACCGTCATCTGTAAAAGATACAATACATAATAGAAAGATAAATAACGGAACGAATTCAAAGCCTTAAGTTATATTTATTTAGCGTAGCACTACCATGCTTTGTTACCGTTTGACTTGATGCATAAACGCTTCTGTTACTTAGTTACTCAACCGACCTTCAGTATCATCTATAAAGTCGTCCATCTCCGAGTCATACTCATCCTCTTCATCGTCGTCGTCTTCATCGTACCGAGATCCTGGAAACAAACAAGCTCTGATTTATATTACCAACAACAAATGAAAAAAAACAAATACTTAATAATCTTATTTTTCACTACCATCGTCTTTGAATATGCCACTTTATCATGTGTTATCAGTAAACATGTTGGTTACTTAAAGGTTTGATTGAAGTACTCGTGAAGTAAAGACCAAAGACCAAAACAATTCAACAAAGCAGCGGCAGCAACAAGAGGCCATTTTACTCCACTCATTGAGCTTCTTTCTGAATTTTTCATTGGTTATTGGCTCCAACGAAAAAAAACCTACCCAATCACAGTTCTTTCATAAACCATTTGGATCTCGGATATTTTATATTTATCGACATTTAAACATTTTTTGAATGATTATTACATGAACTTCCACTAATTTCCAACCGTAAAGCTGTTGTTTGGCGCGTTGCAGGTCCTCCCGATCCCGACCCATGCCATTTCGATAGGCGGGCGGCAAATGAGCTCTGGAATTCATTGATCCGCCACCGCGAGATGGTGCCGATCCACGGCCTCCTCCTCCGCCACCACCCAAACCCAACATGGCTGCCAGCTCTGTTTTGGACATATCTCGTGCCAGTTCCTGAAAATACATGAAATCACACGACTGATTCAACAATTAACAGGGCAATAATCTATAATATTTTGGTTCGATATATATTGACTATTCCAACAGCTAACCGGAAAACCACTACACAAAAATTAAAAAAATAAATAAAAGGTATTTTGGATGTAAAAGAAAAAGTGTGTTGAGAACTTGTGAGTGAGTGAGAGATTAAGGAAATGAGTGGAAGAGTGAGTAAGTGAATGAATCGGTGAGTTAGTTAGTTAGTGAGTGAGTGAGTGAATGTATGAGTGAGTGAATGACTGAGTGAGTGAGTGAGTGAGTGAGTGGCGAAGGGAGTGAGCGGACAAATCAATGAGTAAATGAGTGAGGGATTCAAGGGCTGAGTGAGTGTGTAAGTGAGTGAGCAAGTGAGTGAGTGAGTGAATGAGTGGGTGAGCGAGTGAGTGAGTGAGTCCTGAGTGAGTGAGTGAGTGAGTGCGTAAGTGAATGAGTAAGTGAGTGACTAGTTGAGTATGTGACTAAGTGAGTGAGCGAATCAGTTAGTGAGCGAGTAAGTGAGTGAGTGAGTTACTGAAAGGGTCAGCGAGTGAGCAAGTGAGTGAGTGAGTGATCGAAAGAGTCAGGAAGTGAATGAGCAAGTTAATGAGTGAGTGAGTGGGTTAGTGAACAAGTGACTGAGCGAGTGAATTTGTGAGTGAGAAGGTGAGTGACTTAGTTAGTGGGTGAGTGATGGAGGGTGTGAGGGTGTGATGGAGTGAGTGAGTGACTGAATGAGTAAGTGAGTTAGTTAGTTAGTGAGTAGTGAGGGAGTGAGTGAGTGAGTGAGTGAGTGAGTGAGTGAGTGAGTGAGTGAGTGAGTGAGTGAGTGAATGAGTGAGTATATGAGTGAGTAAGTATGTGAGTGAGTGAGAGAGTAAAATAGCGAGCTAATAAGTGTGTCAGTGAATGAGTGAGCAAGTGATTTAGTGAGTGAGCGAGTGATGAGTGAGTCGTCAGTGAGTCAGTTAATGAGTGAATGAAAGAGCGAGTAAGTGAGTGAGTGAGTGAGAGAGTGAGTGAGTGAGTGAGTGAGTGAGTGAATGGATGAATTAGTGTGTGAGGAAGTCAGCGAGGATCATGAGAATACAAATTTTAATTGAAAAATGTGTTACTTTTTTCAGAATCCATTATAATAACATGCAACTTTAATTAAGTTACTACGTGTAGTGATTTACCATACCACCCAGAAATTTGTGCGGGTTGGTATTTTGTGCTGCTCAAAAAATATGTTATATGACAAAAAATATGTTATATGACAAAAAAAATGTTATATGACAAAAAATGTGTTATATGACAATAGTGAATATATTTTTAACGAATATTTTTATATTCTGCTTGCAATGAACACTTGAATTGAATAGAACTGAAGATCAAAACTTTTCACTACCACATCACTTCTTCAATACTGAAGTTATCAAAGCACACAATGCGATTTCAGAATATAATGTTTTCTTCATAGGGCACAGAAACGTTGAATACACTTACGTTACGGGAAAAAAGTAAAAAACGCAAAGCAACGCATCCGGATTTTTGTCTCAAGTCAGATTTCGAACCAGGACCACCAGTTTTCAAAGCAGGCACCCTACACACTAAACTAGGCAACAACGAACCTGCAGGAAGGTCTTCCGATCACCGGCCGATAGATTTTTCATCTGATCGCGAAGGTCGAATTTGCCGGCTGGAGGCTCCGGTCGCCGTTCGGGTTCGGATCGTCGGGGTTTCTTACTGTCCCTTGACGAATCCCTATCCCGATCCTTTCGATCGTCCCGATGTTTAGATGATAACGATGAGGAAGAAGACTGATGAGATGATGAATGAGGTCGCTTGTGATTGTTGTTGTTGTTGTTACGGTTGTTGCTATTATGATTACTGTGACTGGAGGAATGACGCGATGACGAGGTGGATGGTTCGGCAGAGAGATCACGTGCGGAGGAGGGCTTGGAGGAAGAAGACTGCGTCACCGGCTTGCCGGTGAATCTAATAAAAAACGTTGAGATTTTTTTCATTCAAATAAAAAACATTACACAGTCTCCTTATTCTTCCTTATTTTCTACTTAACAGTATAAAATTGTAGTTTGAAGTCAAAACACGCTTATTATTTCATTGCACATCAGCACTGTGTTTTCAAAGCCCAAATCGAAGGTTTATGAATACTGCCTCAGCAATTAGCACTCTCGTTTAAAAAAAACACAAAACATTTTCTATCAGTTTTTCGCCAGCGACTACCAACCATTCAAAGTACAACAACAGTCACTCACATAATCAACAAATTTAATGAATGAATTATGCTGACATAAGGAATCTTGCTGTGATAAACGGCTCTCTGCATTCCGCCATTATAATCATTCCGTAATGAAAAGCCCCCAATAAAAACATCCGTAAACGCGTCTATTCTCTTTCAGATAGATACAAATCCACCCACCGATTAATAACGGGCGCGCCCGTGGCTGCTTGTCGTTCCCGCTGTTCCAACACCTTTTTCCTCATCTGATCAATCTGGAACTTCTTCAACTCATCCGGATTCGATGCCATTTTCATCAGATCGGTGAATTTCGGCGGCGGCGCCGAAGGAGGTTTATTCGATCTGGGTTTCTTCTCTTTCTCCGGTTTCGGCGAATCACGAGAGCCGTTGCTCGCGGTTTTATGACGATCCCGATCTTTGTCCCGATGTTTGGATGATGAAGAATGATGATGTTTGGATGAGGAACCTCAAAATCAAACTTTATTCAGTTATTACACCAATGCACAATAGTAAAATTTAATACCAAATCACAAATAAAGTGAGAAAAACGGTCACCCCATGGTATTTACATGTTAGGACAATCAAATTACTTCTCACAAACACGTTTTTGAATGCGTTGTGTCTCAACCCGAGAACCAAACCAGTACCAAACCGGCTAACCGGAGCCATCTACTGGACAAGGACAAAACTCGCATTCATAAATCAAACAGACCACCTACTTCAAACAAACTGAACCTGACGATGAAGGCTTATCACGGACGGAACCGGCGTAGGAATTACTATTGGACGAGGGCGTGACGTCGGGTTTACCAAGAGCCTGGTTCTGTTGACGAACGATCGAGGCGAG
>OZ038444.1:22398049-22409198 GCA_964036265.1 Daptonema setosum
GAGTGAGTTAGTGAGTGAGTGAGTGAGTGAGTGAGTGAGTGAGTGAATGAGTGAGTGAGTGAGTGAGTGAGTGAGTGAGTGAGTGAGTGAGTGAGTGAGTGAGTGAGTGAGTGAGTGAGTGAGTGAGTATGTGAGTGAGTGAGTGAGTGAGTGAGTGAGTGAGTGAGTGAGTGAGTGAGTGAGTTAGTGAGTGAGTTAGTGATTGAGTGAGTGGTTGTGTGAGTGAGTGAGTAAGTGAGTATCTTTCTATAGTTGACAACACTAAAAACAGCCATGTATCGAAGTTTCAATCTACCCTAACGTCAGGTACAGTACAAGTATTATCCTTGATGCCTTTGATCACGTTTTCTGAGGATTTCTTCATAGCTGAAGCCAAATAACCGCACTATAATTCATATCAGAATTGTGTTTCCATAGTGGCCCGAAAGGTTGAATAAACTGACGGGGAAAAAGCTTCGTCAAGCGTGAAGTATTGAGCCAAGTAGAAGTATCCTTTTATTGGCTTGACCTATTACCCTCAATATCTCCATGTGACAACCTGCTGCACCTTCGGTTACGCCTCAGCTCGTCGATTACCGCCCATTAGCAGGGCTGATTCTGGTTGACTCATGAGCCTTTTCAGCAGACCTCACATCACTTTATTTTCATACCTACAGTTAGTATACCATGATTATAAAGCAGTCAAAATAAATTTCAAGGTTCACTGGCGGTGTTGTTCGCGAATTGAGCCTGGATTCCTAGATTACTGTAGCATTGCTGATAATGACTCATGTGCCGTTTCAGCAGGTCCCACATCACCTTCCATTTTATAATAAAGCGTTAACAACAGATTTGGTGATTTAAAGTTCCAGATGTTCATCTTCCATACCTACTGTAAGTTTATCAATAAGTTTCGCGATCAAACTTGAACGCGCGCCTCTTTTTACTTGTGTTTTATTTTCATGGGTACACTAACCGTTTTTTTCCGGGAATTGAAATTGTGAATTCCGAAATTCGATTGATTATGCAATTTATGTAGTAAATATATGTAATATAACATACTATATACCTTTGCTAAATAATAGTGTAGGTTGTTGCGATTAAAAATTCCTGATAAACATCGAACTTGGGCTTCTAACATCGAATCAGTCAATCAATCAAAAACTATCAACTTCGATGGATTTCGTAATGTCATAGTGAATATATCTTTTATTTGTGCTCATTTGAGTGCATTCGACCTTTTTTATATTGACTGAAATTTCAGTTTGAATTTGAATCGCTCAAAGTCTCTTAATCAAGCATAAATGTTACATAGGCATATTATACCTTTATGATAGATGGCACATTAATTAACCAAAGTGGCTCCGTGTTGGCACATCGAAAAGCTTCAATTAGGCCCGGGGTACTACGGCATCCATATCCGCCCTTAATTGCCAGCGTACCTTCATATGCCATTCACAATTCATTGTGGAATCGAATTTGAATGCGCGCCAAATTGTTCTGCCTTTTGTCAGATAGAAATAGGAGAATAGTGTTGCGTTTAGTCGATTAACAGAAATTTTTTCACTAATGCACCAAGTGAGTATGTAATTCAATCGACTAGCAGAGTTGAACTTTAATTTTTCGTCTGTGGTTTTTCGCGTTGCAACTTTGTTCCACCAACACAGATTACATATGACTTCCAATCCACAATTACCAATGACGTCTGTCACAGGCAATGAACTCAAAAAAATCGGAAAAGAACGACCAAAAATGACGCGTTTTCAATTCAAGTTTCCTAATAAATTGTGAATGCTATATGGTGGTATTTACGGTATGCGAGCATCAACTATCCTAATACCTGACATGAACCATCAACAACCGAGTCATTATCCACCCACTACTGTGGCACATTATGCCAGCTAATACCGGATTAAAGGTGGCACAACATCAGGTGGTCGAGTGGTCAGATGGTAAAGGTGCCAGCCTCGCAAGCAGGCCTGGTCGGGATCGAGACCGGATGAAATGGGTATATCCTTCCAGGGTTTCTTGTTACTTTTCCACACGAACTTTGTACAAACATACTTGTAATTTGAATGTAGTATCTGAAAATTTTCTGTTTCTTGGTAATAGGACTAGAATTCGTTTATATACTAATACGAGCTTCGCGCCTTATTCATTGTATACATGTAGAAACGGATTCCTAAGATTACTTTATGATAATAGGAACCATGACCTAACGCTAATCCCAGTTGAACTGGTTACCATAGTAAAAATAGTTTTACAGTTGGTCCCGTGTCTTCAATCTGAGTACTGATTCATGGGAATTTCATGTTTACGGATGTTCATGGATTCACTGTACTTTAGTTTATGTACATCTGTAGCTACCGTAACCAGCCCAATAAACCGTTTACCTTGATTTCCAATTTCGTTCAATCTGGCAAACTGCAACCTCGAGAAACAAGGCGGCAGACAAGTTTTATTAATGTTTCTTTACTTCCTCCAGTTTTATATAAATGGACGTCAACAATGTATTTGAAAAACACTTCATAATAAATAACTCATGTTACTCATCATAACAACCAGTACAATAACTTATATTACTGAGGTCAAACAAGTTAAAGCACATTGAAAGCATCTTCCATGTTGTTACCGTAACCCATTGACTAAATCTTATCACGTTATTTGACGTATGTTCCCAGACATCAACAAAACCCGAGAGAAGTTCTGGAAAAGTTAGACAAAAACATATTTTTCATGGAAATAAACTATCTAGCGGAAAACCAATATAAAGCTTGCTATCAATGTACAATCATTATAATCGTTTATACAATGACTCAATTTAAAATTTTCATTGAAATCCACTAACCCGTCTAATAAATTTGCTAACGCTATTCAAAACTTCTTCACGGTACAGCGGACTTGAGAGAAACTTCTGGAGCTTTTCAAACATTGTTTGTGTTGACCTGCTTTGAAATGAATCTATAGAAGAAGTTCATCACATTGAAGTTTATTCATTGCATGTAATTACCGTAACCCATAGACATTATCGTCATTTGACGTATCGTTCTATCCATTCACCCATGCTGGCATGATGTAACACCTTAATTAGCAATCATATTTTTACTGTTTTTTCTCATTATCCATAAGCAAACTTACGTGAACCGTAATAACTGCCATGATGAGCCTGAAAATTTCCCACTCACTTATTGAATTCCAATAGTCCTTAAATGAGTAGAATCCTTAAATGAGTAGAAGATGGGAGCTATTTTTTTTACTTTTCAGGGTCAGTCAATTAGAAATATTATGAGCTTAGAATAGGATCTTAAAAAATCGTGTTACCACTGGATTTTATATCTGAAAAATCGTTACTTTAAGTATGTAAAACACCTTAACAAAAAAGTTATTATTGAACATTATAACTTTTTCGAAAGTTTGAATGTGCGCCAAAAGTATTCACATTACGCACAAAGTTTTGAATATTAACAAGAAGTTTTGTACATGGTATATCATACGTAAATATGTAGGCGTGAAAGGAGGTTTGCGGTTGAAAACTCCTATTAAACATCGAATCAGGTCTTCATTCATCGATTCAGATCTTCATTGATCGACTCGACCGCAATTATCAGCTTCACTCGTGTACTGACGTTATCCAACTTTGTTGTTATACTTCGCACGAAAATACCATCAAGTCAATGTCGAATTTGTTACACCCTGGTTGACAAATTAAAAAAGCGATGCTTGTTACGGTCAACTTCCGGCGTAGTTCCTCATCACTTTACGTTGTTACGTTATGTTACAGTATATTTTGAGTCGATATAGGACAGTTTAGCGGATGAGGAGTACCGTAGAAACGAAAGGTGATATTCTCCCCTATTTGGGAAATTCGGCATAGGAAATTAGTCCCACAAGGTATGAATAATACTACTTGTGAACTATCAATTACCTCTTTTAGGGTGAATTTCAAACAGATGATTCGCTAGACCACCATGGTGCTTTCTATGATGTATTGGAGGTTAATTAATGATGATTCAATAAACATAAACGGGAGAACCAGATTTCAATGGTGTGAAGCTTAATTAGAGAGAAATCCAAGAATAAAGGTAACTTTTGCAGGTATATCCAGGTTTCACGACACTCCATAAACAACGATACGGTTCTTATTTACCTGATATCATCAGTTCCTAGTTCCTAGTTCTATAATCATATCACCTCAGCACATCAGACCACTGGCGGACGACCCCAACTTCCAAAAAGAAGGGAATTTTGTTGAAGGGAGGGGAATAAGCAGGAAAAAGACCATTTTACCTACACCGTTAGGAACATATTTCTATTTTTGAAACTGCCAAAGAGGGGGAAATTCCTTTTTCCCTCCTCTTCTTGTCCGCCAGTGTGCATCAGACCCCAACACAACACAGCGTTGACCATGTACAGTAATCGATGATGAGTTTCAGCAGGGTGAAATTCCCTTAAACAGATTTCTGTGTACCGATTCTTCAACTCATTTCGTATTCTGCATAATCAAAATTGAATTCTAATCCACTATAATTTGGAGCCCTGAGAATTAATTATCTGATCATAAGCATCGAAGAAATCAGGGTTAACCATCGAAGAAATCCGGACCCGAAAGTATCTCATCAGAGAAATCATAAAAATGTGCACGAAATCTTTGTACAGGATTTTTTCTCTTTTGTAACTCTTAATCGGCTATATGTAGTAAGATAATATCCATATTCGTTCTTCTAAAGTACTATTTACTATATATTGTTGTTAAATAGCTAATTTTAGTGTGTGTTTACTTATCTAATTACGTCAACTTTACATTCGGTCTATTATAGAGTTTATTTTTAATACATGTATCTGAGAGTATACATGGAATAATTAGGTCTTGTGAAGCTATTTTTGTCATCATATCATGGTGTTTCCCCCGTCTCGTTTATAAGGTCTATTCATATCTTTGCCTAAATGAGTTTATAAAGTAGGGTGAGCTTTTTTTAGTACTCAAACGTAAAGCTTTGAGATCTTCATCAACGCATGATAGTAAAAATAACGCACCAGTCTACTAGTACATCAAGGGTAGGTCGCTATAAGGTAGGTTAGGTTATAGGTCTAACTCTTATAAGTTTATAGCCTGCTAAACTCAAATATTAAAGTTTGCTAGAAAAGTTTTCATCCTCAAGCAAGATTCATAATTTTCACCTGATTTTTCTTAAATAACGATTTTTTTGAAAACACCAATTACTGTAAAAAATAACTTCTTATCCCTACATCCGCGTGAACCCTAATTTTAATTTTCCGTTATTGATTTCTCAAAGATTACATATTCAGTTGACACATATTTCTTGTTTTAGGTTTTTGTGTTTTTATAATTTTTATTTTTGTTGTAAGTTTTTATCCTATCATAATTTTTTATCGTTATTACCCAAAGCATTGTTCGAAAAGGGTCCTTTAGCTCGCATCCCAATTCCACATTCGTCTGAACGACCACTTGGGCGTGACCTTTTGCGCAACACTGAACGGTCTGTCAATTCAGCCAGTCAGTCAATCACCTAACCAGTCATTAAGATAAATTACCGATCACCAGTCAGTCAATCAGTCAATTATCAGCAGTAGCGACAGCGAGCATGGGTTGGGGAATAAGAGTGGATTATCATAGTTCTTCAGGGGTTCAAGAATCCACAGTTTTGAATCCTCCGACCTTAGTTTGTGGAAGTAAATTCTCATTGTCATACGGTGACCTTATCAGTCGGTCAGTCAATCACCAGACGAGTATAAAGCAATCATTCATACCCTTCACCACCGGTTAGTATCAGGGATAGATAAAAAAAAGTGGTGTTAAAACACCAACAATTGAAAAATTTGGTCCTGAGGTCTGTCAGTCAATCTGTCAGTCCGTCGGTCAGTCAGTCAGTCAGTCAGTCAGTCAATCAGTCAGTCAGTCAGTCAGGCAGTCAGTCAATCTTTCAGTTTCCGTCAGTCCATCTGTCAGTTTCAGTCAGTCAGTCGATTATACCAGTGATAAAACAATCGCACCCTCTAACACCCTCACTTCCTTAATGAGTGTTGATTCCAACCGAACCCTTGAAGACAATAAGTCAGTCAGTGGCTGGGTGAATCTTTCAATAAAAGCTCACATTCACGTTTCAAGACGGATGACTGTTGACTTTAATCGATTGTTTGTGGTCAGTCATTCAATCAGTCAGT
This sequence comes from Daptonema setosum, assembly GCA_964036265.1. NCBI lineage: Eukaryota > Metazoa > Nematoda > Chromadorea > Monhysterida > Xyalidae > Daptonema > Daptonema setosum. Next base: position 22,404,212 of record OZ038444.1, read on the forward strand.
CAACCTATAATGTCTACCGGCTCGTGTTACTCTGATCCAGTCAGTCAGTCAGTCAGTCAGTCAGTCATGGACAGACGATTATCACAGGTGATCAGACAGAGAGGCACCGACGCATTGAACGCGTGCTCACCCGCTGCGCGCGCACTCACACACACGTGCTCCTCACTCACATCCAAACAATGAACTCCTTTGGTCAAACGTCACCCTCAGGCGGATAAACCGTTTCACCCTCTTCATTGAAGGCATCTCTTCTTCAGGGACTCAATATCATCCTTTACCCCGATATCCTTGTGTTCATGATCCAGTACTCTTGCTGACTACTGCAGCCTTCTGTAGGCCTTGTAGGCTAACAAAGAACACCCTTCCTGTCGGTAGGTTAAGGACTGTAGGCTACGTAGGTTAGCAGCCTTTGAGACTACCGACGGCAGAGGAACTTCCTGCATGATTAGGCAAGATTTACACCTGTATTGTGATGTCATAAAGATGTGATCGGTAGCGGAAATACCGAGATGGGCTACCGTAATCCAAAGTTTTGTTGTTGTTGTTATTGTTGTTGTTGTTGTTGTTGTTGTTGTTGTTGTTGTTGTTGTTGTTGTTGTTGTTGTTGTTGTTGTTATTGTTGTTGTTGTTGTTGTTGTTGTTGTTGTTGTTGTTGTTGTTGTTGTTGTTGTTGTTGTTGTTGTTGTTGTTGTTGTTGTTGTTGTTGTTGTTGTTGTTGTTGTTGTTGTTGTTGTTGTTGTTGTTGTTGTTGTTGTTGTTGTTGTTGTTGGCAGCTTGTTTGTATATCTCATAACATAGGAGAAAGAGTAAAAAATGCGAAACGGAAGCACATAATGTTCGTCATGGTCTTGCAAAACACAACTGTTGTTGTTGTTGTTATTGTTGTTGTTGTTGCTTTTGTTGTTATTGTTGTTGTTGTTGTTGTTGTTGTTGTTGTTGTTGTTGTTGTTGTTGTTGTTGTTGTTGTTGTTGTTGTTGTTGTTGTTGTTGTTGTTGTTGTTGTTGTTGTTGTTGTTGTTGTTGTTGTTGTTGTTGTTGTTGTTGTTGTTGTTGATGTCATACAGGTATTTTTTCGCCGCCAACATGGCTATCGGATGATTTTCATGATCATTTTTTCACGGGTACCATATCACATGAAACGCAGTCGTTCTGCTCAATTGAACGGGCGTCAGTGACGGGTCGTGTGAGGAAGATTCATTACCCGATTTGAATACCATATTGCTCATAAATTTACGCTGGTTTTTTGTTTTTGTTTTTTAGTCTGATCATAGTTTAACCCTGTTTTTCGTTTTTTTTTTCTTTCGATGCATTCTTGCTGGCTGCTCATCTCGATATTGGTTCACGACACAAGGTAGTTTTGTTAAGAGAAATGAATGAATCAATCAGCGAATGATTCCGTCACTCAATCCGTCACTCAGTCAGTCAGGTCAGTCAGTCAGTCAGTCAGTCAGTCAGTCAGTCAGTCAGTCAGTCAGTCAGTCAGTCAGTCAGTCAGTCAGTCAGTCTTGCTTGATAGATTCATGATGAATGGCAGTTTGACATCTATCAATGAGAATACCAAATAACAGCTGTTTGTCGTTTAGACTGATAATAGTTATTTCTAAAATAAATTCTCGAATACGTCATTTAATGATAGTGAAATGAAGCTAATTCCGGTAAATTACCCCTGCCCTCTCTATAGCACGCTATTTCATGTATAGTAAATGTTGTACATCGGATTACGGTAAAGGCGTCAATATTCCCATTCGAAAGTGGTGAACTGTGAATAAAATCACAGGTTAAACTAAACAATTGAATTTCAGCCGACGTGACTCATCAGATGAAACTGACTAAAACTTTTTAACATTTATTAATTGTTAATTAACTGAGTCACAGTTTTTAAATGACTCATAATCACTAAATTCTTTAGAAGATCTTGTGTATAATAACGTAAACGTATGGCATTCAGTTAGGTGTTGAGAGAGGTCCAGTTTGTTCGAAAGCGACATACCGTAGTTATTTTGTCGACTCAAAAGAGCAGAGAATACATCGAACCAAAAAATACCCTTTTTGGGGATTCTGACGGCTCAAAAGAGCGTTTTTTTCAATCATCAACTAACATTGATTGAGTTTTTTTCAAGTTCAAGGGTGTTGCTGTATGACGGAAAAGAGAGAGTTGTATAACCTGTTAAGTGTTCATATTAGACAAACGTTATCAAGAGCTATGAAAAAAACATCTGTTTTTTTGGTCTACAATTTTTTTGTCCCGTAATAAAATAAGTTGAGCATCTATGTTTTTAGTTGAACTCAATTCAATTTTCTCAAAAGGTGTGGCCGACAACGTAGATCAACGGTTAAATCGCCAAAGTTTCGGCTACTACAATTTTCTTGTAGATTCTTGAGATACAGTTATCGTAAATGGCAGTTACTCATGTCATCAAGAACTCTTATGATCACAAGTAAGTATGTAGGTCGAGATCAAACAACTCAAATTTATTGATGCTTTAATCAAGTCTTGTATCCCTACATTGATCATTGCTAGCCACTTTGCCTACCGATGGACTGAATTGTTGGTTGTTCGGTTACTGCAACAACAAGATCATCAAACTCCATCAACGATATGCATGCGTAACATTCACGCTTGATTAGGAGTCTGAATTCGAAAACGCGCCATATTTTGCCTGTTGAAGGATACAGACACAATCTTTATATTTAGACCACACCTGACCGGGGGTCTGATAAACACTATCATTAGGCACGCAGAAAAACATTCCTACAACAGGAAAATTAGGCGCGAAATCAAATTTAGTCGGCTAATCAATTGTGAATACAACAATTGATGAGTCTGTTTTTGGGCGTGACGCCTCTCTCTCTAAAGAGTTCGATTGTATAGAAGAAAAGCCTAGCAATGAAGAAACATGCGCACTTTTTGCGTGCGTCATGACAAGCCAGGCACTTGAAGTGCGCTCGAAACACTTGAGCGTGCGGCGCAGCGGCACGTTGCGCTTATGCGTGATGCGCTGTTACGGCGCACCAACTTGCAACAAGTGCGCATCATTATCATTTTTGCAGTTTTGTCAAATTTTATTATAACTCAACATTCCCCATGAAAACTCTGAGCTACAGTGTTTATATAAATAACTAGTTTTTAGCTTTAGTAACGAATAGTAACCGTATTTATAAGAAAACAGATGCGAGCAACAGCGGAATGAAATCACGTGCAGTACTGTTATTATATAGCATGTTATAGCTTGGTCAGGGTTTCCAGTTACCAGAAATTATTTTTGGTACGCACGTATGCAATGAAGTAAGCGCAGTTTTTTATGTTGTCCAAATGTTATGAGAAAATATTATATTTCAAGAAACTTTGAAAGCGCGCCGAAAACTTTTTGGCTAACAAGAAACCTTGGGTAGGCTATAATAGTATGTAGGTTAAGCCCCGTTTATACTTGAGCGCAGGCGCAGCGCAGATTTGGGTGCAGTCTACGGGTGCAGATCTACGGGTGCAGATCTACGGGCGCAGCTGTTTAGCGACTATAAACGCACGAGCGCAGCCAAAATTCCAGTTTTTGAGCGATTTTATTTGATATAAAACCGAAGTTTTTGTGTGACTTCTTTTAGATATTCTTGATCACTGATTTTTTTCACGAATTTTGAGACCAAAAAGAGTCGAAACTAAGGTGAAAATTTTTTCGGTCGAGATTTTGGGCGATCTGATAAAATATAAAACCGAAATTTTTTTGTGACTTCTCTTACATATTCTTGATCACTGATTTTTTTCACGAATTTTGAGACCAAAAAGAGCCGAAATGGAGCTGAAAAATTTTTGGTCGATTTTTGGCATCCGGGTCGGATCCGGTCGATTATGCATACCGTGTTATGTGAGCTGTGGTTGATTAACGTTGATCAAATCAAAATTACAGTTATTTTAGAGCTCTTGGGGACAGTATTCAATCAGCTAGGGTAATTGACGTAAAAAACTGTGAATTTTCCGTTAAAAATGTTGAGAGAAACTCAAAAACTCTTATAAGGTGATTTGAGGAAATCGCGCAAAACAGGCAGAGTTTTATATAACACATCCCTAGGTGAAACATGAACGATTCTGTAAAGGCTCTGCATGGTTTTGCGTGCTTTGTTAGTGCTATAGTGGCTGTCGTTTTACACCACATTCTGGAGCTTGAAATCCGATGAAATAACGGGTTATAAACTGAAAAAATTTCATAAAACTATCTAGAAAGAGTGTTTTGACCTTTTTATAAAAATATTCAATTTTTATTTAATGTAAAACAACAATCTGCACCATCCAATATCAATTCAATTTGATATTGGGTGCAACCATATAAATCTGCACCCGTAGATCTGCAGCATAGATCTACGGTGCAGCCCAGTGCAGCGAGTATAAATGCAAACATGCCGTAGATCTATGCCGTAGACAGTTTTGTATGGCTGCGCTGCGTCTGCGCTCGAGTATAAACGGGGCTTTACTGTACGTTGAAACACTGGGTAAACTTAAGCATTACATGATTACGGTAATGAGAAGTAGGTAGTACAGGGAAAAAACGAATGTCGACTGAAATAAAAAAATATTGAACTACGGTTGTTTTCGTTGGACATGAAATGAAGAAACAAACCTGAACCTGAAACCAACTTGATGATAAACCGGAGACACACGCAGAAAAGAGCAAGAAGTGCATGTTATAATATAATGAGGAGTTTTACTTACTGTTTTACATTTTCCCCTGAAAACTCAAGCTTAGATTGAATACGTAAAAAGGCGGGCTACTTGAAATGGTGGTGTTGCCGAGGCTGTTGCGCACGGCACGAAACACTCGAGAAAGTTGAGAATGCATGTTGCGCTTATTATGATTATTTTATTATTATTTTGATGTGCAACATTTAGCAACAAGTGCGCATCAACATGCAAAAAATAGTTGTTCAGTTTCACCAACTTTGTGATTAGCTAACTTTTTTACGTATTTGATTTTTTTATTGCTTTTAGGTTTTAGGG
>OZ038444.1:22409398-22421898 GCA_964036265.1 Daptonema setosum
TAGGTTTTAGGGAAGCTGCAGGCTTATACATTCCAATCTCAGTCAACGTCAAGTCAAATTGTGTCCTGTTCACCCTTCTTATTTTCAGTTACTAATCCGAAAACAATGAGGAAAAAACGTTGAAATTAGATATTCTCCATTAGTAAAGAGAATATGTTTGAGTGCTTGCCTTCAGTGATTCTTAGAACTTTCCATATTATGATTTTACAGATGTTAAATATAAAAACAACAACATGCAAACAAAACTCTTATCGAAATTGAAATCGAAAGCTTTCAAGTTGAGTCTCCTAAAGCATCGAAGATGCTATAGGCGTCAGTTGGGCGCGAGGTCAGTCACTTTCGTATTACAATAAATCTCCATAGTATAAATCCCCTAAACGTCTAAACATCCGAACATTGTCGCCATAGTCAACCCATAAAAGTGTCTGACCGTCAATTGCACAAAAATAAATATCCTATTGTAAACATTTATCTCTACACCGAGACTAATCGTATTGGATATCGGGCTATATCGCGGACAATTTATTCCTGTAAAACTATTCGTTCGCGGTGTAAAATGAAGTGCCTCGGCGGAATCATTTGCAGTTCGTTGAATCTTTCGTTTATTGTTGCATGAGCTACGGTAGTTCGGAATTTTTGTTTCCAAATTTGGTCTGAAAATCAGACATTTTGAGATATGTTGCATTGTTTCCGCGGTGGCCCATGAACATAAAAATCTTGCGCCACTCCTCACATGTGTTCATTATTATTTTTTTACTTGGTCTTCTTCATTAATTTAAGTCTTAAGGCACATTAAAACTAATTTTCGTAGTGGCCAGAGAGTTGAATAAACTTACCGGCAATGGCAGAAACCCCAGAGCAACGCGTCAGGATCTGTGTCTCAATTCAGGTCTCGAACTTAGGACCGCCGGTTTCCGAGTTGGTAAACTTTTTGTTGAAATGAAGCTGTTTCACATATGTAACTTTTTTTTTTTTTTTTTTTTTACTTGGACTTCTCCATTAACTGAAGCCATAAGGCACACTGGTACCATATCAGAATGGTGTTTTCGTAGTGGCCAGAGGGTTGAATAAACTTACCGTCATGGCAGAAACCTCCGAGCAACGCGTCTGGATCTGTGTCTCAATTCAGGTCTCGAACTTAGGACCGCCGGTTTCCGAGGTGGGAAACTTTTTGTTGAAATGAAGCTGTTTCACATATGTAACTGCTTATAGTTCCCTCGTATGCCATTCTTTGCTATTTTGTAAACTTTTATACCCTATTTTATTTATTTTATATAACGTATCATTTTTACACCAGCAAACTTAGTTTTCACCAAAATTTCTCCAGTTTTCCAAGTTTCAAGATAATGAGGGTTCATTATCTGTTCTTTTCATTTCAAACAAAGCCATTTCATTGTCCCTATAGACCAATCACCATTCACTACATCAGCTTTTTCAAGTGCACTTACCGTTTCAACTCGTTCACTCATCCGGATCGAATGATTTTCACAACTTTTGCCCTTTTAACCCCGAAAGCATTACTAACGGTTAGTTACCATTTTACAGTTGTTTCATTGAAGTTGTCAGACGTGAGAAGTTGACTAGAATTCCACCCGGCTAACCTGCAATACCTGATTCGACCGATCCATAAGTCTTCACATCAGTTCACTCATCCATAATCGGCATTTTGTAAAACTTCACCTGGATACGGTTAAGTGAATTGTTCGGTACTTTCGCATTATGTGCGGTGATTAGACTTTGGCCAATCGACTCGTGTCTCATGACAATGTCCGCTAGAATAACTCCCCTGTATGGCCATGTCTCTGGTAATGGGTGTTTATATTACCCGTTTTGATTGATTACGGTCCTGCTTTTGTTTGATCGACCAAGAGTGATCCTCTCGTTCAACACTTTCTACATCGGTAGCCACAACTAAGTGATCGTTATTATCTGCCCAAGTCTTTGTCATTTTACTGGTTGGCATTTGTAAAGATAAAACTACAGTAAGTGATCATTATTATTTTCTTGGATTCTCATCATTATTATTTGCTTTTGTCAGTTTTACTGGTTGGCTTTTGTGATATGAACTGTACACAATAGTTGGTTACGGTATACGGAGAAAAGGTGCTCCACACCAATTGAGCTGCGCCCTGTTATGCAATACTTCAAGGATTAACAATCGGTTTCAGGTATGTACGACAAGTGAAACGCCCCACCCCTACTTTCACAACTGGTAAAAGTAGAATTCTCCAATTCTCCAATTCTGTTCTCCAATTTGCACGCGAATCTACACAGATTACTGTGTTGATAAAAGACCTCAAAACTGAGGGCTCCATCTGTCTTTCTTAAAAAACTCGGTGATTCGCCAGGGGCATACTGAGCTACCGTTATTTTCAACTTTTCAGTTCGTTGTCAAACTTTTCAGGCTTAAAATTTTCGAAAATTTTGATTCCAAAGTTCACTTTTCCTCTCCAATGTTACATTGGACCTGCATGCTCAAAAATGTTACGGTGTCAGTCTCATTTTTCGAACGCCCCATGAACATTAAAGTTGTTGTTGTTGTTGTTGTTGTTGTTGTTGTTGTTGTTGTTGTTGTTGTTGTTGTTGTTGTTGTTGTTGTTGTTGTTGTTGTTGTTGTTGTTGTTGTTGTTGTTGTTGTTGTTGTTGTTGTGGTTGTTGTTGTTGTTGTTGTTGTTGTTGTTGTTGTTGTTGTTGTTGTTGTTGTTGTTGTTGTTGTTCTTCTTCTTCGACATTAAACCTGTCTAATAATTAAGCATAGGAAAAATGTTACAAACGAAATTTTCCACGGGTATATGAGCTTACGATTCCGCTACAATTGTGTACATAAATACGTAACCTCCACAGTGCGATAAGCAAATCGGTCACGGGTGGGAGCGCTTACAATCACTATATCATTATTGGCGCATATTGTCCTATTAGGCCATACCTGATCGCACACAAGTAAGTGATCATTATTCACCATAGAATATTGTCCGTGCACCCTCGGTATGATTTTGTGCCATTTTGCAGTGTGTAGAGTAGCGTAAAGATAATAAGCATTAACAACACCCTTAACTTGGTACAATGGCAAAAGTCAATAGTGAATTGCCCACTTTCCCCTCATCGTGTCGCCTCAGTGGAGACTTAGAATTGTAACTGGAAAAAGTTCGCCCGATAACTGGTGACTCTCATTTGGCTGTCAACAGTTATGGTGCGGCGTATATAAGAGATGATGGTTTCTCAAATTGATTCATTCGAAGAAATAGTTTCATCTGCAAATGTTTTCTGCATTATTGTTCTGTGATCTTTTAGTTTGTTAAACTGTTCTCTTGAAGTCGGGTAAAACTCCCAGTTAAATGGGAAAAGTTCCCAGCTTTCTGGGAGTCTCATTTGACTGTCAACAGTTGTGGTGCGGCGTTTATAAGAGATGGTGTTTTCTGAAATTGATTTATTTGTTGAAACAGTTTCATCTGGAAACGTTTTGGTTATTCGTTGTTCTAGGATATTTTATTTAATTAAACTGATCTCTTGAAGTCGGTAAAACACTTAGTTAAGTAGAAAAAGTTTTCCGCTTTCTGATGACTCTTATTTGGCTGTCAACAGTTCTGGTGCTGCGTATATAAAAGTTCGTTCATTTGAAAAAATACTGTAGCTGTATTTGGTATGTCTTTTGTATATTCAGTCTTGTCTTGTCTTGTCTTGTTTCAGAAATTGGCGAACAGCTTTCAGTGTACTACAATATGTAGCTTTCTGAGTTCACTTTCACCAATCCTAACCCTTTTTAATTGAGATTGCACATATTGTTTGAACTGATACCACTTTAGGCTGTCAACTATTCAGTCAGTCAATCATCAATCAGTCAGTCAATCAGTCAGTCAGTCAGTCAATCAATCAATCAGTCAGTCAGTCCGTCAGTCAACCAGTCAGTAAGTCAGTCAGTCAGAAAGACATTCAGTCAGTCAGTCAGTCAGTCAGTCAGTCAGTCAGTCAGTCAGTCAGTCAGTCAGTCAGTCAGTCAGTCAGTCAAGGACATTGTAAAGACAAACATTCTTGTCACCTACATAAGTATGATTAACGAATCCACACACTCGAAGCCCAGAACCAATGAAGCACCTCATAACTTGATGACCAAATTGACCCCCCTTGAATTGACGTTAAACTTGGGTCAATTATTAAGCCTTCTTATATTGTCAAACAATCAACGTCACAAACGTTTCGTGAACCGCAAGCTTTTTTGTTCAAATGTGACTAAAATCCACCCAATTAGTCAGTGTCAGTTTTACATCAAACTTACGTAATTGGGCCAATTTATGTCACGCGTGACTGGGACGTTTAACCACAGGATGATGACTGGTACGTTTAACCTCAAGATGATGACACGCGCTGGTGATCTCGGTGGAGTCATTTGGATTTTAATTGGCCCACATTTTTGTATGGTATGGTTACTTCCGTGGTGGTGTGACAGTGTGACCGCATTCATCTCATTATTGTCACATTAGTGTCACTGTCACACTTGAGCGCACCCGTTGACGTATTATAATACAATGCGAAAGTATAGCACTAATCACCTGGATCATCGCCTTCGCACTTTAATTGGACTTTATGCTTAATCATCTAAACTGTGTCACCATTTAGCATTGTATAGCCCATTGAATCATCATCGGCGAGTTCTTTTGCTTTACTTTAAAGGTTACATACCAATTATCAACGTTGTTGTTATGTTACACGATGCATCGATGTAGTTGAGCGTAACAAATTGATAACAAATGTTATGTTATACTGTTCATTATTGAGATGACGAACTACGTACATATATGACATGGTTAATTGGTAAAGTAAACCATCGATTAATTGCTTATTAGTGTTACCAGAAACTTCGATTTTTGGCCGTCGTCGATCGCCGGCTATCATTTCCCGTCCGTCAGTCGGTCAGTCGGTCAGTGAGTGAGTGAGTGAGTCGGCGAGTGAGCGACCAAGTATTGGTGAGTGAGTGAGTAAGTAAATTTCTGACTTTCAGTAACTTACTGTTTTTTATCTAGTGTGGAAAAGAATGGGTGAGTGAGACACAGTTACCTACTCATACTTTGGAGTCAGTTAGTCAGTCGGTCAGTCAGTCAGTCGGTCAGTCAGTCAGTCAGTCGGTCAGTCAGTCAGTCAGTTTGCCACAGAACAGCTACTGAAGATTGTTTCATCGTGGACATGACGTTTTCTGACGATCAGTCACATCAGTCAGACAGTCAGTCAGTCTGTCATTATGCCAGTCACGATATGCATTACAGTCAGGTTTATTAAGATGTGCACTCCTCAATTAACACTTTTACCAATCAAATTGATATGTAGTTCGATAATCGGGATAATTGATCGAATGACGATAGTTGACGGCCATCATTGGCACTTTAATCATATAATTGAACATTGACTGTAGCTATAGAAATAGTTATCCATTATTGACGGCGTTTTTTTGAAATTGACTATACACACGATTGATGAGTCGTCGGCTAAATTTGAGTTTCACTTGTGTTTTAAATGATGAATGAGTGAGTGAGTGAGTGAGTGAGTGAGTGAGTGAGTGAGTGAGTGAGTGAGTGAGTGAGTGAGTGAGTGAGTGAGTGAGTGAGTGAGTGAGTGAGTGAGTGAGTGAGTGAGTGAGTGAGTGAGTGAGTGAGTGAGTGAGTGAGTGAGTGAGTGGGTGATTGAGTGAGTACGTTTTGTATTAAGAAATGGAGACTGAACAAAAAATGTTATCTTTACACAAAGGCTATATGCATCCTGATTTGACCAGGTTATTTCGAACTTCAATCCCATTCCCACATCCGTTTCCGTCCACCTACAAAGCCAGCCGCCATCCCTTGTTACCTACCACCGTAGGTTAGGTAGGTTACACAACAAGAGTCTAAGCCTACCACCTTTGTTGTAGGCTATTGTTGTGTGTGTGTTGAGCATGTGTCACTAAGCTACAGTAGGGCTCGACGCTGATTGGCTGGATACGACAATAGACTCCACCTACCAATAATAAGTGACAGCGCGCGCGTGTGCGCACTGAATAAAAGGCTATTTGACATTATGCATTTAGCCGCTGCTATTTGCTATTTAGTCATGGCTAGTTCTATTCAGCACTAGTAGCACTAAATTTTAATGTTCTTCACATTGCTTGTTTTCTTTTATTCAGCAGTATCTTGTTACTTGTCAGTGTTCTTTCGAGGAGTCATTAGATTGTAAAATCATGGAATATGTATGAATCATTTTCTTAGTTTGGTTGACTCTCAAACTGGTGAAACCAGTGCAAGATAATTGCTCTTAACTAATTGTATTGACAACAATCTCGTAGTCGCAAAATAGCACAGTACTTAGTCAAGCGCTTCAATCTGATGCTCCTCAATCACGCACTCATTCCAGTGGCAAATGTCGCGTAAAGTTACTAAAATGGCCGATAGAGAGTGTTAATATTAATTATCAATATTGTTAGATCCATTATGAATCACACTATCAAACATTCAATTAGGTAGTTCAAACAACCCACAGAGTAAGGTCTAATACAGAACAAAAAAAAACTGGCCGTTACCATCTTCGTATACGTCCTGAATCGTATGTCTACGATCTTTTCTGTCAGCAATCTGTTTAGTAAAATATTGAAACTGCGCCAATCCATATTATAGAAACCGATAAGTTTTCTGTAAATACTATATATTCACGTTAAACAAGCAATAAACATATAATTTTGCTAAAAGCAGATCAATAGGTCGATCAGCTCTCAATTCCAATCATTCACAAGTCCAAACCCCCGCTTCTTCCTCGAGGTCAACCTGATTCGCCATTCCACGATTCATTCACGTTTCATCGTGAGTATATACGTAGGTAGGCGCCAATTGCAATTACGAATCGCAATGTCATTTAATCTTACGTCGCAATCAATCTGCTCGTCAGATTCACTCAATTCTAATCAAAACTGCTCGTTTGCTCATCACGAAGTGTCGTGGATGCCGTGCCGTGTAAGTATATACCGTAACCCGAAGTGTGCCATTTGAGCCAACTCGTCGGTCGTGCCGTGAGAGTAGGTACATGTACAACGTGTAGTGTGTACAACGGGGCGACACAAAGTGATAATCTGTCAGGTGCCACGTAAGCCGGTCGCATCATCGTAAGCTGATCATCTTGTTGCGGCAAGATTCATTCAAAGATAGATTGATGGATTGAGTAAATGACTGACTGACTGACTGTTTACTGACTTACTGACTGACTGTTTGCTTCAAGCCCTACCAATAAAAAATAAATCTTAATTCTGCTAATCGTAGATACATATTGTGTTCCCCCGCCTGAAAAACTAAAGAGGATCGACTGACTGACTGACTGACTGACTCACTGACATACGGACCGCATTGTGATCAGCCTGCGTGATCACAAAGTCATGGCACACGTCTAATGGCTTCAATCTCAAGCAGATATGGAGCGGCTTCGGGGGCACAACAAGGTAGATGCCATGGAATAACTAAACGGATGTGCCCATCATGAGATCAGTAATTAGCACCGCCGTCCCATGATGAGGCGTGACCACTTAGAACCACGAATATAAATTAGCACTCGGAATAAAAGTTAGCACTTGCTCATTGTTGGCCGTGGATGTTCAGGTGAGATGTCATCCTATGACATTGATGATTGACGATACTGTTTTCGAAACTGTTTACGATTTGCTAGGTTGCGAGTTTATCGCCTTTCTAGTTATGTTTATGCGCTGATACTGGAAGATTATAAAGCGAATAAGCAGATTAAAAAAGTAAAACATCCAATAACAGATTCGATTTCACCATGGTACACGAACTCGAATGCAGATGAACAAAACTGAAGTTCCCACCGATATTAAATCACCTCATTGCGTTTCAATAGACAAAATACCTTTCCGTTTGGAAGTCTAATCTGGCGTAAAAAAACATAATTTACTTGGATTAGCGGAGGTCGAAAGTTTCTCAAGCTCACTCGTCAACTAAGTATCTTTATGCGAGTTCGAATTTCTCCCTGATAGAATACATACCAAAGCGTCATTTATACTAATCTAGATCATTAGTTGGCTATCACAGTTTCACCTGTTCTCTCTCTGTATTCTCAACAGTTTGTCATCCAAAACTGTCTTGCTTCAATCTACAATGCTGAATAAGGTTCCCTCTAATGACGTACACATATGTATCTCGCAGATCAATTGTACCAGTGAGTAGAATAGTTAATATTTTGTCAACATTACCATAATAACACCTGCTTTGCTAATTAAGCTATCGATAGCTGAGTTTCAATAAAAATCATTCGGCGAAAAACAATTTTTTTAATAGTTTTGTTTGTTTGTTTTCAAGGTTTACGTAAACAGCCAAACAAGATTCCGAACATGTTTTACTAAACTATTTCATAAATATAAAATTAACACATCTACTTCTCTGATGTTTACTGAATAATAAAGTATTGTAGTCTGTTTAATTATTCCAGATAAACATAATGTTTTGTGATGGCGTGACAGCCGCTCAGTACTGAAAGATTATAGTTTTAGTGATGTTAATTGGTTAATTGTTGGATAACATGCGATCAATTTGACCATTTAATCAAATAAATGTGGATTAACTTATCAGTCTTAGTTTGGTTCTTCGTACAATCACTTAAGGTATGGATTAGAACATACCATTAGTCATGCATTAGAATTAGCTGAGTGATTTTGTTTCTCTCATTCGATTCCCATTAGAGATCACTTTAATTCTACTAAATTCAATATGCATTCTGATATTCTTTAACTCTTCGTATAACTCCACCACTTTTTGTATGAATTCATTCATACTGTTCACTTTTATAAAAGCATAACCAGATTTTTTTATTATCACCACAATCACCATTTTCCTTTACAGTTTAACATTGATCACCATGTCATCAGCGATGAATCTGTCCTTCTCGATCGCCAGTCTGATGACGGCCGCAGGCACCCAAAATGGTGATGTCACCGGCAACAAGTCCAGTAATAATCACCAGATGAATCACCACAATCAATCATCCGGTCACCACACGAATCACCACAACGACCGGACGCCACCCAACGTGAAATCGACCAATCTGGTGATCACACCGTCACCACCCCAGAAATCGGCACCGTTTTCCGGTGATCAGAACGTACGACCATCGATGGTGCCGTCGTACCCCGGTGCCGCCATGTTCGATCCCACCTTCCTCATGGTCCAGCCACAGTTGTTGCAGGTAAATTGAAATTTTTATTTATTTTGAAAGATAGTGAGAAAATTTTGATAAAATTATTTTTTTATAAAGACGTCATTTCTTATTTTTCCATGTCATTTTCAGGAATGGTATCGCCACCTATCAGCCATGACGATGGCACAGATGCCTGGTATGCATCAAATGCTACAGGGTGACCTGAAATCGGGTATGGTCGGCGGTGGACCGGGGTTCTTCATCAATCCCTTCTTCAACAACAACAACAACAACAACAACAACAACAACAACAATTTCATGCAGAACGATGTCCATCAAAACAACAACAACATTCACAACAACCACAACATCCACAACACCCACAACCACAACAACAACAACAACAACAACAACAACAACAACAACAACAACAACAACAACAACAACAACAACAACAAGCCGATCATTCACACACCAGTAGCCAGTCGGCCGTCAAGCAACGGAACCATCAACAACAACATGGTCCACAACAACAACAACAACCACAGCAACAACACCACCCCTACCTACAACAACAACAACAACAACAACAACCACAACCACAAGCACAACCACAACCACAACCACAATAACACCAGCCTGACCTGTTGCACACCGCCCCAGGTCGTGAACCTCAGTACAACCGGGAAAAGTTCCACGAAAGCCAAAACTGCGGCACAGAAAAAAGCTGATTCCCGAAAACAAGCTCAGCCAGTGAAGATTGAGGTGGCCAAGGCATCCAGTCAGTGCTCGGATACAACATCTTCCAGCTGTTAGTGAACTGTTCACTCACTCACTCACTCACTCACTCACTCACTCACTCACTCACTCACTCACTCACTCACTCACTCACTCACTCACTCACTCACTCACTCATTCAATCTTTCACTCACTCACACATTCATTCACTTTCCAGCAGCCAGTTCCGACGATTTCGCCGAGCCGATCTGTCTAAAGATGGAGCATACTGGTTCTACCGTAACCTCACCGACATCCAGCATGTCGTCGAAGCCATCCAAGAACTCATCAGATCCATCCAAGACGTTCGACTGTCCCGAATGTGGCAAGAAGTTCAATGCTCACTACAATCTGACTCGTCATATGCCGGTACATACTGGAGCGCGACCATTCGTTTGCAAGGTGAGTACATGAGTGAGTGAGTGAGTGCGTCAGTGAGTGAGGGAGTGACTGAGTGAGTAATAAGTATCCCTGCTAATCCATCAACTACAATCCCCCTCAAATAACGTTCCAACTTCACACACGCCGAATTCCCAATTAGCATGTCCTATACGATTCCATGTATTCCATTATGGCACTTCAACGATTCACTGATCCGAATACGTCCACTAATCTGACACCTGAATCGCATGGCCATGCTGAAAAGCACAATGGACATTCAGGTGTACCATGCGCATGTCATGCATGTACATGCCACGGCTAGCGAATCATTCACGCTTTTGCGCGTCTATTAGTAGTGCCTGTTAGCCATTCATGTGATCGTGGTACCCTTCTGTCACTCATGGTACTGGATCATTGGGCAACTTACTCAAATATAAACATTATGGGATCACATTATAATGGGTAAACTTTTGGTAATTAAGTATAGTTTCTCGATCCTCTCATGTTTGGGTGAAGTTTTCGGTATATTTTGAAGAGGCTTTGAGGAACTTCGAAACTCTGGATTCAATTCTCCCTTTGGATTTCTCTCTCTGGATTCAACTTAGCCCACCCTTTTAACAAGATTTTATCTGAAATCTCAGCTCATTGTGAACGAGATCTTCCACAATCTCTTCCACTTTCTGCCCGAACCGGATGTCCTCAGTTCACACCTCTGGTCGTCCAGGAAAGCCCATTAGGGCCGGGCAGCCCTTAAATAAGGCTTTGAAAAGGTACCCCAAAAGGCGCTAATCACAGACCACAGGTACAGCCTTAATCAGGGTGTGTGCTGATAATTGTGTACCTAATTAAAAAGGCTAACATGGGTTTTATTGATGGAAAGCTGGCCAAATGTTGTGTGTTGTTTTAGGGGTCGAGTCGATTGACTGACTGACTGACTGACTGACTGACTGACTGACTTACTGACTTACTGACTCACTGATTGACATATTAACTAACCGACTGATCTATCTTCAGGTCTGTGGCAAAGGTTTCCGTCAAGCCTCGACCCTGTGTCGTCACAAGATCATCCACACCTCGGAGAAGCCACACAAATGCCAGACCTGTGGCAAAGCCTTCAACCGCAGTTCCACGTTGAACACTCATGTTCGGATACATATGGGTGAGTTGATTCAGTCAGTCAATCAGTCAGTCAGTCGGTCAGTCAGTCAGACAAGTCAGTTAATTTTTCAAGAATCATAATGCAAAATCTTCATATCTCGTATATTTATTCATCTTACAATTTAATAATTGTTTAATATGACACATAATGTTATTTATTTCTCTTTCTTATTCCAGGTTACAAACCGTTCGTCTGCGAATGCTGCGGCAAAGGCTTCCATCAGAAGGGCAACTACAAGAACCACAAGCTCACACATTCGGGCGAGAAGGCGTACAAGTGTCACATCTGCCACAAGGCTTTCCATCAGATCTACAACCTCACATTCCACATGCACACTCACGAGGAGAAGAAACCGTTCACCTGCGAAATCTGTGGCAAAGGTTTCTGCCGAAATTTCGACCTGAAGAAACACGTACGCAAACTGCACGAGGGCGGAGAGGATTTCGATGATAATACGGTCGATGATTGCCCCAGTCCGGGGACCACGGGTAGCATGACCTGGAGTGCCAACGGGGTTACGGTCGAATAGATTCCAGCCAGGTCTTGCAAAACATACTTGAGTTTTTTTCAATCAGTATTCGGAAAATTTTCAAATTCGAAGATGTTTTCCATAGCAGTCCTACTTGATTTGGAGACTGAATTCAGATGCGCAGGTGAAAAAATCTAAAGAATATTTGCGCTAAAGCTTTACGAACAAAATGGCGCGTATTTGAATTCAGTATCTCATTAAAATCTTACAGCTCTAATCTATTTATTGTTTTCTGTATCAACAAATTGACATTGCAATGATACATAGTCATGTTCGAAGCAATTAGTCGCTCTGTCGGTTTCAATAGAAGATGAATCATTATTATTTGTATGATGCATTGAATATCATGGATATGTCAACACATTGTATTCTAGTTATGATGACACATACATACTTACTGTATTTAGATTTGGACGTGCACTTTGCCTTACATTTGTGAATCTTAATCATGATTTTTATAGATAATATGGTGTTCATGAAATCTTTTAGTACTCTGCTGAA
>OZ038444.1:22424398-22501898 GCA_964036265.1 Daptonema setosum
ACAGCGGCAAATCAATTTGGCAGAGTGATGTACCTTTTCGTGTGAAAGACGTAGATGGCAGTCAGGCAGTCAGTTACATATGTAGAGCGAATGCAGCTAAGAATGTACGAAGTAGCGGACCATATTTTTGGCGCCAAAAACGCATGCGCTAGTGACGCGTGTAGGGTGGCCACGTAAGCTGGCCAGTAAAATAATTGTGATAGTTCAATGAAACAGCTAACTTGATATTAAAATAGCTGAAAACTGGTTCTACCATAATTCATAAAAAGTTTATTTTAAATAACAGAAAAAAGATAAAAGTCATTAACTAGAACTTTTAAACTCAAAATATCTCGAATTCTAGATGATGTTTAGAGGAATTTTTTTGCATAATAATATTCAACGGAATGTTCTTAAAAAATGTTGTGAAGATTCAAAATGTGCAATTTTTGTCTATCGTTCACAAATTCGATTCTCCCTGCACCCCCCGTTCACGAAACCGCATGCAACAAATTTTCAGATTTTCGTACTTTCTTCTTCTTAGAATTCAAAATCATAGTTATAACAAGTTCAAATTTGAAATTATTGTTTGTTTTATAAATTTGAACTTCCATAAACCCAGAAAAGTTTATTGGAACAGGGAAAATGACTATTTAATTGAAAAATTTATCCCAAGAACCCTGCATTAGCATGCAGTTTCGTGCAACAGAGGGGCGCTGGGAGAATCGATTTTGTGACCGATAGACAAAAATTGCACATTTTGACTCTTCACAAATTTTTTAGAGAACAGTCAGTTAAATATTATTATGCAAAAAAAATCCTCTAAACATCATCTAGAATTCGAGCTATTTTGTTTGATAAAATTCAAAATTACTCAAAAGTGTTGAATACGGGTTGGATGGCAAAATAAGTTTGGGTGACAATAGAATGAAACATTAGGTGTATAATAAGCGTATTGAACGCTGTTAATGATGCGTGTAAGCCCAACGGAGCTCTTCTTTACATGCGCAACTTAGACGGAAAACATGGTTTAAACCTGTATTTTCCCGGACTGTTAAAACAGCAAGAGGGACGGTCAAAATTCATTTTTGAGTCGATAAATCGGTTCAGATACACTATATCAGTAATAATATACATCACTTACCTTTATTTGAATGAATATAAAAAAATTTAATTTTTGAAATTATGGTCCTTTTCCGCGAACACGCGTGTTCATTTTTAGCTGCACGGACTGACTGACTGACTGACTGACTGACTGACTGACTGACTGACTGACTGACTGACTGACTGACTGACTGACCGACTGACCGACTGGCTGACTGACTGACTGGCTGACTGACTGACTGACTGACTGACTGACTGACTGACTGACTGACTGACTGACTGACTGACTGACTGACTGACTGACTGACCGACTGACTGACTGACTGACCGACTGGCTGACTGACTGACTGACTGACTGACTGACTGACTGACTGACTGACTGACTGACTGACTGACTGACTGACTGACTGACTACGAACGCACGCAAAAGGCATCCAATCAGCAATAATGGGCACATCATATTCCCGGTAAAAGGTACATCAACGCAAATTGGTTGATGGTACGTCAGGGAGGGGAGGGCACCACAAGCACCTGTGTCATGTAAATATTCTACATACGTAATTCATGTTGTAGTCATTCCATGATTTTGATGAATAAAATCTCATTTAATTCGTCAGTAACTCAATCATGTAGCAAGTCAACAGTTTCAACAAAAAACCACCGCAGGGTACCATGTAAAAAAAGCAATGCCGCACTCACTCACTCACTCACTCCCAGAAGTTGCTCATGAGCACCCATACCGTAACCCGATGGTATACCTACTTCATGCTGCTCCAATAAGCGCATCTACACTCATCGGGGATGGGGGGAGAGGGGGAGGGGGTAGTAGACATCGTTAAGGATGGGTATCGGAGAGATTGAGGTGGGCATAAACGTATATCAACAGCTATAATTGATTAGAATGTTATCGAATACTCGGATAATCCATGGACTCCCCCTCTTTCCCTTCCGTCTATCCACCAACAGAATGCACCTGTACGACATTCACGATGACCTGGTTTCTCAGGCCACTGGCGGACGAGCTAAATTCCCAAAGGGAGGGGAATTTCGTCAAAGAGGGGGGAATCGGCAGTTTCCAGACCATTTTACCTACACCTTAGGGAACAAATCCTACTTTTTGAAAACGCCAAAGAGGGGGGAATTCCACTTTTCCCACCCCTTCTCGTCCGCCAGTGTCTCAGGCGGAAGGGAGTGATACAAAAGATTTAGAAAGTTTGAAATTTTCAATAATAATTAAACAGCGATAAATTGATGGTCAATTTTGAATACTGCTAAATGTGTATTTACCCTTTGAAATTAATATACTGCCAAATATTTACCAATTTTGGACAGAATGTGTAACTTTTTGCTCGTCCGCCAGTGGCCAGATTACAGTATGTATTTCTGTGCCATCTACAGTACTGATTAAGCTGACCTGCCACTTGATGAAATCTGCGTCGGATTCTGCTGAACACAATGGACAGATGTTATTGGTGGAAACAGTTTTAACAAGATGAAAAAATAATTGAATCTATACTGAAGAACGTCATCATCATCAGTCAAATTTATGGATCTATGATGTACCAACGTGAGAGCACAGTCTGGTAAATACAATGAGTTCATGCACAGTTGTGTTGAGATTCCAGTGAAATGTTGGAATGATGGCCCTACAACTCTGAACTATTAGGTGCTTCAAATTTAGCTATTTTTTATATGCGTTTGCTTCCACTCAACCGAAAAGCTCAATGCTGTTATAATTTTTAAAAACTCGTAGTTAAAACCTCGTAATCTTTTGAGTACATCAAATTATACCCAACGAAAATTCCCACTTTATGAACCGGTCACTTTCTTGATTGCAATTCTATGAACTCAAGCCATGAACCTAATTAACCAAAGTAGAATTAGCAATATTTGCTGAGTGGATTTATGACAATCTTGATGTGGCTAGTCAGTCGAAATAAATGCGAGTTCAAATTTATCTAATCATTCAAAGTTTAATAATTTATGTGGGCGTGTGATGATTGCTCACGTTATCAGGGGAATGCGATGCCAGGTACCGTAATTATGGCTTCTGGCAATATCACTCATCCACTAATTTGCATAATCACTATACCTTCTGCCTGTAAAGCGGCCATTATTGACTTACGAACTGGCCAACAGCAATGTTATGGATGTATATTGATTACCCTATACCATTCACAATTATTGGGTAACTCTACTTCATGTTGAGCTTTCTACATACTTGGATGATACTTGGAGATCATGGGTTATACTTGGATGATACTTGGAGATCATGGGTTATACTTGGATGATACTTGGAGATCACGGGTTATACTTGGATGATACTTGGAGACCATGGGTTATACTTGGATGATACATCGAGATCATGGGTTATACTTGGATGATACTTGGAGATCATGGGTTATACTTGGATGATACTTGGAGATCACGGGTTATACTTGGATGATACTTGGAGATCATGGGTTATACTTGGATGATACATCGATATCATGGGTTATACTTGGATGATACTTGGAAAGATCATGGGTTATACTTGGATGATAGTTGGAGATCATGGGTTGAACTTGGTGTAGCGAAGTTTATAGTCTGCGTCTGTAAAAGTGTACCCATGGAAGAGTCGAGAACAATTGAGTATCCTAATTAATTGTGAATGCCTTTAACCAGCGATCAGAAGGATAAGAGGCCAACACTTTGCATATCCACCGTACTTTCATGATTAACTTATATGGCCACTCATTGTGTAGTGGGTAGGCGGGAGGCAATCAGATCGATTCCCAAACCAATAAAAGAAACACCTGCTTTTATTAATGATAAAAATACTCTGTCTTTCGTGCTTTGTTATCTGAAGGTCGAAAATGAATCCAGAAATCTATAAACTGTTGCTGAATCTGAAAGTATATTGAATGGACGAGGTGGTTTTGTTATGAGTAATAAAAGACTTACCAATCACCGTATCAACGTGGGACGGGGGTCATCTGAAAGCGGATTACCGTATTACTTGCCGTGCCACTGAAATGTACAATGTCGGTATACGGTAGTTACGGTTGCCGCATATTGCAGGAACCCATGAATATAAATACAATGAAGTGGCATGATTTCCGCATGGAAATGAATATTTTCATGGAAATACATATTTTCACGGAAATACATATTTTCATTGAAATACATATTTTCATGGAAACACTTTTTTCATGGAAACACTTTTTTCATGGAAATACATATGTACTTTCATGTCAGCTTACAAATACCGCTTTCACCATTGATCAGGAAAATAACTGCCATTTTTTATGATATTCCACTCTCTACCACTGAAATTTGAAGCGTAACTTATTACTATGAAACAATTTAGATGACTAAGCGTCAAATAAAAAACTATTCTTCGAAATAAAATTGAAACAATGCTAAAAATGGCACGCAATAAAAAAATTACTGTATTATACTTTTTGAATACGGTGTGTATCCTTAGACACTTCATCGGTAAGCAAACACCATTGAATACTGTAGATATTATTGACACACCATTACGGTAAATAGATTGAGTGGGCCTGACGATGTCAAATACACTTACCGTAATCTGCTGGCATTTTGGTCGGCACACTCAAATGTACAATACCATATGTACCATATGTACCATGGGTGTATCAAATGCACATTGATCGTGGTCAGGTCATAGTGGGTGCGTAGGGTTACGGTAGGTTGGTACTTGAGAGAGAACTGAAGTTCTCAACGATTCCATAACGATTCAGTGGTAATCAAGTTGTAATAATGTGATACATATCAAGTTAATTATGGTTTAAAAAAAGTTCGAGTCCCACCAGGAAGCTGAAATTTTTGCAGCTATTCTGGTGTCGAACTGTCTATCATTCACCCAAGATCGTTAGCCAGACAGATGTCGCAGTATTTAGCTTCAGATAAACAATTGAAAATGGAATGTTCAGATTCAGGACCGGCCGTAAAGTTCGAAATAATCAAAGGAGCTAGTTTTGATTCAGAAAAAACTAAATCATACATAGTGAATAATGGCTTCTAGGTTAAGTGCAAATGTAACGCAAGCACCAATCACAAGTTCGATCGACTAAACTCCGGTAATATCCTACAAAAAATCTTGTTTTTCCTACATTTTCCTTTTTCCATTTTCCTGGAACTGACCTCAATGAAATCAAATGGTCTTTAGCCGGGCACATTGAACCTAAGAAGAGCTTCTACTTTTTTTCCATTGGGCCCAATACGAACGTTCCATCAAAATTTTTGTTAACCAGACACCCTGACCAAGATCTACTTAAGTTAAATCTCAAGTCAGTTCTCAAGTAAAAGTACAAGTTCACCTCGGATTGCATGCTGATCAGTCAGTACTTGATCCAATGTGTCATGATCATGAGAGAGAGAGCGCGCAACAGAATGCATCCATCAGAGCATGTCTAATTCGGCAATATGGCTGACGACAAGTGGGGAAGGGGGGGGCAGGTGGGGCTACCCCCCTCCCCCCCAACTGGACAATGGCGCACCAAAGGTGTCAAACGAGCGGCGGGGCGTGAACGGCTCCAGGTGTAACGATTGACAACTAGCGACTACTCATAACTGATATCAAATTTGGGGAAACACTTTGATGTGGTAATGATGATTTTTAACTGAACACCAGCGAGATAGTGCTGAATGACTGACACGATAAATATGAATTGATTGACTACATACATAAGGTTGCAATCATTGTTAAATGTTTTTACAGAGCTATATAATATGTACATGTCAATTTTTAATCCTAATCCAATCCATGTAACAGAAAGTTCACCTCAGCCAAAACTCTGGCTGAATTATGAATTTCAGTTAGTGGAAGTCACTTGGCAGAAAAATATCGAGTTGTGAAATGACTCTTGTTCGCAGTCGTGACGGGTCTTTTTGCACGGCAATTGATGAAATGGCCCATATCGTATGATAATATTGACACATGAAATGGAACGACAGGTTGACTGACTGGCGCCCGCTTAATGGTGATTGACAACAACAACATCAACATCAACAACAACAACAACAACAACAACAACAACAACAACAACAACAACAGCAACAACAATAACAACAACAACAACAACAACAACAACAACAACAACAACAACAACAACAACAACAACAACAACAACAACAACAACAACAACAACTACAACAACAACAACAACATCAAAAACAACAACAACAACAACAACAACAACAACAACAACAACAACAACAACAACAACAACAACAACAACAACAACAACAACAACAACAACAACATCAAAAACAACAATAAATAATATCAACAACAACAACAATAACCACAATAAAAATTATTAATATGTCTTTTTATTATCATTATCAAACTGATCTGTAAATATTGCAGTAAATATCACTTTCTGTGTAAAAAAAACAAAGTCAGTTCGTCAAAAAAACGTTGTTAATTGAGCACCAATACGATTGTCAAAGTGTATCAACATAGTAAAATGGAAAGAGAAACTTCGAACTAATAAAAATTTATTTAAATTAATTTTTCTTTGTGTTATTCCATCGATCCTCAAGCATCTCCATTACTGGCTCCACGTATCTTTTATAGACGTGCAGGGCTCCTTTGGTACTGGGCGCTGATAGGTACACTAGGACTATAGCTCTGGAATCAGTGAGTGATTGAGTGAGTGATTGAGTGAGTGAGTGAGTGAGTGAGTGAGTGAGTGAGTGAGTGAGTGAGTGAGTGAGTGAGTGAGTGAGTGAGTGAGTGAGTGAGTGAGTGAGTGAGTGAGTGAGTGAGTGACTGAGTGAGTGAGGGAATGCGTGAGTGAGTGAGTGAGTGAGTGAGTGAGTGAGTGAGTGAGTGAGTGAGTGAGTGAGTGAGTGAGTGAGTGAGTGAGTGAGTGAGTGAGTGAGTGAATCAGTTAGTTAGTGAGTGAGTAAGTGAGTGAGGGAATGCGTGAGTGAGTGAGTGAGTGAGTGAGTAAGTAAGTAAGTGAGTAAGAAGTGACAGAGTGAGAGTGTCAGTCAGTCAACGATTATGTCAATGAGTCAGTGGGCTTGTCAGTGAGATTGCCAGCAAAAGTGTGTCAGTCATTAGGTCTTTCAGTCTGTCAATTGATTTTCTCAAACAATCTATAGTCAGTCAGTCGGTCAGTCAGTTAGTCAGTCAGTCAGTCAGTCGGTCAGTCAGTCAGTGAGTCAGTCAGTCAGACAGTGAGTCAGTCAGTCAGTCAGTCAGTAAACCAACTTCAAGAGCCAATAAAAAGGCACAGCTCCCAGTATGCTCGTCTTGAAAAAGTCAATAACGGATAACCAGGCAAATACACACCAATAACAAAGCCATTGAATGTCATCCGATTTTTCGGGTGTGCGAATGGCCTGTAAATAAAAAGTATTTGAAAATATATCTTGTTTCGAGACTTTTTTTAATAATAATTTCTCAATAAGTTAGGAATAGCAATAGAATCTATTTATCATTATCTAAATTGTGATCCATGCATAACAATTCCATTACATGCAAAGGAAAAGTCAAGATAGATTTTCTCATGAATTCCAAGAGTTTTCTCCAATAATATCTAAACGAAATATTCGATTCGATTTCCCATGAATTCCAAAAGTTTTGTTCAACTTTACCATGAACTAACTTTATAAGTGGCAATGGCGGGATGAACGAAACCAATCAGATTGCAAATGAGTTCGGCTGCATAACCGATACAGAGATACAGACAGACAACGGCGAGACCACCAAGTGCCTGAGTGAGTGAGTGAGTGAGTGAGTGAGTGAGTGAGTGAGTGAGTGAGTGAGTTAGTGAGTGAGTGAGTGAGTGAGTGAGTGAGTGAGTGAGTGAGTGAGTGAATGTGGTAGTTAGTGCATTTAAACAAAGATGATCAAATGCATTAAAAAATTAATAAATCACGCACGCATGCACGCACGCACTAACTAACGCATTCCTTCATTTATTCATTCGCTCATTCACTCACTCACTCACTCACTCACTCACTCACTCACTCACTCACTCACTCACTCACTCACTCACTCACTCACTCACTCACTCACTCACTCACTCACTCACTCACTCACTCACTCACTCACTCACTCACTCACTCACTCACTCACTCACTCACTCACTCACTCACTCACTCACTCACTCACTCACTCACTCACTCACTCACTCACTCACTCACTAACCAGACGCTCTCGTTTGACTTGCGTTTTTGCCTCAACCCACAGAACAGCCTGTTTAACTTGATGATTCACAATACCATTGTAGAGAAAATCCACAAAATCATCATAAAGACCGTGGAAGAATAGCACACCGCGTTGAGCGTCTTCGGCAGTCGGTTTCGACAGACCATCCGGCGAGGTCATTTTGTTAACCTCTGTGATGGAAAAAGTTTTTTTTAGAAAAAAATGACATTATAAAACATAACTTTTTATAAAACATTATTTTTCGTGTTTGGATCTACTAGACAGGAAATTTCTGTTGGAATGGAAATGTTTTACAAATGAGGTGTTCGGAATGCCAGATGCGTTTTATCAGATGTAAAAATAGTTTTTGGTCATTATTAGGAATCGTGGTGAGAAAGAATGATTATTTTTGTCATATATGTCATGAAGCAAAAAAAAATATGTGGATAAAACATGGTGTCAATTGAAGTTAAACGGTTCCAGTTGGTATTCGTACGTTTTGGCAGATTGGCGGGTTGTAAACATCTGGTTCCTAACCAGTTTTATTCGGAAACTGTACGAGCAAATACAACAACAAACAACAACAACAACAACAACAACAACAACAACAACAACAACAACAACAACAACAACAACAACAACAACAACAACAACAACAACAACAACAACAACAACAACAACAACAATAACAACAACAACAACAACAACAACAACAACAACAACAACAACAACAACAACAACAACAACAACAACTACAACAACAACAACAAACAACAACAACATTAACAACAACAACAACAACAACAACAACAACAACAACAACAACAACAACAACAACAACAACAACAACAACAACAACAACAACAACAACAACAACAACAACAACAACAACAACAACAACAACAACAACAACAACAACAACAACAACAACAACAACAACAACAACAACAACAACAATAACAACAACAACAACAACAACAACAACAACAACAACAACAACAACTACAACAACAATAACAACAACAACAACAACAACAACAACAACAACAACAACAACTACAACAACAACAACAACAACAAATGTGGTTAAATATAATCAGGATTCTTAAACGTACCCGGATATAAAGGTGGCGTTGGGGCGGATCCCTTGTTCACGGATTTTCGTTTTTCAGACATCGTGATGCAATTATAGGCGAACTGAAAAATGACAAGAACTAAAAAAATCTGTTCGTGAACTTTTACAAAAAAATTCATATCACTTCTGATTACGCATGTTCTTTGTTTCTATAACATTATGCTAGAACACCACTAATTCATTAGGGATAGTTTCACAACGATAAAAATGTATTACTTACGTAATAATGTAAATTAAGAGTAATTTCTCAACGGTAAAAATGTATCCACTTACCAACGTAAATGGGTTATGAAAAAATGACGGGTATTAAACAGAATAATTCATCCCAAACTCTATTTCGTAGCTAAAACGGAGGAAACAAAAAAAATATAGAATGGTCCATTTTGTTATGCAATCGTTGCAGTCGGCTGTTGTATCTACTCAAGTGCAGTTCCGATATGAAGTGTGTAGACTTGAACATAAACATTTATTGTTGTAGAGAAGCTGTAGACAAACAATGTCGTTTAGTATTTACTTAGAGCATTTTACAAATATAAAATATAAACTAACAAGATGGATCTTGCGATTGCGACAAACAACTCTCAATCCGATGAAAAAACTTTTTGCTGTTAAACTAGATACATAGATGCAATCGTTGATTTATTATCGTTCATGTTGAACATAGCAAGTTCAGTGATATCGATCTTGATTAGTATTTATAAATAATCCAGATAATAATAACAATAAAATTTTTATTCAATATAGAATTCCGCGAGTTATGTAGCTGGATGAATAAAATAAACCAACGCTAAATCTTTTACGTATTTACGCGCATACATAAGCTGAAGAAACAATACAAGAAAGTTGCGAAATATGTACATGTAAAAGACTTAGAAGTCAGAATAGAGTTGTGAAATAGAAAATTATACTGAAAATAATAATCCTAAATTCTTCTGTAAACAATTGTGAAAATTTTTTTTTAAAGAAAATGTTTATTTGAAATCGAACTGAAATCAAGAGTTCGCCGGCACCACATAGAACGGTAACCGCCCGAAACCATATCAGTAGACTGCATCAAAAGTTTCAAGGTCTATATAAAACATCTCGACCGTCATTCATTACCACCTAACATACATAATACCATCCCACATCATTACTTCAAAAACTGGGTGACTTTCAACAAAACACATTCCCGAAGCGAAACAGCAGATACAATTTTAATTGATTTTGACTAAATCACAAAATGTAATTGATTGATTGATGAAACGAAAATTTTTTTCCAAAAAAATTTTGACAGCTGTTTGATGGTTTATTTTTGCTATCTGGGGACACTAAAACAGAAACAGTCTTTTGTGCGCTATTTACATTTCTATTGATAACGAAGTTTATTGACGCAAGTCCTCACGGCAAACTAAGGCGGCAGGACAGTCAGTCAGTCAGTCAGTCAGTCAGTCAGTCAGTCAGTCAGTCAGTCAGTCAGTCAGTCAGTCAGTCAGTCAGCCAGTCAGTCAGTTAGTCAGTCGGTCATTCCGTCCATCAGTCAGTCAGTCAGTCAGTCAGTCAGTCAGAGTCAGTCAGTCGGTCAGTCAGTCAGTCAGTCAGTCAGTCGGTCAGTCAGTGAAAAACTCTTTCACAGAGCACTCGTTCACTATTACTCTTTGACTCGCCAACTCGCTCACTCACACATTCGTTCAGATAGTCAGAAACAGTTAAAATGGTATAGAAAACATCACTGTACGCCAGCTGTGAAACTGTCCTTTTCCATAGTCAATGAAAATCCCAAGGGTGTGGATTTAACGGGTCGAATGGGATTTACATGACTGGCGTTTTATATAGAATGGAATGAAATGGATTACTGGATGCATACATACATATATATTATAGACAAAATGAAAAAAATCTTTTTACAAACACTGATATGACGATTTCCACGTTTGGTATGAACTGAAATTCACTAGGCACTTCAGTATGTATTTAGCATATTTTATGGGACATTTCGACCATAAAATGAGATATGAAATAACGGGAAATGATAGACCTGACATGCGAAAATCTCAAAATATCTCGATTCAGTTTTGTCTAATAATTCGGCTGAATAATTCATTACGGGAAAAAAATTCTCGGGTTCTTCATAGCCAAATGCCAGTCATATATAAATATATATAGTTTATACACATATATTGCACATCCAAATTTGGATTCCGAATAATATTAGTATGGTTTCAAGTACAGGCACATTTGGTTTCCGAATAACACGGTTATTTTCAGAAATTCGAGGTTCAGTGAAAGATACCTTTCCTTTTTCTTCGGACTGTGAAAGCAGCCGAAAACAAACAAAAATTTTGGTGAACTGTCTTTAACCGGATTGGCAACAAACAAAGTTGCTTCAAACCAACGTCTTGACAAACCATAGACAAATGACGTGAGCCCATTGATATCTGGCACTTATGCGCCCATGGGATTGTACCATTGGTGCCACTGGCGGACGAGCAAATTTACCCAAGAGAGGAGGGTTTTCCAAAAACAGGGGGATTGGGAGTTTTGAGTTCATTTTACCAACACCTTCAAGAAAACCTTCTAAAATTTGGCATTGCCAAAGAGAGGGGGAATACCCTTTTTCGTCCTTCCTCCGCCCGCTACTGATTGGTGCCAAATGTGCCATTGTTGTTGTCATGATTGAGAGTGATGGCTGTTACAGTCGATTGAAAAGAAGCTTGCTACCCAATTCTTGACGAAAATTGATTCATCGTATCATTATGGAAGATATCAGAGTTCGGAAGGAAGCTCTCAAAATTATATTAGTAAAGATTATTTCGAGATTCTAGACTGGTTTATAGAACTTTGACACATTGCTTGTCTGAAACAATTGGTGGGTTTTGAACCTAAAATTCAGTCTATCCAGGATTTCCCGTTAGTCGGAAAGTTTTTGGCGCGCAACTTGAATTCAAATCCAACTTTAGGCGCGCTTTCAAACTTTCAAACTGAGCCCGATTTCAAAAAATCGGCCAATCAGCATTTGCAGAAAAAAACGCGCGAAATTCAAACTTGTTTGGTTTTTTTTACTTTCTTGATAAATAAAAAAATAATAACAATAATTTTTTAATAAATCAATGAAATTATATTTTTTCAGTTCATTAAAATATTTATCTATTTTGCAGATTGACGTTTTCTCATTCCTCTTGTTGTGTCTCACTGTCGTTTGGTGTTCACTCCATTCAGCCGGCCGCCAACTCGAAAACAGCCGAAGAAAACTTTTAGTTTACGCCTCCACGTCTAGGCCTAACGGATTTGGCACTCGGCCCCGAAAAATGTGAGAATTTTGTTGGCAAGTCAAAACAGCTCCTGTTTTGGTTTATCTACCAACGAGTTGTTTTTGGCTGTTCCTCAATTCCTCTGAAATACACTGGCTTGATCGAAAAAGAGTACTAGCTTGAATGTTATAATACCAAAATGGGTTGATCTTTGGTCTTGCCTCCCCAAACAAATCTTTCTACAATTACTGTTACTGATACTCGCTTTAATTAAAATATGCCAGTGTCAAATATAGTTACTTCTACTTACATTTACATATCCGAGATCCAGTTCAGTAAGAATGTAAGATAGTTTCTACCTACGTTTGAATCATTGTGTAAACATCATGGCCTGGAATGGAGTAGTATTTAGCACAACTTCGGTGTGTGGTTTCGCACAAGCGAACATTCTATCAAACCGCATAAAAGGGAACATAGTCTATAAACCCACCCTAGACCTTTTCAGTTGACCTCAGCAGTTGTTATTCACTTCAAAATGATAAGTACAAGCTCTAGATTCAGTTATTTGATCTGTATAGTGGGAGTCGGGTAGAGGAATTCCCCGATCCTGACGTAATTACCACCCGCCGTTGAACGCGTATCACGTCACTTTGTCGTTTGCATCCAATCGTAACAGCGGATAAAAAATATCGGGAAGGGGGAATTACCACCGTTTTAGCGGATTCAGGGACAGTGTTTGTTTTTTACCTTGCAGCTTGTCATAATTTAACTGTCGTTGGTGAAATTTCTGTTAAAGCAATCTATTTATCGGCATTTGGTGAATTGATTAATCCATTTGTGCAACCGTAACCCTACCGTACTCATGATTACGGTAGCGATTACGGTAGTTTATTGAAATGTTTTCGTAGTCAAAAATTATTCTTGTTTCTTCCTGAGTCGGCTGAAGTTATCAATTGAAAACGGTTTGATGAAAAAAAGGTTTATAAAAATAATTGATGCAAATTCAGTTTGATTAAAAAAATGTGATCAAAAACTGAGAATATAAAGCTTTTTAGAAAACATCTAGAGAAAGGAAATTGATATGGTTTCATGGAAGTAGACGGGATTGCTGGAAACCCTTTCAAAAGATCTCTTATATAAGTATTTCTTATAGAAAACTTTTTCAGCGTTTCTGTAAAATTATATAATAATGTGAAATCTACCAAGTGTTAAAGCATGTGGTAAATGAAAGTAAGAGTGGTCTTCCAGCAAGAGTACGACTTTGGTGCGGTGGGTGGCATAGTGGTGTGATATGGGTACTGATGAGCGGGTAATGAGGCAGTTTTGATAAGGTGTTATTGTTCATATAAGGATGCCAACTCTTGTCTGTTCGGGTGTGTTCAGTGTTGTAGGATGTACGTTAGGTTGATAAAAAGAAAAAATCTGTGAGTTTTGATGTTATAATTGGCCTTAGATGATTCAATATAGAAAATCTGTAACGTGTATTATCGTTTGTAAGCACTGAGGGTATCAGTCTCACATTCACATGTATCTGATCCGTGAATGACTAATTCATTTTTTCATTAACATTATTGTAAAGACGGAATAAGAATCGTCAATACATGAGTGTTTGGGATGATGAAAGTGAATACCTTAGCAGTTTTGAGATAAAACAAAAAAATTTACTCCAACATGACTTGCAGACGCGTCAGCATGCTAATGATAGATGCATATAGAAATATCTAGGCTAGTGGGTGTAGAAAAATATAAAATGATCGAAACTACTTAATAAACGAATCACCTCGGTTAAGATAAATCTTTTTATCTTAAAACTGCTAAGGTATTCACTGTCATCATCCCAGACACTCATGGATTGATTTATCTTTTTCCATCTATATATTACTTCTAATGAATAAATGTCTGAATCATTCACGGATCAAATCTAAATTAAAATAGTTTATTATATTTCAGTCCAAGATCCCTATTTTCCTCTAAGTGTCAGCTCAAAACAGAGTTAAATAATGAGCCACTTGAGTTAATTTTACTTATAAAGTGCAATTATATTCACCGTTAGCATGTTAGAGTACCTTGGATCCACTATTAATTAGTTTTTTTATCAAGGATTCAGTTAAGGCATGAAATAATTGTTTGATTCAAAAACTAATGTGAAATTCGAAATCAGCGCCCCCGAAAACCCCCGAGTGATTCTTGATATCTGAAATAGTTGATTATTCAATACCAAAATCATCTTTGAATCAAATCTGTAAAGTTACCGTAACCCTTGCATCCAAATTGCACACTTTGGTTACTGTATTGCACACATGGTACATTTATTCCCTGTGTTATAACATAGCTACCGTAATCTGAAAGAATACGGTTGCACAAATGGATTAATCTATTTTCCAAGCACCTATTTATCGCCTATCGGTTAACACAGTTTGCTTGCGCAGAATTTCGCAATGTCACGCGCCTGTTCTGAGAATCAAAATCAAGCGCAGGGACGCATCAGGGCAGGATGTAGTAATTGGTAGTTCTAAATTTTTGTGATAGTTTGGAGGGCTTGGGCTAACCTTTTGCTTTTTTAACTGAGAAATTGCTTCGTTCTGTGTCTGTGCTGTGGTGAGATCAGGTGGTAAAAAACGGTAAAGTGAATCGCTTGGACGCTTGGACGCTTGGACGCTTGGATGTCGGATGGAAATTCAAAAATGTCGGTCTGCAAAAAAAAGTTTGTAAAACTTTTTTTTGCAGACCGACATTTTTGAATTTCCATCCGACATCCAAGCGTCCAAGCGTCCAAGCGTCCAAGCGATTCACTTTACCGGTAAAAAACATGTGAATCTTTTCACGTGGCAGTGTGGCGATACGTATCGAAAAAATCCGAATGTTTCGCTTATCAGAGTTGCATCATTTTTTTGTCCTTCCTGAGATTCCTTTGATACTTTTCCCAATTCTCATTTGACTTTTCATTATAATCTTTTTATTCTACAACGACTCGCGTAGGCTCGCGGCCCCGGCTCATGAATCATATTATATTTACCTTTCCCTTCTCCCACCCCACACAGACCACACGTTACAGTTTTGTTATATTCCAACTGACATACAATTTTTGAAATACTATGATCTTAGTAGATTATTTTATTTTGCAAATGCAATTATCACTGGTAAACATCAGTTCCATCCATTCTCTCAGAACAAACTCACTTAATTATTCACACAACTATGTCTTCACGTACTGTGGTATTTCAGAACAAACATGGCGAAAACACGCGAAAATTCTCCGTCGAACGACAAATCTACCCGCTCGGGCAGTAGTTCAACTAGACGTAATAATCGTTCTTCACAAAGAATGTCAGATCTGTACGAATCGTTGGTGGTATTGTTGCTGGCACAATCACTGGCCGTGCCTTACCACATTTATGATGAT
Organism: Daptonema setosum; assembly: GCA_964036265.1. NCBI lineage: Eukaryota > Metazoa > Nematoda > Chromadorea > Monhysterida > Xyalidae > Daptonema > Daptonema setosum. Next base: position 22,440,421 of record OZ038444.1, read on the forward strand.
GCCCGACCACATCAGGTCGGTTTATCAAGTACTCAGGCTCATCCAGATTAAAAAGTAATGTTCCGTTTTCACAAGTTATATTCGAGGGTCAGTTAATTGGAACAATTCGCTTTGAATTGAAACTGTGTTTGTTTTATTTTCAAGCTCGAATCGGGTATTGAACTGACAACTACCGACTGCCATTATTATACCAATCAATCTTTTGATTGGCATTTGAGTTAAAACTAAAAAAACTCGATCAGCCTCAAAATCTCGAAGTAGTGTAAAATGTAAGTAAAATATCAAGTAATTGTATCTAACCGTTATCACTGTAATATTTTTCATCATGTTATACTTAATTTACAGCACACCACCGGATATCCCAACGTGGACGATGATGTTGGCGGAGGTGGGGAGCTGGGCCTGGCCGACCAGCTCTCCTCGTTGGCCGGTGGGTTCGGCAACAAAGGTGGAATGCATCAATTCGATCAGTTGAAGGACGCTGTTGGCGATCAGGGGTTAGTTATAGGTTTTTTCATGTTTAGTTTTGTTGTGGTTTTTATAATTTAACAAAAAATTTGCACATTACCAGAGTGTGTGTAATTAAAAAAGTGTAAGCTTATTTTCAATAGGGCATTTCCGGAAAAATGTAAGTGCAAAAAATTATCACCGACACATGCTGAGTTGAAAATGTACTATCGGTAGTCTATACCTTATAAACAAGCGGAAGGTACGTATATCAATATCAAATAACCATTGTGAAGTCAGACGGCTGGTGAGACATACCCAATTTTTTATGATATGATATGATGGTGATATGAACTAACTGCTGATTGAAATTAAGTATCCGACTATTCATTTATGAACCCTCAAAGTTTGAGCTTAACCTCCTAAACTGTACGAGTCTACGAAAACTTATTACCTCTCTTGAAATTCCAGATGGAGCGCTTCGCTACTCGGCAAAGCACAGGAGTTCCTTCGACTGCAGCAAGAACAGCAGATGGACGTCCGACCTGTCGTCACACAGAACCAACACCAGCAACATCATCTGCATCGGGCACATTTGCCACGGTCAACCAGAAATCTAGATGAAGCCGGTCAGGCGCAGCCTGATATGACGTTGGAGGTTAATTTCAAATCTTTGAAAAAATTCATCTGAAAACTTAACGCGATTTGTTCGTTTATCACTTAATTTCTTGTAACCTCCTTGTTTTCAAGATGATCGAAAACATGAACTATTATCAGGTCTCGTCAGAATTGAACAAGTAGATATATATCTACGTTATATCTTTAAGGATTATATTAAGACCAATTACCATAATTGTTTATTTATTATCTATTATCAATATAATTAATTACTGTATTCTGTGAAGGACATGGATCTGATCGACGTGCTCTGGCGTACGGACATCGACAACGAGAAGGGCATGAGTTCGCAGGTTGCCGTCCCCGAACGTCAGCACGAGCGCGATATGCAGCTGCTCAGTGAGAAACACTTTTACCACGGGGTTAGTGAATTATTTGTTTTTATTTTGTTATTCGAAATTTTTTATCAACAACTTTAAAGGCAAGAATTCATAATTGACTTAAAAATAACGTTATTTTCGAGTGTTCATTTCATTTTTTGTCTCTAAAGATCAAACCAAGTTGCTGGTAAAAAATCATTTGTTCTATTTCTGTTTTGATAATGAATAACTATACAAATTACATTAATATCCAGTTTTTAAACTATTTTTATCGTATTTTCAGGAAAGCCCCAGTGAGATGCTGGAGCAAGTATCCAAGGCGTATCGGGATCTGGTCGAAGCTGAACAGCGTTACGAGAAGACAAGCATGTTCGGGCCCCTCGCCGATCCGGGACATCAATACCAGCTCGATGCCATTATTGGTGGAAAGGATGACTTGGTGAGTGGATTTGAATTGCATCGATTTTTTACTGTGCTTGAAAAATTCTAAATTAATATTTTTGTGAAGAGTTTCGAGTATAACTTTATTCAAACAATTGGCGGTTGCAATTGAAACTATTGATAGCTGAGCGAAATGTATGATGGTATGAATTCGTTTCGAAGTCATGCATTGAAAAGTGTGTAATTTTCGTATCCGATGAACCGACGAAATTATGTTGTTTAGTAGTTTTTACGGTTTTTATTCCTATTAGTTTACATTGAGTTGCAGGCCAATGGCGCGTGCGGCGGTTCAGAGCCGAGTGAAACCTGTCAGAAGTACACGGCCTGTGTGGATGTACAAATGCCGGTTAGTGTGGGACAGAAAATTCATATTTTCCGTAATTTCCTCAGTAACTAATTTTACTTTTTTAAACTATTCACAACAATAAATTTTTATTAAATGGATATTATGTTGAAAATAGATTTTCTTATCATCCGAATTCCTTTTTAGGAAGCGGCCACCGCCGATGAGTTTGCACAGCCGCGACCGTGTTTCCTGGACCTGGATGACAGCACGATGGGTCAGGACGTGCTGCTGAGTGAGGCCGCCGAACGATCCACTGACGATTCCACTGGCAATTGTAAGTTAAATTTGTTATTCCTGAAATCATAACCAACGTCCCTCAGTTTCTTTCTAAACATTTCATGTAAAATCTGTATAGATTTTTCGTGAATCCAGCCGCAAGTTTACATGTTGGGAATTCATTACACATTTGATTAAGAGGAAATTTTAATGGCAATGTTTGGCAATTCGGAATTTTGTATTTGTTTATACCGACGGAATTTTTTATTTGTTTATAACGACGGAATTTTGTATTTTTTATAACGAATCTAGCCCGCGTCGGTAGAAAAATGGTTCCCTAATATAACTGCCCATCAATTGTGAATGCTCTAATGTTTTGTATAATTTTTACTGAGTTTTCAGCTGCCGACTCAGACGTGCTTCACGAGTTCTTCCCGACGGGTATCAATGCGGTGGATCAGATGAGTCTGCTACCGGATGCACATGACATGACCGTGGATACGATCAGCCAGCTCAATACGCCCACACTCTATCTCAATAACAATGACATCCGGACACTCTTCACGGATCCGCAGTTCAGGTAAGCTCGGTTTGGTAGATTTGTTTTAGGATTCCAGCACTCAATAATTCATTCTTGTTTAACTTTTTAATATTGTGCTCAGTAAATATGATTCAAGTGTTCAAACAGTTCGCAGAAAAGTGTAATAGTTAAATAAATAAGTATTTAAGCTATTATTTATATCAAATGTAACTCATTTTTATATTTCAGTCACGACGTGGCATCAGCAGTGGCCGATGTGAGTGATCAGCCGTCAACCAGCACCTGGAATGCCAATCCCATTGGCATTGATCTGGATGTTCGTTAACTTTACTTTTTGTACTATTTTTTCATTTGAAATGTTTCAAAACAGGGAATTCGTTTTTAGGCCGTAAGGTGTATTAGAATAGCGTAATCTCTTCCCTTTGTAGATCTCGCCAGTGACGTGGAGGCGGAATCATATTTTGAAGTTCAAAACCCGAGAAATCAAGTCTTATGAAAGGAATAAACGAATTCATCATAAACTGTTCTTCCAGAGCGAACACGACTTGATTACGGAGACGACACTTAACGACCACCAGCGTTCCGACCAGGTGCTCGTCAACAAGCAGGTCTACACTCGACCGGCACCGGCATATCGGGTTGGTTCATTATTTATGATATCATTAAATCCAAAACTTTGATTTCAGTAAACAATATTATGTTTCGTTTCTAAATTTCTTTGCTAAAATGTGCGCCTTAAATCATTGAATAACTGGTAATTCATTTTGCGTGCGAAGGGCGGAAGGTTCAATACTTTGACTTCCCTCTTATCTTCTACACTTTCAATTCGGTACTCAACTCACTGATTACTATGGTTGCTGCGTCAGTGTCATATGTCCTCAAAAATCCTAATGAGGCGTTACAGAATCGACTTGATACATGACTTCGCTATTCCGGCATACTATTGGAATAAATCTGATCCTTGAATTCATCAGTCAGTCATTACCACCACTTCCTTCAGGTTCTTCCCACGGTGCCGCACATGTCGCCCGGTCGTCCCGAGTCGGCGGAGCAGCGAAGGGTCTCCATGTCGGAGGGCACATCCGTGTCGGCACAGCCCGCCAACCGCCGTGACTACGCTGCCCAGCCAATTGACTTCCTGGCCGATACACATGGTTGGTGTGCCGGTGTGGCGAAACAGTGGGGAAATACCCCTGTTTTGGAGCAACCCGGAAAATTCACTGCCACCTGCAAACTTTCAAATTTCACCAAAATAAAGCCAAAAACCAAGATATTTCAACAACAAAATTCCACCACTGGTGGTGGTGGTAATTCGTCGAGGTCGAACTGTATGATAATTAATTCGATATAGATACAAGCATGTGTGCATCTCAATGATCTTTGCGAAAATATATCCAGTTTTCGCGGCAAATTTTCAATTGAGTTTCGTGGTGAAATTAACTTGACCATACAACGCTGGCTTTTTGTCACTATGGTCATATTTACGTTATTTTTTTATATAATGATAATGATTTGCAGAACACACGATCATCCGCCCAGAAGCGTACGACTCGAGCACGCAGTACCGGATCACCGGCAAGCTGCTGCCGGAAGAGATCGATGTTGTCGGGGATGATGATGACGAGCGAGAGGAGGACGATTATGAGGGGTTGGTGAAACTTGTTGTTTTCGTATAATCTGGGGAGTGGTGGTTCAAACGTTTCTCGATATTGAATTTTTCAATAGACGGAAAGTTTCCCATAATCCGTATTGAAGTTTGGTTCATCGTTTAACGAGGATTCAAAGGGGCAAAACTCATTGGTGTGGGTAGAATTTTCATATTATCTCTCTCTTCAGTGTCTCAAACAATCAACAAGTGTAACTTGTTTCACTTTCTCAGTTCAGTTCCTCATCCATGTTTCTCCTTTTCCAGCATGCACGTGGAAATTGTGGCCTCCACATCATCCGGTGTGCCCCGATCACGTCTGCAGACCCTGACACCGATGTCGTCCAGTCATTCCAGCTCCAGCAATACCAAGGGACGAAAATCCAATGACGAAGCACTGGCCAAGGCATACAACCTTGGGTACACGGCCAGTGATCTCGTTGACATGTCGGTCGCCCAGTTCAAGACTGCTCTCCAAGGCATGGACAAGGATCAGCAGGAGCTCATGAAGAGATTGAGGAGACGGGGTGAGTCATCATTTATCATGTCGAGATAGTTTGGACTTTGGAGTAAATAGATGAGATCACATGGGTCTTATAAATGAGTTGAGTTCATCGGAAAATAATATTGTTTGTCTTCATGCTTACGGCTTACCAATAAAAAAGCTGTATTTTTTGCTTTTTGATTCATCAACGTAAAGAGCAAATGGAGTGGGGTTTTTATTGTTTTCGGTAAGTATAGTCAGGTCGTCATTGAACATGTTTAGCGGAGATTCCACAGTTGTGAAAATGTCCGTTTCGTTGATACTCTTCTGGCTCGACTTCAAACGGAAGTTTTTTTGTGCCATATGATCTTGAAAAATCGGACCATAATTGAAGTTGAAATCATCCTGAAGCAAACGCAATCATTGTAACAACTGAAATACGTATTTGTAATTTTCAGGCAAGAACAAGCAGGCGGCTGCCAACTGCCGTCAACGCAAATGGACGACCAAGACCAATCTGGAGGTGGAAGCGAGCATGCTTGAGCAGGAGTACAACTATGAGATCAGGTTAGAGTCGATCTCTGCATGTCTTATTTCAAATCACCAGTTATTCTACGATCTATTGATATAATATCAATTGTCTAATTCAGAATCACTGACATCAATTATATTATATTCTCATTTTCCAGTCACAATGAGCAACTGCGTCAACAGATTGACGAGCTGGACGACGAGTTGGAAGCGTTGGCGGAGCAGATTGGAGAAGAAGAGGATGAGGAGTAGATAATCCGACTAAAGATTATGAGTGGATAATCCGGAATCGGAAGTGTAATTTGTGCCCGTTTAATTGGATCGTGTGCCCCCTAATTACCCTACCTTTGTGATACTATTTGAATAAATATTTTTACTGTACTTATGAATCGCTGTATAAATGTGTTAATTACTGTTTAGCTGTATTGTATTATATTAGTTGATTTATTTTAAACGAGTTTCCTTTGTCCGTGTGGAGTGTTTTATGATGGTAAAAAGGAAGAATGTCTGCAATTTGGAAAACTGAATTAGTTTCTGAACTGGATGTGTTATTGCAGCTATTTTTCACAAGAAAGCTTGCAATATGATGCTTATTGATAATTGCTGTGAATTCAGGTTGAAATTTAAATGATCTTTGTGTAATTTGACAATTTGTTTTGTCTAAAACAAGCTGTTGGTTGAAAGATTTTAGACATTGTATCGTCTCGTTGTTTTAGCTGCAGCTTATATTTAGCTGAAACATAAATTTATTTCTGTACATAGTTATTTCTTTGAAATCTGCATATTATCGTAGCGTGAACTGCTGATTTGAATTGTTTTTTCGAAGTAGAATCAGAGATAGCAACATTTCAGCTGCAAACGATTAGCTCGTATATTGTGACCTCCAGTTTTATAATTAAAAAAATTAAAAACATTTTGGTTGCAAACACTTTTGTGTACGGAGATGTTATTTCCCGTTCCTCACCATTCTTTATTCTGTGGTTGTATTTTTGAAACTTGGTCCGAATTCATCTGGCTGAAAATTTCATTATTATACTCCCGTCATTTCCGTTTTTTCCTTTGCATTTACGCACAAAACTTGTAGACTTTTGTGATCATTTACGTGAGCAACCCCAAAATTATACAAAATATACCAATAGTTTGATGGTTGCTCTACTTGTTTTCTTTGCTCTGATATTTTTCGTGCTCCTTGTTCATTTTTATGCTTTATAATTATACAGTATAATACAAAAAAATAATAAAATAACCATGCTCGTCATGGAAATCAATTTAACTTTGGCAATGGTGGTTGATATTGGTTATGCTGATCAAAACGTACTGTTTCGACGTGAAAGCACGATTATTTCGGTTTTTAATTATTATGCTATAGAATGTATGTAAATTATGCGATATTTTCAATGGGTTATGTCTAAGTATAGATATCAAAGTTTTCAAAGGGTGTGCAAATTTCAGTCTAATAAAAACACAAATGTTTTATGATTTGGTTGAACTGATGAAAACGTTTTTTATCAGCCTTATTTCTGTCAATTAGTTAATCAGCAAAAATCTCTTTTTAGTAATGCCTGTCTCGCTGCGCGTATACGACGGATTGAGCTGGGTTAGTTATATTTTTACGTTCAATAGCATGTATCATGTATAAACCGGAGCATGAAACATTCTGAATATTGAAACAATAAAAAAGCATACCGATGCATTTTGATTTGAAATCGAATACTGAAACTTAACGTAGTCTCAGTCTAGTCTAGATATCCTCTAGAGTTCATTCTAAAATGATATTGTAGGAATAGGAAGGTCATCAGTATTCGGGTATTGTGTAGTCCACATTACTGAAATTGTTTATTCTAGGAAAGCTCAGAAGTGCTGGGCGAGAGCAAGGATGATGTCATTCTATTGGTGGGTCGCACATACACGGAGACGTTCACTCAGATTTGGGGTCGGATTCGAGTGGATGATCTGGATGACTTGGAACACATTGAAAACTATGTGGTGGCCGGTTAGGAAACATATATTACGGGATTAAATCTATTAAGTTATGAAATATTATAAAGATATTTAACCGAATTAAACTTGTTATGGAATTGGAAAAACAAAATCCTGTAAATTTTCTACCAGCTATGTATCGTGAGCTATTCACACACTTAATTTCAAGAAAAGTAGAGGGGGTTTGATTAATTAATTTAAAAATGATGATGGTGATAGCTATTGGTTTTGCGAAAAAAACCTTTAGGCAGGTGTTAATTTTTTTTCAAATTTTGTCTTAACTCGTATTTGTTATTCTGTGATTTCAGGTTTCAACATAGTTGGCGCCATGTTGCGTGCGGGTTCCGATGAAGCACTATCGATTTGCAAACGGACATTCTCCGAATCTGATGCTTTTTTATTCGGTTATTTGGCGGAAGAATCGGCTGGTGGAACGATTTGGAATTCCGATTGCTGCAGTTGGGAGCAGCTGAAAGGCGGATCCGTGGAATTGCAGGTTTGTTGTTGTTGTTGTCATTATACATTTTATTCTTGTATAATATGTTGTTGTGGTTGTTGTTGCAGAGATAATGCTGATGACGTTGTTGTTGTTGTTGCTGTTGTAGATGTTGTCGATGTTGTTTTAGTGTATGAGGTTGACGCTGTTGTTCTTGTTCTTGTTGTAGATGATGTTGTTGTTGCTGTTAAATCAAAAATATAATAAAATAATATTCTAAAACATCTATCAGGTGGAATCGTGCTCTCTTGATGACCTGGCTGCCAATACGGCTCTTCTGCGATTGCACGTCAAACAATCGATACCCGTCAACTTACCGGACGAAAAGAAACTAAATTCAGGTTGCGTCATGGTTTTCCTCGGAAAATATAATTTCCGCTCATTTTCTTCATTCCAAAATTTATACTTCTGTATAAAACAGCTAGAACATTGCTTTTCTGCTGTTCATGAGTGCGTGTGCTAGCTACCTCTGTTTATCCGCGATTTTATGTAACTATAGTAAAAACTTGCGGTAATTTAGGAGAGTTGAATAGTATCATACACAACAGTAAAATCATAGATTTGTAGTAAATTAGTGAAGTTTGAAGTTATATTAAGGAATAAATCAGGTAAAACATAAAGGAGTAAAGATAGGTATGCGGTCTAACTTTTCGTATAAAAAACCTATCGATGTTTCTGGCCTCTTGAAACATTTATTAAAAGAGCGTTTTATTCAAGTAATTGTTGCACTTTTATTTTAGGTGCATTTGTATCTGCGGTGCAGACCTCGTTCAACAGGTTGAAATGGCATTGGTTTGACTCGGAATCAGTTCACTTGACCGTGGCTAACAGTTCAACGTTTTACTCACTGAGTTCGGATGATATGGAGGAGGAGGAGGTTTGTTGTTGTTATTGTGTTGTTGTTGTTTTTGTTGCTGCTGCTGATGTTGTTGTTGTTGTTGCTGCTGCTGTTGTTGTTGTTGTTGTTGTTGTTGTTGTTTTTGTTGCTGCTGCTGATGTTGTTGTTGTTGTTGTTGCTGCTGTTTTTTGTTGGTGTGTGAGATTATCGCAACTGCTGTAGAGGTAAAAATTGTCATTTTTATCATGATAGTTTTTTTAGGAATCCGACTCACCATCTCTATTGGACATTTACGCTGAAAGCGACGAATGTGCAGTCGACGACGGGAAGAAAAGACCGGCAATAACGAATTTAAATTTCATGCAGGTGAGATGGACGCTATTTTTACTATTTATTTACCTCTAAATTTGATTTTAAGTCGGATAAAAGTGTATAGATAGATGGCGGTGTGGATAACCAATGAAGCAATAGCAAACTATTTTCTACTTACCCGTTCGGTTAACATTTGTTAAGTTCAGATTCCCGGCAATCCTGTTTTTTTTGTCGTTAATTTTAATGTATAATTTTATTGAAGTGTGAGTGTGTCAGGGTAGTGATCACTAACGAACGAAACGAAACGAAACGAAACTTTCGAGTTTCGTTTCGATCCAATCGAAACAAAACTTTTTTTGCTTCGTTTCGATTGATTCGAAACGAAATTTCTGTGTTTCGTTTCGTTAGCTACCGAAACGAAGAAAGTTTCGTTAAGGGTTTCGTTAAGGCCTCGAATGATTTAATTTAATAATATCGACGAAGAAAATTTCAAAATAAATTCAAATTCAAAATTCAAATAAATGAGGGTATGAGTAAACCTGGTAGGAAAAAATCTCACTTATTTTTCATTCATCGGGAGCTGTGAGTCTGTGATTATCTGAATAAGTGAAGGAGTGAGTGAGTGAGTGATGGAGTGAGTGATGAAGTAAGTGAGTGAGTAAATGATTTAATGAGTGAGTGAGTTAGTGATTCAATGATTGAGCAAGTAGGTAAGTGAGTGAGTGAGATTTTTTCTACCAAGTTTACTCATACCTTAATTTATTTGAATTTGAATTTATTTTGAAATTTTATTTGTCGATATTATAAATTAAATCATTGGAGACCTTATCGAAACGCTTAACGAAACGTTCAAATTTCGTTAGTGCGAACCGAAACGAAAACCCAACCGAAACTTTTCGATTCGATAGCTAACGAAACGAAAATTAAAAAAATTCGTTTCGAATACTCCGAAACGAAACAGCGTATTTCGGTAGGAAGTTTCGTTTCGACAGTTTCGTTTAGGTCAGTTTCGTTAGTGAACCCTATGTCAGGGTCAGATATTTTGTAAAAAAACTTAGCATTTGTTTTTTTCTGTTATGTCAATCCCGTGATAATCTCTAATCCATGGGTAATTTCACACCGATTGAATTTATGTAATTTTTCTAGGAAATTTTTTCAACGTTATATGTCAAAACTTTTTTAATTTTAGCACGTGTTGCCGGTTCAGTTTTACGATCGACTGTCGGGCGATAAACTGGCGGAAAAGTTACATAATTGTGCGCCCATCATTCAGACGGAACGACGTTAGTGCTCATTTAATTTATGCTATTTTGTCTTTTGTGTATTTTTCTATTTTACTATCAGCTTTTTTGGTATTATTAAGTTTTATATGGTTTGAACACGTTTATTGGCAGGGAAGGTAATGTTTTTACTAAGTTGAATCCCCTCTTTTTGGATTTTTTCTCTTTTCATCAATTAACCAGTTCTCATCAAGTTTTCAGAAAAGTTTTTTTTGTTCATACGTTTTCTTTCTTTTACAGCTGATGAGTCAGTTTCAATACCGTTCCAGTTTTTCTTTGTCATTAAAATGTTTCCCATCCAATCTCAATCATGATGTCCAGCTTGGGATATTACTCTTTTTCTAATTTAACGTAGCGTGCTTAGGCTCGATTTCGATTCATTATTAGCTGGTAGTTTAACTGATACGTGTAAATTGTATGCACATCATTCATGTTCTGTCTGAGTTTCATGTCAACCCGCTTAGAAAGGAATTTGATCGTTTAATATCTTAGGAATCTAATTAAACATGATAACCGAATTCATTTTACCGCTGCGTAGTAAACACCAGTCCATGCATATAATTTCAATTCAAGTCGCTACTACTAAATGCGGTCTAAACAATGTGGTATGTCAAATTACCTATAGGTGAAGATGGGATATATTGCAACAAACAATTTGAATTTGTCTGGTAAGTAAGTTGCCAGGCAGGAATTTTTTTTGGCGGGAATTCAAATTATTTTGAGATTTTCAAAAGTTTTTGGGTCGGCGATCTCGGTTCACATTAATTTAGAAACTTTTTCAAAAATTTTGTCCCAGATTCGAGTTCTCCATCAAATTTGGAGCCTACATGAATTTTTCGATCGTTGAAGTCAACCGATTTGAAAAATTTTGAATTTTCTCCAAGAAACGGGAAGAAGAAAGCGAAAACCGCTGAAACCGTTAGGTACGAAGCTGAAAAAACTCATGCGGGCCTAAAATTTGATGGAGAACTCGAATCCGGAATGAAAATTTCAAAAAAAATCACTGAAATAACGTGAATTAAAGTCGCCTACCCGAAAACTTTTTAAAATTTAAAAAAAAATTGAATTCCCGCCAAAAAAAATTCCTGCTTGGCAACTTACTTACTGTGCAATATCGAAATCAACTGTTGCAATATATTCCATCTTCACCTATATGTGAAATAACGTGTAATTTCCTAATTGTTCCCTGTTCCTCTTAGTTACATAGTTAATAAATTATATATCATTTGTAGTAACCATGCGTCTGTGTATGCACTATAACTCGTGAAATTCATTTATGATGTTCTATAGTATACAAAAGCCGGCCGAAATTTTCAGTTTGCGCATAAGCCCCCGTCATGTTTCATGTTCAATGTGCATAACGGTAATGCGAAAATTCTCGATAACAATACGTGTACATTCTCCGTAGTTCACATATTTTATTTTATCTAGTGCCATTTTCGCAAAAATAAAGCGACGCATGATGCTACGCTACGCTGTGTATGCAGCATGTATCACTGGTTCAAAGAGGAGGAGTTTACAGTTTGAGGCCAGTTTATCCACACCTTAAGGAACAAATTCCAGTTTTTGATACCGATAAAGAGGGGTAATTAAAATTGTTCGTTCTTTCCTCGTCCGCCTGTGGTATGTGTGAATGTTTGTTCAGTTCGGCAGATGTAAAACGCGGAATTCACGATGATTAGTGCAGCTGTGTACATAGCATTCTCCATTGATTACGAGAATGAATCTGAAAGACATGATACTTTTTTTGTTTTTAAGACTTCTCCATGCCCAGACATATCACATGTGATCAGTGGACACTCTCATTCTAGGCTCTGCAAAAAGCACACTGAACGGAATAGTCCTAGTTCTAATAATCACTAAGAATTAAGTGGCTCTTATTTGAATTCCTAAAAGATCATTTGAGAATGCTACACATGTTAATCACTATCACAAACTATAGTTTGATAGTTAATGGCAAGAACAAGAAGGCTTTTAAGTTACAAGAGGTTTTCGTGTTTCATTGTACATGCAAAAAACAATGACAAACTTGTTGATTTTTATGTATCAGAACCTCGTTGAATCGTGTAGTTTTCCGATATTTATTTGCGAGTCCTATTATTAAGATATCCATAATTTAAGATGATCATGAAATATACAAATCATATTAAGTATGCATGTTCGTCGGTCCAGACGACTTTTTCTCGTTCGGTCATGCATATCCACTTATGCGGATGTTTTTCTTTTAGCGCTCGTTTTTCTGAATGACACTAGCGGACGAGAAAGGCAAGGGAAAGTGAATTTCCACGTCTTCAGCGATTTTAAAGAAGTGACATTTGTTCATTACGTTGTAAGGTAAATTGCTATAAAAACTGCAGATATCCCTTTTTGGGGAATTCCCCTTTCTTTTGGATGTGTTTGTCCGCCAGTGGAATGGAGGTGTTGCGCTTGAGTGATGTCGAGTTGGTGGAGGGCGTGGGCGCTAATTGCTCGATGATTGGTTACATGATTGACTAGCGGTTGAGCGGGGAGGGAAAAGAAAAATTTCCCCTTCTTTATTGGTGGTAAAAAAATTATTTGTAGCTTAAGGTTTTAGATAAAATGACCTGAAAACTGGCAATTCCCCCCCCACCTTAAATAAAATTATCTCCCTTAGGAGGGTTGGCTCGTCCGCCAGTGCTCAGCACTGATATTCGGCTATGAAACGGACCAGTTATTATTATTTGGCAGAGGATTCCATCCATGTCGTTCTGATCTATTTAATTTTACTAAAAAAATGCTTTTCTGAGATTGAGATCCCAGCCCTGCCTAGCCTACCCTCTCTGGTTGGATGTCGTTCACGACTCACATTGGGCCATTACTTTTTATTTTCGTCATGGACATGTTGTCGCTTTTCTTGTATAATGGTTTAGTCCACATTTGTCGTCCACTAGCGGACGAGAAGGGGTGGAAAAAGTGGAATTCCCACCTCTTTGGCGTTTTTTAAGAAGCAGATTTTTTTCCCTATGGTGTAGGTGTGTGACGGTTGGCGGCGTACCGTGGCTATGATTATTATGATATAATATATATGTTTTACTAACATCTTTATTGGTATGATTGACTCGGTTTGACTGCTTTGCGTGACTGTTTGTATGATTGAGTTATGTTTGATTCAATATGATTATGTATATGATACCCTGTACTTTTATTATTACTCAGCGTTTATATTTCCATTACCCTGTACTTTATTATGGCTAAACATTCAAATTGCGGAAACTGTGTGCCCCACTGTGTGACGGTTGGCGGCGTACCGTGGCTATGATTATTATGATATAACATATATGTTTTACTAACATCTTTATTGGTATGATTGACTCGGTTTGACTGCTTTGCGTGACTGTTTGTATGATTGAGTTATGTTTGATTCAATATGATTATGTATATGATACCCTGTACTTTTATTATTACTCAGCGTTTATATTTCCATTACCCTGTACTTTATTATGGCTAAACATTCAAATTGCGGAAACTGTGTGCCCCACCAATGAGCGAGCGGCTTCGAAGCTCCGCCCATTCATTCGGTGGGATGGGTGGCACGGTCCGATGTCAGTGAGTCAGTCTGTTCTGGTGTTAGATAGAGTTGGATTCTGATTCACTGGCTTCAGTTAACATGTAAAACCCAGACTGGCTCCCGGCGACTTACACACACTGGCTCATTTAAAAGTATCTTATTATGTAATGTAATTTGTGTATTTGGCGATTACTAACACCCGGCCACCTGGCCATTTATGATAAACTTATTAGGCTGTTAAAACCGAAATATATTGGGCTGTCTTCACGTAAGACTTATTGTGGTGGGCAATTATGTAAGTTAGTGAGTGTTAGTGAGTCTGGAATAAAAATAGTTTAAGAAAGATGGCAACCAAGACACGAGTACTTAGCTGAACTAGTGAGCTGATCAATTAGGCAACTAAACGCATCGAGAGAGAGAAGATCAGACCCAGTACATAATTCATAAAGTTGCCACGGCTTAAAACACCGTGACAGGTGAAATGACTTCAAAACTGCCAAATTTTTGACAAAAATCATCTTTTTTGGAGGATTAGCTCGTTCGCCAGCTCTACCGTCTACCAGTTCATCAATCCAATGTGCCTTGTGTTGCAAATCACAGGTGGACTTGCATATTTTAGATTCTTGCGTGAAAGAAAAAAACTGGATCTATTAGTTTGTTTCTATAGTTACGGTATATTTCCAAAGTCAGTAAATACTCGGCTAGCTTACAATAATATAATGATTTTTTTAATACCTTAGAGTCCTTGTAACTTTTATACTTTTTGCCTTGTTTCATGCAGCATAAGTCGCCTTTACCAACGTTTATCATTGTCATTTCGCTAAATGACTAACGCTAGCTTTTATTTATTTACTTTCGGGGTCGGGGCAGGCCGGCATCATAAATACACAGTTGAATGTTGAATTGTATGGGATGATAAGAATGTTTGGGCAACAAATTGTAACAGTTCTTTCTACATACCTTAAAATGTCGCTTACTAATAATATTATGTTTAATTCTGCTTATATTCACCATTCATTGCAACTTCGTCACTCTGTTGAAAATTTTAACTTTCTGATTTACTGAATTTTATCAGTTGTTTATTACCCACCCACTCGAATCGGTTGTATTTAGCGCATCATGCACTAATTCGTCTATTTTTTGGCAGCGCATGAGCGCGCGCTAAGGTTCTTTTGTTCGAATGTTGCTAAGGGGTAGTAAGTCATAATGTTTATGTTGTAAATTGTGTAAGTTAGTCGTTAGTGCGTGGTGGCGTTTTCATATTTATCACTTTACACGTTCTCATGGAGGCGTTGTTTCAGAACACCTCATTCCTGTCTCAGCAAGGACACTTGACTTAGTCATTCATTGATATTAAACAAAATACTTCCGTATTCCGTTCAAATCTTATTGCAAGTTGGAGTTTCTTCAATCCCCTTTCAACTTTAAAAATGAAAATGTCATAAAAACATATGATATAACTCTTTGTCATGTTATCCCATCCAGAATCCAGCAACAACCAATAAAAACCTATATAAAGATTTCAGTTAACAAAGCCAACAAACAAAATTTTATTAAAAAATTATTTTCCAGGTCTCTTCCGTCGTATCTCAATCCCACTCAAGTTCACGGTGCACTGCGTGTGTGATTCTTCGTCCAATGTGATCGATTCGTTGGAATGCGTTCGACTGGCACTGACTCGGGCATTGGCACTCTGCCAGTACCAGATATGCCATCTAACCAATCTGGAATCGGGCGATCTCAAAGTACCCAAGTTGACCACGTTCCAACCACTGCCCAATGTACCGTATTTATGTCAGTTGGCACTGCCGGTTGTCAGGGAAAAGGAGGAAGGTTGGTGGGAGTTCTGGGACGTTTTATAGCATTTTGTGCCTGGTGGGATTTTGGGAAGTTTCTTTCGCAAACGGTGGGATTTTCGGGAAAGTTTTATGGCATATGTTGGGATTTGAAAATTAATGTATTGTATATCGTGAGATTTTGGAAAGTTTTATGTGGAAATTGTGGGAAGTTTTTACTTTCGTTTATTCTTACAGAAACGACGGCTCTACAAAAGCTGCATCGATTGTTTGAACTGCCGACGGATCGGCCGTGCCTTCGATCAGGCGTCCAGTTTGCGATCACAACCGATTATCTGGATGGCAAGCTGAGAAATGTGCACAACCATCTCAAGAATACTGGTTGGTTCAGGAAATTTTTTATCACTGGTCTCTGTCGCTTGTCTAGTCTAGTGAGTAGGGCGCCGGACTTGCAATCCTGAGGTCCTGGGATCGAAACATGCTACCTGTTTAGAATGAACATGCTGTACTGTACTGTTACTGTACTGTAAGTACCCATACTCGGTAATTTCAACAGGTTGTGAAAAGTGTCAACAAAACTCTACACTCATTGAAATGCAGTCTTGTAATTGATTAGGACTGTTTTATTAAGCGGCGTTCATAGTCAAGTTGAACTAAAAGTGTAACCTTTCCGAAACTCAGAAACAGAAGAAAACACCGAAAAGAAACGTTGCGGAACGTCATGAAATGTCCGGAAAAAGGTTATGAAAGCTGTATAAAATGTGTATTTGCAGCCAAACTTGTCAACCAGCACCTGGTAATTGGTACGTACACGTACCACCATTACATGCAGGATGGTATGGACGATAATGGATGGGGATGTGCTTACCGTAGTCTGCAGACCATATGCTCGTGGTTCAGGTACCAGGGATATACCGATAAACTCGTGCCAACCCATAAGCAGATCCAACAGGTTGGATGTCAGAAAGCTTATCGAAAGGTGTGAATACTGATATTTCTGAAGGCTCCCTAAATTTCTTGTGTATGCGGTGGATAGGGTACCGTTTCTGTTGTGCGTGCCTGTTTCAGTTCTACATTTACGCTAGCTAGACTGGTACTTAGCATGTCAGATACGGTCATATGCGTATAGGTCATCATGGCAATGCGCTGTGTAGAGTGCAGTACACATTTCTTCCGTTTTAATTGTTCTCACCGATATTCACTCAAAAGCCGAAACCGGTCAATTGAAAAAAGAAAAAAATACATTCACCGTTATTTGTTCAATTGAAATAACAGAAACATGACAGAACTTCAGTCAAAGTGATCTTCATTCTCTAAAACTTTTTATTAAATGAATTCAAGGCATTGGTCGACATCGGCGATCGTCCAACGAAGTTCGTCGGCAGCCGGCAATGGATCGGATCGTTGGAGGTGTCGTACGTGCTGGATCAGATACTTGGCGTCGAGTGCCAGATCGTGACGGCACAGACGGGTGCCGACATGCCCGATAAGGCCAGACAGCTGGCCGTACATTTTGATACGATGGGCAGTCCCGTCATGATTGGTTGGTCAATGACCAATAGTCATTCAGTTTCGTTTGTTTTGTCCCAGTCGGTTGCTTAGTGAATGTTTTACAGAAGATTTTTCGAATATTTTTCCTTAAAATTTTTCATTACGGAACAGTTATAAAGCCATAAAGCCGTTCATTACAAAGTAATTCATTGAGTTGGCATAAGCCATTCATTACAGAGTTATTCATTAAGTTGGTATAAGCCATTCATTACAGAGTTATTCATTAAGTTGGTATAAGCCATTCATTACATAAGCCATTCAGTCTGGTCGTCAAGGTGCTCGCCTCGCGAACAATAAAGTAGTATTTTGAACAAAGTTTTTTTGTACTTTTGTTTGATCTCGTAGTGGTTTGTTGCTCAGGGATTTGTTGTTGTTGTTGTTGTTGTTGTTGTTTTCGTTGTTGTTGTGGTTGTTGTTCTTGTTGTCGAATGTCGTTAGTTCTATTGTTGTTGTTAATTTTTTCAGTATTATATTTTTCAGGTGGTGGTGTCTTGGCCCACACAATTTTGGGTGTCGACTTCAACGAGGACACGGGTGACGTGCAATGGCTGATTTTGGATCCACATTACACCGATCCGATTGACGATATTAAGACAATTGTCAAGAATGTTGGTAAAAAATCGAAAAAAAACGAAATCTAGTCTTTATTTTGAGTTTTTTTTAATTATAACGTTCGGAATTTTAGTAAAAAAATATAAAACAAAACAAAATTTAATTCCGATTTCGAGTTTATTATTCATATAGTTTTGACGTTTTTCATATAATGTTCCTTGGGTATTTTGGGTGTTGTATAATCAAAGAAACAAACATGCTACCGCTTTTTAATGTAACAGTGTCAAATTACAAAGCAAAGAGGATCACCACTTTTATATCCAGATTGAAATTTCCAACAAACCAACTCCATGTCTACATCTGCACTGCACAAATATTTAATTTTTTGCTAATTATGATAAAAAATTAAATAATGTTATTTCACAAATAAATTTTACTGCAGGGTTGGTGCGGTTGGAAGCAGCCGTCATTCTGGCGTGTCGACACCTTCTACAATATGTGCTTGCCAAAGAGACCGCCGCGAATTTGAAGCGATTTCTCGCTATTTTTTTCCTGTTATTTGTTTGTTCTAGGCACCGATAATGTTCATTCCACTGTGATTTTACCCGGGCTTGATTTTGTTCTATTTTATTTGTTTGTAACATTTTTTAAGACGAGAAACCATTGGAGTGGTCTGGTTTTTTGGTCGGTAGGTTTTCGAATAACAGTATGATTTGTCTCATGGCAGGGTTTCGCCGAAAACCTATATTTCAAAATGATTCGTGCATTTTGGGTGAGTTTTTATTTGTTTATTTCGTTGTTTACGCGTTACACAATGTTGAATTACCTCGGTTCGCCAGAACGCCGAAGCTCCTCTTGTTTATCCATGAGACCTGTTCTGTCTGATACACTAAGATTCGAGAAGCACACAGTTTCGAACATGTATACAGAACATGCACACCGTATAAACAGCGTTCCGAAATCCATTCATTATATAAATTATGTTCGACTGTTACTGTTGCCAGTTAGCGCTGATTCTATTTATATGTTCGGATTGCTGTTCAAGATTCCCATCGATCGTCGAGATTATACGTTCATGGAACATTTCATTACTGAGAACAAATTCATTCACTTGCATGGCGAGTACTTTTCATGAGATAATTTCTTATTTATTGGTACTAAAAATGTGAATTTGTTGCATGAATTGTGATTTTTACTATTTGCTGGTGTATTATGTGTAAGTTATTGTGCTCTCCTTCGCTTCTTGCGTACCTGACCGGTAAAATCTATGTTTAATTTATTGTGATGGTGATACAAACGAAATAAAATTCCAATATACCAATGTTGCTTTCGGTTGCTGGTTTTTCTCATAGCCAGGTCGGTTATACATGCCGTTACATATATTTTCTATTTTTCGTTTGATTATACGGTTGCTTCTCGTTCGTGTGATTTTGATTATAATGTTGCTTTGAACAGTTTTCTTCATGTTCAATATGTAGCGTTTTTCTGAGCTTTTGACACCAAAACGATGAAATACCTGTGACGTAAGTGAGCCTGATTTCCGATTTTTTGTCAATTGTTGAAATTCCAGTTCATCAGCATATTTTCGGTGAAAATCCCAACGTGTTTCATAAAAAATATTTTAAAATCAAAAGTCAGTATAACTACTTCCTGTAATTTTTTCATGCTTCAACAAAAATGTATTTCAATATCAAAAGTCAATGTAAAATGCAATTTATTGTGATTTCGTCAATCAAAATAATTTATGTAAATATTTTACACCATTTTATTATTATTTATCAATGTAAATTCATTATGATTTCGTTCATCGAAATAATTTATCTTAATATTTACAACATTTTATTTATATATACCAGATGGCGCTCGTCCCACGATGGCTGCGTCGTGGTCGTGGTCTACGAGTGGCCCAAGTGGGTCTGGTACTCTTCTGCATCATGGTACTTGGGCCCATGTTCTTCGGTGGCACACCATCCGGGGTTGGTCAATATTAAGGTACAGGTGCGAGGCGTAGCGCACCTATGAATCTTTCAACCGGTATTAGCTTTTATTTTCGAGTATGAAAACAATGTTTATTGTAAACGTATTTCCCAGCAAATAAAATTCCGTGATACCCCAAACACAAACATATGGTTCCACACAAGCACATTTGTTTGTTTTTCTCGATTGGTTGTCGGAGTGGTCAGTATTTCTGGCTAAGTTAAGGGAAGAAGTTTTTCACTCTAAGAAGATTCAAAAATTTTCCGTTCACTCTACTAATTTATTGTTTAAATACTGCAGTCTTCTTCGTCATCGCGAGCGAAACGCGCGGACGTCGTTGGTTCCGGTTCCAAGGCCGACCAGATTCGTCAGGAGGTAAACTTACGACCGTACGTCGATGTCACCGTTGGTTGTCGTTTTAATAATCTGTTTATTTAAATTAAGTTAGATTTCATCAGATACCTGGCAGTGTGGAACCACTCACGTCTCACATTAACAGTCTGAATCTGAAAAAATGCAAATGTGGTTTTCATTCAAAAAAGCAAACATGTATTTTCTTATCAAACGTTAGGGGTGTTGTGTGTATGAGTGAGTGCTCCTGTAGCTGATTTAGGCCGTTTAGTTTTTTTATAGTTTTTCTATTGTTGTATTTTATTAGTTTCTAATTATAGAAACAAGACGACCCGTCGGCGGAGTACCGCGGTCGACCGAAGAAGGACTGGCATGACTATAAGGAGATGGAGACGGATGCCAAGAGGAAGGGTGTCGGCGAGGGTGGACAGCCCGTAAAGTTGCCGGATGACGAGGAAACCAAGAAAAAACAAGATGCGTTGTACAGGTACGTTGTCTAGTTGTTTAGTAAACGAATTCTGGTCTGTTGTCTAGTTGATTAGTAAACGAATTCTAGTCCTACCAAGAAACTGAAAAATTTCAAGTATCCTGGTAGGTTTCGAACCCACGACCTTCTATACAGTACACAGACGTGCTAACCGTTGGTTGATGTCAGTCTGTTCTGTTGCTTTGTTGCCTGTCTAGTCCAGGGGTCAGGGCGCCGTAATCGCAACCCGGAGGTCCTTGGATTGAAATTTGGCAGGCGACCCGAATCCTCCCATCGAGCCAACCTTCAAGTGGAATGGAATTTCTTCAAAGGAAAAGTAAACGGCATTTATCAGTCCATTTTACTCACACCTTCAGGACCAATGTTTTTTTTGAAACTGCCAATGAAGGGGTAATTCCACTTCACTTTATTGTCCGCTAGTGCCGTCTTGTGTGAACCCAGTAATGAAAGACGTTTAATTTGCAGGGTCAATGGTTTCGACGCGATGGCATCGGATCTGATCTCAGTGGAACGTTCGGTGAAGGACGTCAGACATCCGAACTGTCGCAAGAAAACCTACATCGATAAGCTGCCCACGGTGGCCGTCATTTTCCCGTCGCATAACGAGGTCTGGTTTTATTTTGGCTGATGACCTGAAATTTTATCTGCATTCGTGATTTTTTTGCGTTTTGGGGTCGTGATTTTATAAGAAAAAATGCAATACGTAATCGCATTAGGTAAAAAAATAACATAATTGTCACCATTTCCTTTTTTAAGCACAACACCACTCTACTCCGATCGATCTACTCGATTATCAATCGATCACCCAAGGAGGTTCTACGGGAGATTATCGTGGTGGATGACTTCGGTACTAAAGACTTTTTGAAGAAACCATTGGAGGATTATCTGAAAGAGCATAAAATCGATGATATTGTGAAAATCGTGAGGACCACCAAACGAGAGGGACTGATTCGGGCACGACAGATTGGGGCACAGGCGGCTACGGCTGATGTTATGGTTGGTGTTGTTGTTGTTGTTGTTGTTGTTGTTGTTGTTGTTGTTGTTGTTGTTGTTGTTGTTGTTGTTGTTGTTGCTGCTGCTGCTGCTGCAGTTAATAGTGTTGATGTTGGTTGTTGTGGGTGGTATTAGTGGTGTTGTTGTTGTTGTTGTTGTCGTTGTCGGACTTTTTGTCTGTTGATGCTGTTATTAGGTTTGATGTTTGTAGTAAGTTTTGTTACTATTTTACTGCTACTTGTTTATCATGTTGTTATTTAACGTGACATGTCTGATTTATAGGTGTTCCTTGACAGCCACAGCGAGGCCAACTACAACTGGTTGCCGCCACTGCTCGAGCCGATCGCGCTGGACTACAAGACTGTGGTCTGCCCGTTTGTTGACGTGGTGGACTGCGACAATTTTGAGTATAAACCACAGGTTCGGCTCACTCAGAAACTCATCCACTCACTAACTTTTTCTTTTCTTACGAACTCAGCTTTTATTTATCCTGCTCAACATTTCCTCACTCTTAAACACTACACACTATACTATTCATTTTCATTTAACTCATTGACTCAAACCACGCCTTTTTTGTTAACTCATTCATCCACCCACTCATTCATTCACTAACTCACCCACTCACTCACTCACAGGACGAAGGCGCGCGTGGTTCGTTCGACTGGGAGTTCAACTACAAACGACTGCCGTTGGTCGGCAACCGACCCGATCCGTCCGAACCTTTCGATTCTCCGGTGATGGCAGGCGGATACTTTGCCATCAGCAGAAAGTGGTTTTGGGAGCTAGGCGGTTACGACGAAGGTCTCGACATCTGGGGTGGCGAACAGTACGAGCTGTCGTTCAAGGTTGAATGAGTGAGTGAGTGAGTGAGTGAGTGAGTGAGTGAGTGAGTGAGTGAGTGAGTGAATGAGTGAATGAGTGAGTGAGTGAGTGAGTGAGTGAGTGAGTGAGTGAGTGAGTGAGTGAGTGAGTGAATGAGTGAGTGAGTGAGTGAGTGAGTGAGTGAGTGAGTGAGTGAGTGAGTGAGTAAGTGAGTGAATGAGTGAATGAGTGAGTGGGTCAATGAGTGAGTGAGTGAGTGAGTGAGTGAGTGAGTGAGTGAGTGAGTGAATGAGTTAGAGAGTGAGTGAGTGAGTGAGTAAGTGAGTGAGTGGGTAAATTAGTGAGTGAGTGAGTGAGTGAGTGAGTGAGTGAGTGAGTGAGTGAGTGAGTGAGTGAGTGAGTGAGTGAGTGAGTGAGTGAGTGAATGAGTTAGAGAGTGAGTGAGTGAGTGAGTGAGTGAGTGAGTGAGTGAGTGAGTGAGTGAGTGAGTGGGTAAATGAGTGAGTGAGTGAGTGAGTGGGTGAACAAGTGAGTCATCAAACGGCTGTATCTCAGGTCTGGCAATGCCACGGTCGTATGATCGACGCTCCCTGCTCCCGAGTCGGTCATATCTACCGATGTAAATACGTGCCGTTCCCGAATCCCAATGTCGGCGATTTCATCAGTCGAAATTATCGACGTGTCGCGCAGGTAGGTTTTATTTATTACTATTAGCTATTACAACTTTTTGTTGGCATTGTTGAATGAAAGAATACGATTTCAACAAACTTTTTTAAAGTTATTGGTTCAATGACCGAAATTAAGAGAAAAATGTTTTTTTCTTTAGTGGCATTTTTTATTGGTTGAATGACCGATATTAGAAAAGTCCGAAAGCAACGCCTGTATTTGTTAGCTTGTAGAACGAAAGGGAAGTTAACTAGGTTTTGGAGTGTTTTTTGTTCTCGCTTTTACTGAGCAAGTTTTTGTTCAGTTAATAAAAAAAAATTTGATTGGTATTTCCAGGTGTGGATGGACGAATACGCCGAGCATTTGTATAAACGCCGACCGTTATTGCCGAAAACAGATCCAGGTGAGAATTTATCGTCTACTTTTTATTTCATTTATAAAGTTTTTATTTTCTTATAGTCGAAGGTTTGGTTTTACGTCTACTGCAACATAGCTATTATACAATGCTATTACTTTGTCTTGCTTACTATAAACAGTGTTAGATAAGAAGTCTCGATTACACAATCGTTATGTCATTGAGCCGAATCAAGCCCAACTTCCAGTCTCGGTCATAATTACTTTCATAGTTATAACTTCCAGTATAAAGTAATGTCAACACCAAAAGGCCAACGGCCAAACGAGAACACAACCGCACGAGAGAAAATGACAGACTGAATGAATATGTAAAATATAAGTTGATATATAAGTGCACAAGATGACACAAGTGTGTCACTTGTGCGGATCAAAGTGAACGACTTTCCAGACAACCAACTAGGTCACAGCACTAGCCGTATGACGCACCCTCACTACAATGCAACATGTCTATGTTTAGCACACGTGCAGTAGCGGTAGAGCAGATAAATATGGAAATAACATAATGTTGTATAATATTACTACGATGACCACTTAGAATGAAACCTTGGGTCGAGACAACTCCGACTATGGTATTGAGACCAATAGTCGTCTTTTCCCTCCGACCGAAGACATGATAAAGAACA
Source organism: Daptonema setosum (assembly GCA_964036265.1). NCBI lineage: Eukaryota > Metazoa > Nematoda > Chromadorea > Monhysterida > Xyalidae > Daptonema > Daptonema setosum. The sequence goes on from OZ038444.1 coordinate 22,464,737, forward strand.
ACATGGATGAAAGACAATAAGTAATTAATAAGGATAAATACGAATTAATAAGGATAAGATCAAATAATCAAGCAATGCAAAGAAATAGGTTAAAATCATAATAAGTTGAAATCACAATCACTGTTTTTATCCATAAAGCACTCTGAAAAGCTGCAAAAGAAAGTTAACAAGTTATGAGTGAGCTATCTAAGATTTACGATACACTATCTGGGATAATAAACTAGTCTGCCAATGATGACGACGCCAATTACTGCCAACGCCTGACCCCGATACGAGAACGCATACGCCAACGACACGACGTCGTAAGAGCTCGAACGCATGACGGCACGACCAATGAAGACCATATCGATTTGAAACGGCGGCAGCCAGTTGAATCGCATTCAACTCCTCTCCCTCCTCAACGACGGCACAAAAACATTAACGCAAAAAACGACGATGACGAATACGCGAACGCAAAAACGACGATGACGCTCAAATCCATGGCGAAAAATTGACGACAACAAAATAAAATCCTCTTCGGTTCAATTTCAGCGCAAAAATCCATTGATACCGACAAAAATAACGCAAAACTGTCCTCAACCTAAAACGTTGCTGAGGTTGTACAAAAACTTACAGACTCAGCCTAAAACATTTACTGAGCTGCCCGAAAATTCACAGATTCAGTCTAAAATGATCACCGAATCGTTCAAAACACCAGACTCAGTCTAAAATCGACACTGAGCTTTTCCAACCGACAAAACTACGGTTAAAACGTCATCAAAACTAAAATAAAATCCATAAAACAACTGCCAGTGCCATCCGTTTTAGGTTGAAGGTCAACATAGTCGTATCGATATAGCGTACCTCACACAATTAACAGATAGGCATAAAGCATCTCATCCCAAAGCCAACTGTAGAGAATATTTTAATAAAATTGTGAGTAAATATAGAAAAGCTACCGCATGCCACCACTAGAACAGCTTCTGCACCAGTTTTCGCGACACCACAAACACTTCGGATACTGCCGCTTTCATTCTACCGTGCATCTGACTCAAACGGTGACCCGTTTTGACGATGATGCCTTTAACATCACGTTGAAACTCCGGATTCAATTTCATCCGACCATGTTCCATCCGATTCTGCACCAGCTTAATCACCGGATCACTGACGGTCACACGACTGAGCTCACCAGCTGGCTGCTGTAGTAATTCGGGCAACATTAGTTTCAACTGGCTGTATTGTTCACTTGGTACCGGCACCCATTTATTCATGTTCTGACTCGTTGCCAATTCGCCATTACTCATTTCAGAACTCTCCACCACATTCTCGGTTGCTGGCTTGACCTCTTCATCATGTTCTGTGCTCACCGAAATGACACCGTTCTTATCTTCAGGTTTCTCTGCAACCACCAATGGTACCCGCACTTCTAGCACATCACCTTCAGCCGGTATCACTGATGCCATCAGACTACGGCCTGTCCAAGACAACAGCTGTATCCCTTGTTCTTGCATTGCCTTAGTGCCAACCAACAGCGGTGTATTGGACTCTGTCGCCACATGACATTCAATAACTGTCATTTTTTCATCTATTTTCAGTTCAACGGTGCATACACCGGCGCATACTACTGTAGTCATGTTGACAGCAACCAACGGTGTCTTGCATGGCTGTATCTTCACTCCCAGCTGAGCCGCAAAGTTCTGTGAAATCAGGTTCATCTGCGCACCCGTGTCAAACAACACCTGTTTCAGTCCAACCGGTTGACCATTGACTTCAATCGGGTAATCCTCTTCTTGTTGAGCTTCAGCGTTGAATGATTGAATCGGAACGCTCACTGCTCTCACCGTCGCTTCTTCCTTTTCAGACTCGTTCTCCTTTTCAATGCCATCGTTCATCAACATCTTATGCACCTTGGCACTCAACATACCATATCTAAACTCATCGCGGTGTTTCAGTTGTGCCAATTCATCTTTCAGAGCACGCAGTTCAGCTGACACTGCCTCCACATCTTCAAAAGGTTTTCCAACACTCACTGCTCTGACTGTTTGATAGTCCGATGCTTGTGGTGGTCGACCTCCCGACAATTGTCTCTGGCTTTGATAGGTACAATTGCTTTGTAAATGACCCACCTCTCCGCATTTGAAACATTCTCTGCCCCCAGACAACCGCTGATTCTGTTGATAGTCTTGGACCGGTTGACGGAGTCCGCCCCACTGTACCTGGTTGACTCGATGTTGCTGGTTACTGTCCTGCTGTCGATTCCAACTGAACCCCGGGGGTGGCTGCTGGGTATCCACTTGATATTGCCCATGTCTCATGTTATTGTTTGCATGCGGCTGATAGGTTTGCCGTTGATTAACACCTTGCTGTTGTGTGTGCTCATACTTGACCGCTCCTCCACGTGTCTGCTCCCGACCCCGTTCCCGCTGCTCTCTTTCAGCTCCTAGCTGACTCGGTTTCACAGCCTGACTTCCTCTACTAGATACTTTATCACGGCAGTACTCGTAGTCCTCGATGCCTCGAACGATGGCCTCAAACGGAGTCCGTTTAATTTCCGCCTCGTAGGTAGCTTTCTCTCGGTCACGAGCTGACTGTAATCCAGAAATCAATTGACCTGTCATGTACTGTTCAAAATACGGGTTGTAGTCATCGATCGGACACAATCGTTTCAAAGCAAACGCGAACTCTCGTACCGACTCCCCCGGCTTTTGTACTCGACTATGAAAACGATCGGCCATTTTGTTGTCTCGTCCGTAACGGCTACCATACTTCTCAGACAAATACTCCAGTGCTGATAACCACGTCGGCCTGTCGTTGTCTTCCCTGAACTGACGTTTCGCGTTGCCCTTGAGACATGTCTTCAGGTGTCTCAATTTTTCTTCATCACTGAGATACGTGTCCTCCAGCCTCGCACGCAGATCCTCAAACCAGTATTTGAACTCAGCTTTGTCCTCTCCCGAAAACTGGTCGTGTTTCTTCATTGCCAGCACTTGTTGTTCGTTCGACTTCTGCATCATGGTCAGCTGTTTCTCGCTGGCTCTCTGCCAAACATTCATCATTCTCCCCATGGTCTCTTGCCAGCCCTCTTTCTCTTCAGTCCCCGTCGTTCCCATGTGAGCCTCCTGTTTATCACGTACTCCACTTTTCGTAACTGCATCAACCCACTGTACGTCATGATTACTCTTGACTTTGTTGTTTTCAGGCTCAACGCACTCGTCCCGCTGAACATAATACTTCTGATGACCCTCACGCTCAACATGCTGCTGCTGTTGGCGTTGCTGCTGTTGTTGTTGCTCCCACATCGACGCACGACTCATTTGTGATGGCTGGTTGACAGGTCTATCACAAATCAATAAATTGTCGCTTTGTGATAGGCGACCCATTTGTGGTGGCTGGTTGACAGGACTATCACAAATGAATAACTTGTCACCTTGTGATAGAAAACCTTGTTGTGATGGATGCAGCTGTTGTTGTTGTGGTTGTGCATCTTCCTGTTTCTGTTCACACATCGTAGCAGGACTCATTTGTGATGGCTTCCCTAAAGGTCTATCACAAATGCGTACGTTGTCAGTTTGTGATCGGCAACCCATTTGTGATGGCACATCGCGATCAGCCCACGTTTGCCGCATGCCTCGCTGACTCTTCTCCCCGCTCACATGACGCTGTTGTTGTTGTTCCCAGTGAGTATTCCCATCATACTTCGATGGTCCACTCATTTGTGATCGCTGATTGACAGGTTTATTATCAATGAGTAACTTGTCACTTTGTGCTGAGCGCCCCGTTTGTGCTGGCTGACTGACCGGACTATCACAAATGAATACGTTGATCCTTTGTGATACTCCTCCCATTTGTGATGACTGACGGACCGGACTATCACAAATGAATACGTTGTCACTTTGTGATAAGCCTCCCATTTGTGATGGCTGACTGACCGGTCTATCACAATTGAGTTCGTTGACCCTTTGTGATACGCCTCTCCTTTGTGATGGCTGACGGACCGGACTATCACAAATGAGTTCGTTGACCCTTTGCGATACGCCTCTCCTTTGTGATGGCTGACGGACCGGACTTTCACAAATGAGTTCGTTGACCCTTTGTGATAAGCCTCCCATTTGTGATGGCTGACTGACCGGTCTATCACACTTGAAAAACTGGTCACTTTGTGCTAAGCCTCCCATTTGTGATCGCTGTACCTGTCGTCGTTGTTGTCCAACTTCGGGGTTTGGCTCCCTCATCAGCGCAGTACTCTTTTGTGATAGCTGTCCAAAGGGTTCATCCCAAATGAACTCGTCGTCACTTTGTGATAGATGACCCTTTTGTGATAACTGCTTGACAAGTTTATCACAAATGGCTACAATGTCACCTTGTGGTAGGTGACCTCCTTGTGATGGCTGCAGCTGTTGTTGTTGTTGTTGTTGTCGATTCGTTGATATGCCTACGCTCTCTTCAGGACGAAGATGGTCGCTCAACTTGTGATGAGTTGATATGCCTACGCTCTCTTCAGGATGAAGATGGTCGCTCAACTTATGATGAGTTGATATGCCTACGCTCTCTTCAGAATGAAGATGGTCGCTCAACTTGTGATGAGTTGATATGCCTACGCTCTCTTCAGAATGAAGATGGTCGCTCAACTTGTGATGAGTTGATATGCCTACGCTCTCTTCAGGATGAAGATGGTCGCTCAACTTGTGATGAGTTGATATGCCTACGCTCTCTTCAGGATGAAGATGGTCGCTCAACTTATGATGAGTTGATATGCCTACGCTCTCTTCAGGATGAAGATGGTCGCTCAACTTGTGATGAGTTGATATGCCTACGCTCTCTTCAGGATGAAGATGGTCGCTCAACTTATGATGAGTTGATATGCCTACGCTCTCTTCAGGATGAAGATGGTCGCTCAACTTATGATGAGTTGATATGCCTACGCTCTCTTCAGGATGAAGATGGTCGCTCAACTTATGATGTTGTTGTTGTTGTTGTTCGCCCGGTGATCCATGACTCGACTGTCGTTGTTGCTGTACGCTCGGTGACTCCTGACTCAACTGTTGTTGTTGCTGTACAGCATGAGCCAAGCGCGCCTTGACCTGTTTCAGTTCCACCTTTTCAGTATTTTTGACCGAAAACGCCCATGGAATAACATTCACCTGGTTAAAAATGATTTCAGCTGCACTCATTAACCACTCCACCCGATCAGCATTATTGTTGGATACAATTCTCTTAGGCAGAGTTACATGAAGAATAGGCTGATGGATATTCACTAACTCACGCACACTACTGACAGCACGTTGAGTTTTAACAGCATCGGTCAGACATTCTTCAATGAATTTATAAAAACCCACCTCATCGATTTCACCAACATCCAACACCAATGTATGTGCTTGCTTCGGCTGCGGCGGCTCCTTATTTCGATCGGGCGTTTTCTTCTTGCCCGACGGACTGCCCTTCTTTCCCATTTCGGCTTCCTGTGACGCAATCGGTGATCAATCCGGCTGTTAAAATTGATGACCGCTAAAAATATATAGACCAAAGCGCAGTAATACCCAGAGAGCGCTAGTCGAAGGTTTGGTTTTACGTCTACTGCAACATAGCTATTATACAATGCTATTACTTTGTCTTGCTTACTATAAACAGTGTTAGATAAGAAGTCTCGATTACACAATCGTTATGTCATTGAGCCGAATCAAGCCCAACTTCCAGTCTCGGTCATAATTACTTTCATAGTTATAACTTCCAGTATAAAGTAATGTCAACACCAAAAGGCCAACGGCCAAACGAGAACACAACCGCACGAGAGAAAATGACAGACTGAATGAATATGTAAAATATAAGTTGATATATAAGTGCACAAGATGACACAAGTGTGTCACTTGTGCGGATCAAAGTGAACGACTTTCCAGACAACCAACTAGGTCACAGCACTAGCCGTATGACGCACCCTCACTACAATGCAACATGTCTATGTTTAGCACACGTGCAGTAGCGGTAGAGCAGATAAATATGGAAATAACATAATGTTGTATAATATTACTACGATGACCACTTAGAATGAAACCTTGGGTCGAGACAACTCCGACTATGGTATTGAGACCAATAGTCGTCTTTATGGCTTTTTTAATTAATTACATTCGTTCTAACGCTTGATAATCACTGTGATTGTTTCATTTTCAGGAGATCTCACCAAACAGTTGGCTGTTCGCGAAAAGCATCAGTGCAAGTCCTTCAAGTGGTTCATGGAAGAGGTCGCTTTTGATCAGGTAATTAGAGTTTCAAGTTGGATTATGAAATGATTTTCTGCACTGGTTTTGCATGATTTTTCTAAACATGTTTTGATTTGAAAATATCTGATGTAGCCTGTAAATATTTGGAATTTCCCATTGCCTTTATTTTATTTCGATGAGCTTGAAAAAAACTTGAAGCTTAAAAACTTTGAACAAAATAAGCGTTATTCAGGATAAATACTACCCGGCGATCGAGCCACCGGATGGTGCACTGGGCATGATCAAGTCCAAGGCCGATCCCAACAAATGTATTGACACCAAGTTCAAGGGCAAAGACGAGAAATTCGGTGTCGGTTAGTTTCTTTCGGAAGTTTTACTTAAGAACCTTGTGAACGTTAGTTCGCAGGTCTAGTCTAGTGCGTAGGGCCCCAGTCTCGAAAACTGGTGGTCATGGTTCGAAACCTGATCTTAGACACAAACCCTGACGCGGCGCTCTGGGGTATCAGCCATCGCCTAACAGTTTCTTTAAACCCGTAATCTTTCTGGCTACTATAAAAACACCATTACGATATGGTTTTAGTGTACCCATTGGTTCAGTAATGAAGAAATCCCATTAAAAGATTGTACAAAAAAGTTATCAACTATCACTATCAGAAATAATTAAAAGGATTTTCTTCCAACAATCTTCATTACAGATCAATGTGGTACGGGCGAGCAGAAAATGCGGTTCAGCTTCTGGCAGGACATCCGACTACCGGAGCGAACAATGTGCTATGATGTGAGCACCAGCAAACTGAGGAATCCCATTCTCATTTTTCCATGGTTGGTTGTCGTTAGAAAAAATTTTTTTTTTGAAATTCAGAATGTTTTATTGAATGACTGAGAATTATTTGTGAGTCACAGTGATCAAGTCGTGTCGATAATTTCTCGGACATTGCAGCTTGTGTGTTTGTGTTATTTAATGTTTTGCGTTTTCTTGTGACGTTCTGTTTGTTACTGTATTGTGTGTGCACTAATGTATCATGTACCGGTAGTCCTTTGTTGTAATTCGCTTCATAGGTATTGCTAAAAGCCAAGTTGTAACATGCAGCTGGTTTCCAACCCATTTAAATAGTATTAGTCCCTGCGTGTTCCATGTTGTGTTTTATGTTATGTATGTGCTCTCAATTTTAGCAACCAAAAGTCAATGTTAGTTTTCTTGGCAGTAGTATTTTAGTTTTGCGTCCCACCCACCCAATCGTTGATCTATTTTACTGTCATGCCGATACCGTGGTCATTTGAAGTTATTTGCCCTGGCCCCTTCCCCACGATGATACCCGAATTTCAGTTCGGCTTATACGGCATATTTTATCCCAATCAACAGATGTGGTCTTGGGTTTTTTTCGCTTGCCCCACCCGTCTGAGTGAGTATTGTCAATTACCCATTTATCTTTTATCGCTGGTGTTTTTATGTTTACAACAATCCCTGTTTACTACCCTCAATAACATGGTTCCCACTAATCCAAACCATCCGTTGCACGCATGAGTGCGAAACTACGCCTCGCACCTGTACCTTGTTTAAGCCTAGAAGATATAAAAATTCTTTATTTTCAGCCACGGCAACAAGGGCAACCAGTGGTTCAAGTACCGCAAGACCACCCTACAGTTGTTCCATCCGGTCAGTCATCAGTGTATCGAGGTGGATCTGGCCACGAATGAGATCTTCATGAATCCGTGTGATCCGACCAAGATCACCCAGAAGTGGGACTGGGAGAATGTCAACTGGGACATTATTGGCGGATGGAAAAACGAAGAGGGATGGAAGGGCGATTAGTTGGGACGGGTGGACCCATTTTGGCTGATGAGAGGCGGAGGGAAAAGTGGAATTCCTTCATCTTTGGAGATTTCAAAAAGTATAGTTTGTTCCCTAATGTGTAAGTAAAATGGCCTGAAAACTGCCGATTCCGCCGTCTTTGACAAACTTCCCCTCTCTTTGGAGGATTAGCTTGTCCGCCAGTGGACGGGTGGACCTGTTTTTATATACGGAATAGAGCCTCAATTGATTAGGAGATGGAATTAGAATGCGCCACATTTCGGAATGACTTTTTGAAGATTTTTCAAAAATATCGATCTGTTTTTTTCAGCTGCCCTCACCAATTACTTAGATCAGCATCTCAATTGATTTTGAGATTTTAATGTGAGAAAATTCTTACCGAGAGACAAACAATACAATGGCGTACATTTCAATTAAGTTTCGTAATCAATTGAGAAGGATGTAGAGGAGTAAAGTCACAAAACACAGATGGGATTGATTCCGCCTGAGTAAGTAATAAGTTATTGGTTTATTTTTTACCAAACCAAGATGATTATCTGTATTGCTCATTGAAGTAAATTATGTGTTTTAATCGTTTTTTATAGCATTGGCCGGAATTTTTTTATTCCAAAATCGACTATTATTTTCATTGTATCTTTGTCTGTCAATGCTGTGGAATATAAAGTGCCTTATATACTGTTCTGTTCTGATCTTATTCTCCGTAGGAGATCATTTCATGTTTCGGTGTTAACACACGTATTTGTTGTTGTTGAAATTGTCAAAAAGTACAGCCATTTCACAAAAAATTACGCAATCGATCAATATTATGTATTTCTCATAATTGATGAGTCGTTAACTATGTTTTGTTTCTCATCGTGTTGTTACCTTGATTTCGGGTCGGCTTTCTCACACGTTTCGTTGTGTATAATAAAGTAATGTTCTGTGAAATAACAAAATTTCAAATGTAAATGTTGAAATCTTCATTATTATCTTCATCTACAGAAGAACGGCAATATTTTTTTGTGGCTGACAACTGCTATTCTATTAACGAATAGTACACACATATAATAGAATATAATTTGTTTAGCTTTCCATATTCTGTGGTTTACGAGTGCCAATAATTAAATTTCATTTTGACTAAAATACAGTAAAAAATCAAGATTAAACGAAGAAATTATTTCACAAATTTTTATTGGTTCTGTTATAAGCTTAGTCGTGGTTTCGGTCATATTCGCTTCTTGTCTCCGCTGTTCACATTTGCCATACATTTTGCTAGAAGCGAAATTCTTTGAACGAAAAAGTGAATTTTTGTTTCTGAGTTCGTGGAATTTCGTTTTTAGTATTTATTTTAGTGATATTCTTCTGTCGTTTTTCGTACATGTATGTAGTTTGTAAATGCTGTGATTGGTTAACTAATTTGTGTGCGAAACGGAAATTATTTATTGCAGTATTTATACTGTTGATGTTTCTCACGAACCATTTCATTCCACTCTACTGCTGTTTTTTTCGGTGAACTGATTTGAAAAATCTCTATGGCATCTATGTTAATGTTGATGGACGAAGTTTCTTCAAAGCCAGGTTCGATTCCCGTTCTATCAGCGTTCAACATTGTCATTGGTTGTCGTTTTCCTTGCTTGGTGTTCACTCATACTTTCGAGTTGCTACTACCGCTAATGAAATTGTATTTATTTCCTTCCATTAATAACACACCTCACCTATTTATTTATGTGTAAGTTATTTGTGAAATTCAACCATTCAAAAGTATCTGCATATGATTATCTAATTATACTCGCCTCTCTCTCTCATTGTGTTTTCTTTACTCATTCACTCACTCTGCCGCGAGGTTGTGCTGCGTTTTTCTACTCTGATTAACCGATTTTACCGTTGTGATTGGTTATCGTTGTGCACCAAAAATTTCTTCTTTGGAATCTTGATATTTTTCTGATGATTAAGGTTTTATTAATGTCTGTGTGAAACTGAAATAAAGAAGAAGATTTAAGTCATTCTGTTGATGGTTGGGTGTTTTCTGTTTTGACTCAGTTGCAGCTGTGAATATTTTGATTGACTTGAAGGCGAGAGAATATTTTGATAGAAATTTGTTCAATATTGTGATGAGTTTCAGAGATATACATTCGTTAATCTTTTCCATCGTTGTGAGAAAGTATGATGCTGGCGTTAACGATATATCAGCATATCGGTTGGTGTTATGAATAAAATTTTTATGTTGGTGTTATATTTATTTGTACAGGTGCCGGGAACGTACAATGAGAGGTAGGTGTGAAACTGGAAGCCATGTAAATGTGGCTCGAAAACAATTGTTGTCGAGCTGAATTACGTGATAATATTGAGTAACGATCAGTGAATAAAAACCAATAATAAAAATGATATGATAACATTCATATTTTAATTAATGGCTACTGGTGGTGGTACTAAACTGGAACTTATCTCAATGACTTCACACCCTTGGAGATGTAGCATTTTTCATTAGAAATTAGTTTTATTTTCAATCAAACAACCCTTCTACTGAGTGATGATTTCTGAAATATTATGTTCAGTCAAATACATAGATTTAATTAGCTTCTACGATTAGTTGAACTTAATTATTAATGCAGTATAACTTATAAAATCAATTTTACTCGAGTCTAAAGAAATCTAAATCTCTTTAATATTAACCTAATGTTTCAGATGCGACTACATCATCGCGGTATTACATTGTTACTTGCCCGACTAGGTTTCGTCGTCGGCGCAATGATGTTCATGTTTATACCATTCTTCCTACCTGAAGATACGCAGGTTCATTTATGTGTGGTTTGGCGACTGCCATTGAATACGGCTTCATTTACCTCAGTATGCAACTTTTTAAAGACTCCCTATGCATTAATCCTCAAGTAATGGCAAATTGTAAGGCATACAGTTTCAGTCTTACAGTAAAACTGGAAGGCTGGAAATGCAAAATCGCCCCCACTGATCCGTACACCGAGACTGCACATATTTAGGTTTGGTTCCATCTAAAATGTGTGTGTTTCAGCCTTCGTTTCCTCGACATCGCCGAAGATTACCACCAGTGACTGGCAGCCTCTCGCCTAATTCCACCACTATTGCTACGACAGCCACTGAATTCATACCAGTTACAACTGAAACTACGTCAAATGCCACCATAACGGTGGGTGGAATTATAGTCATCAGTTCGTGCGTAGGAAACTTGTGGTCCTGGTTTCTTCCACTTCTCTGGCTACCACGTAAACACCATTCTGATATACCATTTGGGTGCCTTGTTGGCTACAGCAATAAATCCCAGTAATTTTTTTTTCTCATTTTGCAGACATCTGAACTCTCTGATAACCCGTTCATCAAGTACCAGAATCGACCGAAAACGGACTGGCACGATCGTCCTTATATGCGAGCGCAGGCCCGCCGGAGAGGCATCGGAGAGAACTGTGTGCCCGTCCAATTGCCTGATGATGAAGCCACCAGAAATAAGTCCCTAGAAATGCATCGGTTGGGTTTTCTTAGTTTTTTTTCAAGTTCGTTTTTCTGAATATCCGATTTGAATGTGAAGTTACAAAATCATAAATCACGGACGGTTTAGTTGAATTGGCATGCGCGCCATGTTTTTGGGGATTGGAAAGCCTTTTCTAGTTACCATTCCCTTGTAAGCATAACATACCGGCTGTATTGCAATCACCACCGTCCGTTATTTCGTTATTGATACTAGTTTAACGGATAAGTTTTGTCCAGTTGTTGTTGTTGTTGTTGTTGTTGTTGATGATGATGTTGTTGTTGTTTTTGTTGGTTGTTGTTGTTTTGTTGTTGTTATTGTTGTTGAGCATGATGATAATGTCCCATTCAGACCGCATGGCTTCAACGCATACGTTTCGTCTCTGATCTCGTTGGATCGCGCCATCCATGACATTCGACATCTGGATTGTAATTTTCAATTGTACTTTGATCAACTGCCCAATGTGTCGGTGATTATACCCATGTACAACGAGGTTGGTTGGCTGCTCGTTTTGTCAGGTGGTTAGAATTGGTCTCTATCGAGCTCGAGGTTCGGTGCTCGAGACTTTTTGACTAGATGAGATTAGTGGTTGAGACTCTGTTTGTTTTTGTTGTTTTTGCAGTTTCCACTGTGACTGTTGTTGTTGTTGTTGTTGTTGTTGTTGTTGTTGTTGTTGTTGTTGTTGTTGCTGTTGTTGCTGTTGATGATGACGAAGATGTTGATGATGTTGATGATGTTTATGATGATAATGAAAACGATAATAATAATGATATTTATGATGATCATCTATTCAGCACCTGCACACGCTACTACGCACCATCCACTCGACGCTCAGTCGGTCTCCCTACGAGCTATTAGTTGAGGTGATCGTTGTTGATGATGGCAGTACGTTTGAGGACTTGAAGAAACCATTGGAGGATCATATCAAGGAGTATGCTCTGGAAGAATTGGTGAAAGTTATACGCCATCCGACCAAAGAAGGACTGATTCGAGCCAAACAGTCGGGCGCGCGTGCAGCTCGTGGTGAAGTGATGGAGAGTGTTGTTGTTGTTGTTGTTGTTGTTATTATTATTGTTGTTGTTGCTATTATCGTTATTTGTGCCGTTGTTGTTGTTGCTGTTTTTTTTATTGTATGTGCACTTTTTTTGATTTTTACATGCTCGTTGACGTACAGTTTTATTTCTTTATATTACTCAACTTCCTTGACAATTTTCAGGTATTCCTCGATAGTCACAGTGAACCCGGGTATAACTGGCTGCCGCCTCTACTTGATCCGATCGTAACGGATTACAAGACGGTCGTGTGTCCGTTGATTGATATCATCAAGTGCGACACGTTTGACATACAACATCAGGTTGTTGTTGATGATGTTACTGTTGTTGTTGTTGTTGTTGTTGTTATTGTTGTTGTTGTTGTTGTTGTTGTTGTTGTTGTTACTGCTGTTGTTGACATAAGGTGTTTCATGATGCCACTGAATTCAGGTGATCTCAGATCTCAGTCAACAGTGGGTCGTGCGCGAAGGCCTAAAGAGTCATTCTCTAAAGTATTATTGTATATGTTATTCTATATGTTGTTGTTGTTGTTGTTGTTAATTTCATTATTATTGTTGTTGCTGTTATGATTGTTGTTTCTTTTGTTGTTCGTGTTGTTGTTGTTGTTGAACCATTTACACTTTTAGAACGACGGCGCCCGCGGTGCATTCAACTGGGCGCTGAACTATCGGATGTTGCCGTTGATCGGTCCCCGACCCGATCCGTCCGCGCCCTACGATTCGCCGGTGATGGCCGGTGGGTATTTTGCGATCAGCAAGAAATGGTATTGGGAATTGGGTGGTTATGATGAGGGCTTGCTGATATGGGGCGGGGAGCAGTACGAACTGTCGTTCAAGGTTGGAAGAGCGAGCGAGTGAGTGTTTGAGGTTGAGTTTTTAAGGTTGTAAGTAATGTATGATTCAGTTACAAGTGGTGAGCTATACTTTCAAGAAGTATTCGTGAAGATATTCAGAGTGAACTTTAGTAGTAATTTTAAGTTTGTCTAAGCTGGTTTGTGGGTCTGTCAGACAGTCAATCAGTTAGTCAGTAGGTCTGTCAGCTGTGGAGTGAAGTGAAGAGTAAATGGACGGATGGACCAGTAGAGACAGAGAGTATGTGTGTTTGTGTATAATAGCGCAGTCCCCGTTTATTCAGTCAGCTACTTACTTACTCTTTCTCTCTCATAACAACTCACTCCCTCATTCACTCACTCACAGACGTGGCAATGTCATGGTCGTATGTTGTCACAGTCACTTACTCAGTTCCTCACTCACTCACTCGTTCATTAACTTGCTCACTCACTCACTTACTCATTCACTCACTCACCCTTTCCCTCGCCCTTTCCCTCACCCACCCACTCACTCACTCACTCACTCATTAACTCATTTACTCACTTACTCACTCACTCACTTACAGATCTGGCAATGTCACGGTCGCATGATTGATGCCCCGTGCTCCCGAGTTGGTCATATCTACCGATGTAAACCGTTCGAAAAGAACAAGAAAAACTCTACCAACTTCGTGTCGCGAAACTACAAACGAGTGGCGATGGTTGGTTGATAATATTTTATTGTTTTTAAATAGTTTAATAAGGTTTGTTTGATTATATTTTTTAGTTATTACATTGTTACTATAAAAAATTCTTAATGGATAATTCAATCAGTATTAATGTGTTTGCTGGATAAAATTAAATATTTTAAGCCGTTATTTAATTTTTATTTTTCAGGTTTGGATGGACGAATACGCGGAGCATCTTTACCAGCGTAAACCAGACATGGTGAAGATTGATGCCGGTTTGTTAATGTTGTTGTTTTTGTTGTGGTTTTTAATGTTGTTGTTGTTTTTGTTGTTATTTTTAATGTTGTTGTATAAAACAGGTCACTGAATTCAGGTGATCTCACTCAACAGTTGGCCGTGCGCGAGCGCCTAAAATGCCATTCTTTCAAGTGGTATTTGGAAAATGTTGGTTTATACAATCCTACTGTGATACGATATTCAATACTATTCATTGTTTTTTTGATGCTCAGGGCCAACTACTTTTTAATTATGTCATGCCATGTTACGCCTTTGTTATGTTATGTTACTACTTTGTTACAGGTAGCACCCGATCTGCTTCGCTACTATCCACCAGTCGAACCACCCGATGGAGCCAGTGGCCTGATCAGGTTGATTCATCTTTTTAAATTCTATTGATTGTTACAATGGTAATTGGGGGACACAGACTGTGTGCATTGTAACTTAGTTCTCTACATTTATTATTATTGTTTATAGAAATCCAAATGAACGATATATGTTTAGTTTAACTGTTATTCATTTAACAAATCATAGTGAGTAAGTGAGTCTGTAGTTGTGGATGGGTGGGTGAGTCATATAGTCATCAGTCGGTCAGTCAGTCCAGTTATCCCTGTGGTCAGTCAGTTGTCAGTCCTCCTGTTCTAGTGATCAGTCATAAGGTTTAGTATCCAGTTCAAGTGCCAGTCTTGTGTTCAGTTCAGTACATGTATCCTGTATTCCAGTGTAATACCAGTGTTGTCTGTTCGCCGGTGGGTACTGGACTGATTACTCAGTCGTTGGTGAATGGTATTTTATAGTGACTGGCGCTGGTAAGTTTGATGACTGTGCAGATCTAGTGTGATGCTCATCGGTGATTGGCTGTGCCAATCACGCTGGTGGCATGATACTTGAAACCGGTATACTGTACACGCCAACATATTCACACCTTAACATGATTATCAATACCATTCATTCATATTCATTATTAATTCCACTATACGATTCTTTTCTTGGAAGTTCAAAAAAATCTTGGAATTTAATATTCAATCGAGCATAAGCCTCATTTTCAGTCCCCATGTGTCACATCCGTAGTTTGTTTATTTGTGACCTCAGGCAACCTGCAAAGTTTTCATCAACATATAATGTTTCAACTGAGTGTATTTCTAGGTCGGTGGCTAATAGGACGGCCTGTATCGATGTCAACGGCAAAGACAAGGGGGATCGGGTTGGTGTCGGTTGGTGGAATAACTTTTTAACATCAGATAGATTTTGGGATCGATAGATAGAATCGTCAACTACTTTTTAATTGATATATTTTTGGCATTTGAGTTAGTTGATGCATAATGTTTTCTACAGAGATTTCTTCATTACTGATGTCAACAAGGCACACGTTTTCTAAGTGACCATAGTACATTTAAAATGAAAGTTCTAATGCTTTTTACGTCAGTTCAAATTTATGATTTTTATGGTTTCCACAGCATCGGTTACAATTCCAGGAATGTCGTTTTTTCATGTGCAATATTTTTCAGCTGCCTGTGGCCATAAGTCGTCTCAGAACTTCCGACTATCGTACGTGGAAGACATCAGTTTGAAGACGAGCGAACGACATCGATGTTTTGATGCGTCCGTGGCGAAAGCGCATTCACATGTCGTATTATGGCCGTGGTTCGTGTGGTTGTTGTTGTTGGTTGTGTTGTTGTTGTTGTTGTTTTTGTTGTGATTGTTTTTGTTGTGGTTGTTTTTGTTGTAGTAATTGTTGTTGTGTTGGTGGTGTTGTTTTTGTGATTGTTTGATTGTTGTTGTTTCTGTAGTTGTTTTGTTTTTGTTGTTGTTACAGTGTTGTTATTGTTGTGGTTGTTGTTGTTGTTGCTGTTATTGTTGTTGTTGGTTGATGCTGATGATTGTTCGTTACCCGTGTTAATCTTTTCTCAGTCGGTATCATGTGTCGATTGAAGATGCGTTAGTTAATTTGTATGCTCAACTTTGTTTTCTTCGCGCATCTTCTGCCATCTATCGCAGCAAACTTTTCTTGCGAAACTTATTTTAATACGCTTTTCATCTTGTAATCAAAACTCAGAAATTTTGGTTTTTATGACACTTTGAAACAGAGAAAACGTCTGTCCAAAACGTTACTCTTCACAAAAATAAGAGAAGAATAAAAACAAGAAAAATGGCTACTTTCGAGCATGTATACGGTTTACGGTAAACTTTCAGACACCAAAACTGAAAACGATATTTTTACAAACTTGATTGAATCATTACAAGTTACGTCAACTTCAATGATGTTTCAGACACACGGAACGCAGCAACCAGGTCTTCCATTACCTGAATACTACCAGCCAGATATACCATCCTCGAACGAAACTCTGCCTGCAAGTCGATCTGACCACATCTGATCTGTGGATGGAATCGTGTGATCCAGATATTCTGGCACAGAAATGGTCGTGGGATCATGTGGATTGGGAAGTGATGAATGAGTGGAGAAATTCCACATTACAATAATGGTGAATTGATGATTGTTGATTTTAACTTTTCTGATTAGTGATTATAGTTTATTCATAGTGTTTATTGCTACCGTAATTTCTGTGAACCTAACCTTTTATGGTTGTTTTGACTTTTCCATGTGGTAAAATGTTGTGAGTGTCCAAGTTTTGTTAGTTGATTCAAAATTGGCTTGTAAACACAAAAAATGGTCGTGGTACAATGTCGATCGGCACGGCATGTGATGTGATAAATGGGTGGAATGTGGAGAAATTCCACATCATATTAAATATTGGTTTGTTATTAAGTTTTTTTCTAGGTTTCTTGTTTCCAATATTTTTGTAAACCGTTGTTATTATACTTTTTATCGCGTTTTTAAGAGTGAGTTCGAATAAGAATCGGCCAAAAGTTAGGTCAACCAAAAAAATTAAAAATTGCTCAAATTAGTGGAATGAACTCTATTAGAGCCTGTATGAACATCTGTGATGCAGTTTTTGCAAATGAGGTCGTTTAAACGGTTTTAGGGGAAAAAATGTGATTTTGTACCGGTTATAGACCAAACTTCACGTGCGATTTTCTCTTTTCATGTCATTCCGTTAGACATCGAGACAAGGCTCATTCGAAAGGCCGTGTCTCAATCTACGGCCTTGTAAATTTACAGGCCTACCTTTTGTGTTTTTCTAATATGATTGGCAACAGAAAAAGCGTTAGAAATACAAAATTTTAATGTCACACATCACAATCCGATTGTAAGTTGGCGCAAATTCAAATTATATGAGGAAAAATTTCGCAAAGCGGAGGTATTTTTTTAAATTTTATTGCCGCCTCGAAATCGATTACCATTCTAACCACGAAGTCGAAATTAAAATGGAAGTGGTGATCCGTAGCGCGATCGACGGAGACACAGATCGTCAAGCAGTCCACGCTCTCCGTTGAAACAGAAGTCGAACAAGGACATTAATAAACGGTGAGTATATCTTTCGTTGTTGTTATAAATAATTAAAATGTTAAAGAATAGTTGAATTGAATGTAGCCTCGAATATTAATGGTTTATATACTGTTGTATGATCCGATTGTGAAATATCATGTCGATTGAGAATGTTTAGCCACTGCCCATTAGTCTATAGTCTAGTTTAGCTCCTAGTGTACTCCTTCAGCTCATAGTCTAGACTAGTCAGTTAGTCTCTAATATCGCTGGTCAAGTGGTTAATGTGCTAGACTCTGAAACCGCCTGGCCGGCCGCACACGGGTTCGAATCCCGGGGCCGTCACCAAAAAGCTTTATGGCGTTATGCATTCAAACAAAAGTGTGACCTACTGGCTGATGGTCGTTAAAGAATATGCCTTGAACATCTGATGGAGTGACTTGGAGATTGATTCCATGATATGCCTTATGGCAAGCACCATTCGTGAATCGGACCCGGCGAAGTCTTAATCCGAATGAGACAAACCAACAATTAAAAAAAATATATATATACAGTATATAATCTCTTCTTACTCTGGGTCAGTTTAGTCTCGTCTAGTTCAGTTCAGCAGCTCATAGTCTCGTATACTTTAGCCTTTAGATCCCAGTCTACCGTCTAGCCCAGCTCCTAGTCTAGCTTGTTCTTTTCTAATCTAACTTCTAGTTCAAATGTAGCCGTATCGAAAGATTGTACTGAGCTTGGGATATGTTTCTCGCAACGAGATAACTATCATTTCTCTTTTCGCTTAGTTAATGAAAAAATACATGATTATTTGAAGTAAAAATATTCATCTATTAATATAATCTATTATTCAAAAATATTTCTTTGTTTTTTTTCAGCAGAATGTGGCCGGAGCAGTGCCGGTGGCGATGCGGGTGAGTACATCAAATTGAAGGTGGTGGGGTAGGACAGTAACGAAGTGCACTTTCGCGTTAAGATGACCACATCTATGGCTAAGTTGAAGGTTGGATTGGAAATACAACTTGAAAAAATTATTGTGTTATTGTTCGGTTCGGTTGAGATAAGATAAATTGTTCAGGTATGGGTAGACGTGGTATAAAATGGAATATTTCCTATACTGCCTTTTTTGGCTCAATGACTCAAGTGTCTCTAACGTACTATAATTATGAAAACGGCTATCTGAAAACAAAGTAAAGGAAAGGGGTTCATGGTAGTGTAGCTTGAGGTGAGGACCGAAACACGAAAAACTGACTTGCTCAATGAGCATGAACGAACCGCTGTTTCCCTATTTGTGACTTGGTATCCTACTTAACTATTATGACATATCAACCGAATAAATTTAAAAAATTAGATTTTTGAAAAAGTCAGCTTGAATAAAGCCTGAATCCGTTGAAATTATTTTAGCGCTCCTACGCCGACCGCATCGGTGCCGCGCCGAATTCACTTCGGTTTCTCTTCGATGGCCATCTCATAAACGATGATGATACGCCGAAAGGTACAATTCCACTTTAGCGGTCCTTTCGAAAAAAATGGTGACAACATACATGGTGACAAAAAATAAGGTGACAACCTATATGTGGTGACAATAAAAAATTTGAGGTGACAAAAAACTGTTTTTTGTCACCACAAAAAGTACTGACAACAGCCGTTGTCAGTACTTTTTGTGGTGACAAAACAGCCGAAATTATGTGGTGACTAAAATAAATAAAAGGTGACTAAGTAGTCACCATATTTTTTGTCACCATTTTTTTCGAAAGGACCGCTAAAGTGGAATTGTACCCGCCGAAAAGCATGGACATGGAAAATGATGATGTGATCGAGGTTTATACGGAGCAGATTGGCGGATGTCAGCAGTGATTTGATTGATTTATTTGTTTTGATTGATTGATTATTGGTTGATTGATGAATTGAATAATTTGTTTTCGTTCGGTTGGTTCCGCTGTGTTAGTGAACGGGTTGGTTGGTCGATGGACGGTGAAAAGACAAACTCTTAATGACCAATTTTTTGGATCAATTATGAAAGTAAGGAATTGGATATCTGTTACGTGAAGTCCAATCACCCGTCTTGTCTGGTCAGTCTGTCGTTATGCAGGTGTTTGATACTTGATATGTATTATATGTATATAATGTTTGAAAACTATCAGTATCACCAGAATTTGTCTCCGTTACCTGTTTTATTCAGTAGCGTGCATGGCGACTATCTACTTACCGGTAAAAAAAATTCGTTAATCCGTCCGATTAATAAGTTGGCGCGCGCCCAAAAAATTTAATTCGGGTTATCGATTTTGAGGCAGCCGAGTCGTTCAGAGATTATTTATAGTCGTCTCTAAAACAGTGTTTCTGCTGTTGACGGTCATGATAAAGTGAGAGAACTATGGCCCTGTTCACTTATAAGCTTTGGGCTTATAATTATAAGCCCAGGGCTTATAATTTACGTGTTAAAGTATATACCTCAGTATAAATTTATAAGCCCAGGGCTTATAATTTATAAGCCTACGGCTTATAATTTTATATACTTTAACACGTAAATTATAAATAAGCCCAAAGCTTATACGTGCACAGGGCCTATAATTGATCCTGAGTTCGTTAAAATCATTCATGTGATGATGTTGTGTCCTGTTTCTGTTGTACTCGTGGCTGTGGGTCTGTTATGAGAACATTTATGGTTTCATTATAGTCGATTATGATAAACTTTTCCAATTTTTGGGTCTTGGAGTTTTTGTACAGACATTTTTTCGCAATTTGGGATGAGTTTTTCGTTATCAACTATATGCGAAAAGTTCGACACACCACCGGTGGTCGTTGCATATTCGTCGTTTTCTATGATAATTGATGAGTGATGCTGATTTTGGATCTTTATTGTTGTTTTTAGTTATGCTATTTTGCTGTCCTGTCGTTTGGAAGTTGTCCTGTTAATTTCGTAGTCAAGCTGAGTTGATGCAGATGAAATTTCGTGATTTCCGTCTTGACAAACATCAGGAAAATATCAATTCAGCTCCGTTTTTTGCTTCATTTACCTACCGGTATGAAAATCATGATTTTGTGTTTTCTCATCGGCTCTTTGTCAGTTACACGTTCCATAAACATGTCTACACACTGTAATTTTGTATAATTTTCCCGTATTCAGTTATGTAGCGACTATTTCATTATACGAATGAATTTCTCTCTCATTTTAATAAATCAGGTGTATATAGTCGAACGATTGGCGAATTTGAGTGCGTAATTAGTAATCAATAATCAATATTGTACACAAAATTAATTTAGCAATGGTTACGGTTATCTATGTTATTCAATTATCGTTTTCAAGAAAATTAAAAAAATTTAGGATTCAAAAATGATTGGATATATTTTCGACATGGCAAACGAATATTGGTTACGATAAATAAGTTTAGCTGAGTTCTTGGAGAAAAAATGTCAAAAACAGCAGTTTGTGATCGAAAACAAGCTATCAGCTAGTTAGAATGGTATTTATAATTTAAAGTTCAATTTTCGGCGCCAAATGGTTTTGCAAAACACAGACTACCATTCTTTCACGATTTCACCTAGTTCAATTGAATGACTACAACAATAGCACGTAATAACCATGACACTAAGCAGAGGAGACCAAAATCACAATCAGAGTGCGATAAAAGGAATCATAACCACTTCAATGGGATGATGACGGTTGGTTGAAAGAGCATGGGACTAGACACATCAAAGTACAAAGGTTTTGATATTTTTTGACGTCAGGGAAGTCTTGCAGTTTATGTGAAACTTGGAGTGACTGAATTTTATTTTTGTTACTGAAACTCGTGAAGATATGTAGGTTACCCAACATAGAAACGAGCTTTTAGCTGATGTGACCTACAAAAGTCGTCTGAAGATTTTGAATGAAAACAAATTAGTTTTCCGGAATTTCCAATCTAAGAATTTTTCAATCAAATACGTAAAGATTACAATATTTGTTTCTGAAACTCTTCAGAAGATCTGCAGACGACTATGCAGGCACCAAAGGATAAAACAGGAGTGTATTGACTGTTGAATTGATGAAAGCGCATTGCTGGGCGGTTTCAACGGATGAAGTGGGTCGCTAAATCAGTGAGATAACCTTGACAACGTGTTAGATTATATATGTGTATATATTTTTTGTGTAATCAATATTTATAACACCATTGACAAGTATAGACTGAAAGGTCTTTAAACAAAGCTTATACAAGTAAAGTAAACATATACGAAGGATACAAGAAAAATGATCGAATATATGTTTCGTTACATATTTTAGTGCATATCAAAATCACGAACATCTAAGTTTTTAAATAATGAACATTTATCTTGATTTCCGCTGGATTACACATCATAACTAGCTAATACGGGTAAACAAAGAGTGAAGTTATGATTTGATTGCTTTATAAAAAATTGGATTTTTCAAATTCATGGAAAAAATACTGAGGGTGCTTTCAGAGTAAAAAGGAAATAAAATGGAAAGTAAAAGTAAAATCTGTAAAACAACCGACGCGAAAATATAGACGTGATATTCGAATATTCAGCATTTGAATTCGACTGGCCAATCAGCGTAGCACACTGACCAAATAGAATAGCGCTGTGAGCGCAGCCCTCAGCGCTGATTGGCTGCTGCATTCAAATTTGAATTATTTAATATTTAATTCTGGGAATATTCCGCTTTGGACACGTGCGTTGTTTTACCGATTTTCCTTTTTACTTTCTATTTTACATTCCTTTCTACTCCGAAAGCACCCTAAAAGATTGCACTGCAAGGTAACATAATTCCATACCGCTGGTTTACAATTTAGAATACCCAGTGTATGTTTTCACTGAATAAATCAAATGTTACAGAATCGGTCCTCGCAATTAAATCTATAACGCATGTGAACAGACAGGACAAATTGTGGTGCAAATTACTGATTATTATATTTTTATTATCTATTTAAAAAAACCGGGGTGGGTGAAATTTCAGCTTATGAACAATACTTACACAAACATATTTTTATGGCGCGCCTTCAAACAAATTGTGAGTAAATACCGGAATAATTTTCACAGCATTCTCATTTTGGTCAGGAGTCTGGATCGTTCGAATTATTTCCGATGTGCTCTTGTAAAGTACCTGAATTTGGGAGAGTTACTTTTATTAATTTCTGATTTGACTTGAGAAACTTAATGTGCAAGTTAACCAAGCTCAGCGGAATTTCAGTCGAAAAGTTTTTCATAGGAAAATCGGAAACATTGGTTGGAATCCAGACTCTTAGCAAAACGAAATATTTGTTATACCAAAAGAATATACAAATATTTTTTGCCGAATTACATATTTATTGTTTATCGTAAACATGAATGGCGGCACCGGCATACTGTACGATGAACCTGTCCAGCCATGTGACCGAACGCGGCACCAGTGAATGTCCCTCCAAAAAGCCGAGATGTCCGCCGTGTTTCGTCAGGATATAACACGTGTCCTTCTTGTTGCCTGCAAAAGAAAAACAGTCATAGAATGTTATACTGCTTCATATTATACTACTCCTCACACTGGCGGACGAGAAGGGGTGGGAAAAGTGAAATTCCCTCCAGAAAGTGGGTGAGTGAGACGCAAAATTCCAAACCCCAGAAATTTTCCTAGAATTTTTACTACACGCCTAATTTTTCTGTCATGGAAAATGAATTTCATATAAAGTTTTACAGTCCGTTAACCCCCGATTACCTATCGTGAGGCTGGCTTGTCCGAGCTGTAGCGAGGACAAGCGCGTTAGGCCCGCGCAGCGGTGGTATTTCAGTGGTTGTCCCCCTTATTATGCGGACATAAAATTTCGTGTTTGGGAAAAATTCTAGAAAAATTTCTGGGTTTTGGAAATATGCGAGTGGCAAAGACAGTGAGTGATTGAGTAAGCGAGTGAGTCAAGTCAGTCAGAGGATGAGTTTTCAGTATGGGGATAAGTGAGCCTCGGAATGACTGAGTAATTTAGTAAACAAACATATAAACGACATAATCACATCTATCAGCTAAATCAAACTTATTATAAGTATATTAAGCAAAGTAAAAAAACACACCACCCACCTTTCCATAACGATACGCCAGAAAATCCTAGAGGGTGCGCGATAATGAAACGAGCTACGTGAAGGCTTGAAGTTGCATCTTTTGAGCAGGAATGACAAAAACTTTAATTTCGAGCGATGGGAGTTGCCGGAAACGGTAATTTCTTCGGCACGCAAGACGACGATTTTTTTACCTAAAAATACAAAAAATATTAATTTGATCGATGCGCTTTATGCACATTAAATGTGGAACGTAAACTGTCAATTGAAAGAAGAACGTGTTCCTCAGATATAAAAAAGTATCGGTAATTGACGGTTTGACCCCTGTAACACGCTCATTAATTAAAGCGCCATATGATTCTATACAGAGTAAAAAGGAAAGTAAAATGAAAAGTAAAAGGGAATATCTGTAAAACAACGCATGTGTCCAAAGCCGAATATTCTCAAAATTAAATATTAAGTAGTTCAAATTCAAGTGCAGCAATGCAGCAGCCAATGAGCGCTGAGCGCTGAGGGCTCACAGCACTATCCTGCTGATTGGTCAGTGCGCCACGCTTGGCCAGTCAAAGTCAAATTATGAATATTCGAGTATAACGTCTATAATTTTCCGTCCGTTTTTTACAGATTTTCAATTTTTCTGTCCATTCTTTTCCATAATATCGTAATTTTACTTTCCTTTTTACTCTGAAAGCACCCGCACCGCAGGCACACAGTTAAAATTCGAGTTTCCAAATTTGTGGTTGTGAAAAATTTTCCATACTAAATATTTGATAACTGAATAAATTAGAAAAACACAAAACGTAGGTCTGTAAATTTACAAGGCCGTAGATTGAGACACGGCCTTTCGAATGAGCCATGTCTGGATGTCTAACGAAATGACATGAAATGAGAAAATCGCGCGTGAAGTTTTCACTAAGTTAGAGCTTTTTCCCATGTAAAACTCGCTAACGACAAAATCTGAGTAAATGGTCGATTGAGTAGTCATGTACACTTGATTACGGTTGTTTTGACTCATTTTCATCAAAATTGATTTTTTTTGTTGACCGAATTTTCAAACGGTTTGGGCCGATTCTTATTCGAACTCACTCTTAAGTGATTCATGTTTTTACTGTGTGCAATAAAATGGATGTGCATTGTTTTCGAACGTGCAATTAAATTTGGTTGATTCGGTATTCGGTGTATGAAATACTCCGTTGGTTATCGCCTGACGTACTACCAACGCAAAAAGCGTGTATTTACAATTACCATGTTCATGGTCATATAATATCTTTGTCCTAATGAAATGAAATGAAATGTTCTATTGGATTTTTTGTTGTACTTTTTTTTCGACATATTCACCCGATCACCCCAAGTATACGAAAAGTTATGTCAACTAATTCAAAATAAAATAATGACAAAATTATAAAAAACCAAATGTTCAGGTGAAGTACACATTAAACAATTATGCCGTGGACTCGTCATCACTGCTCTGATCGCGATTACGGTAATCAAAATCTGGTTGCATCTGCCACCACCAAACGTATCACCGACACGGCATCCAGTTATATTGCGCAGGTTTATATAGTTTGTAGCCATTAAAGCGCACTAATACCATACCGTATCCGAATGATGTTTTCGTAGTGGCCAGAGAGGTTGAATCAACTGACGGGTAATGCCAGAAACTCTAGAACAACACGTCAGGCAGGATCTGTGTCACCTGCTCAAGTTTCGATCTTAGATCTCCGTCTTGAAAGTCTGATGGCCTGATGAGAAAAGTTAATCCGATATCAGTATGTCGGTTTGATTCGGTTCGTTTTATTGATGACAAAAAATGTATGTCAATGGATCACAATTACAACACAGCTTGTAACTGCGGTTGAATATACTGGCAAACAAAGATGAAAGCTGAAAAAATATATGTATGTGTGGGTGTATCTGAAAATTTGTTTTGTATTGAAACCTCGAAGTGATGAAATTTTATTTATAGCACGATCAAGTGTTGATGCAGGCGGCATTCAGTCGGGATCGGGACGATCTACTGTGTTTATGTGATGAAGTGGGCAGATTGAGTCTGGTGAAGATTGACGGTAATGGACAACAACCGACGACTAGTGGTTGGTCAGGTTGTGGCAGTTGATGTTGTTGTAGTTGATGTTGTTGTGGTTGATGTTGTTGTGGTTGATGTTGTTGTAGTTGATGTTGTTGTGGTTGATGTTGTTGTGGTTGATGTTGTTGTGGTTGTTGTAGTTGATGTTGTTGTGGTTGATGTTGTTGTTTTAGTTGATGTTGTTGTAGTTGATGTTGTTGTAGTTGATGTTGTTGTGGTTGATGTTGTTGTTTTAGTTGATGTTGTTGTTTTAGTTGATGTTGTTGTTATGATTGGCGTGTTTATATGACCGAAGACTATTTGTTGGTCTTGTTGTGGCAGTTGATGTTATGGTGGTTGCAGTTGATGATGTTGTTTGACTGTCGTTGTGGTTTTGTCGTTAATGTTTGGTATTCGTGTTTCTGCGACGTCACTTGATCAAAGATGTCGGTTATTATCCTATCCTAATCGTAATTGTTATTTTAACTGTGATAGTAGTTATCTCTATGTTTGCGATGCTCTGTAAAAAGGTATTTCAATGTTTTTATTTGAAAATGGTTGTTTGCAGCATTCGCCGTGCACTCGTCCAGTATCTTCGATGTGTGCTGGCTCGACTCCCATCAGGTCGTGACCGCATCGGCCGATAAAACACTGAAAATGTTTGACCTGAAGTCGGGGAAGGTCGTTCAGCAGTTTGGTCTGCATGATGGCACGGTCAAATCAGTAAACGTACAACCGAATGATTCACGTTGGTTTTTTTAGTTGTTGTTAATGATGTTGGTGTTATTGTGATTGTGCTCGTGGTGGTGGTAGTGTCGTGGTTGTTGTTGTTGAGTTTAGTTGACTAGTCAGTTAATCCTCTTGTCTTGTCTTTATCATACATATTTCATGATATCGATCGTCATCATGTGCAATTTACGTGAATTACTCTATAAAATCTAGTTTCAACATTGCAGATATTTTCGTGTCGGCCAGTCGCGCGGGCGACATCTGCATTCACGACACGCGTTCCCGTGCCGTACTACCGCGATCCGTGGCAGACTCCGTGCCCGCCACCGAGCTGCCGCTGAATCGACCCGTCAACGTTATTGCGGGCGCACATGTGCCCATTGACTTACGTTGGTGTACTTTTCATCGAAACTGATTGAATTAGCGGATGAGGGAAGAACTATTAAGTGGAATTCCCCTTGATTGCAGATTCAAAAACTACCGCCACCCCCTCTTGGCAGCTCCATAAAGTGAAATTTGGTTTTCAAGTACCCCTCCTATTAGCACAGTTGTCATCTTGACCTGATTATCTTCAGCGGTATCGTCACCCCGGCCCGTACTGAAAGCACAACAGACCGGTGGCAAGCAGACCACACCACGCAAGACCGCTCGCCACAATCCCTATGCGTTAGGATGTTTCAGTTTTATTATTTTTTTAATTTTTCAAAATTTTATCAACAAAATTACGCTGTGATAAACCGACATGAAACTAAGGTTATAGTGGTAACTGAAAATCACTTTAATCTTACAATGTTCAGTCACAATCCATGAAGGTTTGTAATTTGAAAGTCTCATCAACGAAAATTATATTTCTCATGAAAAAAACTAAGTAAATTACTTTCCACTAAATTGTTAGTAAATGATTTCAGACGCACCACGCCGAGCAAGTGCACGTCAGTCAAGTCATCCACCATGACGGTGCCCGTGACATGTGCCCTGTACTTGGATGATCACTCAATCGCATCCACGAGTCAGACGGCCAATGCGTTCGTATAGTTTTCAAAAAATTTTACTGAGACTTCTTCATTACTGAAGCCACTAGCGGATGAGAAGGGGTGGGAAACGTGGAATTCCCCATATTTGACGTTTTTGAAAAGTATAATTTGTTCCCTAAGATGTAGGTAAAATAGCCTTATAACTGCCAATTTCCTCCTCTTTGACGAGGTTCCCCTCCCTTTGGAGGTTTAGCTCGTCCGCCAGTGAATGAAGCCAACAAGGCACACTAGTAGTACCATTCAGAAAGGGGTTTTCGTTGTGGCCAGAAAGGTTGAATAAACTGCCGGGGGCAATGGCAGGATTTGTGGCACGAAGTTTCCGAACCTAGGATCACCATTTTCCTACGCTGCAGCCCCAGAAGAGACAGGCATTTGATTAGGAAACTGAATTTAAATATGAACCGGTGCCTCTGATTGACTGTCTATATATTGTGCTTGTATACGTTATACCACAATGGAGGCTAACGAGATTTCACGTCCACGTGACTGTCACGTCCACGTGACAACTTTGAGAAACGACTAATCATATGCACAATCAGTGACTTATTTTTTACAATCGCATGTAAAGTTAAAACATTCAATCCTACCGTATAATGCACCATTCGAAAATCTTATCATCTGTTCTCCATTAACTTCATTTTTTCTAACATGCAAATTGTGTAGGAGAGAGTTTTATGCGATGAGCTATTACCATGCAATCGTCAACATACGGATAACAAAGTAATAAGTATCATGTAAAATGAATGAAATAGTCATCACCATGTTTACTCAAAAATTTATAACCAAAAACTCAATAATAAAATCTTCTATTCACTTAAAGCCTGTGCTCTGACCTTTACAGCCTCCCACGCAAAGGCGGCTACACTCAAAGTTATGCCGAAACCAAACAGTAATACTATACCTGATAATACAACTAATACAATAGGTGATCCCGGAGCAGCAGACTGTTCCAAATACATATTGTTCCTGCAGTTTTCGTATTTGTGTACGCGTTCCAAGCGGTATCGTTCAATAAAAGCCGTTAGTTGTTCAAGGTTTTCGCTGATGGCTCTATCGACACATTCCAGAATTGACTGATTGACACTCGGTCCAAAGAGGTATCCCAGTGGCATGCTGTAAAATGAATTCAATTAATGTAACTTTAAATCATGTGATGATATTAACTTGTAAAACCTGTACTTGAGCGGAACCAGTACGAATTCACATCCAGTTGTGGTCATTTCGTCAATGATGGAGTACTCATCCGTTTTCGTGATTACCAACTCTCTTTGAACAATCTCTTCAAGCTTTTTCTCCTCTTCCTCGATCACCGGGTCCAGATAGATAGGTGGGTTGACGTCGAGTGCGGCTCGAAGTGCAGGTAGTTTATTCGCCACGTAAATGGCGTTAGTGAATTCAAACTCGGGATCCCGAAGGTTCAGGATGGCTTGCCGGTGGCGGATCATGTGCACCACTTCGTCAAGAGTGGTAACCTGATATTGAATTACTTAAAATTGCTTATGTGGAAAATCTGTCTATTGAAAAGCCAATGTTGGTTCCCAACCAGTGGGACATATCGGTTCTGACGTGTCATCGACACCAGTAAACAGCCCTGATACAATGTGAAAGAGTGCAGCGTGAAGATCCCGGTCATGAAGATCACCGTGCGTTGCGCCAACGAACCTAAAACAAGTGGAGTTGGACATTTGATCACTTAGGAAAGTCCGCAACGAACCCCGGCCTCCATTGGACGATGATTTCTGACAATTACAATGAGCGTACCATCGGAATGCTTTCAGACGATCGTTCGTGGCGATGAACAATGAGGCGGCTAGTGGCGATTGAAACATAACAAAGAAGGTGGCCAGCGTGAGTAGAACAAACCATAGATTTGGTGAGAAAACGTCGGTTAAGTGACTGAAGCTGACTGTCCGTCGTTGGACAGCTAATGGGCTCGGCATTACCTGGAAGTTCGTTTACTGTATTTGCTTCTAACGCGTTACCCAGAACATGGTTGAAACTCAGTATCATTCACTAACCAGTAGTTGTTGACTGGTCACTATCGTCGTGCTGAAGTTGAAACGTTTTTGACGCTCCTGTGTGATATACCAAAAGGCATCGGTTGAGTCTATTTCATCATGGTATAAGGAATTC
Organism: Daptonema setosum; assembly: GCA_964036265.1. NCBI lineage: Eukaryota > Metazoa > Nematoda > Chromadorea > Monhysterida > Xyalidae > Daptonema > Daptonema setosum. Next base: position 22,494,414 of record OZ038444.1, read on the forward strand.
ATTATTGAACTATTGACCCAGGTCCAGTTATTCACCATCTCCACTGAGAAACAAAGATTCGGTTCCAGTAACTCCCAAACATAACGTGCTATATGTTCGGTTTCGGGACCAAAGAAAGCAGCTATCTTCATAATGTTGTGTTTTGAAACCTATTATACCGGCATTCTCCTTGTTCGACGTACAGTTGTGTTGTGTTTGTTAACATTGTTTGCTTATTTTATAAGAATGTAAGCCAGTAGATATTAATGATTTATTGGTTTGCTTGATTAGTAAGCGATTACGGTATGGTCAGACGGTGTGGTATGGTTGCCCACCTGAGCCGATTCCAAATACAGAGCCAGTCTACTGAACTGAAAACTATTTCTTCGTCACTGACATAATCTTTTTACTTATTCGGAATCGGAATCCTCCACCACTGAAATTTAATGGTTTCATTTTACAAACCTATTCGTGAAACATAAACGTAAAAAATGCCAAGTAAAAAAGATGACTGCCGTTTACACATTGTTCAATGTTGACAACGTTACGATTAACGATTGTCAACAGACCAGTTTCGATAAAGGTGTATTGGTTTAGCAATTAGCTTCATGTTATATCGATGTATGCATGGCATAGACATGCTTATGTTTGGTTTTAATTATGGCATGGATGATGAAAATTCCACCATCACCGTCTGACCATGAAGTGCTAGTTTTTTGTGAATAAATATGTTGCTAATCCAAATGTTCATAATAATATAGAAAACTTTTTTCTGTAGATAGTACGGATGTCAACCGCCAACTTGAGTTTTAAAACACTGTTAACACGGTAAACTTGAAAAGCAGAAAAAGTACAATGTCATCACACAGCCTCAGAGTCGGTGTCCATTTTGACACTGACACACAAATAGCGGGCATCGTTTGGAAATTGGTGGCTCCTTACGTTTGTTTGCCAATCGAATATATATCGCGAGATCAATGGGCTGAGCCGAACGCTTCGTTCATCGACTCAGTTCGTTATTCAGCCGTCGATTCTTTGGAAGGTCTATACTTCATGACCGAAGATCGAATGCGTGTCGTCAACTTCAGCGTTCCTATTCTAATGAGCGAGCAGGTATTGCAGCTGTCTAATGAGCATGCTGTCAATAGCGAGTCGCCGTTAATCAATTTTGAGACTCTGTTATCAGTGTTCTCACTAGATGTCTGGTTGTCATTACTATCGGTGTTCCTCATGTTTTGGCTGTTCAACACTAAATATATTGGACAATTGCTCGTGATGTTTAACGCGTCCTCAATATCACGATGGCGTTGGTTGGGTCATTGTAATTGTCAGAATACGATATCAGAGAACGGCGCCAGCTCACTGGCCCAGCGGTGCATCTTATTCTTTACTGGTATATTTACCATCCACTCGTTGACTCTCTACCAGGGCTGTCTGCTCACTCAGCTGGTTCGACAAGACCATTACCAGCCACAGATTAACCAACTGTCGGACATTGTCGAACTGATTCGTACCAAAAATGCCATTCTAAATCTGCGCAATCGCCATTATGCGTTGTCCCGTATGATTTTGGATGATCATCGAATACCGGATCTGAGTACTGCATTAGAAAACAACCCACCAGTGTTCTTCAATCCTACTATTCCATCCGAGGATACCGAACTCGATCGACTTATTCATGAGCAGTCCGCCATAGTGGTGACCACAACTCAGGAACTAGGGATCTTGGATCAGATCAGTGGCAACGAAGAAGACTGTCGGTTCGTTACCATACCATTAGAATATCGTCTGCCGATGGCATTCATGTTCGCACCGACTGTTAATGAATCGGTACTTGACTGTATTAATGATGCGATTACGAAGAACTATGATCGAATATTCATCGCGTATGAACGATATCGCAACACACAGAACAAAAAGTACAATAAATGTCGGAGCATTATGTTTGATGAGCAGGCACGTCGCGTTGGTGATCCGATTCTTTTTACGAGACTGTCCGGCATTTTCTTTTTGCTTGTATTTGGGCTGATCATTGCACTGATTGTGTTCTTGTGGGAACAAGTAGTTTTTTTCAGGTTCTATGTTAATATATGGCTGTCTTGGATTCTGTGCTCTTGAACTACTCATGGGTGCTTTGTATTATCATGACATGTTTGTCTGGTTGTATGTTTTGCTGATTATGAATTTGTACTGCGTGAATTCGTGCAATGAACTTATCTTTACTTTGTCTTGGACAGTTATTCATAGGGGCCTCGTTTACACAAATAAACTAATTTGAATTAGCCACGAGTCAAATACATGAACAACTGTATTGTTTTAACTTGTTTTTTTGTGAAAACAAAATGAAGTATTAACGCAGACAAATAATTGTTCTAGCAATGCAAATCTTGTGAATCAAGTGAATAATGTCACATGCAAACAAAATATGCGTGGTTAATGATAAATCGGTTGTTGCAGTGGCATACGCGTCTGGGACGTCAGAAAGTCGTACACATTCCTCAATCGCCAACCAATGCCAGCTCGGGTGCTTAACTACGGTGGTTCGAAACGTGGCAAGGGTTTGTTGTAATTGTTGTTCGTTGTTATTTTCGTTGTTGTTGTTAATGGTTTTCTCTTGTTGTTGTTGTGGATGTGGTTTTCACTGCTTGCTTATGTTGTGGATGATAATTGTTTTTGTTCGTGATATTTGCCATGGATCCGTTGGTGGTGATACTGACAGTACACTAATAATTTGATGGGTAATTTATGTTTCATTGCAGGATTCAGTTGCTTATCATTAGATCGGTTCGGTTCTCGTTTGTTCGCGCTGGCCACCGACGCTGTGCTGTATGAATACGATGTATTGAGCGGACGTAATACTCATGGTTGGTGTTGTTTTTGTTGTTGTTGTTGTTGTTGTTGTTGTTGTTGTTGTTGTTGTTGTTGTTGTTGTTGCTGTTGATGAGTTGTGTTGTGTTGTTGTTGTTGATGGCTGTTGTTGTTGCTGTTGTTTTGATCGTAGTTTTTGTTCTCGATGTGTTTTTATTGATATTGTTGTGGTCACGAATGTAATTTTTTAGTATCAGCCTACGACTCGGGCGACAGCGGTTCGTGTTCGTTCTTCTGTCGAACCGCCTGTTCGCCGGTCAATGACCTGGTTGTCGTTGGTGGGGCAACCGGTCGCGCACGACTGCACCATACCCGACTTGGCATCAGTGCCCTGCTGGACGGTCATGAACAAGAAGAGGTTTATAAATAATTGATTGATTGAATGATCAGAAAGTCTACCCTCTGTTTTTGTAACTGTCTAAGTTTATTTCACTCCATTAAAGTCAGGCCAATGACAAACAAAAGCTTAACTACATATGACGAAAGTGTTGTATGAATATGATGATCTGACATCTGCAGGTTTCGTCGGTCTGCTGGTCTCGAACTGGCAGATATCTGTGTACGGCAGATGATTCGTGCTGGCGAATCTGGTCCTACGATCAGCTGCTTCTGGAAAACTCAGAGAAGATGGCCGCCAACCACGAACGATTCAGCGTGAACAAAGTGGCGGCGCAGATTTTGTGAAATTTTGAAGATTCCTGATAAATTTTATTGAATTTTGATTTGGTATTATATTTTTTGTGAGTTATAAATTTTCTGTAATGTATTTTGTGATTACGTTTTGGAATCCACTGAACTTCGATAATATTGCGGATCGGAGTGTAGTGCAGAAGGTTACGGTATTGACGAGAACTGAGAAGTTGTTGTACGCAGTTCCATCCAATGTGAAGGTGCTTTGATATATTTACATATATCGTCGGGTATATTTTCAGAGATAAGTTCCAGCGTTGAAGAACTGCGTACTTGAGAATGATCAATGGTGTGATGAAATCAGTTTTCTTTGGTGCTTTGTCATTTGTTGTGAGTTTTGAATTCGCGGAATTGGATACTTCTATTGTTAATTTTATTCGTTTATGATCTCCAGCTTGAAGTACTGATTTCAAATGGTATATTTTGCTCACTTATTTTATGTTGTCCCTGTCACACTCCTCTAAGCTCAGCTCAATTGATTGCAAGTTGATAAATAAAGGTCGATTTCATCTGGGTATTGCTGAATGTTTGATTCACATCGTCAAAAGATGAAAATTTCTTTTACATACCTACCGTAAAATACATTTTCTGAAATAAAAAGTTAACTCAATCATCAGAACACTCATATCTCAGCTGTTGGTTTTGACTCACGAGGCATAATTGATATCCAGTCGATTCACGAAAGGAAGAAAAAGTACAGTATCTGATGTAAACAACCAGATTATGTGTAAGCTTCGGATCTAGTATACAAAATACTCGTTAGTATATGAGACAATGTAATTGCAATACAATGGTTTTGTACTTTGGACATTAACCTGTGTTACCGCGTATTTATCACGTGATTACAGTCACATGCATCTAGCGGATGAGAATGAAGCGGAAACTAAATATTTCTTCTTTTTGTTCATTCCCTAAATGTGACTTTAGTTTTTATAAGCTATGAGTTATGAGATTATCTCGAAAATGTTCCTCGGTGGAGAAGTTCCCCTCCTTTGACTAACTTTCACCGCCGCCGAGGTCACATGTGAGTTGAAATCCCGTGGCGAGTGAGGAAATAGTATGGAAACGTATTTGATTCAGATAAAAAAAAACTTCTTCTATTCGACTTACGTGATGTTTCTTTGGAACATGAAATTACCTATATTTATAAAACTTTCAACGATTTGACATTATGTACCGGAATATTCTTTCAACAAGACTGTCACCATGGAAACAATTGACATCATCGTACAAAACAGGCCCTTTTTTAGCAAATATGTTACGGTGACACAATAAATTATAAATATAAGACCAATGAAACCGCTGTACTTCGTTTTCAACTTATTATATTACTCTTTCTTCCGTTTTCTGTAGCCGTTTCTTTTGCCGAAACTTGGCAAGAAAAACTGATTAGTCTACCTATGTCTAATTGAGGAATGGCAGTCATATGATACGGTCGCTATGACAAGGTTCGATGATTCACCATGAGTCTAATTTCATCTTGTTTTTGTTGTTACGGATCTTTGGGTCAGCATCATGACTACTGTAGTTGTTTTAATTTAGCAATAAACAGTGGCTGAACGGTAAACAGTGATGGGAAAGGATAACGAAAACTTCTTTTCCATCTATTTCCAAAAGATCTTTTAATTAACTATTGTCCCAATCCCAAACTAGCCGACGAGAAGGGGTGGGAAAGATGGAATAACCCCTCTTTGGTGTTTTCCAAAGTAAAGTATTTTTTTCCTAAGGTGTAGGTAAAATGGCCCAAAACTGCTAATTCTCCCTCATTAGAAGAAGTTCTCCTCCCTGTGGAGGATTGAGTCGTCCGCTAGTGAGTCACCCATTTTATAATCACAGAAAGATGTATGTAGCCATTCGTTAGTCATTTGCGAAGCTGCACCCTCGATTTCGTTAGTGCAATAGAGCCTTGTCTTCAATTCAGTAAAAGTTATATACAATGATATCCATCAGACAATCAATCTTATTGCAGTATATGATATCGAACCATCTAGAAACGGAGCCATTCGTCGGTAAACTATTACATTTTGAAACAGCATGAACTTTGGACCGGATTGTTGTTGTCGCAAAATAACCGTTATATCAGTGTATTGTTGCTGTTGTTGCTGCTGCTGCTGTTGTTAATGCTGTTGTTGTGGTTTTTGCTGATGTTGTTGCTGTTGTTGTTGCTGCTGCTGCTGCTGTTGTTGTTGTTGTTGATGTTGTTGCCGTTGGTTGCTATGCAATGCGCAACTTCACTGAGTAAACAAGTCCGGGTGTTTTTGTGACGCACGCAACTCGACAGTCCGACCCGCCCCGACTGCAGTTATACGCAAAAACATTCTAGACTAAAATATATGTATTATTGCCGTGTTTTGGCAGTCCGTTTAATGGTAATTCGCATGTTTGTGTGCGACATGAAACATGTGGGTGGATGGAATATATATTATGGAAACATTTGACGCTGTACTTGATTATAATCCCGATGAAGTTTCATAAAACGTATTGTTGTTTTAGTATATAAATGAGAGTAACAATAAGAAAAAGGGTTGTATAACATTGTGGGAGTTAAATAAATTAACTTTATGGTGGTGTAGGTTCAGGTAACTATGACCAGCTGAAGGTTTTGGTATCCGTTTTTAAGTAATAAAGAGACATTGTAAAAAAGATAAAAGATTTACATGAAAATTATATTTTAGTATACAGCACACAAATTCCATTAGCTTTATTCCATTATTATTTTTTATATAATGCAATGGCAGTATGTACTGTTCGTCTGAGCAATTCATGCCACCGCTGACCGAAAATGAACCACGTAAGCTGCCACTGTCCTAATATTATTCATTCCATTTCCATAGTGCTGGTATACTCCTGTCTGTTCACAGGTTCACATCGAATAATTCCCATTCCAACATACATTTATTACATAAAGTTGCGCTTCAATGGTTTCTAAAGCGTGACACAGTATATGTACATATACATAGTTGTGGATAAGTTCGATCAAGCCCCTTGGTCATGCGTTTACAACTCACATCAGTAAGTATTTATTATTTTGTGTCTGGCTCAACGCTTGGCAACGAAACAACTGTGGGTATGCACGTTTGTAGAGACATGTACATGCATGTATGTATTTATATTTAGAACAAGTATGTAGGTATTCAGAACAAAATATCGGGGGCATGCGTTGCATTTGTACATTTTGTATGGCCAATGCCAATCAACTATTCTCATTACAAACATTCAATGAAATAGACTTTGAATGCCATTGCACTTGAACAGATTATAACTGATATTGGTTTCATTATGATTCTTTATGTGTATTCCAGAAAAGCTACAAAATTTAATTCGGAATATTCGTGACACATCAACTCGTATACCATGAAAATGGACATCGAATCAAACAGCAGCTACATCAAAAGGTGAGTGAAATGATTAGTTTCCAATTGCATGTTAAGTTTTTTAATTTTGCATTTCGTTCAATCGAAAGCATGTTTTTTTGGTGTTCATGTATTTTTTAATTACGAGCGTGTAGAAAGTTTTACAAATTGCTGGGAAAATGGCGCGAATTTTTAATTTAGTTACGTAATAAATTGTGAGCACTGTCACTGGCAAGCGAGAAAACTTCCAAAAGCAGGAGAATTATACTGTAGAGGGAGATAATTGCAGTTTCAGTCCATTTTACATACGAAAGGGACACATTAACATTTTGAAACCGCCGAAAAACTAAGGGAATTTCTTCTCTCGTCCGCTGGTGAGCACTTTATAGCCTATACAGGGTTTCTTGTTAGCCAAAAACTTTTTGGCGCGCAGTTTAAATTCAATTCTGTTTTCTGGCGCGCTTTCGAATTTTCGGGAAATGAATTTTTTTTACATCACATTTGGACATCATTAGAAAATTGCGCTTCATTTCATTGCATACGTGCGTAACCAACACACGAAATTAATTTTTGATAACAAGAAACCCTGACGAAG